>BSBM01000490.1:5820000-6446893 GCA_027924585.1 Larix kaempferi | reverse complement strand
CCCAAAGAACAAATGAACAAGCTACTCGAGAAAATAAAAAACTATGGCAGAGCAGAGTTGCGCAAAGGTCACCCAGCATGAGACATAGTACTTTCACCAAGTTTCACAGCTGTTGCAGACATTGATCACTGCAATTGTGGAGACAAGGATGCTTCCAGAAGAAGGTCCATGTGCACTAGAAGAGCATCGAGTCGCGGTAGATATTGGAACCCGACGACGGATCGTACAAAACTTACTTACTGCGATCAAGACCGGAAATGACGAATTGGATGTTGCGATACTAGAATTAGACAGCATCAACATCGACTTAAACATGATGCCCATGTTTGTATTGCAACACACTCACAATGGGGGTGAGTGAAGAGATCAACGACCGCAAAGCATCAGCGCATGATCAAATGGGTCAATTATAAGCGACAGGTGCAAAGTATTGAAGAGGAGGTTGAGCGCCTTCGTGAAGAAAAATAGGTATTTATGAATGAAAGGGTGAAGGTGGTGGAGGATCAAAGAAGATTGGAACATGCCATATCCATGGCATGCGAAGAGGCGCCTGAAATCGAAAAAGAAATGTTTGTGGAAGAAAAAGCATCGAGGCTAGGTGCGATCATCACAGATCTTTGGAAAGAAAACAAAGAGTTATAGATAAGGGTGGTTCCAAGCACACCACCAGAGAAGGTCAAGGAATAAAGAGTGTAATTGAGGAAGCTGTGACAGAGATCGCGGAGTTAGAAAAAACGATGCAGAGTATCGCAGAGGAAATATCGCAATTTTGGGGAAGTCTCTGCAAGACGAGCACTTGCACCAACTAAATGTGCAACTAGACGAGCAGAGGCGCAACAAGAGGCACTGAGGGGATATCTGAAGGAAATTCCCCTACTAGCACAAATGGCAAAGGCGATGGAGTTGAAAGAGTTGCAACATCGCGTCAATAAGGCGAGAACAAGGCAACAAAGAAGAACGACGCAACTAGATGAGTTTGCATACAAAAGCAGAGCAACTGGCGGTCAAGGAGATGCTAGTACTAATGCAGCTGAAGGAAAATTTGGTGAAGGTACAACAATAGAAGGTGAGCACCCGACGATGCAACAAGTTGAGGACTGCGCAACACTCAAAGTTGCGTCCAAAGAAGTTGTTGACCAGATCAGGGTGGTATACGACGAGATCAAGATGCAGGTAAACGCACCAACAACATCTAGATGAGGTGGCTCGAGGGGCGAGCCACAAGTTTGGTGTTGGGGGCCTGTTGGCATGGAGTCAAGGCTCCTAAGTTTTGGTACATTCAGCGACGGAAGGGTCAGTGACAAAGGTAAAGGACCATTCGTGGATCGGGTAAAGTGGAAGATAAGCGGATAGCATGGAGTAGTTGGTTAATTAGTTAATTAGTTGACGAGTCACTATGAAAAGTGGACCATGTGTAACAACCAAATGAGCCTATAAATAGGAGTAGGATTGTAAGCCTAAGGGCATCTATCGATCATATTTCGATCATAATCTTGGATCCTTGTATCGATTCTTTGATATATCTTTTGGTTTGCATGTTGAGATCCTTTTTTTATTATCTCTGATCTGATTCGACCTTCGGCATCATTTTCTTAATGTTGATTTGCAGATTTGTTTTGTATTGGTTTTGCGGATGTACTACTTGATGCCGCAGTGTAAGACGACTGATGAAGTAATGAGAAAGAATTTTTTTGGCTATGTCTATGTCTCTTTACTTGTCGTTCTATGATTGATTATGTGCTATCATAGTGTAAATGGATGTATGGTGTCTCAACATTATTGGTGAATGAATATGTAATGACTGATGAATGTTTGTACTATAATGTCGCAGGTACTGTTATATATCTTAGATCCTTAGTTATGCTGCGATAATCTGTTATGTCATAGATCTAATGATTATATTTTGATGCGAATAATTTTCATGTCGACTCTCTGAATTACTGTGTGATTGAGTACACATGATGCATTTTCTCTCATATCCATGGAAACATGGTTCCTGCAACCCCCTTAGATATCTCGGGTGAGACTTCACTCGCTCTGCGGGTGTCACTGGAAAGGCTAAACCCTTTCCGGGCTGATGTCTACGGGAGATAGAATTGGGTTTTGTTGACACTAGTGCGAAGTGAACCCTTTTCGACATATTTGTGTCAACATGTAGTCTCTAGGTTGGTTCACAGCAACCTTGTGTCTAGGAATGCCTACTCTCCTTGATAGACTAAGTTGAGACAGTTTGTACTCCTCGATGGACTGAGTAGAGTATGACACTTCTCTATGGACTGAGTTGTGTTGAGTTATCGGTTTAATTCCCAACAACCCTTGTTGGTGCCCATAAACCCCTTGTGGTTGGGAGACTTGTCACTGGGTTGGTGCCCAGTAACTCTTGTGCTGGGAGACTTATGGGTCGTAACCCGTTTTCGTCATGTTGGTTGCAGCAACATGGACGAGAGAAGACCTTTCTTATGCAGAGATATTCAAGACAAGTCATGATTCCTAAATGAAGTTCAGATGTGTTCTAGCATGATCAACCTCCCTAGCTAAGAGGGAGTGTTGTTGTTGTAGCATTGGGAGGTATCCTCTCAACAAGTCGGCCCCAGAAGAAGCAATAAAATAATTATTATTATGCCAATATGCAAGTTGGCCTCATCTATAATACAAGTCGGCCCCATATAAAGTGAAAAGGTTAGCCAAAATAAAGTATAAATAAATATGGCCTCTCATTCATTTCCTCATGCAATTTAGCCAAGCAAGCTCGCTCAATTCAGCTAGTGAAGTGCACGGAGAGAGAAGGACGAAGGCTACAGAAGAAGACCATCTTTTCTGGGTTTGATATATTTTGGATCATGCTGTATCTGATTATTATTATATCTAGATGTACTTGTATCTTGAACTGATTCTCTCATAAGGAAGGTTGTTGGGTTTTCTTCCCTTGTGTAGAAAGGTTTCCCAGGATAAAATCTTTTTGTCTTTGTTTCTATGCATTGTTTACCTTTTAGTGATCCTATTTTATTACTGCTGCAAATTAAAGGTTGATATACTGCTATATTATAAAATCTAACATTTGATGGGAATGAAATTTTATGAGGTGCACTATCTTCAAAACAAATCTATTGCAAGTTGTTTGGATGTGTAAGAGAAGGAAAATATTTTCACTGTAGATAGGTGATTGATCTACTACTTGTTATTACTTTTAGGAAATCATCGAAAGGGAAGTAGTTTGAGACTAAGGTTACATATTCCATTCCAGTTGCTAAGTTTCACATTTGGCAGTACACAAAGGATAAGGCATGACAAGCTGAGAAAAATTTGGCGTTCCAAAAGTAGTACACTCAAATAATCACATCACCCCATGAAGCATTGCCATTCTTAACCGTAGCAAGTAGGCTTGAATCTGATGTTATGTTATGTTATATATATATATATATATATATATATATATATATATAATATCATATTGTAACCATTCGTCAAACCTCCAATGAAAGTGTCGCCTGTGGTTCGACGACAGGTCGATGTATGTCCGACTATTGTAACCGTTGGAACTATAAACAATTCATCGGAGTCTTGACCGCCACAGCTAAGTGTGGTACGAAGAACCTCCCATTTTTTTAGGGATAAGATGTCATTGGTACAACACTTATTCATTGGACTTCCAATGGCCAAAGCAATATGTGTCACAAAGTGCCTCCCTGTTTTTGAGGGACAAGAAGTCAGAGGTACAATGCTTATTCGTCAAAACAATGATGATTGTGTTATATTGCCTTTGCAAAGACCGGGCATCAGATTTCTATCGAATATGATTATTTTTAGCGAGAAGGTTGTTCAACATCATGTATCAAACATCTCGTCGGAAGTATGTCACGAAGGATGGGTGTCACAAGTCTGACAATTCTACCCCGATGATTAAAGTGATTAATGTTTTTTGAATGGGAGACAAAAAAACGTCGAAAAAGGACAAAAAAACCATAGGAAAATTTCTCAAATTTAGTAGTGACTTGTTGGAAATTTGCATTATTTGACTCGTTGTAGACCATATATAAAAAAAACCATAGAATTGCACTGAAGAGAATTTTGAGATATATTAGAGGAATAATTAATTATGGGATTCATTAGTAGAAAATTTTCACTTCTTACTTATATCCCCGATGCAGATATGGAAAAAATGGTAAAACGGTTGTACAAATTATATTGATCTATAACTTCTTCAACAATTTTGCATTCAAAATATTTTATTAAATTCTTGCACATGAAAATAAGAGAGACGTCCCTTCATTCCAAGTACACATGAAATAAGAGAGACAAAGTTGGCATATTTATTATTCTTGTATTTGGATGTACTTGTATCTTGAATTGATTCTCTCATAAGAAAGGTTGTTGTGTTTTCTTCCCTTGTGTAGAAGGTTTTCCCAAGATCAAATCTTTGTCTTTGTTTCTATGCATTGTTTATCTTTCAGTGATCCTATTTTATTACTGCTGCAAATTAAAGATTGATATACTAATATATCATAAAATCTAACATTTGATGGGCATGAAATTTTATGAGGTGTAATATCTTAAAAACAAATCTATTGCAGGTTGTTTGGATGTGTAAGAGAAGGAAAAGATTTTCATTGTAGGAAGTGGTTTGATACTAAGGTTACATATTTATTCCAGCTACTAAGTTTCACATTTGGAAGTACACAAAAGATAAGGCATGACAAGCTAGGACAAATTTGGCATTCCAAAAGTAGTATGCTCAAATAATCACGCCACCCCATGAAGCATTGTCATTCTTAATAGTAGCAAATAGACTTTATATATATATATATATGTATGTATGTATGTATGTATGTATGTATGTATGTCTTAGTTGCATGGGTTCATGTACCCCGGGGTACACGTCCCGGCAAAAGGTTCACGAATCCACGTCTTCGATTCAGGTGCAGGTTCTTGGTAGGTGAACCCATACAAACTGGGTTCTTGACTAAAGAACTCAATACGTCGACTTGAAAAAATGGGTTCGTTTGGCTGAGAGGGGACAACGTACCCTGATTTTTTAAGCTATGAAATAAATAAAAGGAAGGGGTGAAAGGTGCCCCCCCTCCCAAACCTAAAATTACGACCCCCAAACTCTTTAAAAATCATAATTTTCCATTCAATCGTTTCATAATCATTTCATTCAACAACGACAACGTTTGGTGAAGGGATTTCCACGGCGACAGTGTTTGGTGAAACCATGAAGGGATTTCCACATTGAATACATCAAAAAGGTTACGTTGTTATAGTAAAGAGAATCATTGTTGAGTGTTTTCTCAATTTTGTATTTCATGTTTGGAAATGCCATTGCCCCATTAGGAAAATTTTGAATGTAGTATGAAAATGAAATCATAATATAACTTCCATTGGATATCAAATTTTATGTTCCAATGTGAATGTTGAATGAATGATGAATCATTGAATTATGAAGAAATAACATTCGACACGTTTTTAACTTTTAACTTTATTGTTTTGTTACAACTACTTATATATATATTGTAACCATTCATCGAACCTTCGATGAAAGTGTCATCTATGGTTCGACGATAGGTCGATGGATGTTTGAGGATTGTAACCGTCAGCAGTATAAACAATTCATTGAAATTTTCACTTCCACAATGACATGTGGCACGAAGCACCTCCCAATCTTTGAGGGACAATATTTTAGTGGTATGCAACTTGTTCGTCAGACTTCCAACGACCAAAGTGACACGTGTCACGAAGTGCCTCCCAATTTTTGAGGGACAAAAGGTCGAAGGTACAACGCTTGTTTCGTCATAGTTATGACGATTGTGTTGTGTTTCCTTTGCAACGACCGAGCATCAGAGTTTTGACGAATATGATGATTTTTAACGAGATGGTTGTTCAACATCATGTATCAAACATCCCTTCGGAAGTACGTCACGAAGGATGGGTGTCACAAGTCCGACTAATTCTACTTCGATGATTAAAGTGATTTATGTTTGTTGAGTGGGAACAAAAATATGTCGAAAAAAGGAGAAAAAACCATAGGAAAATTTCTCAAATTTAGTAGTGACTTGTTGGGAAATTTACATTATTCGAGTCATTTTAGACCAAATATAGAAAATCTATAGGAATGCACTTAAGATAATTTTGAGATATAATAGAGGAATAATTAATTATGGGATTCATTATGAATATAGTAGAAAATTTTCACTTCTTACTTATATCCCCGATGCAGATATGGAAAAAAATGGTAAAACACTTGTAAATTATATTGATCTATAACTTCTTAACTTTTGCATTCAAAATATTTCATCAAATGCTTGGACATGAAAATAAGAAATACATCCTTCATTTCAAGTACACATGAAATAAGAGAGACAAAGTTGGCATTTTTATATGAATGAAACTTCATATTACAATCTCTAATGGATGTTAGGGTAGTTGAAAACACACAATAATCAAATCAAACACCGGGAATATGCCACAACTCTTATACTACTAACTGGTCACTCTCCCGAACTGATGCCAAACTAAAAGATGAAGCTCAAGTGAGAATTCTGAGTGAAATCTCCACAATATTGACTAGGGTGGAATTGTTGCACCATTGAAATTAATAACTATGGTGGAGTAGGTTTTGCCAAAACCTCTAACGAAAAACCCTTAGCTAATAAGAGCACCCAATCATGGGATCAAATAAACAACATATCATATCATAATGCCAAGTGAGGAGTTTCCCTTCTTTTTATACTTCATTGGAGCTCCATACCATGGGAAATACCATGGAACATCCAGTACCATGGTCAATATCATGGAACACCCAATACCATGGTAAATGCCATGGAACACCTAATACCATGTTATTAGTCACTTTTAGAGATAAATACCTTTTCTATGCTAAGTGAAAATAACAATGACCCCATTGGCTTCATTAGATCTAGCCTCTGGTGTCACAAACGTTACTAGTCATCCTATAAGTGGAAGGGGACATCACAGTCCTTCCTTCCCAAAGATTGCTTGTCCTTAAGCAATGCCACCACAACCTGATGCTCCATCAACTGACCCGAACTCAAATTGGAAAAATACCAAGGTCCCAAACTAACCGAAAATAAGTGAAGCATCCTCCGCTCGATATGCGCAGCACCCTAAAATTAATTAGTGAATTATAATTATTAATCCCTCATAAAATACGAATAAAGTGCATTGGATAGGATAGCATCTCTGGGTGTTGCGTCTTATTGGGCAAGGAGTGCATTGGATGGGAAGAGCACCTCTGGGTGTTGCTTTAATGCAGGGTTTGTCGTGATTTCTTGGTGTAGAAGTAAGAAGAATTTTTTGGCATTGAGTACAACAAAGGATTAGTACATTGCAGTGTGTGTGGCAGTTCACGAAGCAGTGTGGATTCGAAATCTCCTTGCCAATTGGTTTGATCAAATTTTAGAGCCGACATTTATTCACTATGATAATCAAAGTTGCGTACAACTTTAAGTGAATCTAGTATTTCATGACATGTCAAAACATATCAAGATCTAGTATCATTACATCTGATACATGGTGGAGTAGGGATAATTCCATATCCAGTATATTCCTACAAATGATAAAATTTCCAACATTCTCACCAAGCCTCTTTAAAGGGAAAAATTTGTATACTTTCGTGACAAGCTTGGAGTGGTGGAGAATGGCTACCTAATTGAGAAGGAGTGTTGATGTTGCAGCATTGGTGAAACATTCTCCCCGGGCCTGGGAGAATGGTGTGACACTCCCTTGAGAGGGAGAGAGAGGGAGATGATTGTTCTACATAATCCTCCTCGATGGAATGAGTTGAGTTGATCTCTGATACTCCTCAATGGATTGATTTGAGTATGACACTTCTCAATGGACTGAGTTGTGTTGTAGTGTTGGAACAGGGTCAAGGTGCCTAAGTTTTGGTACATTCGGCGATGGAAGGGTCAACGACAAAGGTAAAGGACCAGTGGCGAATCCAATAAATCAGAAGATAAGCAGATATCATGGAGTAGTTGGTCAATTAGTTAATTAGTTGATGAGTCACTCTGCAAAGTGGACCATGTGTAACGCCAAAGTGAGCCTATAAATAGGAGTAGGATTGTAAGCCTAAGGGCATCTATCGATCATAATCTTGGATCCTTGTATCGATTCTTTGATCTATATTTTGGTTCGCATGTTGATCTCCTTTTTGTATTATCTCTAATCTTATCCGACCTTCGGCGTCATTTTCTCAATGTTGATATGCAGATCTATTTTGTATTGGTTTTGCGGATGTACTCCTTGATGCTGCGTTGTAAGACAAACTGATGAAGTAATGAGAAAGAATGTCTTGGCTATGTATATGTCTCTTTTACCTGTCGTTGTATGATTGATTATGTGCTATCGCAGTGTAAATGGATGTATGATGTCGCAACGTGATTGGTGAATAAATCTGTAATGACTGATGAATGTCTGTAATGACGCGGGTACTGTTATATATCTTAAATCTATTAGTTATGCTGCAATAATATGTTATGTCGTAGATATAATGATTATATTTTGATGCGAATAATGTTCATGTCGATCTCTGAATTCTTGTGTGATTGAGTACAAATGATGCATGTTCTCTCATATATGTGGAAACATGGTTCCTGCAGCCCCCCTTAGATATCTCAGGTGAGACTTCACTTGCTCTGTGGGTATCACTGGAAAGGATAAACCCTTTCCGGGAAAATATTTATGGGAGATTGCGTTGGGTTTTGTTGACACTAGTGCGAAGTGAACCCTTGTTGACATATTTGTGTCAACAAATGGTTATGTTGTCGGGACCCTAGTGCGAAAGGAGAGAGGACATGCTTTGGCATCCGAAAAAAAGCCGGAGATCACGGAATGGTTCTACAAGAAGACGCGAGAATTTTCTAAGGAAGAAAATCAGAACCCTGGATGGTCGACAACCGAGTGGTTGTAGAAGTACATCTACTCTGATATCCATGAAGTATTCTTCTGCGAGTTTTCCTATACTGCTATATGAATGGTTGGCGCAACTAAATTTTCAGAAGAAGAATTTCCAAGGAGGTGAGCCTGAACATTGGACCCCATAACTGATCCAGCAGTTGGGACAGGTGAACAACAAATATTCAAGGGCTATTGAGGTTTGGCTAGACAACATTTTGGAAGGATAAAGTATTGAATTTGTTGTCGACACAGTTAATTCATACAGCGACGCAGAAAGAAAAATTTTCAAGGGACCCAAAGGAAGGTATCTATTGTCGCTAAAATTGTGGATCAAGATGGTCATTTGTGAAAAGGGCATATTAAAGATGAACTCCGATGAGTAAATCTAAGGTGTGGGGAGGCTATGGGTATCGCGCAGATGTGGGTCTGATAGAATGATGCGGGGTAGATGGATATGAGCTACGATGAAATTGTGAGGGAAGCCATGGAATATTGGGGTTTCCTGAGAAGTGGAATGAGGTTTTGTCCAGAGAAGAAAAGGAGGAATGAGATAGAGAGAGAGTCTCCTAGTGCAACCGGAACAGAGAACTACAAAACGGGACCACAAGGGACTAAGAGACCCTACTGTGATGAAGAGAATGACCAGGATACCCCTGAACCTGAGGAAGGATAGACCTAAAGCTACAACGTATGCATAACCCTGTGCAATGCACCAAAATTTGGAAGAACAAATCTAAGCTCTTTGCAGGGTTGTCCTACGTGTCAGAATAGTAGTAAGAGTAGCGGATCTACAAACACCAGTAGAAAAACAAGGATGGTAGGCGACGACGTAAATATGCCTCTTTTCCAGGGTAATGGGACCGATGATCCCAAACAATATTGGTTCTTATGCGAAGTGGTGTGGATGGTGAAACAAGTCCAGGATGATGATATTAAGAGGGACAAATGGAGACGACCTTTAGGGGTCGTGCGCTGGATTGGTTTATGAAGTTTGTACAAGTACCTACAGGGAGTCCTCAGAAAACCTTGGAAGAAATCAGAGTAGGATTGATAGACAAATTTAGGAAACTGAAATTGGAATTGCAATTTATCACAGAGTTGAAGGAAATAAAGAAATTTCCTAATGAATCGGTATGGGAATTTGATCAAAGGTACCAAACTCTGATGGCTAAAGTAAATTTTGGAATGAGCAACATACAACATAAATAATGGTTTATTGCAGGATTGATATCGCACATTCGGATGCCGCTGATGCAGCAGAAGAACGTATCCCAAGCGAAGGCATTGGAAATTGTGATGAAGCTCGAGGCTTCGTCAATTGGTGAAACAAGGATTTGCATGAACCAGATGTTAGAAAAATAGGGTCGCGGAGCAATAACAATAAACAAAAATGAAAATATAATCACACACACATTACAAGAGAGACACGGATATATCGTGGTTCACCCCAAGATGGGCTACGTCCACACTGAAGTTGTCATTCCTTATTATTATTCCATCGAGCAAAGTGAAGGGATACAACTTGCAACACAACCGTTGCACTTCCTCTTCACTATCTCATAGTCTCTCTTCTTGATCTCAGAGATCTTTTACAATGCATAATACCTAATACATCAAACCTAGGCGTGTTACAAGTCTTTCTTTTATAAGAAAATACAATGGGAAAATACCATGGATTACCCAAAAACCATGGGCCCGGAC
The DNA here is from genome assembly GCA_027924585.1 of Larix kaempferi. NCBI lineage: Eukaryota > Viridiplantae > Streptophyta > Pinopsida > Pinales > Pinaceae > Larix > Larix kaempferi. The sequence continues at coordinate 6,436,276 of BSBM01000490.1, read as the reverse complement.
CCCCTGGGGATCCTGCCGAGATCATAACCAAACCTAGGGTATGGACATGGATGAATAATAATATCTCTGAATCTGGAGATCAGGCTCCAAAACCAACAATCTCACACTTGGAGACTGATCACAACAACTCCACCGCTGCTGCACTTGCTGGACCTTGGACTTGGAAACTTTCTCATCTTCACCTTCATGCTAGAAGGCCATCTGAAACCGAGCAGGAAATCGGTTTCTCTCTGGTCACTACCTCTGTGAACACGTCTACAGGATTATGGCTAGTGTGTAACTTTTCCAGCTTCAACAGTTCATCTTCTAGAACAGAGCGTATGAAATGGTACTTGAGCTGTATATGTTTAGTCCTGGAATGGAATGCTGAGTTCTTTTCAAGATGAATGGCACTCTGGTTGTCACTATACAACCTGCTATCCTTCTTCTTCTTACCCAATTCCTCCATAAACCTCTGCAGCCAAATCATATCTTTACTAGCCTCTGTAACAGCAACATACTCTGCTTCTGTTGTTAAAAGTGCAACAACCTTCTGCAGTTTCGAAATCCAACTTACTGTTGTTCCACCTACAGTAAACACATACCATGTGGTGCTCCTCCTGCTATCCTTATCAACTGCCATATCTGCATCAATATATCCCTGTAGAGCAGTGTCTGAACCTACAAAACATAATGCCTGAGTGGTAGTACCTCTCAAATACCTAAGAATCCACTGTACTACCTTCCAATGTTCTTTACCTGGATTGTTCATTTATCTACTCACAACTCCCACTGCTTGTGCAATATCTGGTCTTGTGCACACCATGGCATACATCAAGCTGCCAACTGTTGATTGATAGGGAATCTTGGACATGTAATCTGTCTTTTCCTGTGTCTTGGGACACATTTCTTTACTTAGATTGAAATGGCTGGCCAAAGGTGTACTTACTGGTTTTGCATTCTGCATTCTGAACCTCTCCAACACCTTTTGTATGTACTCACTCTGAGACAATGTCAATTTGCGAGTTTTCCTGTCTCTCGTTATTCTCATACCAAGGATTTGCTTTGCAGCACCCAGATCCTTCATCGCAAATGAATTAGCTAGCTTCCTTTTGAGTACATTTATATCCTGCATGTTAGACCCTGCAACAAGCATGTCATCCACATACAATAACAAGATAATATATCTTTCATTGTCTAGCTTCTTGAAATAAACACAGTGGTCAGAATGACATCTACTATAACCTTGTTCTGTCATAAACCTGTCAAATTTTAAATACCACTACCTTGTAGCTTGCTTCAAGCCATACAAATTCTTTTTCAACCTACATACCAAGTTCTCCATACCTTTGACTTCCTACCCTTGTGGCTACTGCATATATATCTCTTTCTCCAAATCCCCATGGAGAAAGGCTGTTTTTACATCTAACTGTTCAAGATGTAAATATTCTACCGCCACTTAAGATAGTCCTAATTGAATTCATCTTAACAACAGAAGAAAATATTTCATCAAAATCTATATCTTTCTTCTGTGCAAACCTATTTACAACAAATCTGGCCTTGTGCCGCTTCTTGCCTCCTTCTTATTCCTTCAACCTGTAAATCCATTTGTTCTGCAATGCTCTTTTACCAGCAGGAAACTGAACCAAATCCCAAGTCTGGTTTCCTACCAATGAGTCCATCTCCTCATTCATGTCTTGCTCCCACTTCTTTCTAGTTTCCACTTGCATTGCTTCTTCATAACATTCTGGTTCACTAGCATCAGTCATCAACAAATAATACATTGAAGGAGAGTATCATTCAGGGAGTCTACTTAACCTGGTAGATCTTCTTGTAGTTGTAAGAGTGTCAGGCACTTGCTACTGTTCTTGATTTTCTGGCACCTTTGGAACTTCATTTTCTGTAATTTCATCAAGTACTGTGTACTCTGTGTTTTCATTTTCCTATTTCTTTCCCTGCAACTGATCTTTATACATGACCTTTTCATTGAATATGAAATCTCTACTTCTAATTATTTTGTGATTTTCATAATCCCATAAACGATAACCAAAATCATCAACCCCATATCCAATAAAGGTACATTTCTTGGATTTAGCTTCAAGCTTTGTTCTATTTTCTTTATCAGTATGGACAAATGCTTCACAACCAAATGTTCTCAGAAATGAGTAGTTTACCTTTTTATCTGTCCATGCCTCCTTTGGAATACCACCATCCAAAGCACTTGAAGGTCCTCTGTTTATTAAATAAACAACAGTATTTACGGCATCCGCCCAAAACTGTAAGGGCAACCTTGCATGCAATCTCATACACCTTGCACGCTCCATGATCGTTCTGTTCATCCTTTCAGACACACCATTTTCTCGTGGTGTTCCTGGGACTGTCTTCTCTCTACGAATCCCATGGTATGAAGAGTAACTATCAAACTCCTTGCCACAGTACTCACCTCCATTATTAGATCTGAGACACTTCAACCTTTTTCCTGTCTCATTCTCAACCAAAGCTTTCCACTTCTTAAAAGTAGCAAACACATCAGATTTTTGTCTAATGCAATAAACCCAAGTTTTCCTAGTTGCATCATCAATAAATGTAACATAATAATGAGAGCCACCAAGAGATTGTACCTGAGTTGGTCCCCATACATCTATATACACAAGCTCTAACTTTTCATTCTTCTTCTGTTTCCCAACCTTGAGAAATCTGACTCTCTTCTGTTTTCCATAAACACAGTTTTCACAGAATTCCAAACTTACATGCTTCAAATCTGGCAGCAACTTCCTTGAGTGGAGAATCTGCATCCCCTTCTCACTCATGTGGCTAGGCCTATGATGCCACAATGTTGTATCTATTCTTGTGGAATCTAAAGGGATAGAATGGTCAGTATTATGAGGACATAAATACAACGTACCTACCTTGTCTCCTTTTTCTATCACCGTTGATCATTTAGTGATCTTCCACCACTTTTCTCCAAATGTAGATAGACAGCCACCATCTCCCAACTGCCCTGTTGAGATCAGATTTCTTTTCATAGCAGGAATATGCCTAACATCTTTTAATAGCCAGTTAGTTCCATTCTTAACTTTTATCCATACCTAACCCATTCCAACAATTTTACATGGCACATCATCACCCAATAAAACATGTCCAAAATCGCCTGGAACATAATCATGAAAATATTTCCTATGGGGTGTAGCATGACATGAAGCCCCTGAATCTACTACCCAATAATCACTAGTATTATCTAATGCAAGAATCAAAGCATCTTGTAACACATCACCTGTTACATTTGCTTCCTGGGTAGTTTCCTTCTATCCATCTCCTTTCTTCTTTAGAGATCTGCAGTCTTTCTTCAGATGTCCTTTATTTCCACAGTTCCAGCACTCTATTTTTCCCAGTCTGGACTTGGATCTGCCCGTTTTAGACTTTCCACGATTACCTTGGCTCTTTCCTCTCTCCTTTTGTCTTCCCCTGCTTTCCATGGTCAATGCATTACCTCATGTCTCACCTATGCTTTTTCTTCGTATTTCTTCGCTAAGAATAACACCAATAACATCATCAAATTTCAAGGTGTTTGAACCAGAGACAAAGTTACTTACAGCCATGACCAAGCTATTCCAGCTTTTTGGCAATGAACACAAGATTACAAGATCCCTAACCTCATCATCGAAGTTCACACTTATAGAACTTAGTTGATTTGTAACCGTATTAAAATCATTTAAATAATCAGTAACAGATCCACCTTCAGACATCTTCATATTAAATAAACGCTTCATTAGAAATACCTTGTTGGAGGCCGAGGGTTTTTCATACATCTTACCCAGTGCGCTCATCAAACCCTCCGTTGTCGTTTCTTTTGAGATATTGAAAGCCACCGATGAAACGCGGCTCAGCCGTATTGTTCCCAAAGCCGTTCTGTCAAAAACCTCCCATTCTTCGTCCTTCATAGCCGCCGGCTGTTTTGCTTTTCCTCCTAACGGTAGGAATACATCCTTCTAGTACAGATAGTCCTCCATTTGCATCTTCCATAACTGGAAGTTTTGGCCGTTAAACTTCTCGAGCTTAAACTTTCCTTCTTCCAACATTACTCCCACTCGAACTAGAAACCCTAGCTTCTTGCGGGTTTATCTTCCAAATAGACCTTTGGCTCTGATACCAATTGTTAGAAAAACAGGATCGCAGAGCAATAACAATAAAAAGAAATGCAAATATAATCACACACACATTACAAGAGAGACACAGATATATCGTGGTTCACCCCAATATGGGCTACGTCCACACTGAAGTTTCCAGTCCTTATTATTATTCCATTCAGCAAAGTGAAGGGATACAACATACAATACAACCCCTGCACTTCCTCTTCACTGTCTCACAGTCTCTCTTCTTGATCTCAGAGATCTTTTACAATGCATAATACCTAATACATCAAACCTAGCCATGTTACAAGTCTTTCTTTTATAAGGGAAATACAATGGGAAAATACCACGGGTTACCAAAAAACCATGGGCCCGGACCCCCTGAGGATTGTGCCGGGATCATAACCAAACATGGGTTACGGACACGACTGAATAACAATATCTCTGAATCTGGAGATCAGGCTCCACAACCAACACCAGATCCAAGCACAACCAACGAACTTGACTATCCAACAACATGATATCAAGAAGGGGAAAAAAGTTCACGAAGAAATATGGTGCAGTCGATGCAAGTATGAATAACATCATCAGGATTAGTGTCTTGAATTCCATGAATATTTATAGTCTGGAGCACCAAATCCAATCAGTCAAGGAGGAATTCCATGGTGTCAAATTTTTCAAACAAGGGGACATTGGTCAGAAGAATGTGTTGCTTAGAAGAATGTGTGTACTTATAGAAGGTTGTGTCAAATCTAGCCAATATTTTTGGTAACTTCTGTCGATCAATCGGTCATGAGGAGAAGGATTGTAGAGCATATGATTTACTTCAAGAAGGAAATGCGGATACTTATTTCATGAAGGGAGAAGAGCAACCTCATGTACAACCGCATCAAGAGTATAATAAACCGCATCCGCAGTATAATCAACCACCACCGCAGTATAATCCACCCCAATACAATCAACTACAGTTGCAGTATCATCCACCGCAATATAATCATCTGTACAATCAAACGCAAGGTGGATTTAGAGGAGGTCGCGGTGGAGGTTTTTCTCACGGAGGAACCTTTGGTCGAGGTCAAGGATCGGTTACGTGCTAAAATTGTGGCTAGATTGGACATTATCAGAGAGATTTCCTGAATCCAACTCCGCAGTGTACCTATTGCAGTGTAGCAGATAACACTGTTGAATATTGTCCTCAGTTAATCACGAAGTGGCAGAATAAGAATACTCCACAACCACAACCAAATCCAAATGTAAATCAAAACCGAAATCCTAATCCAAATATGCAGAAAATCTCAGCTGAGATCAAAATTCAACCTGTGAATGTTGTAGTGGTAAATAGAGGAGGAGCAACGATAGGGGACGATAGGCCACTGCCTAATGTTCGACCTACGACTCGGAAGCAGGTGTGATTCGGCGTCGAAGAAGAAAAATAAATCTTTCTGGAAACACGAGATGCACTGATCAAGAACAATGGTCAGAAAGAGCATGTCTATGAGATGCCACTGATTTTTTATACGACAAATTCGCATAGGTCACCAGGGAAGGGCAGTACTCTGAGGAATTTTCTAGAAATTTTCCTGACATTAGCAAAGGATCGAGGTACAATGGTATAGATAGCCGGTCTCTTGTATCGCCGGGAGGAAGGGCGATAGGATCAGACAGTGAACCGATTGCACAAGAAGAAGATGGGAAGAGAAATGAGGATGAACACCCAAATTGGTGCATATCATGAAGATTCTATCATTTTGGATCTAGGATTGGATATAAACATTTTAACTAAGCAAATGTGGGAATGATGGGGAAGCCGTAGTTGGTATGGTACCCTATGAAACTTCGACTATAAAATCAGAGCAAGGTCACACCAATTGGTAGATTATCTCATCTTCCTATCGAAGTAGAAGGACTAAAAAATTACTCAGACTTCAACGTGAGAGAGATAGTTGACAACACAAGCCCATATCCCATGTTGTTTGGAATAAACTGGGAAATGGAGAATAAGGATGTCATCAATTTTAAGAAAAGGATGATGTCTTTTGAAAATCACGATATGAAGGTCATCGACCTGCTTAATCCACTAGAAGGGAAAAGATATGTCAAACCAATGACGGATGAATTCATAGAAGGATGGGAAAATGTCTACAACATTTCAAAGGATTACTGATCAATCCCACCACCGACGGAGAATTAGGGTGGCAGAGTATCAGTTCGGCATCGTCAGAATCTGATGAAGCACTAGAAAACTGGCAAAATTGGTTGCACGAGGTGTCATTCAAAAAGTGCACATGAATCACTCAGTCGTTGAGATGGGTAGCGACGGAGGTACACGATCTGCCGACATATGAAGGATTACCTAATCTTTCTATCTTCATCTCTGAATTCAAAGACAAGGTATCTGAACCATAACAAATGGTGGCGTTAGAAGAAGTACTGAAGGCTACTCCAGCAAGTTGGTGGGATGCACACAAGTCATTGATAACATGCTAGAAACTATGTCGACAATTGATGGAAGTCATATTCAGGGAGAGGGAATGATACTATGGAAATAAATACAATGGAAGGGGTGATCCAAGGGATCATTTGGGAGAGTTTCAAAGCACATGGGGAATGAGACTGAAGCGGGAATGGGCTCATGTGTTCATCCATACACTAGATGAAGTAGCGTGGAGTTGGTACATTGCAGCAGAACTGCGACGAGGAACAACTACATGGGAAGAATTGAAAACTAGTTTCAGTCAGACATTCAGCTTTGTTGATGAGAATCCTTTCATCCACAATAGAAATACCAATGGGACTACAATGGACTGCAACACCTAAAATGATGATGGAATCATATAATGTGTCAGGAGGACCTGATGACGAGGAAGATCCCAAAGCCATCTATGTCCCGGAGTTGGAAGGAATCCCGATGTTGAAGCACTAGAGATGCCATTCGACAAATTCCAAAAGCTGCTGAAAATTAAAAAGGTTAATATGTAATATCCTTGGGAAGATTCAACCAAGATATTAACTCAACTCCAAATTTTTCATAAACTTTACTAGTTAACTTTCTGTTAATTTCTTCAAACAGTGCAGGATGTAAGTGATGGGTACTGGAGTAAGGAATGAGGATGGTGGGATGAATATTCAATTATGGAAAATGTATGGATTGGGGTGCAGCAGCAGGTCATGATATTAGATCAAATATGTCTTATGCACAAGGTACCAATACCATTCACTTTTCAGCATAGAGCAAGTCTATGCCTACTTCGAGGCTTCCTGGGTAGCTGGCATATGCATACTGGACAGGCGAGGATACTTGGAGTTAATGACAGAGGTAATATTATTCAAATAGTTTATGGTTAAGTTCAGGAAGGTGTTTGAGCATACTTGGTAGAGTTTGGGAGAAATCGGGGCTTAAGGGCTCTCTCGGGATTGTTGAGCTGGTAATTTCCCAATCTTTACAAACAGGGTCTAAAGGCTTCCAAATTCTGAATTTAAGGACTGATATGGATACTAGACTGAGTCAATGACCTTCTCCAACTGAAAAAATGTAAAAATAGTGCTTAGAATGGATTTGGTAGTAAAAGTGGTAAAACTAGTCTAGAATTGACATCAATCTAGCTAGTCCTGTATTTTAACTTAACAAACTGCTTTAAATATCCACAAACGCTATTATGGTGATTATTATAACTCTAATATAATATTTTCCACACATATAACATGAAATATAGCATTCAGAACATTCATCCTTTATTTTATTGCTTGCTTCTCAAATGACAATGCCTCACAGGCTAGTTTTCTGTTACAATAGTGGGAGAATAGAGAAGAGAAGAAAGAAGTTACTTTGGATCTGTACTAGAGGTTATTATCAATCCATCTACTAGTTATATGGCTGAACTTGCTTCATTCTGAATATGCTGGTATTCAATGGGCGCCATCATCAATTGGTTCTCTCCTTTAGGGAAATCACCTCCAAAACTGGTTGTGGGAGGAGTAGGAGTAGGAGAAGAGTAGAGATTCGATCTGATATTTGAATTCTGGAATATAGCAGCATCTAATATCTGCAATCATCAGTTGATATCCTTCACTGGAGGTCCTGAGAACATCTCTCCATAATTATCTTATTCCACTAGTGTTCCTCCACCAAATCTAGCTGTAAATCTCCTCCAATGGTAGCCTCCTTTTCAATCTGACATTAAATCTTCAAGGCTGACCTGAACTGAATGTTACTGGCTGTAATATTTATTGTTGAACCTGCATAACACTCATATGAAACTCATAGGGCCTTGGGGCACATCTCCCAAGCATAACTTGTTGAGGCACAACACTCAACTAGAGGGCTCAGAGCTCTCGTTCACAAATTCTCCTAATGATCAAAAGTTCTCAAATGGAGTTGGTTGGCTTCTTTTATAAACTTCATGATGACCTGTTGAGCAATTTCTTGTCTTGGTGACCTGTGAGAGTAGGTTACCCACTTTCCCATCCTACGCCAAAGCCATGAGGGTGCATTTCTTGAGGATAATAACAACTCTTGGATTTGAAAACTTTCTTTCCTTTGCCTCCCTTCACTGAATTTGGCAAGTGCGATTTAGGAATCTTTTTCTGGATGTTGCTACTTTCATTCTAGCTGCTTTTCCTATTATTTCCACTTTCTTTACTTTCCTTCTTTTCTTCTTTTGCCATTTTTTCTGTTTGCTTTTGCCAATTTCTAATTTGTTCTTCTTTCCTTCTTTCCTTCTTTCCTTCTTTCCTCCATTGGATTTCTTGACTTTTCTGAGACTTCCATTAAGGCAAGAGTGGTCCACTTGACCAAATTCGACCTCCTAGCCACATTATCACCACTTGCCAATATTTATTAGCAATATTTATTAATAAAAATATTCCAACTCAGAATTAGTTCAAACTTCAACATTAAATCAATTAATTAATAATTAATTAATTCTTGTGGTACAATTGCCTCAAAAATACCCCCTACTCCATTTTGGAAACATATTCCACATGGGTGTCTTCTTGGCCCACTTGCTTATTATCCATTAATTTTATTTATCAAAATTACCTTTAATAAATAAATTTGCCAATTTGTGAGACTTAGGCTAAAATTAATTCTAAGCAACCAGAATTAATACCATTTAATTCCCTTAGGGGTTGATCTTTCTCCCTTTTAACCATGGTACTAGATGAGCCAAAATTGGGGACATGACATAATATGGGTCAGAGGAAAATCCCAAGTTCGCTAGTATTGGAGATTATTGGGATGATTCAACATTTGGAAAGGTCATTGATCTACTGCATGAATTTCAAGACTTGTTCCCAACAAAATTTTCTGAAATGAAGGGCATTTCCGGGGACCTGGGTGAGATGAAGATTCCTCTCAAACTTAATGCGAAGCTAGTAAAGCAGTGACCATATAGACTGAATCTCAGCTATAAGGAGAAGGTGAAGGCTGAGATAGAGCGAATGCTGGACGCAGGAATCATAGAACCTGTCGAAGAGTCAGAATGGATCATCCCAATGGTCGTCCAAGATAAGAAGACAAGCAAAATTCTAATTTGCATCGATCTAAGGAAGCTAAACAATCCATGCCTTCACGATCCATTCCGTACACCATTCACTTACGAAGTATTGGAAGGTGTTGGAGTCCAGGAGGTATACTCATTTACAGATGTATTTTTAGGATACCACTAGATTAGATTTGCGAAGGAAGATCGACATAAAACTACCTTCGTGACAGAATGGGGCTGCTTTCAGTACACAGTGATGCCGTTTGGTCTTAAAAACACCCTCGCAATATTTTAAAGGCTAGTTGTCACTGCGTTTAAATACTTCATTCACTTATTTCTGGCAGTTTATATGGATGACTGGACCGTATATGGGTTGGTTAAGGACCACGTTGCAAACCTAAGGATGATGCTAGAAATGTGTCGACAACATCAGATTTCGTTGAATTTAAAGAAGTGTATTTTCTATGCACCATTTGGGATCCTATTGGGCCATATCGTATGCAAGGAAGGCATGTTGGTCGACCCAGCGAAGATAGCGATCATTGTCGACTTACCACCACCAACGACAGTGAAGCAACTGAGGGAAACATTGGGACACACTAGATATTACAGGAAGTTCGTCAGGGGATATGTAGCGATTACTGCACCGATAGAGAATTTGTTAAAGAAGGATGTAAAGTTTGAGTGGAACGACAAGTGCCAGAAGAGCCTCGACATACTAAAATCGAAGATGGTCGCAACACCAATATTAGTTTTCCCTAACTGGAAGAAATAATTCCATGTCCATGTGGATGCATCATTAGTAGCGTTGGGAGTGATATTGGCCCATTTAGGAAAAGGGTCAATTGACCATCTGATCGCATTTGCGAGTAGGAAGTTGTCCACCATGGAAGAATTTTACGACAATAGAGAGAAGGCCTAGTGATGGTATATGTGTAGGATAAATTCTGACAGCATTTGCTTGGAAGACACTTCAAAATGTTCACTGACCACTCCGCATTGAAGTACTTAGTCAATAAGCTTGTGTTGGGGGGGAGATATGTCGATGGTTGCTGCTATTCCAAGAGTTTTATTTTGAAATAATTGTGAAAGCAGGGCGATTAAATGCAGGACCTAATCACCTGTCAAGGATTGAATCCAGCGAAGAACCAAGGAGCATAGATGAAGGAGTTCCTGATTCGCAACTATTTAGGATTGGAATGGTAGAGACCATTATGAACAAATTATTCAGTTCTTAGCTACAAGAATATCACCTGAGGAATTCACTACGAGTCAGAAGAAGCAATTGGTCGTCAGGGCCACTGATTTTCAACTAATCGTAGGACAACTATACAACAACAAGTTTTCTCTTTGACAATGTGGTCACCAGATTCAGGTATCCAAATATATTGATAAGCAATCAAGGCACACATTTTTTCAATCAAACCATCAGAGCCATGACGAAGGAATTTCAAATTCAACCTCAAAGAAGTACCCCATATCACCCACAGGAGAATGGCGTAGTTGAGGCACTGAACAAGATATTAGAGCATATGCTCACCAAGGTGTGTAATACAAACCGGGACGACTATGACTTGAAGATTCCGGCGATAGTATGGGCCAACGGAATGACATGCAAAACGTTGACAGGCCAGACTCCTTTCAAGTTAGTATGTACAGACAAGAAGCAGTGATTCCGATGGAGTATATTGTCCCTAGTCTGTGCATCATAGCAGTGATAAGAATGAGGGATGACGGAGCCACTGAAGAAATATTGGCACACCTGCTACAGCTTGAAGAATATCGCTTTATCGCAGGATTTCATCAGCAGGTAGAAAAGGATCGACAGAAGGCATGGCATGATCACCACATAAAGGAAAAGCACTTTCAACGCGGAGACATGGTTCTACTATACGACAGTAACTTTCGAAGCACCCAGGTAAGCTCCAGATGCATTGGCTAGGTCCATACATAATCAATTTCATTACTGACGGAGGTGCAATGCAGCTGCAAAAGTTAGATGGAACACTGTTGACAAATTTAGTGAACTGGAGCCGACTAAAGTCCTATCGAGATAGCCAGGTGCACATCAACTAAAAAATCAATTGAGTCGACATGAAAAAAAATGAAACAGGAACGCTGTGGAGATCATAAGTTTGGAAAGGGCATGTGTCGACAGAACGAAGACAAAGGGTTGAATTTTTGCATCTGTCAAAGTAACTGCAACAGGGTTGGAATTAAGGAGTCTGTCGATGGGATATCACCAAAGTTAAAACATCGACGAAGTTTGAGGCCTCATGATGTACAACGAAGTGCAAACTGGTCAAATCGGTAAATAAATGCATTTGTTAAGGCACGACGGACGACGATGCAATGGGAGGAAGATGCATTTAATGACCAATAAGTGTGGCGGGCGATGACTCAAGTGGATGAAGATGCAATTAATGACCAATGAGTTCCCAGGATTCGGTAAATTGACGGAGGATTCGGTAAATCGACAGAGGATTTGGCAATCATTGTTCGAAATCGACTTGATGGATGGGGAGTGGGAAATCGAAGCTATAAGTACAGGAACAAATGGACATTTCGACTCACTATGCATTGTGCGAATTAGTGAAGAAATTGCAGAACAAAGCTGAGTCAAGAGTGAGCTTAGAGATTTACAATGGCACATTTCGTTTCCAGCATGAGTATACAAGACCGACCCAAGCCGACGGAAATTGTCCACGAGAAACCAAAGGTTGCATCAATGTAGATGATTAGGAAAAATAGAAGTGACAGTCGGCTGGTGGATAATGACCGAAGGCCGAAGAGGGATACTCGTAGTTCGACACAGGCTGCGACTACAACAGGAGAAGCGAGCACATCAGGCGCCATAGAGGAAGAAAGGATACCTAGAGGAGGGCAGCAAGGCCCAACAATAGCAGACATACTAGGGTATGTGTCATCGCAGAAGGAAGGAGCACCAACAATCCAATTGGGGAAGAACACAAAGTATACTATCAAAGAGCCAGCGATACCAAAGGGTGTCCATACCGCCGGAAACACAGTACAGCGACTGCAAAAAATACAATACAACGACCATGACATTCTGGCGTATCCCGAGTACACTCAGCACACACACGTTGACAAGGCGCATGGAGAAGGAGGTCCAATCACAAGGGAGCCAGTGCAGTGGGAATTGGGGCTGGAGCGATCAAGGATCCTTTCAATCATTCATATGCCGTATTTTGGAAGATTAGTGGAAGCGAATGCATGTATTAAGCAACTATTGGTCTCATAACATTCTACCCAACACTAAAGTGTATCATATTTAAGAAATATTCTAGGAATGTTTCGTATTTTAGGCATAATGTTTCACTCGTAACTCAGAATTGGTCAGAATTTGGACCGTTGGAAATATCTTGAAATTATCTACAACTTTTATGTTTTGAGTTTTCTCTGATTCCTTACCATTTGTGAGATGCAGACAATTTAGTAAAAAAACATCTTTCAAAAGATGCTTTTAAATATTCCATGAATCTTTCATATTTTGGGCATAATTGTTCCCTCGTAACTCGAAATTGGGAAGACTTTGGACCGTTGGAAATATATTGAAATTCTCTACAAATTTTCTGTTTTGAGTTTTCTCTGATTACTTATCCTTTGCGAGATGTTGACATTTTAGTAAAAAAAAATCTTTCAAAAGATGTTTTTAGAAAAGCATCTTTTGAAATATATGTTTTTTACTAAAATGCCCGCATCTCACAAATGGTAAGGAATCAGAGAAAACTAAAAACAACAAAGTTGTAGAGAATTTCAATAGATTTCTAACGGTCCAAAGTCCTTCCAATTCTGAGTTACAAGCGAAAAGCTATTCCCAAAATAAGAAATATTCCTAGAATATTTACGTTTTTTCTTATTTAGGATACATTTTGTCCTGGGTAATTCCTTATGTTGTATTCATGGTGGATACTTATGGTTGGGAACAAAGATTCCAATCACGGTCGATCTCATTTCATACATCACTGGATTACCCAAGGCCAGGGTAGATCCTGCACAATACTTCCAAGGGAAGGATAATGACAAGAAGCTTTCCACGAAGATGAAGGCAAATTACGAGGTGGAAAAGAACACCTAAGGATACTTGATCGACATTATCAAGGATCAGGCGGTTAGGATTGGAATGTTAGGATATTTAGACACTTAGGAGTTAGTTAAGATCAACTTGTGTAATATATCCATTAGGGATAGTGTGTTTCTTTAGTATGCATTAGTATGCATTTGTAAATACTTAATCCGATGGTCACGATATGTTCCCGACATAGAGTGATCCGACAGCTCAACTTCTCTTAGATCATACCTAACCTTGATCCGTGTCTTAACACCCGATTGGTCCATGATCTCTATTTAAAGAGAATGGAGGGTCATTGTTTAGTTGATCGATTATGAGAAGCTTTCTTTCTTTGCATAATAAATTGTCCTGTAGAAGCTATTTGGTCGGGGTCGTGGAGTGTTTCCCTCAAGAGGGTTTAAACCACGTCAAAACATCAGTGTGTTGATCTGTGATCTGTTTGTGTGAAGTGGTTGCTCTTGGTGTTCGGTCCTTTGGTAGTACCCTGTGTACTCGAACATGGTATCAGATCTTTTATGAAGAGCCGCTTCCGGTTATGATCTAGATCTTGAACTGTTGTTGCCGAAACTCGAAAGGGTTTCTAGTTCTGGTATTTATGTGCATTTCTGGGCTGTGGGAGGTGTTCCATTGCGTCCGTAGCATCGTTTCCATTGGGAAATAGTTTTTGTTTGATCGAAAACGGTTCCCGGTTGCTCCAGAAACGCGTATTTCATCAGATCTGAAGGTATAATGTTACAATGACGCATTTTTTTATTTTCTGTTTTTAAAAGAAACAAATCTCATATTTTATCATTTTTTACTGTTAGATTTTTTTTGGGTTCGGATTGTTGCTTTCCCGTCTGCGTATGCTCTTTGCCATGCACCTTGAGCGATCTCAGCAAATCAGAAACAGAAAGGGAAATGGTTTTTCTTAGCTGCGTATGCTCTTTGCCGTGCACCTTGCGCGATCTCGGCAAATCAGAGAGAGAAAACGTAGCCTTTCCGGGAAAACTAACGAGATCTAACTCCAGAAGTGTGGAAAAAAAAAATTGTTTCAATTTGTGGTGTGTTTTGTAGGAAAAAGGGCAAGCATGCAAACCGAGCAAGAAGAGTTAAAAAAAAAAGCCCCCTTCCTCATTCCCATATTTTACATACCTTTTAATCTAGCTCACTTGGTTCAAAGTTGCTTTATTCCTTATTAGGTCTTGAGTTCGAGTCTTAGGAAGTTACTTTTAAAAGAAAAAGTGCATGCAATTTATATTTTCAAGTTACTTTATTGCAAAAGTGCATCTCACTTAAATAATAAAAAATAAAAATACAAGTGAGTCACTTAAGTTCTTTTTTATTGTTGCACTATTTAAAAGTAATATCATTGTAAAAGTGAAATCACTTATTTTACAAAAGTGGTTCACTTAAAGCAACTTTCTTGTAAAGTGATTGTCAAAAGGTTCATCTTCGGAAGAGGGGGGTTCTTTTTTTTGTTGGACATCCTCTAGCTGCCACGTCACTATTGGGGACATCTTCAACAATTTCTTTGTTCAAGCATAACTTCATCATACAGAGTCAGTTTTCAGTGCCGTTTTTTTTTAAACCGCCTATTTTTTGGAGCTCTTCACATCCAAACTATTGGTTTCTACTTTTACAGCCATTAATTTACAAATATGGCTGCCCCTTGTGATATTCTCCTTAATAGTTCCAACTATTTCTCATGGAAATCTCATATGGAGGATGTTCTACGAAGTAGGGGACTTTTCAGAATTACCTCATGGAAAGAAACAAAACCCACTAATGATGATAAGAAAATAAAATGGGCAAATAGATGTGACGAAGCTCATGGATTGATTGGGATGTCAATCTCTACTGATTTGCGATTCCACATATCTGGAATTGATGAACCTGATGCTGCTTGGGACAAGTTGGAATCTGTGTTTGGTAAACAAAATGAAATTCGAGGTCACCAACTCGAAAATGAGTTGATTTCTTTAAATCCAAGTGAATTTTCATGCATTCAAGATTATTTATCTAAGTACAAAGCTTGGAGGGAAGACAAACAATGCATTTATCATATTCTTTCCAAACTTGGACCTGCATATTATGTTTTTGTATCTACATTTTACTCCATGAAAGAATCCTTGAATGCAGCTAGCTATTAATAGCCTAGTCTTGAATCCTTTTGTGATTCCTTGATTAGAGAGCAAGATAAACTCATTCATCTTGGAATAATCAACAATGCAGATACATCTGGGAAAGCCTTATTGTCCCAACAGAAAGAAAAGTCCAAGCCTCCCAAGAAACAAAATTTTTGCAATAATAAGTCAAACAAGGGTCCAAAACCCTCTCAGTCAGCTCCTTCTTTAAAAAATGACAAAGGATCCAAGCCAAAAGGAAAGTGTTGATTAAGTTGTCATTGATCCCAACAGTGTATAGTCATTGATTCCAAC
This sequence comes from Larix kaempferi, assembly GCA_027924585.1. Classification (NCBI taxonomy): domain Eukaryota; kingdom Viridiplantae; phylum Streptophyta; class Pinopsida; order Pinales; family Pinaceae; genus Larix; species Larix kaempferi. The sequence goes on along the minus strand of BSBM01000490.1, from coordinate 6,420,171 downwards.
ATGTCTTGGTGCCCCTTGAGGAGCCCCTGAGGGTTAAGTAATTGTCAGTGTCTAAGGAGACCTTTTGATCTTGTCCAAGCCCAAGTTTGAAGCCCTTGGAGCCCTTGGGACAATGACAAAAGCCCTGAACACCCTGTAGAGTGTTTAAGTACCCCAAAGATGTTTTGCGGTTCCCCAGTTGTTTCTTTGTTTCCCCAATACCACAACTTATGCCCCAGTACACTACAAAAGCATTGAAGAAGTTGCAAGAGTCCAAATGAACCTTTCAGTGGTCATTTGTGTTTATTGAGGTCATGGTACCCTAGGAGAAGGTCTAGCAACCCCACAGGTGATGTCATGATGGATCTTGACCCTTGTAGGTCTCCTGGTGTGGTTGAGGTGGTTGAAGAAGCCTATGAAGCCCCTTGCTTGATGAAGAAGTCCATGGACCCACATTTGATGGTTTAATGGTCCTTGTCCCCTTAAAGGTGATGATGTAGTCATTAATGACTTGATGAAGACTTGGAACCCTTAATGAATATCTTGATGCCCGTATATCCCTTGTTGGGGTCATGGAACGCTTGGAGAAGGTCATTATGCATGAGAAGGTCTAGCACCCACATAAATGGAGGCATGATGACCCTTGGACACTATATGATCATTGATGGTGCATTTGGAAATGATTTGGGTCTTGGAATCCATACATATGGTGGTCTATAAGCCCATGATTGTTGGAGCCTTTGATATGATAGAATCCTTGGTCATGATGCCCTCATCACTTGGCGATGGAGTCCTATGTGATGGGCTTGAAGTCCATGGAAAGTATCTTGTTCAAATATTATATGATATCCTTGAAAGAGTCCTTGAAACCCTTGCATGCGGTTCCTTGGGTCTTGAACCATGGTGATGTATGGTCCTATTTGTGGTTATATGGCTATTGGGATGTAGATGGAGGTAGATCCCACGGACGTGCCTTGATATGTTGAAGAAGACTTTGAAACTCTTGTAGTTAGTGGTATGGTCTTTGGCACCCTCATGTGTGGGGTCTTTGACGTCCTGGACACATTGAATAATTTAAGGGTATTAGACCAAGAATTTGAAAATAAACCCATCATAGGGAGATAGTCCTCGTCAATCCATTTCCATTGATATGTGGAGCATCTTCTAACTCCTTATGGTTGAAGAGATATGAATTTTTGAAGTTGGTGTACCCCACCTTTTTGGGTGAGCCGACCTAACAAAAGAAAATTTAATTATTTGTAATTTTGAATTGCATGTCGGCCCTGTTTGAGGTAATAACTTTCCTCCACGACCTATATAAATAGAATATCAAACATTTCATTTGCTCATCAATTGGAATTTCGCAACTCTTGGAGAAAAGTGCAAAATTTTGTGGAGGAAATTTTTTTGGGTATCTTCACTAAAATTGGCATAACTTTCTCATACGGAATCGGAATTACAAAATTCTTGGCTCGTTGGAAAGCTTGTTACGAGGGCTATGTGATGACATGATCTAGAGTTTATTTTGGTTTGTCTATTGTTTCTTGACCTTGTGATCTTCAAAAAGGTATGGATCATGCTTCTGGGTTTCTCTTGTAATGGCACATGTCTCTCATGGATAGAGTTCATCTTTGATATTAGTATGTGAGCCTATATATTGGTATATATATTTGAAGTCATTATGGAGGATATGATGATGATGTTGCATACATTTATGCTATGATATTATACACTTTATGATGATAATGCATGTGATAATGATGTATACTCTATGAAGTTGATGCACTCCTATACAATATGATGTACATGCATACCATAGTGTGATGATGCTCTCCTATGCATTATGATGTATACTTGATGTTGATGATGCATACACGGTGCACACTGAAGTGACAATTATGCATATTTTATGATGATGATGCATACCCTATGACGATGATGCATACTTATGATGATGATGCATGACGATGCATGCCTTAAGTTCAGTGGAAGTAGAGAAGGATTATTTGTTCAGTGACTGTGTATGATGAGGTGTACAAGGATGTACATGAGCAGTGTATGGCAGTAAAATGACTTGTTGGTATACATGGATGATTTGGCAGTGATAAGAGTGCAGAGGTTATCAGCAGCAGATTCAGAGTTTGGTGTGCAGTTGGTTAGACTCAGATTGACTGAGTCGGATGATGTGAACAATGGATTGATTGGTGCAGACAAATTGGTTGGTGAGTTGATGAGTAGTGTGGAGCAGTTGTGGTGCAGTGGTCAGTGGACAATTGATGAGCAGTGAACAGTTATGGTGCAGTGGTTAGTGGACAATTGATGAGGAGTGATCAGCAGTGAAAGTGGTTCTGTAGTGTGATACAGGTTGTGCAGTGTGGTACAGGTTGTGCAGTGTGGTTTAGATTTTGCAGTTTGATACAGGTTGTGCAGTGTGGTACAGGTTGTGCAGTGTGGTTTAGATTATGCAGTATGGTACAAGTGTTGGATAGCAGGTCTGTAGGATCAGTGCAGTTTGTGGTTCAATAGTTCAGTATCTATCTTCATATCAGGGTGGCAGGACGGGGCAAAGAAATATAGGGAGCTAAGGATTCCTTCAGGTTGTAGCCTGTAAACCAGGGGGTTGTAGCCTCTTTCTAGTTGTAGCTGGAGAATTGAAGTCTTTGTAACAAAGGGGGTTGTTGCCTCCTTCCAATTGTTGTTGGTAAATTATTATTATAAAGGCTTCCGTGGTTTTTCCCCCATGACTTGGGTTTCCACGTAAAAATCTTGTGTACTGTGTTTTTCTATGCTTCCTATGTGATGATGATATGATGATATGTGATGATGAGATGTAATTGTTAATAATGCTGATGATATAATGATAATGTGGTAATACATTAATGAATGATGTATTGAAGAAGCAGTTGATGATTGTTAAAGTTGAAAAAGTAATAAAAAGCTATACACACTGTTCACCCCCCCCCTCTCAGTGTGCTCGGTGTGTCCAACAATTGGTATCAGAGCAGGTTCTTCACAGAAAGCCTTACCAGCTTGAAGTAGATCCTTGACACACCATGGGGTTCTCAGTGAATGGAGCACCATTGTTTTGTGGGACAAATTACTTGATCTGGAAAAGAAGAATGCAAGGTTATCTTGAAGCAGAAGGCAGTGGAGTATGGCAGTCAGTGCTTACTGGGTATGATCATCCGAAGAAAGTGAAAACAACAGCTCAGAAGGAAGCAAGGAAAAATAATTCAATGGCTATGGAATCCATTCTTGAAGGCTTATCAGATTCCATAAAAGAGAATATTGGAAAGTGCAACACTGCTAAGGAACTATGGCTCAAAATAGAACATCTCTACTCCTCTAAGGAACATGAAGAAGTTATGAAACTCATGACTGCAGATTTGACAGATCTCCAAAAGAAGAAAATAGGAAAGTGCAACTCAATTGAAGAATTGTCACTAAAGTTAGATCAACTGTACTCCATTGAAGAACAGAAAGCAGAAGACAACTCCATAGAAAGGTCAGTACAAGATCCAGGTAAGTTTGAAGGTAAGTCTCTTGAACACCCTGCTTGTAATGTTTTTGAAGAAATATGTTTATCAACTATAGAAGATAAGCACTATTCTAAATTCATAGATTGTAATACTTCAAAATGTGATGAATCCCATTGTTCCCTGACAAATTATAGAAATGAATGTTTAGATAATGATATTGCTAATGCTATGCAAAAGGTTGAAAAACTTTGTGAACAGAACAAGGTATTGCAAGAGCAATTAGACAAATCTGAGAAGAGGAATCAAGAAGAATGTGAGAAGGCCACACAGACTATAATTGATCTAAATCTCCAAGTTGAAGAAGCTACCAGAATCAAAGAAGCCATATCCAAATCTCTGAAAGATCAACTTGAGAAGTCTGCTGCTGAAAATAAAAGACAATCAGAAGAAATCGACAAGCTCAGAAGACAGCTAGAAGATAAGGAGAAAGAATTGACTCGCAAGCTTCAAGACAAAGATAATGAGATTAGTATCTTACTTGAAAAAATGCAGAAGGAAAGATCCGCCAGTCAGAAAGAAGATCCAAGTGACAAAAGGGGAATTCATTTCAGTCATGAGATTGAAGAGAAAATAAGAAGAAAACAAGAAGATGAAATCAAATCCTTGAAGATAGAATTACGAAAGGTATGTCTGACGAATTTTGACTTTGAAAAGGAACTCTCAGAACTCAGAAAAGAAAATCAAGAAATAAAAGGACAGATGGAAGACAATATTATTGATCTGAAAAGACAGGTAGAAGAAGTCAAGAAAATAGAAGAAGACCTATCAAGACAACTCCAAGGAAAGATAGAAATTTGTCAAAGGAAAGAATTGAAGATCCTCTCTCTGAAGGAATATTTGGACAAGACAGCTGCTCAGCTAAAAACAAATTCTAAGATCGAAAAGAACATTGAAGAAAGCAAGAGTTTCAGGGAAAAAGAAGAAAAGACTAACAGTTATACAGAAGAAAGATCCTTTGCTCAGAGATATCCTATATTATTAAGTGGTCACTGCTACAAATGTAACAATTATGGTCACAAAGCCATCCATTGCAGAGCTCATGAAAAAATCACTGCAGAAAGAAATCAAGGTATGTTTTTCGTTCAATGTTATAATTGTTATCATTATGGTCATTTTGCGAAACATTGCAGGATGCAGGGAGAAGTTAATGTTTGGAGAAGAAAGCAAGTTCAACCGAATCTCATGAACAGTGATCAACCTACCAAAGTATGGAAAAGAAAGTCAGTAGATTGCACCAATGATCAAAACAGAAATGATGAAAATATTGGGAAAAACTCAATACCATTTTGAAGACTATCGATCAACAGCAATGCCCAATGATAGGGGGAGCAGTATTACCAAGGAAATTCTTGTTGCCATTGATGCAAAAAGGAAGAAAAGGTTTTCCAAGAGTTGAAAAACAAAGAGAAGTTGTTGACAAAGGGAGCATGCCCTGAGGGGGAGTAGTGTTGTCAAAGGAAGTTCCCTTTGCCATTGATGCCAAAGGGGGAGAGAAGTTGTTGACAAGGGGAGCTTGTTCTGAAGAGGATTTATGGTGTTGTCATCAATGACAAAGGGGGAGATTGTTGATTAAGTTGTCATTGATGCCAACAGTGTATAGTCATTGATTCCAACATGTCTTGGTGCCCCTTGAGGATCCCCTGAGGGTTAAGTAATTGTCAGTGTCTAAGGAGACCTTTTGATCTTGTCCAAGCCCAAGTTTGAAGCCCTTGGAGCCCTTGGGACAATGACAAAAGCCCTGAACACCCTGTAGAGTGTTTAAGTACCCCAAAGATGTTTTGCGGTTCCCCAGTTGTTTCTTTGTTTCCCCAATACCACAACTTATGCCCCAGTACGCTACAAAAGCGTTGAAGAAGTTGCAAGAGTCCAAATGAACCTTTCAGTGGTCATTTGTGTTTATTGAGGTCATGGTACCCCAGGAGAAGGTCTAGCAACCCCACAGGTGATGTCATGATGGATCTTGACCCTTGTAGGTCTCCTGGTGTGGTTGAGGTGGTTGAAGAAGCCTATGAAGCCCCTTGCTTGATGAAGAAGTCCTTGGACCCACATTTGATGGTTTAATGGTCCTTGTCCCCTTAAAGGTGATGATGTAGTCATTAATGACTTGATGAAGACTTGGAACCCTTAATGAAGATCTTGATGCCCGTGTATCCCTTGTTGGGGTCATGGAACGCTTGGAGAAGGTCATTATGCATGAGAAGGTCTAGCACCCACATAAATGGCGGCATGATGACCCTTGGACACTATATGATCATTGATGGTGCATTTGGAAATGATTTGGGTCTTGGAATCCATACATATGGTGGTCTGTAAGCCCATGATTGTTGGAGCCTTTGATATGATAGAATCCTTGGTCATGATGCCCTCATCACTTGGCGATGGAGTCCTATGTGATGGGCTTGAAGTCCATGGAAAGTATCTTGTTCAAATATTATATGATATCCTTGAAAGAGTCCTTGAAACCCTTGCATGCGGTTCCTTGGGTCTTGAACCATGGTGATGTATGGTCCTATTTGTGGTTATATGGCTATTGGGATGTAGATGGAGGTAGATCCCACGGACGTGCCTTGATATGTTGAAGAAGACTTTGAAACTCTTGTAGTTAGTGGTATGGTCTTTGGCACCCTCATGTGTGGGGTCTTTGACGTCCTGGACACATTGAATAATTTAAGGGTATTAGACCAAGAATTTGCAAATAAACCCATCATAGGGAGATAGTCCTCGTCAAGCCATTTCCATTGACATGTGGAGCATCTTCTAACTCCTTATGGTTGAAGAGATATGAATTTTTGAAGTTGGTGTACCCCACCTTTTTGGGTGAGCCGACCTAACAAAAGAAAATTTAATTATTTGTAATTTTGAATTGCATGTCGGCCTTGTTTGAGGTAATAACTTTCCTCCACGACCTATATAAATAGAATATCAAACATTTCATTTGCTCATCAATTGGAATTTCACAACTCTTGGAGAAAAGTGCGAAATTTTGTGGAGGAAATTTTTTGGGTATCTTCACTAAAATTGGCATAACTTTCTCATATGGAATCGGAATTACAAAATTCTTGGCTCGTTGGAAAGCTTGTTACGAGGGCTATGTGATGACATGATCTAGAGTTTATTTTGGTTTGTCTATTGTTTCTTGACCTTGTGATCTTCAAAAAGGTATGGCTCATGCTTCTGGGTTTCTCTTGTAATGGCACATGTCTCTCATGGATAGAGTTCATCTTTGATATTAGTATGTGAGCCTATATATTGGTATATATATTTGAAGTCATTATGGAGGATATGATGATGATGTTGCATACATTTATGCTATGATATTATACACTTTATGATGATAATGCATGTGATAATGATGTATACTCTATGAAGTTGATGCACTCCTATACAATATGATGTACATGCATACCATAGTGTGATGATGCTCTCCTATGCATTATGATGTATACTTGATGTTGATGATGCATACACGGTGCACACTGAAGTGACAATTATGCATATTTTATGATGATGATGCATACCCTATGACGATGATGCATACCTATGATGATGATGCATGACGATGCATGCCTTAAGTTCAGTGGAAGTAGAGAAGGATTATTTGTTCAGTGACTGTGTATGATGAGGTGTACAAGGATGTACATGAGCAGTGTATGGCAGTAAAATGACTTGTTGGTATACATGGATGATTTGGCAGTGATAAGAGTGCAGAGGTTATCAGCAGCAGATTCAGAGTTTGGTGTGCAGTTGGTTAGACTCAGATTGACTGAGTCGGATGATGTGAACAATAGATTGATTGGTGGAGACAAATTGGTTGGTCAGTTGATGAGTAGTGTGGAGCAGTTGTGGTGCAATGGTCAGTGGACAATTGATGAGCAGTGAACAGTTATGGTGCAATGGTTAGTGGACAATTGATGAGGAGTGATCAGCAGTGAAAGTGGTTCTGTAGTGTGATACAGGTTGTGCAGTGTGGTTTAGATTTTGCAGTTTGATACAGGTTGTGCAGTGTGGTACAAGTTGTGCAGTGTGGTTTAGATTATGCAGTATGGTACAAGTGTTGGATAGCAGGTCTGTAGGATCAGTGCAGTTTGTGGTTCAATAGTTCAGTATCTATCTTCATATCAGGGTGGCAGGACGGGGCAAAGAAATATAGGGAGCTAAGGCTTCCTTCAGGTTGTAGCCTGTAAACCAGGGGGTTGTAGCCTCTTTCTAGTTGTAGCTAGAGAATTGAAGTATTTGTAACAAAGGGGGTTGTTGCCTCCTTCCAATTGTTGTTGGTAAATTATTATTATAAAGGCTTCCGTGGTTTTTCCCCCATGACTTGGGTTTCCACGTAAAAATCTTGTGTACTGTGTTTTTCTATGCTTCCTATGTGATGATGATATGTGATGATGAGATGTAATTGTTAATAATGCTGATGATATAATGATAATGTGGTAATACATTAATGAATGATGTATTGAAGAAGCAGTTGATGATTGTTAAAGTTGAAAAAGTAATAAAAAGCTATACACACTGTTCACCCCCCCCCCTCTCAGTGTGCTCGGTGTGTCCAACAGAAAGAAGACTGAGCGTCATTGCAACTATTGTGGGAAATATAATCATGATGAATCTAAGTGTTTCAAGAAGATGGCAGCCTTGGAAGCAGAAATGAAGAAGCACCACATCAGCCTAGATTCGCCTTCAGAATCTGCCTCTCATGGACATGCACTTTGTGCTTCTGGTTATTCTTATAATGCATCTTCTTCTTCTACTTCAAATGAATGGCTCATTGATTCTGGAGCATCTTATCATATGGCTAAGGATCAAGCCATCTTTTCTACTATGCATGAATGTAACACCAAACAAATATTTGTTGGTGATGATAGATCTCTAAGTGTTGTAGGAGCTAGAACAGTTCTAGTAGATAATGGTCATTTTAGTGATGTACTATGTGTTCCAAGAATTTCCTGCAATTTGTTATCAGTCTATCAGATCACTCATTCTGGTGAAGGTAAAACTGTGACCTTTACACCTCACCAGGTTGTAATCAAGGATTTTAAATATCCTCAACAGGTCCTAGCTACCGGAATTGTTGATGATATTACCAGGTTGTACAATTTTAACAACTTTGGGTCATCACCTTTCCCTTCAGTTTTTGTTGCTCATAGTGATAACTTGAGCAAACTTTGGCATGAGCAATTTGGTCACTTAAATTATCGCTCATTGCAACAACTATGTAAAGACAATATGGTGACAGGTCTTCCGATGGTATCTTGCAGGGATGGTTTTTGTTTCGGTTGTGTACTCGAAAAACATCATCGGGACAGTTTTGACAAACGTGCCTCTTGGCATGCCTTGGTTCCCTTGGAGCTTGTGCATAGTGACTTGTGTGGTCCTCTTCCATCTGCTTCCTTTTCTGGTTTCAAATATTTCTTAACTTTCATTGATGATTACACCAGACGCACTTGGATTTATTTCCTAAAACTTAAGAGCGAAGTATTTAACATGTTCTTGGCCTACAAGGCCCTTGTTGAAAAACAATCTGGTCATCAAATTATTAAGCTAAGATATGACAATGGAGGAGAATATGTTAACAAAAAGTTCACTACTTTCTGCACTGAACAAGGCATCCAACAACAGCACACTGTTCTATATACACCACAACAAAATGGTGTAGCTGAGCGGAAGAACCGCACTTTAAAAGAAATGGCTAATTGTATGATCCAATCTAAGGGACTAAGTCTTCAATTTTGGGCTGAAGCCATTAATTGTGCAAATTACATAGTTAATCGCACCCCCACTAAAGCATTACAAGGTATAACACCGAAAGAAGCATGGAGTAAAACTAAACCTGATGTAAGTCACTTCCGTTTGTTTGGTAGTGAAGCATGGGCTCACATTCCGGATGAAAAATGGAAAGCATTGCAGCCTAAAAGTGAAAAGTGCATATTTGTTGGATATTCTGAAGATGTAAAAGGTTATAGACTTCTTCAACCACATTCTCATGATATAATCATTAGAAGAGATATTAAATTTTATGGAAATCTCTTGGCCTGCGAGCCTAACTCAGCGATTGTGCCATCTTTGGCCTGCAAGCCTGATTCAAAGTTTGTGCCTTCTTCTTCTTCTTCCAACTTCCTTGACAGGTTTCCAACTCCAGTTTCTGATGATGACGGTGAGGATGAAAATCCACCTCCGCCTGCTCATGTTCCTCCAGTTGCACCAGCACAAGTGCTTCCTCGATGGGTTCGTTCAACATGTGAAGCAGTTGGTGATCTTGCTGGTGATCCTAGAGATCAACGTCGAACACGTTCTCAGTTTCAGCGAGCCTCTTCTCTTTTGGCTCAAGTTTTCGAGAATCATGATCCAGAAACTTTTGCAGAAGCTTCAGGGAATCCAGATTGGGATGCAGCCATGGATGAAGAATATCGTTCCTTAATGGCGAACGATACTTGGGATCTTGTACCTCTTCCAAAAGGAAGAAAACTTGTCAGATGTAAATGGGTCTACAGAACTAAGTATGCATCAAATGGAAGTGTTGAAAGACTTAAGGCAAGGTTAGTTTCCAAAGGTTTTTCCCAAGTTGAAGGGATTGACTACAATGAAACCTTTGCTCCCGTCGCAAAAATGAACTCCATCCGCCTTGTTCTTTCCCTTGCAACCTTACATAACTGGGAAGTCCATCAAATGGATGTCAAGTCTGCCTTCTTACATGGTGATTTACAAGAGAAAATTTACATGGAGCAACCTCCTGGATATGTTCAGAATAACTCTAGCCTTGTCGGCCGCCTTAAGAAATCCTTATATGGCCTTAAGCAAGCTCCTAGAGCTTGGTATGCCAAAATGGATAACTTTCTCCTTGACACTAGTTTTTCTACATGCCATTCTGACCCCAATGTCTATACCAAGAAAGTAGGAAACCATCTCATCATACTTGTTCTATATGTTGATGACCTTATTCTTACTGGTAGTGACCCTAAGCTTATAACTCATGTGAAATCCAGTCTTAAACAAAATTTTGAAATGTCAGACTTAGGACATTTGCATTATTTTCTTGGTCTCCAAGTCCTGCAAACCAAAGAATGAATCTTTCTTTCTCAGTCTAAGTATGCTTGTGACCTTCTTCGACGCTTTCACATGGAAGATTGTACACCAACCCCTTCTCCCTTCCAGTCTGGAGTCAAACTTTCTGCCACTTGTACTTCACCTGAAGTCGATGCCACCTTGTATCACCAGCTTGTTGGTAGTCTCTTATACTTGACTCATTCTCATCCTGACCTTTCCTTTGTCGTTGGTCGTGTTGCCCGTTATATGCAGACACCTCATGAAAGTCACTGGAAAGCAGCTAAAAGAATACTTCGATATATTCGAGGTACAGTTCAGTTTGGGATTCATTACAGTACAGGGGGGAAACCTTTGTTGGTTGGTTTCACTGATTCAGATTGGACCGACGATCCTGATGATCGAAAGTCTACTGCAGGTTATGTTTTCAGTTTGGGATCTGGACCTATCACTTGGGCTTGTAAGAAACAACGAGCTCTTGCTCTTTCTTCAGCAGAAGCAGAATATCGAGCCGCAGTTAATGCCAGTCAGGAAGCTTTATGTCTTCGACAGATCCTTTCAGAGTTTGGATTCGAGCAGCAGCAGCCTACTCCACTTTGGTGTGACAATCAAAGTGCCATCAAGCTTTCCAAAGGTCCAGTTCTACATCAACGCAGCAAATACATTGAGCTACATATGCACTTCATCAAAAATCTTGTTCATGATCGTGTTCTTGAATTGCTCTTTTGCCCTACAGATGATTAAGTTGCAGACATCTTCACCAAGTCTCTTACAGAAGCGAAATTTTCTAAACATCGATCTGTGTTAGGAGTTCAGGAACTTGTCATTAAGGGGGGATAGGCTCTAATTCCTCCTTCCTTCTCCTAATAGTGTCACTTTTGTAATTCCTTCAATCCTATCCCAAGTTGTTCTTAAGGGGGGATGTTAGGATATTTAAACACTTAGGAGTTAGTTAAGATCAACTTGTGTAATATATCCATTAGGGATAGTGTGTTTCTTTAGTATGCATTAGTATGCATTTGTAAATACTTAATCCGACGGTCACGATATGTTCCCGACATAGAGTGATCCGATGGCTCAACTTCTCTTAGATCATACCTAACCTTGATCCGTGGCCTAACACCCGATTGGTCCATGATCTCTATTTAAAGAGCATGGAGGGTCATTGTTTAGTTGATCGATTATGAGAAGCTCATTTGTAACTTTATTTCTTTGCATAATAAATTGTCCCGTAGAAGCTATTTGGCTGGGGCCGTGGAGTGTTTCCCTCAAGAGGGTTTAAACCACGTCAAAACATCGGTGTGTTGATCTGTGATCTATTTGTGTGAAGTGGTTGCTCTTGGTGTTCGGTCCTTTGGTAGTACCTTATGTACCCGAACATGGAACAAAATTGTTGGCAATTAAGATCATAAGGAAGAATCACCACAATCAGTGTACATCAGGGATGATTGCATCCGCGGAGCAGTGTGCGGCTGGAGTTCAAATGAACTGGTCACTATTTTTGTTGAACGAGTTAATGGAGGATGCCGTAGAAGCCCAGGAGAAAGGGAATCCATTCACATACTCATGGCTTCTATTATTTATCGCGCCGGTTGCATGGATGGAACCACCGCAATACCATGGGATGGAGACCAAAATTGCCAAAGTGTGTTGAGGGGCGCGATACAAAAATTTGTGGGCATTAAACGACAAGGATCGACAAACAAATAATAACATTCAATTCTTTGTATATTTAGAGGAGCTAAAAGTAGAAGCGGTAAATATTATGCGACTAACTGAATAAGAAGCAAAGAAGTATAAAAGAATTGCAAGGCTGTCGGTAGAGCCCCAAGCGATATTCATTTAGGCGTGCGCAGACCCACAAAAGTAGTGGCTACCAATGCAGTACAAGATGACTGATGAAAAACTGGATGCAATAGTGGAGGAATGTCCAGATGAGTGGAAGGTTCCAGTAGGGGAATACCAACTGTCGGATCTGAAGGATGGGCAGCCGACGGATGGGCCAAAGGTGCAAGAAGAAACCAAAGACTCAGAAGATGAAGGTGAAGGTGCGGAAGGACAATCGCACACCGCAAGTCACGATCGTGCGTCATTAGCCACTCCAACAGATTCAAAGCGCGAAACTTAGCGAGAGGAAGCAAGAAAAAAGCATAGGATGGAGAGAGGCAAGGGGAGTACAACTGTCAGTTTCCCCGAAGAACAAATGAACAAGCTACTCGAGAAAATAAAAACTATGGTGGAGGAGAGCCGTGCAAAGGTCACGCAGCATGCGACATAGTACTTTCACCAAGTGTCGCAATTGTTGCAGACATTGATCACTGCAATTGTGGAGATAAGGATGCTTCCAGAAGCAGGGCCAAGTGCACGAGAAGAGCGTCAGGTCTAGGTAGATATTGGAACTCGACGACGGATCGTACAAATCTTACCTACTGCGAGCAAGACCGAAAATAAGGAATTGGATGTTGCAATACTAGAATTAGACACCATCAACATCAACTTAAACATGATGCCCATGTTTATATTGCAACACACTCACACTGGGGTAAGTGAAGAGATCAACGACCGCGAAGCATCGACGCATGATCAAATGGTCAATTATAAGTGACAGGTGCGAACTATTGAAGAGGAGGTTGAGCGCCTTCGTGAAGAAAAAGAGGTATTTATGAATGAAAGGGAGAAGGTGGTGGAGGATCAAAGAAGATTGGAACATGCCATCTCCATGGCATGCGAAGATGCACCCGAAATGGAAAAAGAAATGTTTGTGGAAGAAAAATCATTGAGGCTAGGTGCAATCATCGCAGATCTTCAGAAGGAAAACGAAGAGTTAGAGACAAGGGCGGTGCCAAGCACACCACCAGAGAAGGTCGAGGAAATAAAGAGTGCAATTGAGGAAGCTGCGACGGAGATCGTAGAGTTAGAAAAATGATGCAGAGTATCGCAGTGGAAATATCACAATTTTGGGGAAGTCTCGTGCAGGACGAGCACTTGCACCAACTAAATGTGCAACTAGGCGAAGCAGAGGCGTAACAAGAGGCACCGAGGGGATCGTTGAAGGAGATTCCCCTACTGGCGCAGATGACAAAGGCGATAGAGTTGCAACATCGCGTCAACAAGGAGAGAACAAGGAAACAAAGAAGAACGACGCAACTAGATGAGCTACAGACAAAAGCAGAGCAATTGGCGGTCGAGGCGATGCCAGTACTAATGCAACTGAAGGAAAATTTGGCGAAGGTACAACAAATAGAAGGTGAGCACCCAATGACGCAACAAGTTGAGGACTACGCAACACTCCAAGTTGCAACCAAAGAAGTTGTTGACCAGATTAGGGCGGTATACGACGAGTTCAAGATGTAGGTAAATGTACCAACAACATCCAGCTAAGTTGTCTCAAGGGCGAGCCACAAGTTGGTGTTGGGGGGCCTGTTGGCATGGGGTCAAGGCTCCTAATTTTTGGTACATTCGGGGATGGAAGGGTCAGCGACAAAGGTGAAGGACCATTCGTGGAGCGAATAAAGCGGAAGATAAGCGGATAGCGTGAAGTAGTTGGTCAATTAGTTAATTAGTTGACGAGTTACTATGCGAAGTGGACCATGTGTAACGACCAAGTGAGCCTAAAATAGGAGTAGGATTGTAAACCTAAGGGAATCTATCGATTATATTTCGATCATAATCTTGGATCCTTGTATCGATTCTTTGATCTATCTTTTGGTTCACATGTTGAGATCCTTTTTTTATTGTCTCTGATTTGATCCGACCTTCAGCGTCATTTTCTCAATGCTGATTTGCAGATTTCTTTTGTATTGGTTTTGCGGATGTACTCCTTGATGCCGCAGTGTAAGACAGACTGATGAAGTAATGAGAAATAATGTTTTGGCTATGTCTTTATCTCTTTTACTTGTCGATGTATGATTGATTATGTGCTATCACAGTGTAAATGGATGTATGATGTCGCAATGTGATTGGTGAATGAATATGTAATGACTGATGAATGTCTGTATTGTAATGTCGCAATACTGTTATATATCTTAGATCCATTAGTTATGTTGTGATAATCTGTTATGTCGTAGATCTAATGATTATATTTTGATGTGAATAATGTTTATCTCGATCTCTAAATTACTGTGTGATTGAGTACAAATGATGCATGTTCTCTCATATCTGCGGAAACGTGGTTCCTGCAAACCCGCTTAGATATCTCGGGTGAGACTTCACTCACTCTGCGGGTGTCGCTGGAAAGGCTAAACCCTTTCTGGGCCGATGTCTTTGGGAGATTGCGTTGGGTTTTGTTGACACTAATGTGATGTGAACCCTTGTCGACATATATGTGCCAACATGTAGTCTCTAGGTTGGTTCCCAACAACCCTTGTGGCTGGGAATTCCTACTCTCCTCGATAGACTAAGTTGAGATAGTTTGTACTCCTCGATGGACTAAGTTGAGTATGACACTTTTCGATGGACTGAGTTGTGTTGAGTTACTAGGTTAGTGCCCAACAACCCTTGTGGTTGGGATACTTGTCACTAGGATGGTTCCCAACAACCCTTGTGTTTGGGATACTTGTCACTAGGATGGTTCCCAACAACCCTTGTGTTTGGGATACTTGTCACTGTGTTGGTGTCCATAAACCCTTGTGGTTGGGAGACTTGTCATTGGGTTGGTGCCCAACAACTCTTGTTGTTGGGAGACTTATGGGTCGTAGCCCATTTTCGTCATGTTGGTTGTAGCAACATGGACAAGAGAAGACCTTTCTTATGCAGAGATATTCAAGACAAGTCATGATTCCTAGATGAAGTTCAGATGTGTTCTAGCATGATCATACCTCCCTAGCTAAGAGGGAGTGTTGTTGTTGTAGCATTGGGAGGTATCGGCCCCAGAAGAAACAATAAAATAATTATTATTATGCCAATATGCAAGTTGGCCTCATCTAGAATGCAAGACGGCCCCAGATAAAGTGAAAACGTTAGCCAAAATCAAGTATAAATAAATATGACATCTCATTCGTTTCCTCATGCAATTTAACCAAGGAAGCTCGCTCAAGTCAGCAATTGAAGTGCACTGAGAGAGAAGGATGAAGGCTACAAAAGAAGACCATCTTGTTTGGGTTTGATATATTTTGGATCATGTTGTATCTGATTATTCTTGTATCTAGATGTACTTGTACCTTGAATTGATTCTCTCATAAGAAAGGTTGTTGGGTTTTCTTCCCTTGTGTAGAAGGGTTTCCCAGGATAAAATCTTTGTGTCTTTGTTTCTGTGCATTGTTTACCTTTTAGTGATCTTATTTTATTACTGCTACAAATTAAAGATTGATATACTGCTATATTATAAAATCTAACATTTGATGGGCATGAAATTTTATGAGGTGCACTATCTTCAGAACAAATCTATTGCAAGTTGTTTAGATGTGTAAGAGAAGGAAAATATTTTCACTGTAGATGGGTGATTGATCTACTATTGTTATTACTTTTAGGAAATCATCAAAAGGGAAGTAGTTTGAGACTAAGGTTACATATTCTATTCCAGTTGCTAAGTTTCACATTTGGCACTACACAAAGGATAAAGCATGACAAGCTGAGAAAAATTTGGTGTTCCAAGAGTAGTACACTCAAATAATCATGTCACCCCATGAAGCATTGTCATTCTTAACAGTAGCAAGTAGGCTTGAATCTAATGTTAAGTTATGTTATATATATATATATATATATATATATGTGTACATACATATGTATATATATACATATGTATATATGTATATAGATATACATATACATATGTATATATATCTATATACATATATACATATGTATATATGTATATCTATATACATATATACATATGTACATATATAAAGATATATATATACATATGTATATATGTATATATATGTACATATGTACATATATACATATGTATATATATATACATATGTATATATATATACGTATATATATATACATATGTATATATGTACATATGTATATATGTACATATATACATATGTACATATGTACATATGTACATATATACATATGTATATATATATATGTATACATATATACATCTATACATATATACATATGTACATATATACATATGTATATATATACATATGTACATATGTATATATATATACATATGTATACATATATATATATACATATGTATATATATACATATGTACATATATATACATATGTATATATATATATTTATACACATATATATATATGTATAAATATATATATATATTTATACATATACATATGTATATATATGTACATATGGTTACAATATATATATATATATATATACATATATACACACACACATATATATATATATATACAATATATATATATATATACACTTTCATCGGAGGTTTGACGAATGGTTACAATATATATATATATATATATATACATATATACACATATATATACATATGTATATGTATAAATATATATATATATACATATATACACATATATATACATATGTATATGTATAAATATATATATATATATATATTTATACATATATATATATGTGTATAAATATATATATATACATATATATATACATATGTATATATATGTACATATGTACATATATACATATGTATATATGTACATATGTATATATATACATATGTATATATATATGTATATATGTATATATATATATATATTGTAACCATTCGTCAAACCTCCGATGAAAGTGTCGTCTGTGGTTCGACGATAGGTCGATGTATGTCCAAGGACTGTAAACGTTGGCAGTATAAACAATTCGTTGGACTTTCAATGGGGTAGTGATAGGGCATTTATATAGAGGATAAGTTGGAAAGAGATCCTAACTCTTTCCATTTATATGGGACAGTTCACAGGCAATTACGAAGGAGAAAGACATTATAAGAAGTATAGCTCGTGATGAAGAGGGTGGCGAATAGATTCCTTTATGGAAAGGTCAGCCCAGTAACTAAATATATCCAACATATAGTAGGGTAGACATCACATTTGAAATAAATGTCTTACAAGTTTAACTTGGCTTCTGATAGCCACAACTACATGTGGCACGAAGAACCTCCCAGTTTTTGAGGGATAAGATGTCATTGGTACAATGCTTATTCATTGGACTTCCAATGGCCAAAGCGATATGTGTCACAAAGTGCCTCCCTGTTTTTGAGGGACAAGAGGTCGGAGGTACAATGCTTATTCGTCAGAGCAATGATGATTGTGTTATGTTGCCTTTGCAAAGACCGAGCATCATATTTCTATCGAATATGATGATTTTTAGGGAGAAGGTTGTCCAACATCATGTATCAAACATCCCGTTGGAAGTATGTCACGAAGGATGGGTGTCAAAAGTTTGACAATTCTACTCCGATGACTAAAGTGATTATCGTTTGTTGAAGGGGAGACAAAAAAACGTTGAAAAAAGGACAAAAAACCATAGGAAAATTTCTCAAATTTAGTAGTGACTTGTTGAAAATTTTCATTATTCGACTCGTTGTAGACCATATATAAAAAAACCATAGGAATGCACTGAAGAGAATTTTGAGATATATTAGAGGAATAATTAATTATGGGATTCATTATGAATATAGTAGAAAATTTTCACTTCTTACTTATATCCCCGATGCAGATATGAAAAAAATGGTAAAACGGTTGTAAATTATATTGATCTATAACTTCTTCAACAATTTTGCATTCAAATATTTTATTAAATGCTTGCACATGAAAATAAGAGAGACATCCTTCATTCCAAGTACACATGAAATAAGGGAGACAAAGTTGGCATTTTTATTATTCTTGTATTTGGATGTACTTATATCTTGAATTGATTCTCTCATAAGAAAGGTTGTTGTGTTTTCTTCCCTTGTGTAGAAGGTTTTCCCAAGATCAAATCTGTCTTTGTTTCTATGCATTTTTTACCTTTCAGTGATCCTATTTTATTACTACTACAAATTAAAGATTGATATACTACTATATCATAAAACCTAACATTTGATGGGCATGAAATTTTATGAGGTGCACTAGCTTCAAAACAAATCTATTGCAAGTTGTTTGGATGTGTAAGAGAAGGAAAAGATTTTCATTGTAGGAAGTGGTTTGATACTAGGGTTACATATTTTATTCCAGCTAATAAGTTTCACATTTGGAAGTACACAAAAGATAAGGCATGACATGTTGAGACAAATTTGGCATTCCAAAAGTAGTACGCTCAAATAATCACGCCACCCCATGAAGCATTTCCATTCTTAATAGTAGCAAGTAGACTTGGATATGATGTTATGTTATGTTATATATATGTGTGTGTGTGTGTGTGTGTGTGTGTGTGTGTGTGTATGTATGTATGTCTTAGTTGCATGGGTTCACGTACCCAGGGATACACGTCCTTGCACAGGGTTCACGAATCCACGTCTTCGATTCGGGTGCAGGTTCTTGGTTGGTGAACCCATACAAACTGGGTTTTTTACTGAAGAACTGTTAACGGACAATCCACTCGACTGGAGGCACGCAGGATCTCTCTAGCTCAATGCGAGTCTAGAACAAATAGAACAGACTACAAACACGTTTCCTAGATCTACTTAAGGATCAAGTACTAGATGTCTTACCTCTTTGATTTCGTTATCCTTTCTCCCGAATGTTGCTCCACATCCCAAGGTCGTCAGATCCAAGCTGCAAGACCTATTAAGACACAGAAAAGAAAAATGAGTAAAGAGCATCTATACAATAAGAGATCTATGTAAACAGTTAAGCAGGTAAACAACACAACATCATTACACATTAAGAACGATATTGGTGGAAAGCATTTGTATTACTGCAAATACAGGAGTACATGATAGAGATATATAACTACAACTAATGACTTAACGTAGCACTCCTTCTCCACACAAGCCAATTGCCAAGCCCTTCCAAGGAAGCATGAATTCTCCAAGAGGTGAGTGAGGGTGTCTAAGAGAGATTTCACCAGCATGTAGATACCATAGTCTTCCTCCCTTTGGTATGGGAGTGAGCCTCATATATATAGGACTAAGTGGATAAGATTATGGATAGGATAGGTTGAGAGATGGTAGGAGAGAGATAGGGGATCTTCCCAATAAGTTAGGGGTCGAGTACCAACTCTCCAAGAGATCAGGGATAAGTCCCCAAATGGGAAAGCTTCGAGAAAGATCTCGAAATGGATATTTTTTCCCATTAACAGACCTCGTCGCACTCTAATATGGAGCAACCTGCGACGTTGCATGTTGCTAGTGTGCAACCTGCGACGACCTCTCAAAAGGTTGTACAAAATGAGTACAAATTCTCTCAAATGAATACTTGGTCCATATGACTTCAGGGATGTATACACAATGGTCAAGATGACGACATTATCACAACGGTCATGATGACAACACTTGGTCATAATGACGGTACTTGCAACGGTCATGATTACGACACTAGGTCATAACAACGACACTTGCAACACTTGCGACACTTGTGACACTTGCACAAGGGTGACGACATTTTGGTGTAACAGAATTCCCCCCAAAGCATGAAGCTGTTAAGGATGTACAGCTGAAATGCTTTGATAGAAAAAATGGAAAAAGACTTGTCGGATGAAGGACGCTGCTGCAGTACAACTGACTCTGAACTGACATTGTCATATGTAGTACAACATGGCTGCCGACCAATACATTGCAGATCCATGGGAGTAATGACCGACTGAACACAATCATGGCTACTACACACAAGCGTAGATCCATGATGAGATGATAACACAGCCACGACCAATACAAAAGTGGATCCGTGTAATATGACTCAATACAAACTCCATTGCAAACCTGGGTAAAACATGACTCCCTAGGGTCTTCAAGCTGAACTCGCAATGATATGAATCTATCCATGTGATTACAAGTGTCTTGACGTCGAACATGGTAGAAACCACTTGATTATCGGTCATTGATGTAAACCGTTAACAAGTGCGAGGGAGATCACCATTAATGTCAATGATTCCCAAGGCATCACAATACATATCATCAAGCATGACTAAATGAGTTGACGTCGAACGCAAGATGAAATCTTTCAATCAAGAGTCAATGATGTAAACTCATGATGAAAGCAAGGTGACCTGCCATTGAGGCATGCAGGACCAAGGTACTTGACTGGTTTCTAGATTCAATCCTGGTTTCTAGATTCAATCCTTGGATGATGAGTTGAAGTCGACAAGGATGAATCCGTCGAAGGAGGGCCATGATGAATCCCCCATCAATTGACATGAAACACGACAAAAAATGTGTAGAGTGGATCAGATGGTACAATAACATGCAAGACTAACTCAGAGTAGACCAACATGATCGAAGGTATATTGACTGCAGATGATAAATGATAGACATATTCTTGAACATGGGCATGGCATGACTTGGCAGTATTGACATGACGAGAATGATACCAACCCTAATGCAACTAATGGTGGAAGCATTCTTTGGCTGATCCAAAGGAGCGACGCGACTCATGGAATTGACAAGACTCGAGGACAAACAGATTATCCAAGTACCGAATGCAAATGAAAATGAGTGCCATGTTCAAGAACGACTATATACTGCCACTAAGGTATGCAATACAAACACTTTCCTTTTTTCCCATCATGAATGATGAGTGCCTCACTTGTTTTTTAACAAGCTTGATGAGGGTAACCAGATGCTCGGTATAGCTCATCTCATAGATGAGTCCAATCCCAAACGCTTTACGAACCTAGGAAAGGATGGGTTCGTCCCATAATGGGCCCTTCAATGTTTAAAATTTAACGAGTCCAGAGAAGGAAAACTCGGCGTCATTTCATGTTTAGAGAGTCTGAAAAGAACTAAAGGAGACTCCAAAAGGTCCTTTTTTGTAAAGTTAGCCTCATCGCCCGAAAAAGGGTAAAACAACGTGGGAGAGGACTCTTCTAGCCATGGTTGGTTGGAGTCTTCCTTTCTCGTAAATAGTGCTTCCTAGTCCGAAAAAGGGGTAAACTATCACCAGAAAGACAATCATTCAAATGCTTTTACAAGCGTGAAAGCATCAAGTTCGCTTGGCAATCTTTTCCTATTTAGGGAGTCTGAAAAGAGCTTAAAAATGACTCCATGAACAACTTTGTCATGGTTGATGACCGAGTACGACAAAGAAAAAATAAACTCGGCACAATTCATTTTCCGTAAATAGTCTAACGAGGCCGGATAAAGTGATAAATCTATACTCGTTAGACACACCTTTTTAACTCAAATTTTTAACGAGCACGACAATGGTATCAAAAGCACTCGGAATCTTTTTCATATTTGAACCAGAGCATGAAAAAATAAAAAGTAAGCTCAAACCACTTTTCATGTTTTAACCAGAGCACGAAAAAGTAAAAAGTAAGCTCAAACCACTTTTCATGTTTTAACCAGAGCACGAAAAAGGTGAAAAGTAAGCTCAACACCATCTTATTGTTTTTAACGAGCTCGAAGAT
The DNA here is from genome assembly GCA_027924585.1 of Larix kaempferi. Classification (NCBI taxonomy): domain Eukaryota; kingdom Viridiplantae; phylum Streptophyta; class Pinopsida; order Pinales; family Pinaceae; genus Larix; species Larix kaempferi. The sequence continues at coordinate 6,398,145 of BSBM01000490.1, read as the reverse complement.
ATGTTGGAAGAATGCTCATGATGTCTGCTTCATTTTTTGACGAGCTTGTAGCATAAAAAATGAACTATGCTCGGGCTAATTTTCATGGTTTAATGAACTCGAAACCTAAAAAAGGAAAGTATGCTCGAAAATGTTCCCAATAGTGAACTTTTTCCCAACATGGAATCCAAAGGTTGGTGTGTGCCCCCAGCATGATTGCTAGAAGTCAGTGACTTAGATCCAATGTGGTGTGGAGAGGTGATCGAGTTGAATTCAACGCAACTTTTAGAGGTTGAAGACATGCCCCCAAGCTTCATTTCATTCGCCTAAGGCATAGGCGGGTGAAAAGAAGGTTTAGGTACTAAGTCTACGAGGAGACTCGACTCAAAGGGAAAGGATATGTTTCATTTTTTAACGAGCTTGACACAAGAATAGAACTCTGCTCAAAAAGACTTGTTTCATTTTTTAAAGAGCTTGACACAGAAAGGGAACTATGCTCATAGGTTAAGGTCCATTGACGGGTTCCTTCCCAACATGATGCCCAGAGGTTGGAAAATGCCCCCATCATGATTGCTAGCGGCTTAACATGGTGGTGATCCTTCAACATGATTGATGATGGTACAACATGTGGTATGCCCCCCAAGCTTCATTTCGTCTGAAAATGATGCTTGCTAACCCAACTACCAACCTGGATACTAATATGAAAATGTTCACCAAGGGAGGGAAAACAAGATCAAATGAAATGAAGGTTCAAATTCTAACTCTAGCAAGAGACTCGAACTAATGGGAGGGAGATCTATTTCATTTTTACACAAGCTTGAAATGGACAATAACTATGCTTGAGGGGGCCCATCTTATTTTTTAACGAGCTTGAAATGGAATAAAACTATGCTCGAGGGGGGCCATCTTATTTTTTAACGAGCTTGAAATGGAATAAAACTATGCTCGAGTGGATGGTTTCATTTTTATGCAAGCTTGAAACCAAAGATAAACTATGCTAGGGTGGTTGGTTTCATTTTTTAACGAGCTTGAAACATAACATAAACCGTGCTCGTAGGAAACTATTTCATTTTTTAACGAGCTTGACATAGAACGGGAACTATGCTCATATGAAATGGTTTCATTTTTATGCAAGCTTGAAATCAAAGAGAAACTATGCTTGAAGGTTGGTTTCATTTTTTAACAAGCTTGAAACAGAACATAAACTATGCTCATAGGAACCTATTTCATTTTTTAACGAGCTTGACATAGAACGGGAACTATGCTCATGTGAAATGGTTTCATTTTTATGCAAGCTTGAAATCAAAGAAAAACTTTGCTTGAAGGTTGGTTTCATTTTTTAACGAGCTTGAAACATAACATAAACTATGCTCGTACCCCCCAAGCACTCCACTCAACCGGAGGCAAGCAAGATCTCCCTAGCTCAATGCGAGTCTAGAACAAATAGAATAGATTACAAACACGTTTCCTAGATCTACTTAAGGATCAAGTACTAGATGTCTTACCTCTTTAATTTCGCTATCCTTTCTCCCGAATGTTGCTCCACGTCCCAAGGTCGTCGGATCCAAGCTGCAAGACCTGTTAAGACACAAAAAAAGAGAAACGAGTAAAGAGCATCTATACAATAAGAGATATATGTAAACAGTTAAGCAGGTAAACAACACAACATCATTACACATTAAGAACGATATTGGTGGAAAGCATTTGTATTACTGCAAATACAGGAGTACATGATAGAGATATAGAACTACAACTAATGACTTAACGTAGCAGCCCTTCTCCACACAAGCCAATTGCCAAGCCCTTCCAAGGAAGCATGAATTCTCCAAGAGGTGAGTGAGGGTGTCTAAGAGAGATTTCACCAGCATGTAGATACCATAGTCTTCCTCCCTTTGGTATGGGAGTGAGCCTCATACATATAGGACTAAGTGGATGAGATTATGGATAGGATAGGTTGAGAGATGGTAGGAGAGAGATAGGGGATCTTCCCAATAAGTTAGGGGTCGAGTAACAACTCTCCAAGAGATCAAGGATAAGTCCCCAAATGGGAAAGCTTCGAGAAATATATCGAAATGGCTATTTTTGCCCATTAACAAACCTCATCGCACTCTGATATGGAGCAACCTGTGACATCGCATGTTGCTAGTGTGCAACTTGCGACGACCTCTCAAAAGGTTGTACAAACTGAGTACAAATCCTCTCAAATGAATACTTTGTCTAGATGACTTCAGGGATGTATACACAATGGTCAAGATGACGACATTATCACAACGGTCATGATGACAACACTTGGTCATAATGACGGTACTTGCAACGGTCATGATGACGACACTAGGTCACGACGACGACACTTTTGACACTTTTGACACTTGCACAAGGGTGACGACATTTTGGTGTAACAAGAACCCGAGACGTCGACTTGAAAACATGGGTTCGTTTGGCTGAGAGGGGATGACGTACCCTGATTTTTTAAGCATTGAAATAAATAAAAGGAAGGGGTGAAAGGTGCCCCCCCTACCAAACCTAAAATTATGACCCTTCAAACTCTTTAAACATCATAATTTTCCATTCAATCGTTTCATAATCATTTCATTCAACAACGACAACGTTTGGTGAAGGGATTTCCACGGCAACAGTGTTTGGTGAAACCGTGAAGGGATTTCCACATTGAATATATCGAGAAGGTTACGTTGTTACAGTAAGGAGAATCATTGTTGAGTGTTTTATGAATTCTGTATTTTGTATTTCATGTCTGGAAATGCCATTGCCCCATTAGGAAAATTTTGAATGTAGCATGAAAATGGAATCATAATATAACTTCCACTGGATATCAAATTTTATGTTCCAATGTGAATGTTGAATGAATGATGAATCATTGAATTATGAAGAAATAGCATTCGACATGTTTTTAACTTTTAATTTTATTGTTTTGTTACAACTACTTATATAGATATTGTAACCATTCGTCGAACCTTCGATGAAAGTGTCATCTATGGTTCGACGACAGGTTGATGGATGTCTGAGGACTGTAACCGTCAGCAGTATAAACAGTTCATCGAAATTTTCACTGCCACAATGACATGTGGCACGAAGCACCTCCCAATCTTTGAGGGACAATATGTTAGTGGTACGCAACTTGTTCGTCGGACTTCCAACGACCAAAGCGACACATGTCACGAAGTGCCTCCCAATTTTTGAGGGACAAAAGGTCGAAGGTACAATGCTTGTTCGTCAGAGTTATGATGATTGTGTTGTGTTTCCTTTACAACGACTGAGCATCAGAGTTTTGACGAATATGATGATTTTTAACGAGATGGTTGTTCAACATCATGTATCAAACATCCCCTCGGAAGTACATCATGAAGGATGGGTGTCACAAGTCTGACTAATTCTACTTCGATGATTAAAGTGATTTATATTTGTCAAGTGGGGAACAAAAATATGTCGAAAAAAGGAGAAAAAACCATATGAAAATTTCTCAAATTTAGTAGTGACTTGTTGGAAATTTACATTATTCGAGTCATTGCAGAGGAGATATAGAAAATCCATAGGAATACACTTAAGAGAATTTTGAGATATAATAGAGGAATAATTAATTATGGGATTCATTATGAATATAGTAGAAAATTTTCACTTCTTACTTATATCCCCGATGCAGATATGGAAAAAAAATGGTAAAACACTTGTAAATTATATTGATCTATAACTTCTTAACTTTTGCATTCAAAATATTTCATCAAATGTTTGCACATTAAAATAAGAAAGACATCCTTCATTCCATGTACAGATGAAATAAGAGAGACAAAGTTGGCATTTTTATTATGAATGAAACTTCATATTACAAGCTCTAATGGATGTTAGGGCAGTTGAAAACACACAATAAGCAAATCAAACACCAGGAATATGCCACAACTCTTATACCACTAACTGGTCACTCTCCCGAAATTATGCCAAATTAAAAAATGAAGCTCAAGTGAGAATTATGAGTGAAATCTCCACAATATTGACTAGAGTGGAATTGTTGCACCACCAAAATTAATAACTATGGTGGAGGAGGTTTTGCCAAAACTTTTAATGAAAAACCCTTAGCTCATAAGAGCACCCAATCATGGGATCAAATAAAAAACATATCATATCATAATGCCAAGTGAGGTGTTTCCCTTGTTTTTATACTTCATTGGAGCTCCATACCATGGGAAATACCATGGAACATCCAGTACTATGGTAAATATCATGGAACACCCAATACGATGGGAAATACCATGGAACACATAATACATGTTATTAGTCACTTTTAGAGATAAATACCTTTTCTATGCTAAGTGACAATAAGAATGACCCCATTGTCTTCATTAGATCTAGCCTCTGGTGTCAGAAAGGTTACTAGTCATCCTATAAGTGGAAGGGGACATCATAGTTCTTCCTTCCCAAAGATTGCTTGTCCTTAAGCAATGCCACCACAACCTGATGCTCCATCAATTGACCCGAACTCAAATTGGAAATAATACCAGGGTCCCAAACTAACCGAAAAGAAGTGAAGCATCCTCCGCTCAATATGTGCAACACCCTAAAATTAATTAGTGAATTATAATTATTAATACCTCATAAAATACGAATAAAGTAGTAATAAAATGAGAAATTAATTAAAAAATGAAATAAAAGAGAAATAATAATAATAGTTAAGCTAAATACTAATAAAGAAAATTAACAATGATTAAAGATAATTATATTGATTAGGTGCATGGAGGCCATCTGGCCCTCATGCATAATTAACTTTGATTAAATTTTAATTTGAAATTTTATGCATAAATAAGGGAATTAGGGGCTGAGTTTGGGGTCTTTTTTATGCCCTTGCTCTTTGTTGGGGAGATTTTTTTGGTTGAGTTGCTTAGTCTTGCTACATTTTTCAGAGGGTTCTATGGATGTAGTGTGGTGGAGATGGAAGTTTGGAGGATGAGGGTAATATAGGATCCTGATTATGATATTTGGTGGGCATGATATTGCCGAGTGAGGGCTCGGGGGATCTTAGTCTACGACTAAGGGGTTGGTTGGGAGGAGAGCGGTCCCCCATACATGGTTTGTGGTTGCAACTACTTCAGTTTGGAAAGCTTCTACGATATCTATGTAAGTCCAATTTCATCTTGGGTTACATGTATGTCTTTTATCTAAGTAAGAAAATCTTTTGGTAATTATTTCTTTAAATTGTTTGTATCAAATTTACTGAGTTTAAAACCTGAATATGAGTTCATGAATATTTGAATTGTTTATCTTTTACTCTTAATTAAAATTTATTCTTTCGTATTTTAGAAACTTTTTATTTTTCTAGTGTTTTAGCAACTGGGATCCTACAATATGTGGTTTGTCATGGTGCTGACATGAGAAATCTCTTGAATACTATCGATAAGTAAAGCAACTCGATAGTGCAACGACTTGATCAACCCCTCAAAGAATCGCTCTACTATGGAACCAATCTCATGAAAGAAAGAACTGGATCTCACCTCTGTGTCAGCTGTTGAACTGTCTAATACTGAAATCCCAAGGTCCCATGCTAATCTAAAAAAGGGACCACCATGCTATTGATGATGCGGCACCACTTTGATCATAATCAACTAACTATCATGCCACGTTTGTATCCTCCTCTCTTGGAACTCGAAGCTAAAATCACTGTAAAGGCTATCTTGAATCCGCTCATAAATGGTAAAGTCCCCAGGGTCCCACACTAGCCTATAAGATGTGAAACACCCTCAACCCATAGCGCTAGTCTGCTAGGTGCTAACACAAGAATTCACCTGACTACCCTCGATAAGCCAAGCAATCATAAGCTACACAAACTCCTAAAAAGGCCATTGCTCCATGCATCCAAGCATAAGCATCTTAGAAACACACTCTGAAAAGCGAAGATTAGCCGTCTCATCTATATCAGCTCCACTATTAGGCTCGATTCTACATACCAACAAAGAAGGCTTGCCATGCCAGAAAGAATAAGTCTCAACCTCTCCACCACTGGTGTCCCAAAAATATAGCAAATCGATCACCATCGCCATCTGAAACAACATATCACACAAATCAATGCTTGGGTCCCACCCCCAAATAGGAAATACATCAAAACCAACTCCTACTGATTGTTGTTGTGTCATGTTGATAATCATTGGAGTCCCAATGAAAGCATCTGGTGGAAACCAAGTACTGGGAATCGATTCTGAGATTGCTAATATGTTCGTCTCCTACCAAATTGTATCAAGGAATTTGCTATCTCAATCACAACCAATGTGCTCAAGTAACCCATGGGATCTAAGCACCTCTATGGAAAATAGCTCTGCCACCAATGGTGCCTCATACTTGTGCAAGTACTAAAAATGCCTTGCCAAATATGGGCCATGCCTACCCGTCATGATCCTCTCCCCAAGCACCTGCAAATCTATCTACTAATGCAGAATCCTCACAAGGGACTCCTCCCTCAAACCAACAACGCCACTCATGCCCTCATGTATCTCGACTGCCAAAGATGATGGAGTCTATGTTCTTGTCAATAATGAAGAGCATGCCAAACTCAATTGGTAACCACTCTCTTCAATATCCCCACAGTCACCATAAGTAGGACAAGTTGTTGTTTCCTCCTCTTTTGTTTATTTGGAAACTACATCATAGGTATACCCATCCATTACATTGGTGACATCATCCTCATAAGTTGTTGTTTGGTCTTTCTCTATACATAAATCCTCAATATGGCTAGACGCATGCTTTTTCTCTTGTCCTTCATGCTCATCTCCCTTCAATTTTTGACCTGTGCCTTTTAAAGAATCCTCATCCAAATCCTTGGGCTAGCTTTCGTACTTGATGGTGTAACAATCTTGAAAGGATAAAGTTGCACATACCTCATCACCCAATGCTAGATATTCCTGATACCAAAGCATGTGTTGAAGTGATGTTATCCCCTTCAAATTTTCAGCCAATATCTCTCTCATTGTATTCATGTTTTCACAAGATGGCAAGATCATCAGTTCTGATACTACTGAAATATCCCCGATGTAGATATGGGGAAAAATGGTAAAACACTTGTAAATTATATTGGTCTATAGCTTCCTCAACAATTTTGCATTCAAAATATTTCATCAAATGCTTGCACATGAAAATAAGAGAGACATCCTTCATTACAAATACATATGAAATAAGAGAGACAAAGCTGACATTTTTATTATGAATAAAACTTCAGATTACAAGCTCTAATGGCTGCTAGGGCAGCTGGAAACACACAATAAACAAATAAAACATTGAGAATATGCCATGTCTCTTCTACTACTAACTGGCCACTCTTCCGAAACGATACCAAACCAAAAAATAGAGCTCAAGTGAGAATTCTGAATGAAATCTCCACAATATTGACTAGGGTGGAATTGTTACACAATCGAAATTAATACCTAGAATGGAAGAGGTTTTGTCAAAACTTTTAATGAAAAACCCTTAGCTCATAAGAGCACCCAATCATGGGATCAAATAAAAAACATATCATATCATAATGCCAAGTGAGGTGTTGCCCTTCTTTTTATACTTCACTAGAGCTGCATACAATAGGCAATACCATGGAACACCTAATACCTTGGGAAATACCATGGAGCACCCAATACCATGTTATTAGTCACTTTTAGAGATAAATACATTTTCTGACCTAAGTGACAATAAGAATGACCCCCTTGCCTTCATTGGCTCTAGCCTATGGGGTCAGATAGGCTACTAGTCATTCTGACAGTGGAAGGGGACATCACAATATTGCCCTTCTCAAGGCCAACTCGCAAATGTAATCACCAAACCTATGTCAGAGGATAAATTTATGAAGTTTCACGAAAAGCTTGGTAAAAAAATGAATAAATTGGTTAACGGGTTATAGATTATAATGTCCAACGTTAACATACATACATATATCAAAGTTAAATGCTAGGGCACAATAAATGTAAATGTAAATGTAACTTAGGCTACTTAAGATAAATAAGGTGAAAAAATAACAAAGTCAATTGGATGCTAAGACACATCCCCATATGTTTTGGGAGTTATATTGCTTATGTATAAATTTGTACTTCATGCCTTCGATAATGAATAAACATCACACCCTATTAAGTGCTCTTTTATTTGATGATGGGCTGCCCTTTTTTTAATTGAAAAGTCTTATTCTCTTTTACGAGTGTTTTTTAAAATTACAACTTTCAAGTTTCTATTTTGATATAATAAGGATAATAGAGTATTTTAGGGTTAATATATGTTCTCGAAGCATGAAACTTTCATGGTGTAGAGCAATGTCCATTGTATTTTTGGATTTGAGTTGTTTTAGAAAATAATAAACAAATCTACATTTTTTATAATACTATTACCCATCATCATGGGAAGAAATAATGTTCTAGGTGAGGTTGTATTATATGTTTCCTTTTTCATTTTTTTTTAGGTCACGTGCCCTTCTTTTGTATTTGTAAACTTCTTTTTTTCAAGGGGAGATGTGAACCCTATGCTACATTAACACAGTGCAAATAACATGTTCCCTACTTTATCACCTAAATATGTCCTCCATTGGGTTTTAACACATTTTTTTGAAAAGAGTCATTACTTCCACAAATTTACTTCATCCATGTTGACAACACACACACACAAAGCACCTAAAATAATCAATGGTTTCTTAAAAAATAATGTGAAAACTGCAGAAATTGTTGCATCATCTGTAGTATTGAGAACATTTCCAAGGCAATTTTCAGGGTACAAATGTGTTCTAAACTCACTGAAAATTGTTTCCGAGATACATAGCTTCCTATGTGTTTCCTACAATTTCTAGTGAGAAAATGATGTCAGTGTTTATTTTACTTATTAATGTGGGGTATTAAAAAACAACACATTAAATTGTTTCCTACAATTTCTAGTGAGAAAATGATGTCAGTGTTTATTTTACTTATTAATGTGGGGTATTAAAATACAACACATTAAATTCAAAGAAAAATAAGGACCCATTTAATAGACATACAAACATATCGGCAGACATCTATGTAAGAATGTATATATTTTAAATCACCTCTTTGACAGGCATCTATTATGCCAAAGTCATATGAGACTTGCACCTAGCTCCATTCACAATAAATAGTCCCCGTGTCCTTGTGAAAGTGCTTTGGCCCACAAGGGATGAACATCCTACTTGGTAGAGACAATAACAACACCCCGCTTTCACCAACCAGACAATTTATCATTAACATAATATATTAATTTACTAATACTATATTTCATAATATGTGTATATGTGTGTTAGTTCGTGCACAAATTTTATATGTGCCATTTTTTAAAGCAATTTCATTTCATAAACTCATACATGTTCCTGAAATATGAAAATTATACTAAATGCTCATCATAAACTGAAACATCATCTACAGCTATAAGTCCTCATAAGGGCTTCAGGGAGTTCATTTCCAAGAACATGCACAAAGAATAAAATACAAAACTGCTTCTTCCGTATTCCAGAATGAAATAAAAAAATGCATCTTCTTCATTATTTCAAGAAACCAAATCTTTATTGTTTACAAACATATATTCTCATTTGTCAATATCACTTGGGTATCACTTGGGGGCAAATAAACAATCCATCTTGTTAGTTTATTTTTCTGTTATGAATGGCCTCATTCTGTTGGCAAATCCAATGACAAAAATGAGTTTCTATTGATGGCTAACATATGTCTTTTGAAGTCATTCTTTGCAGAATTAATGCCACAATTCCATTGAATCGTTAACTTAGTTAAATTGTCTTATTTAATGCTCTTAATGCTTCTTTTTCATTGTCGTTTATGCATGTTTATTTTATCACAATAGCAGCAATATTCTTTGGTCAATATCTCTTTCTTGTGGTCTTTTTTATAATTATTTCTCAATCGGTTAGAGCAACAAAGTTTCTTTAGCATGCTCATTTAATAATATGATGGTTGTTCATGTTTCAATTAATATATCTTTTATGCTCAATGGTTTATAAGTTACTAATCTTCAAGTGATCCAATTTGTTTCCAAGAAAACCTTTTGAGCCTTCAACCAATCAAGATCTGAGTGACTATTTGACTTTGTTGTCTCAGAGAATACCCCGTTGTCTCGGGGAATCCCCCTTAGTGGTTTATCTAATCACTTAAAAGTCAATGGAAGAAAACATAGGTGACAACTACTATTTTTTCGTAGTTGCCCTTAGGTTGAACCCATCTTGAGTCCTTGCAATTAGGATCAAGTTTTTGTGGTAACAAGAATGATATATTCCTTCACAAGATTCCTTAGTGTTCATGGCTTGGAATGCCACACTGCTTGTTAGAAAAACTGACCTACAAAAACTTGTTTCTGGTTGGTTTTCCATAAACAAGGTAGTATAGGATGAAAATTATTTTTATTACATCTTAAATATCAACTAACATTATAATGTTAGCAGAGTAGTTTATTCAGATGTATCTAGTGTATGCAGGAGGTTCTGATCAATATTTCATTTTATTTACATGGATACTTTATTGATAAATTGATACATGAACACTGGTTTTCTTTCTATGGTCAGAAGTTAAGTGGCAGAGAATAATAGTACAATAAGTAAACTAATTATCACTTCAAGATCCTCAACTTGCAACCTGGAAAATAGAAGGCACAGTTATTAGCCATAGACCTTTATGTGGCTAGTTATGCATAAATACATATATTTTAGCATTTTGATTTTCTAAGACTTTTGTACACGTCAGAGGACCACTAGAGAAATGTCATCACATTACTATGCAGATCTAACAAATCCATTATGCTTCATGGACGACTCTTAGTGTGATTACAATCTCCATGCCCCTTGGAAGGCATCATATACTGGTTTTTTAAGATGTTTTTTGAACAATATCTAAAATCCTCCAAATGTTATGTACAGCAAGCAAATGAAAATGATGATGAGCTCCGCGAGGAGGATGTCTTAACCACCTCCATATCCGTCGAAGTAGCTGAAACCGTTTTTTCTGCCAAAACCAGATTGCAGCATTGTATTGCTCATTGCGTACTTTCCTCGTAGCAGCTCGCCAGTCATACTTTTCAACTTCTGCTCGGCCAGTTTGACCAACATCTAGCAGAAGTTCAGGAGAATTAAGTAGCAATTTAACTTTAGACAAGCAATCATTAATGTCTCCAGGAGTAAAGAGAAAACCTATTTTTCCTTCTTCTTCAGGAGGTACAATGTCAGGTATTCCACCTGCACGTGCTGCTATAATAGGAACGCCGGAAGACATAGCTTCTAGAACAACAAATCCAAGGGTTTCTGATTCTGAAGGTGTAACAAAAACATCTCCACTTGCATATGCCTTGGAAAGTTCCTCACCATGCAGCATACCAGTAAAGACAACTGGCATGCCTATAAACATTTCTTCAAGTTCCTTTCTGTATAATTATGCATAAAACCCAAGAAATAATAAGAGAATTTAAAACAAATGGGTCTTAGTTCCTTAAATTAGTGTTTAATCATTGCCAAGAACCAGATTGAAGTCTTTAGTGTCTGATATTTGCAGACTCTTGGGTTAGAGTATGCATCTTTATACCTGTATGGTCCATCTCCAATAAATGCAAGTCGGACTTCAGGTAGTCTATCCATCAGCCTAAAAAAAGGAAAGGAGAATAGGTGTCAAATGGACTGCATAGCTTCTTATGCTGTGATCAGATAGCTACATGACTTTGGGATTTAGTTTTAACTTGTTTAATGTATAAGAACACCAACATTTTAAAAAAGCCCAAATTCTTTTCAACTCCAAGGCGTCCCACATGTACAATCAGTGGCTTCTGGGGTTCACCATCCCTGAGATAAGCCACAGAAAGAACTTGTCAACACTAGCTTAGCTTGTCACTCATGTATTCAGTGATAGGCACAATGCATGAGTCACAATGACCAACTATGATGACCAGGATGCCTTACGTGAGGTGAATCCTCATCTCATGACTTTTATAACAAGGATGAAAACTCTCAGAATCAACACCCTTGTGCCAAAGACGAATTTTGCATGCTGCAAACAATTACAAACCAATTCAAGTCTTAATTACTGGCAATAACACAAGCCTATATATCCCAGTCATGTAAGCAGTGATTTACAAAATTTACTCATACTAAATTGGTCCGCAGTTTTAACTGATCATGGATGTACAACATCAAATGGTATTCCAACCTTCAAAATCCACATCTACAAAGACCAAAGACCAAAGACCAACCTGCAGCTACTCTAGCAGCTTTGAGTTCATTGGCAAGAACAGTTGATGTAACTAGAGTAAGGTCCGCAGCTCTGTGAAGAAATTCTACAAAATGTTCCACTTACATATTATATTTATGGTCTCAAGTCATATTTGAATCACAAATTCATCATGATCATCAAACAGAAGATGTGCGCTTACTGATTATTAACCACATTGGCTTGACAAGCCAGCTGAACGTGTATTTGGGAATGTATCTGCAGAACCCAACAGTAAACAAGGAAACTGAATGATTACAATCATCAAATTAACCTTTATCTGACACTCCATTAAAAGAAAAAAATAATAAACATCATACCAAAGGTCTAGTAAAACATTTTTATGTATTGGAGTAATTTTACGTAACTGTTTCTTACCAGCCAACTGCATTTTTCTACTTCGATGGATGGAGAATATCAATAGCAGAGTACAGAGTCTTCTAAAAAGGTTTACTACTTAATAATAAACTTTGATCATTTTGTTGCCTTCCTTCAATTAACTTTTGTCCATGCCCTCCATTCCTCAGAGTTCTCAACATACAACTAAAGAGAAAACTCCCAAGCCCAGCAATAAGAATACACATTTGAATACAAGTCGCACTTCCAAACCATATCAATAATCAAACTCCAGAAAAAACCACACATAATGCCACATATGCAAAGGCACAAAACCATGCCCTAATAACCTAAACAAGAATCAAGATACTCTGAGAAAATAAAGAAATCAGCAGGGATCTTAAAATCAAAACAAAGGCGAGAACAATCAAAAGTAAATGATATACTTTGCAAATAAAAAGCTAAAGAAAGAACGGCCCCACAATTAATAAGCAACTAACCCTATGAGAAATTCAAACAAATTAAAGTACTCTTTATAAGAGAAAAAATCTAAGTTGCCCGGAAACTTGGGTACGGGGACAGGTGTGGGGGCAGGACGCCACTTTTTGAAACAGGGGACTTGGGTAACCTTGATGTTTGAGAAGTTTCGATCTTTGTTGTGTTTAGATGGATCTTCTTCTTGGTATGGTTCTTTGTTTTGGATCTTGGTTTCAAACTCTTCTTGGTTTTGCAATCCTCTCCTTTTCCACTTTGATGATCTCTTCTTCTTTACTTCTTCTCTTGAGTTTACTTTTCTTCACACCTACAACACAAAAATCAAACTTCAAGCACCCACTAGCATTAGCAAAAAATAAACTAAATTTAAGATCTAAACTAGAAATGAAAACTAGAAGATGCAATCTAAGATCTAAGAGATGATGTCCAAATGCAAAATAAACAAATTATGATCTAAACATTAAAATGAGATGCAAACTAAAGCATGCAATGCTATCTAGTATGAGATCTAGAAAACAAACAAGCAACCGAAACCTTGACTATTCTAACACTTAAATTTAAGATCTAAAGTCTAACAAAAAGAAGGGAACAACCTAACAAAGAAAGGAAGCAAACGAAAGCAAGAGAGGAAGGGAGGAAGGACAAAGACGAGAAGGAGAAGGGAGCTAATCAAGGAAGAAACGAATGGAAGCTTGGAGTAGGGAGTTGAAGGGAAGGAGGGATGAAGAGAAGGAAGGCAAAAAAGGTGAAAACTAAAGGAGGAAAAAGAACCAAAAACGAAAGCAAGGAAAGCTTAGAAGAAGGAGACGAGAGGAAGCTTAAAGGAGGAGGGAGTGACAAGAAGAAAACAAAGAGGATGGATGAAGAAAGACGAAAGGAAGGAAGGAGGAGATCAATCAAGGGGAAAACGAAAGTCAAGGCAAGCCAGGCAATCAAAGGGCAAGCTTGATAGGGTTTCTAGGCTTGGAGAAGAGTAGATCAAGGATTTTCCACAGCTTAGAGGTAGGACAAGTAACAAGTAACTGAAAAGAGAGTTTTTTTAAGTTGTTGATGGATGAGGCAGAAAGCCTTGTGTTTCTCGATTCTTTGAAGTAGAAGCCTATTTGGGGAACCTGCAAGATGAATGTGTTAATAAAAAAAAAGCTCTTGCTTGATGGATGAGAAGAGATTCGATCTTTTTTCCACCTGAAAATGTACCTAAAAACCACAACGCTCAAACGAAAATAGTAGATTAAATGCTATTGTGCTAGATTGTTAACCTTCCAAATAATGATCATACAATTAAAATTAAGAGAGCTGAGATAAGAAAGGTACCACCTCACACAAGATGAAATTGATACACAAAGAACTCCAACATGGACCTCCAAAGTCTTCCTCTTTATTAAATCTTAAACAAATGATACAAAATTCTCCAGAGTTTCCTTGCACAAATCTCCATGAAGAATGAGGAGGCAAGGCACTCCTTTTATACAAAAAACTAGACACTTAAACCCTAATTCGAATTGGCATGAGAGAGAGCCAAATGGCACCAAACACCAATTCGAATCCCAATCTAATCCAAGCTTGGAGTGAAGCTCCAATAGATAACAATGAGTTGAGTTAAATGTGGATGGGGAGATGGCCTCCACCTTGGCAAGGCGCCCCCCATCCTTCCTTTGGAAATTCCACCATCCCAACTCGTGAATGCCAGGTGGATGACATGAAGATATGAAGGAAGGCGTGAATGGTAGGAAGGATAAGCTTGGAGTTCGATCCATAAGTTAACTCGAGTTCATAAGGGAGCCAAGCCCATGAGGTGGCCACAAAACAAGGGAGGCGCCCACCATTCACTAAATGCTAACTCAACAATCCATTAAACCTCTGGCACATCACTAATTCGTGATTCTTCTTGAGGGCGAATTTCTCTGAGCGAATAGACTGCTAGTGACTGGATACTTCACTGAATGCTCTTGGAGTTGATTGGAATCATCATGAATGTCTATTGCCATGTCATTTAGCCTTTTTAAATAATCCAATTGGATTATTTTGGAGAGAATTGGATAATTCTCCAATTTTTTTTATTTTTTATTAATTTAATTAATAATCTCTTTTATTCATTTTTTGAGAAAATATTAATTAAATGGCTAGATGACCATCCAAAACTTAGGATAAGTGGGTTTGGGGTTCAAATATGATTTTTGGCTTAGGAATTAAGCTTCCAATCTCTGAAAACCACCCCCAAACGACTGACATATTACAAATTGCATTTTTCCAATTAAATATTTGGAAAAATAATAATAAAAATAAAACTCATCCAACGCATCGGGTAAAAAAATTCGGACATTGTTTTTAATGGACGAGGAACCTAGGAAATGACCATCTAAGACATACATGGTGTCTAGTAGGTTCATATACATTAGTTGGACTCTAATAACCCCCCAAGGCTCAGACTTTCAAAATTGGGCATTCCAGCTTTGGAGGAAGCGGGAGAAAACCTCGTCAATTATTACTCGGCTATAGGCAAAGCGTAATTGAAAAGGGAAAAAAAACTCCCTGGAATGCCTTAGTTGATAGTCAAGTCATGGGGGACCGAGTCACTCAAAACCCTACTAGCACACTTATTACAAACCCCATGGGGCCATGGTCATTTCAGCATAAAAATAAAAATGACTAGCCAAAATTGGCTAGGAACGACAACTGGAACTTCTGATACACTGGATATGAACATAAATCATGTTCATCAAATGGCGGCTCATCGGAAGTCCAACTATGGTACAAAAAAGTTGGTAACAGGGCACAGTTAAACTACACCCTAGTTGGTGTAGTGTTGAACACTGCCCTATAGACTCCATTCCAACCTTTACAACTCCGTGCGGAACTTTTCAATACATAAGAATGCCTTTTGGATTATTGAATGTTGGTTCTACTTTTCAAAGGGCTATGGATCAAGCATTCAATGATTTGATTGGGAAGATCATTGTCATCTGCCAAGATGATCTAACAGTGTTCTCCAAGGAACGAGAGGACCATGTGGAGCACTTAAGGAAGGTTTTTGATCGGTGCAGAAAATTTGGTATATCCCTAATCCCGAAGAAGTCTACTTTTGGAATTGATGAGGGTAAGCTTTTGGGACATATTGTGTCAAAGGAGGGTATCGGGATTGATCCTAAACGTGTCCAAGCCATTAATGCTATTGTTGAACCCCATAATGTGGCTTCTTTGCAGTCTTTCTTTGGCAAAATAAACTTTGTTCGAAGATTCATTCCAAATTTAGCAGAATTGGCCAAGCCATTAAATGCCCTTCTTAAAAAGGATGTGAAGTTCATTTGGGTTAAAAATTGTGAATCATCTTTCACTAAACTAAAGAAAGCCATTTCAACTGCTCCTGTGCTAGCTTGTCCCGATTATATTACGGAGTTCATGATTTATTCATATGCCTCAGAAGATACTATTGCTGGTGTTTTATTGCAAAAGAACAATAAAAATTATGAACAACCTATAGCTTTTATGAGCAAAAACTTGAGAGATGCCGAACTGAGTTATACCACAACTGAAAAACAAGCTTATGCCTTAGTCAAAGCTTTAAAACATTTTAGGACGTATGTGGGATATTCAAAAATCAAAGCATATCTGCCTTATCAAGCAGTAAACGATGTCCTATCAAAAGCAGATGGTATAGGTGATAGAGGAAATTGGATTTCACGAATACAAGAGTATGACCTTGAAATCAAGCCTGTTGTCCGCCGAGATACACACCAACAGCAGAAATCTTTCGAAAGTTGTTCCCTCACTACAAGTGGGGAAAGTGTGGCCTCGGGGGCAAGCAATGAGCCAAGTACTGTCACATGAATCCCAGCTCCTCCGTTTAGGCTAACTCCCAACGAAACCAAGGGGGGTAGTCCCTACAAAGAGTTTACTATGGCTCAATGTGTTTTAATGTTTTTAGTGTATGGTGATGCAGATGGGTGTTGTTTAGGAGTTTTTTGAAGATGAAAGATCACAAATTTACTTTAAATAAAACACAAGGTAAAGTGCAATCCACGTTGCAAAATAGTATATGAAAGACTTGCGAAATAAATAAAAGCATCCACTGATAAATCACTTAAACAAAGGACAACTGGCCCCAATTGATAATGAAAGTGTAAATAAACTAGTGCCTTATGGAGTCAAAGAATTGTGTAGTGTTTGGGGCATGATGAAATGCAAGTCTCAGGTAACCGTTCGTGAGATTGTCTTGCAAATTATCTTGGTTTATTTCAAAGTTTTAAATGATCTTGATTATTAGGCTGGCAAGAAACAATGATAAAACGTCCAACCGGAAGAAATACTTTTAGTGGCTATTTATGGTGATCTGACGGACCGTCCAGTTATCAAGAGGATAAGTGTCCAATGTTTAAACCACCCTCGAAGTCTGAACAACGGCACTCCGGCTCCACCTCCCAGAATAGCACTTTAAGTATTTATCGAAAGCAACGCCGGTTCGTTGGTTGTGGGGTGAAAATTTTATTATGTTATAGAAGTTTATCAAATCCAACACCTTTTTGAGTACTAGCCCAACCTTTCCAGGTTGACAGAGCATACGGGTGTCGGATAGCAACCAAGGTAAATTATTGACAGGGGTGTGAGTTGAAATGTTTTAGGATTATTGAAGCACACAGTTCATCTCTCTGACAAAGAGTGCTCTTAACTTTGTCTTATGACAAGGTTCAAGAGACTTATTTAATTTATATGCCTAATGCAAGGGAAAATGCAAACTTAATATGCTCTCCGACAAAAAGTGCTCTTGACTTGGGTTATTGCAAGTCCAAGAGGCTTTGTTCTTTATTAGAATAGAAGCAACTTACGTA
This sequence comes from Larix kaempferi, assembly GCA_027924585.1. Taxonomy (NCBI): domain Eukaryota; kingdom Viridiplantae; phylum Streptophyta; class Pinopsida; order Pinales; family Pinaceae; genus Larix; species Larix kaempferi. The sequence continues at coordinate 6,380,273 of BSBM01000490.1, read as the reverse complement.
AAGAAAAAGCACACTTTATGAAGTAAAGCAAATAATAAAAGAAAATAACAAGTGCACACTTTCTAAGGCCAAAATTAACAACTTACCAAGAAATAAACAAGAAGGTGGGATCAACCTCCGAACAAGGGGACCACTACAACCACTAGTCCTTTTAGACCTTCCAGCTAGCTGAACTTTGACAAGGAGTCTAATGGGGATAGAGAAGCTACCAAAAAATAATGTGGCCCTCGGGATGAAATCCCAAGGTTGCTAACTCAAGTCAAAACTTGGAAGAGAGTTAATCTAAAAAATAAACTTTTAATCTAGAAAACTTGAAATAAATCTAACTAAAGCATGCATAAAACAGTCTTCCCCAAATGGGGAGGCCTTATCCCACCTAGCCTTTTTATTAATCAATTTACAAGTGCCTTGGGAATTTAACCCTTGTAAGGTCTTTTATGAAAGATAAGATAAATATGAAAGACAATATAGAGCTCTTAGGAGCTTTTACAAAAGGAGAATGTGGTTCTTTTGTTTTGGATCATCCTTATGGTTTGCTTGATGCTTTCTTTGGATAAAGACCTCCTTGTTTCTCAAAGTTCTTTGACTTTCTTCTTCTTTGAAACACTTACACAAGTTCAAATTAGCTAAACAAGGCACCCTTTAGCATTAGAAAAAACAAAATAAATTTTGAAACTAACAAAGTCTAAGTTTGCAAAATGAGATCTAAAGATGAAATATTGTATGAGATTCAACTTTGAATTTATTAAAAATGTAAAAAAGGACTAGCAAACAAATCTATGCTAAAAATGCTAGGAAAGAGATCTAAACCATGATAAAAAATAACTTATTTTGTATGCAACTTTTATCTTTTTTAAAAGAGAGATCTAGAATGCATATGGAAGCTGAAAAATGAACTAAATGCAAGGTCTATAAAGAAACGAAAATGAAATACTAAAAATTACCTAACTCCTAAAAGAGATCTACACTAAAACAAGGCAAGTATGATCTAATCTAATCAAATGAAAAATGCTAACGTTGAAAGAGAAATCTAACTAATGAACAAAATGTGAGATCTAACTATTTAAAATGCAAAGTCTGCAGTTATGAAAACTGGCTCTAACACTACAAGCTTATGATTTGTGTTTTATGTGTTTTGGGGCAGATTTTGAAGATGGACGAAAGGAGGATGGAGGGAGGTAAAACGAGAGGCTTGAGGAGATGGAATCTAGAGGATGAAGATAGGATCTAAGGAGGAAAACGAAAGCGAGAAAGGTGAGGAGGACTAGGAGAGAAACAAGAAGAAAGAAGAGGGCTAAGTAGGGCAAAGACGAAAGCAATGAGGATGGATTGGGCGAATGGAGAGAAGGGAGGAGGAGCGAATGGGAGGAACTAGGGCTAGCAGATCAAGGCAAAGAAGTCAAGGAGGAAGTGGAGGGTTTGAAGAAGAAAACCCTTAGAATCTAGTAATCAAATTTGAATGTATTTTTCAGGATGGAACACAAGAGAGAGAGCTACTTTTGGCTTTCTTTTTTGTGGCAAAAGATGACAAGCTTTGTAGATCCTGCAACTCAAAAAATATGGTTGTTTGAAGCTTGGGATAGAAGCGACCGAGCTCACACCCTTCTTCAGTTGGTGAAACCTGATCAAGCACAACACACTCAATACAATCGTGAGATCAAAAATACTAGTATGCTAAGCAGATCAAAGCTTTATCGATATTAGTACAACCGAATACGTCCTATTCATATAACTTTGATGAACATTGCAGAATAAGTCAAGTTGACAACTGCAAATGACAAATCTTACGTTCGAAGATATTAGACTTCTAAAGCTAGCATTTGATCACAACATATATGAGTATTGAAAGAGAAATGCTTAGAAAGAGATCACCTCAACCATGAAGAATTCACCACAATGAGCAAGATACCATGGACCTCCAAAGTCGAAATTTTATTCACAAATTCAAAGCATAAGCTTGATACAATTTTCTCAGAGTAACTCTACAACAAAAAGTCCATGTGAAGAGAGCTCAAGGAGCCTCTACTTATACAAAAACCAAAGCTCCAATACCCTAACTCGAATTGGCATCATAAGGGAGCCAATGGCACTTGGGATCAATTCGAAATCCAATCAAAAGCTAGTCAATTCGTGGCTTGGAGTGATAACTCCACCATACAACTCGAATTGTGATTAAGGAGATGTGGAGGTGGCCTCCACCTTGGCAAGGCGCCCCCCATCTCATCCTTGGAAGCTTCACCATCCAACAACGAGTTGCCACATGTAATATTCCAGCTCCAATAGAGATTGACGTGAGCCTTCAATAGGATATGCGTGAGCCAAAGAAAGAGACACGTGAGTTAAGGTAGGGATTCGAGGCTAAGTTAAGTGGGATCCAAGCCTTGGTGGTTGCATAGATTGAGGGAGGCGCCCACCATTTCATAAATGCAATCTAACAACCCATTAAACTAATGCCACATCACAAAATCGTGATTCCCATGCATTTGAGCTCCCACGTGAAGGCTGAAATCCGTACGATTCAAATTAATTAAAAATTTGACTTTTGTGGCATGGGTTAACTTTGTAACGCATTCGTACCTCTCCCAAAATTATTCCATGCCTTTTCCATAGTTTAAAAAATCATATTTTTTTATTTTTTTATTTTTTGTCGTTTGTGCTTTTGTCATTTTATGACCACTAAATGCCAAAATAATGAAAAACTGCTCCCAGAGGCGATGTAATCGCCCGAAACCTTAGAAAAGCTGACACTAGGGTAAAGAGGATGCTCCGAGCGTCAAAACGAAACTCCTCACGCCCAATTCTGCCTCCGAATGAGGTTTTTATCACTTTTTGAAATTTTATAATTAATCATTAAAAAATGGTCTAATTTATGGAAAAAATTATTTTTCTCGGAATCAGACGAAACTCCTAGGGGACCTAGTGCACGTTCATACAACTCAATCGAGATGGCTAACACGTAAAAAATCCTAGACACAAGACTCTAATAACCATCTTAAGTTTTGACCACCATGGAAAATACTTCAGCTTTGGAGGTTTGAGTGAAAAACTCAAGGATTATACGCCACTGATGAGTAGCGCATAATTCCTAGGGAAAAAACACCCTAGAGTATCCCCCAAATGGCTAAACCTACGGATCGCCGAGTCTTTTATAAAAGGATCCCGTTTAGACCAACTTTTTACATTTTCCCCATGGGGGTATGAACATGCAGTTATTACAAATGGGGCAAAAATGCCCTGAAAAAGACCTCTGAACTTCTGAACACTGACGATGAACATGAACCATGTTCATGGAATTGGCGGCTCACGAGAAATTCAGCTATTTGTACAAAATAGGTGATAACATCTGGCTCCAACTGCGGGACGTGTGCTCGATCTGGAAATCATGCAAGGAGAGGATACGAGAACACCAAAATCTCTGGTTTATATATATAACCTGTAAAAACATCTCAACTTGACAGAAAACCTTCACTAGCACATGTGTTATGAAAAAACCAAAATGAAATACCAACTATATTTTATTGTTTGAAAATAAATTCTAGGAAATCTAAACACAGAAAGTAAATGCTTGTTTCTCTGACAAAATTTTATCTTTTCCTATTCCAATATGATACAAAAAGGAAAATGTTAAGTACAATCAGAAATCCAATGTAACCATTTAAGCATGTAATCAATGTAAAAACAATTATTTACCTTGTCTCTGGTTACCAGCCAGGACAAGGGCATGCTTATCAGAAAGTTCAAACCTGCTTTGATCTTTTGAATGGGAGGGATGGATGGAAAATCATATGATAGATATTTGAAATGCTTCCCAATATAATAAGTGCTTCTGCAGGGACACTCTATCCAGAATAGGATAGGGTGGTGAGATTCAGGATGACAAGGCAGTTCTGGTACCTTATCATACTCATCCGAAAGGCTCTTCTGAGAATAATTTTCCATGAAAGTGCATGCCTCGAACTGTTCTAATATACAAGGGTCATCCGATGGCTGAGATATGTATTCAACTGACTTTACCCAAATTGGCCATTCATGGTACTGATTTTCTAGATCATCTCTACTGATGCTTATGTGTGGTTCTGACTGCTCATATGAAAAAATGGTATGCTCTTCCTTCATGTTTAAATGCTCAAAATCTTCAAAATCTACACTCTTGTCAAATATGGGGGAGTCTTCATGAATTTTAGCATATTCCTGACCATATGCATCCTCATGCTCATAAGTGGGATTATCAACAAAATTTCCAAAGGAATTTTGTTCATTATTAACTTCTTTAGATATGGCATAGATAGGGTTCTCTAAAAAGGTCCATTCATCCATGATGGACTCATCATCACTTATGTCATCCTTCAAGCTATGCCTATCCTCTTCAACCTCATAAAAATCTTCTTCAAATAGATGGGATTTAAAGATATCACAAGGGACCCAACTTTCTGAATATTCACTGCCATGTGGAGAACAAATGGAAGTGTCAGCACACATATTACAAGCTTCATGGATTTCTTTATGAGTATCAATCTCTGCAATGGTTTCTTCTAAAGGTGGATCAGGAGTACAACTATATTCATCATCACTGAAATAGTCTTGAAAAACTTCCCACTCATAAATGTCTTTTGTTTTGTTGGCATAAGGAGGGTCTTCAATAGAATTCGGTCTTTGATAAATTTCCTCGATGGGATCATCAGGGATCTGATGGGAAAAAGTCATACTTTCTGTAATAGGTTGACCTAACTGGTTCCAACTCTCTCTGGGAAAGTCATAAAAGTTACTTACATAGTTTATGCACTCAGGCTCACTTGATGAAGACTGACCAACAAACCCTTCAGGAAAACCATGCTTTTGGATATAGCATGCAAGATGACAAGTGTCTTCTTTATGGAATTCCTGGCATGTCCTACAAAACGGCGTGTAAGGTTCAACCCTGGGAATGCCATGGATGTCACCCACATTATTAATGAATTCAGGCTCGCTTGTTGATGCACTAGGACCACAACCTTCTAGACGACCATGCTCTTGAACATAACATGCATAATAGCAACCAGATTCCTCATGGAAATCTTTGCATGCCCTACAAAATGGCTTGTAACGCTCAACCATGTTAGCAACCTCTAGCTGATGAGGAGGCCTCTGTTCATGGTTGGGAGGCTTTCTTTGCCAAGTTGGTTTTGCAGGAAAAGTTCTAGGAGCAGGTTGAGTTTGCTTTCTTTCCATGGTTATCACCCTGTTTTGAATTTCTTTCATTTGAGCAAGGTGTTTAGCTTCAGCCTCTTCCATTTTCTTCTTTATTTCCAACATTTGTTGTTCATGAGCATCCTTCATTGCAAACAAAGGATCTTTATCTTTATGTACTGTTGGCTTTAAAGGAGTTGCAGTTCTTGAGAAGCCGGGAATGTTGGACTTTCCAAAAGATTGCATGTTTTTATCAATTTTGTAGGCCATACCTTGGGCTTGTAAAAGAGTGGTGGGCTCCTTGTCTCTAAGCTCATACTGCATCTCCCCACTAAGGGCTTCAATGTAATATAACAATATGGTCTGTGCAGTTGGTCTGTAATCTGTATGGATTGCATTGGACAAGTCGGTGAATTTCTTATTGAATTCTTCCATGGTTTCATTTTCACTTCTTTTGATGTTCGTTAATGCAGCAAGTTGATGGTTCCTTCTTGTCACCAAACTTGTTGGTGAAGGCAGCCTTGAAAGCAACAAAGGTAGCAAACGAATTGTTTGGCAAACCGATGAACCAGTCACCAGCATTCTCGTCTAAAGATAAAGCAAACATCTTCATATACACATCGTCATGTTTATGGGCAGGGTCTCTAACATAACCACTAGTACATTTTGAGAAAGTCTTGAGATGATACTCAGCAGTAATGGCATCAATGCCAGTGAAGGTAGGAAGTTTGTCTATAGCTTTGTCAGGAATGTCGTGCGGTTGACCTGCTATCTGAGTAATGTCAAGGGGAGAATAAAAATCACCCATTGTGTCGGAAAAACAAGTATTATTTTTTTCAAGGTTAGTTTCTACAAAAAGACTATGGATGTTAGAAATAAACTGAGATCCAAGCTCTTCAAGGATCCTACGAGAAGTAAGTTTATTTAATCTCCTCTTGTAAACCTTTTCAGGCTCGGGGATGAAACTGAGTAAACCTTCAGAATTTATTCTAGTTGAATACCTTGAGGTGTTTACTGACAGTGGAGTAGCCAGGTGGATTCAAGTCTAATTTCTGAGAGTGATTTCACTAAAAATCTACCAAAAAGGGAAACTAAAAAAAAGGGCAGTGGAGTCGCCAGACAGATATGAATTCTATCAAAAAGGTAAAACAAACTAGAAAAAACTAAGGTCGTCCAGGAACAAAAAGATTTGTCCCCGGCAGCGGCGCCAAAGATGTTGTCCACCGAGATGCTACCAGCAGCAAAAATCTTTCGAAAGTTGTTCCCTCACTACAAGTGGGGAAAGTGTGGCCTTGGGGGCAAGCAATGAGCTAGGTACTGTCACCTAAATCCCAGCTCCTCCGTTTAGGCTAACTCCTAACGAAACCAAGGGGGGTAGTCCCTACAAAGAGTTTACTATGGCTCAATGTGTTTTAATGTTTTTAGTGTATGGTGATGCGGATGGGTGTTGTTTAGGAGTTTTTTGAAGATGAAAGATCACAAATTTACTTTAAATAAAACACAAGGTAAAGTGCAATCCACGTTGCAAAACAGTATATGAAAGACTTGCGAAATAAATAAAAGCATCCATTGATAAATCACTTAAACAAAGGACAACTGGCCCCAATTGATAATGAAAGTGTAAATAAACCAATGCCTTATGGAGTCAAAGAATTGTGTAGTGTTTGGGTGATGCTGAAATGCAAGTCTCAGGTAACCGTTCGTGAGATCGTTTTGCAAATTATCATGGTTTATTTGAAAGTTTTAAATGATCTTGATTATTAGGCTGGCAAGAAACAATGATAAAACGTCCAACCGGAAGAAATACTTTTAGTGGCTATTCACGGTGATCTGACGAACCGTCCAGTTATCAAGAGGATAAGTGTCCAATGTTTAAACCACCCTCGAAGTCTGAACAACGGCACTCTGGCTCCACCTCCCAGAATAGCACTTTAAGTATTTATCGAAAGCAACGCCGGTTCGTTGGTTGTGGGGTGAAAGTTTTATTATGTTATAGAAGTTTATCAAATCCAACACCTTTCTGAGTACTAGCCCAACCTTTCGAGGTTGGCAGAGCATACGGGTGTCAGATAGCAACCAAGGTAAATTATTGACGGGGGTGTGAGTTGAAATGTTTTAGGATTATTGAAGCACACAATTCATCTCTCCAACAGAGAGTGCTCTTAACTTTGTCTTATGACAAGGTTCAAGAGACTTATTTAATCTATATGCCTAATGCAAGGGAAATGCAAACTTAATATGCTCTCCGACAGAGAGTGCTCTTGACTTGGGTTATTGCAAGTCCAAGAGGCTTTGTTCTTTATTAAAATAGAAGCAGATTACTTAAAGAAAAAGCACACTTTCTGAAGTAAAGCAAATAATGAAAGAAAATAACAATTGCACACATTCTAAGCCCAATATTAACAACTTACCAAGAAATAAACAACAAGGTGGGATCAATCTCCGAACAAGGTGACCACTACAACCACTAGTCCTTGAGACCTTCCAACTAGCTGAACTTCGACAAGGAGTCTAATGGGGATAGAGAAGCTACCACAAAATAATGTGGCCCTCGAGATGAAATCCCAAGGTTGCTAACTCAAGTCAAAACTTGGAAGAGAGTTAATCTAAAAAATAAACTTTTAATCTAGAAAACTTGAAATAAATCTAACTAAAGCATGCATGAAACAGTCTTCCCCAAATGGGGAGGCCTTATCCCACCTAGCCTTTTTATTAATCAATTTACAAGTGCCTTGGGAATTTAACCCTTGTAAGGTCTTTTATGAAAGATAAGATAACTATGAAAGACAATATAGAGCTCTTAGGAGCTTTTACAAAAGGAGAATGTGGTTCTTTTGTTTTGGATCATCCTTATTGTTTGCTTGATGCTTTCTTTGGGTAAAGACCTCCTTGTTTCTCAAAGTTCCTTGACTTTCTTCTTCTTTGAAACACCTACACAAGTTCAAATTAGCTAAACAAGGCACCCTTTAGCATTAGAAAAAACAAAATAAATTTTGAAACTAGCTAAGTCTAAGTTTGCAAAATGAAATCTAAAGATGAAATATTGTATGAGATTCAACTTTGAATTTATTAAAAATGTAAAAACGGACCAGCAAACCAATCTATGCTAAAAATGCTAGGAAAGAGATCTAAACCATGATAAAAAAATAACTTATTTTGTATGCAACTTTTATCTTTTTTAAAAGAGAGATCTGGAATGCATATGCAAGCTGAAAAATGAACTAAATGCAAGGTCTATAAAGATACTAAAATGAAATACTAAAAATTTACTAACTCCTAAAAGAGATCTACACTAAAACAATGCAAGTATGATCTAATCTAATCAAATGAAAAATGCTAACTTTGAAAGAGAAATGTAACTAATGAACAAAATGTAAGATCTAACTATTGAAAATGCAAAGTCTGCAGTTATGAAAACTGGCTCTAACACTACAAGCTTATGATTTGTTTTTTATGTGTTTTAGGGCAGATTTTGAAGATGGACGAAAGGAGGATTGAGGGAGGTAAAACGAGAGGCTTGAGGAGATGGAATCTAGAGGATGAAGATAGGATCTAAGGAGGAAAACGAAAGGGAGAAAGGTGAGGAGGACTAGGAGAGAAACAAGAAGAAAGAAGAGGACTAAGTAGGGCAAAGACGAAAGCAAGGAGGATGGATTGGGCGAATGGAGAGAAGGGAGGAGGAGCGAATGGGAGGAACTAGGGCTAGCAGATCAAGGCAAGGAAGTCAAGGAGAAAGTGGAGGGTTTGAAGAAGAAAACCCTTAGAATCTAGTAACCAAATTTGAATGTATTTTTCAGGATGGAACACAAGAGAGAGAGCTACTCCTGGCTTTCTTTTTTGTGGCAAAAGATGACAAGCTTTGTAGATCCTGCAATGACAAACTGTTAAATTCAAAAAATATGGTTGTTTGAGGTTTGGGATAGAAGCGATCGAGCTCACACCCTTCTTCAGTTGGTGAAACCTGACGAAGCACAACACACTCAATACAATTGTGAGATCAAAAATACTAGTATGCTAAGTAGATCAAAGCTTTATCAATATTAGTACAACCAAATACGTCCTATTCATATAACTTTGATGAACATTGCATAATAAGTCAAGTTGACAGCTGCAAATGATAGATCTTACGTTCTAAAATATTAGACTTCTAAAGCTAGCATTTGATCACAACATATATGAGTATTGAAAGAGAAATGCTTAGAAAGAGATCACCTCAACCATGAAGAATTCACCACAATGAGCAAGATACCATGGACCTCCAAATTTGAAATTTTATTCACAAATTCAAAGCATAAGCTTGATACAATTTTCTCAGAGTAACTCTACAACAAAAAGTCCATGTGAAGAGAGTTCAAGGAGCCTCTACTTATACAAAAACCAAAGCTCCAATACCCTAGCTCGAATTGGCATCATAAGGGAGCCAATGGCACTTGGGATCAATTCGAAATCCAATCAAAAGCTAGTCAATTCGTGGCTTGGAGTGATAACTCCACCATACAACTCGAATTGTGATTAAGGAGATGGGCAGGTGGCCTCCACCTTGGCAAGGCGCCCCCCATCTCATCCTTGGAAGATTCACCATCCAACAACGAGTTGCCACATGTAATATTCCAGCTCCAATAGAGATTGACGTGAGCCTTCAATAGGATATGCGTGAGCCAAAGAAAGAGACACGTGAGTTAAGGTAGGGATTCGAGGCTGAGTTAAGTGGGAGCCAAGCCTTGGTGGTTGCATAGATTGAGGGAGGCGCCCACCATTTCATAAATGCAATCTAACAACCCATTAAACTATTGCCACATCACAAAATAGTGATTCCCATGCATTTGAGCTCCCACGTGAAGGCTGAAATCCGTACGATTCAAATTAATTAAAAATTTGACTTTTGTGGCATGGGTTAACTTTGTAATGCATTCGTACCTCTCCCAAAAATATTCCATGCCTATTCCATAGTTTAAAAAATCATATTTTTTAATTTTTTTAATTTTTGTCCTTTGTGCTTTTGTCATTTTATGACCACTAAATGCCAAAATAATGAAAAAATGCTCCCAGAGGCGATGTATCACCCGAAACCTTAGAAAAGCTGGCACTAGAGTAAAGAGGACGCTCCGAGCATTAAAACGAAACTCCCCACGCCCAATTCCGCCTCTGGATGAGGTTTTTATCACTTTTTGAAATTTTTTGATTAAACCATTAAAAATTGTCTAATTTATGGAAAAAAATATTTTTCTCGGAATCAGACGGAACTCCTAGGGGACCTAGTGCACATTCATACGACTCAATCGAGATGGCTAACACGTAAAAAATCCTAGACACAAGACTCTAATAACCACCTTAGTTTTTGACCACCATGGAAAATACTCCAGCTTTGGAGGTTTGAGTGAAAAACTCAAGGATTATACGCCACTGATGAGTAGCGCATAATTCCCAAGGAAAAAACACTCTAGAGTATCCCCCAAATGGCTAAACCTACGGATAGCCGAGTCTTTTATAAAAAGATACCGTTTAGACCAACTTTTTACATTTTCCCCATGGGGATATGAACATGCAGTTATTACAAATGGGGAAAAATGCCCTGAAAAAGACCTATGAACTTTTGAACACTGACGATGAACATGAACCATGTTCATGGAACTGGCGGCTCACGAGAAATTCATCTATTTGTACAAAATAGGTGATAACAAAGCCTATCAAGATTGTGAAGGGTCAAGGGTTGGCCCAGCTTTTAACTGAAAAAGGATGTAATAACATGATCAATACTGTAAGTGAAAGGAGTCCTTGCATTTTAAACATTGATGAAGAACATGAATGGTATAAAGATATCTTATATTTTTTGAGAAACCTTTCTTGCCCTGATTATTTAGTGGATCATCAAAGAAGAGCATTGAGATTAAAAGCTGAGAAGTACGTTATGACTCAAGATGGTTTAGGATGGAGAAATCCCGATGGAATAATTCTGAAATGTGTTAGCCCTGAGGAATCACAAACCATTATAAAAGAGATGCATTCTGGACTATGTGGTGGACATTATGCCCCAAGAACAACTGCTGCAAAAATCATGAGGGTCGGTTATTATTGGCCAACACTTTTCAAGGATGTGCATTCTTGTGTTAGAGTTTGCCAAGAATGTCAATTCTTTTCAGGAAAGCCAAGATTGCCTGCCCCACCTTTGAATCATGTTGTAATAGAAGCTCCTTTTCAGCAATGGGGTATGGATTTTGTTGGACCTTTCAGTGAAAACTCAAGCAATGGACATAAATATATTCTAACTTGTATTGATTACTTTACTCACTGAGTGAAGGCCATCCCAACTAAGAAGACTACAGCTGAGGTAGTTGTGAAATTTTTGGAAGAAAACATTGTGTCCAGAAATGGTTGTCCATTAAAAATAACGACCGGTAATGCTCCTGCTTTTAGTAAACTAGAAATGTCAACCTTTTGCATGAATCACGGAATCACTCTCACATTCTTCAAACTATTATCCTCAAGGAAACGGTCTCGCTGAGTCTAGTAAAAAGAATTTGATAAGATTGTTGAAGAGAATGGTTGGTACAAATAAAAGAAGTTGGGACACAAAGTTGAAATATGCCTTGTGGGCTGATAGGACAATAGTTAAAAGGATTACCGAGAGATCCCCTTTTGAGTTAGTATATGTACAGGATTGTAGGCTCCCAATAAATCTGCAAATCTCTATATATGACTTATTACAACAATGCACTTCAGATGAAGAAGCCTTTCAAGAAAGAATTGATAAACTAATAGAACTTGATGAAATAAGAAGGATGGCATTTGACAAAACTGTCATTGAACAAGAAAGAGTTAAAGAAACTTTTGACCAAAGAACCAGGAATGTAAAATTCGGAATGGGAGATATAGTTTTATTATGGGATAAACATAAAGCAAAACTTGGAAACCATGGAAAATTTGAAAAGATTTGGATGGGCCCATATCGAGTATCGAGGATAGCTGGAAAAGGATCAGTGTTTCTAGAAACTTTGGATGGAGATGAACTCGAACTCCCTGTAAATGGGCTCTTGCTGAAACATTACTTCACACCTATTGCGTGAACCGTGCATTGCCATGCCTTGCCTTGCCTGGTAGTAGAGAGTAGGTAGGCACTGAATAAGCCTACTTGGGCAGTAGTTAGTCTTTTCAGCCATTGAGTCTGGCACCTTTTTGTTTGTCTTTTCCTAAGCTCCTTTTGAAGCTCCTAGTTTAAACTGAGTACCTGTCATTTTTCTTTTCCTGCACAATAAAATTCAAACTTTGCAAGTTATGTTAGTAGATTGATTTCCTTTTATGCATTTTTAATTTTTGTTATAGAATATATTTTATTTCAGTTGTGTTGTCCGCCGAGATGAACACCGACAGCAGAAATCTTTCGAAAGTTGTCTCCCTCACTAGAAGTTGGAAGAGGTGTGGCCTTGGGGGCAAGCAATGAGCCAGGTACTGTCACCTGAATCCCAGCTCCTCCATTTAGGCTAACTCCTAACGAAGCCAAGGGGGGGTAGTCCCTACAAAGAGTTTATTATGGCTCAATGTGTTTTAATGTTTTGGTGTATGGTGATGCGGATGGATGTTGTTTAGGGGTTTTAAAGATGAAAGATCACAAATTTACTTTAAATGAAACACAAGGTAAAATGCAATCCACGTTGCGAAACAGTATATGAAAGACTTTGCGAAAATAAGAAGCATCCACAGATAGATAAGTTCCAAATATAAAATCCAATGGACAAATGGCCCAACTTAATTAAAGCATAAATATAAAATGACCAGTGCCAAAATGGAGTCAAACAAGTGTAGTGCTTGGGGATGCTGAAATGCAAGTCTCAATAGTAGTTGTTCGTGAGATCGTTATGCAAATTATCTTGGTAAATTAAAAGTTTTAATGGTCATGATTATTAGGCTAAGAACAACAAGGTAATCAAAAGACCAGAAAGGTATACTTTCAGTGGCTTCCCCTTCTGATGGTATGACGGACCACCCAGATTTCGAAGAGTAAGTGTCTAAAGACTTAACCACTCTAATGTCTATGACAGCGGTAACTTCCGTCCCCACCACGTTTAGGAACTTTGCCCACTACCTGAGTATGTCTCGAAAAAAGCAACACCGGTTCGTTGGTTGTGGGGGTGAAAATTTTATGATGTTGTCAAAAATTATCAGATCCAACACCTTTCTGAGTACTAGCCCAACCTTTTCAAGTTGGCAGAGCATACGGGTGTCGGATAGCAACCAAGATAAATTATTAAGGGGGTGTGAGTTGAAATGTTTTAAAATTATTAGAGCACATAGTTCAACTCTCCGACAGAGAGCGCTCTTGACTTTGTCTTATGACAAGGTTCAAGAGACTTAGCTATTCTATATGCCTAATGCAGGGAAGATGCAATATTAATATGCTCTCCGACAGAGAGTGCTCTTCACTTGGGTTATTGCAAGTTCAAGAGGCTTTGTTCTTTGTTAAAAATAGAGGCAGTTTGTACACAAAGAAAAAACACGTTTTCCAAAGTAAACAAGTAATGAAAGGAAAAACAAATGGAAAAGAAAAGACAAGGCCAAATTGAACAACAAACCAAGAAATAAACAAACAAGGTGGGATCAACCTTGGAACAAGGTGACCACTAGAACCACTAGTCTCGAAAACCTTCCAGCTAGCTGGATGTCCACAAGGATGCTAATAGGGAAAGAGAAGTAGCCACAAAACTATGTGGCACTTGGGATCAAACCCCAAGCTACTTTCTCAAGGCAAAACTTGGAAGAGAATTATTTTAAGTACAAAAAATGAAATTTAATCTAGGAAATTTATACAAGTCTAACTAAAGCATGCGTGAAACAATCTTCTCCAAATGGGGAAGGAGAAACAAAGTGTGGGAGGCCTTATCCCACCTAGCCTTTTTATTAACTGAGTTACAAGTGCCTTTGGGAATGAAACCCTTGCAAGGTCTTTTAAGAGAAATAAAACAACTATGGAAACGATACTTAGAAGCTCTTAATGGCTTTTACAAAGGAGAGTGTATATAATTTCTTGGTTTGGATCATCCTTATGGTCTTTTGATGCTCTTCTTTGGGTAAAAATCTTCTTGTTTTCAGAACTTCTCAAGGTTCTCCTCTTTTTCAGGTACCTATACAAAAGATTCACTTCAAGGCACCCATTAGCATTATTTAAAATAAAATAATAATGGAACTACTTAAATCTAGAAATTATCAATCAAATAAAACTAAGTAGAAATGCTAATTTTTTAACTTTTCAAATGAGATTTAAACTAGAAACTAACTCTAGAATGCAAATGCAAATTTATCTTTTTGTGAGATCTAAATGCAAATAAACTAAGCAAAAAACTAGAAATTTGATAAACAAATGCAAAAAAAATACAAGATCCTAACTATGCAAAAGAAAAGATGAGATCTAAATTTAAACCTTTTTTAAAAGAAAGTAAAACTAATAATTAACTCTAAACAAACTTGTTTTTATGTGCTTTTTGGAAGGACTCCTAAAGATGGACGAAAGGAGGGAACTTTAAGGAGTCTAAGGGTTAAAACGAAAAGGGGATGAAGGTCAAAGGAGGTGGACAAAAGGGTAATGAGAGAGACCTTAAAGATGATGGACGAGAGGGTAAGGAGAGTAGGAGGGTGAGAGGAGATGGAGTGGGACGAGAGGAAGGTGAAAGAAGGAAAGAAGCAAGGGTCAAAACGAAAGGTAAGAAAGGGTGAGAAATGAGGGTGGATGAGAGGAAAGAGGTAAGCATAAGGAGAAGAAAAGATAGAAGAAAGAGAAGGTGGTACTAAAGGAGGAAAAACGAAAGGAGGAGATGGATGAAAAGAGAATAGGACGAAAGGGACAAAGGTGAGGAAGATTGGGAGATAAACAAGGCTATAAGAAGAAGGTTTAGCAAGGCAAGGGCAAAAGATTTCAAGGAAAAAAAGAGAGCTGGAAGATGGAAGCTCGTAGACCAAGGTGACCAATAGTTTGAATGAAGTTCTTTGTTGGAGAAGGCAAGAGGTACTTGGAGAAGCTCCCAAACCTGCAAACAAAATATTAAGATAAATGGAACACTTGATTGGTGAAGATATTAGATGCCAATAGCTCCCAATGGATGATTTCCCTGAAGACACAAACACTCAATGCAAGAGATTAGAAGCCTAAGTACTAGATTGTTAGTCTTCAATAAGCATCATAATCAAATTTGCAAAATAAGAGTAGGGTGAAAGAGATATTACTTCACATGAGATGAAGACACAATGCCAAAAGCCCAATTGAATGACCTCCAAAGTCTCAAAATATTTTATTAAACAAGAGCTTACAATTTTCACCAGAGTTTCTTTGCACAAAAAACCATGTGAAATAAGGAGGCAATGCCATCCTTTTATAACAAAACTAGACTAACCTAATACCCTAAGTCGAATTTGCATCTATGAAAGCCAATGGCACAAGTCACTAATTTGAAATCCAATCTCCAACCAATCAAATCCCATGTCAAAACAAATTTGGAGTGCTTAACCCTCACATAACTCGAAATACATTGAAGGAGAGTGGGGAGGTGGCCTCCACCTAGGCAAGGCGCCCCCCACTCAAGCTTTGGTTGTATCACCAACACATAATAATGTACACCAAACGAATAGCTCCCTTCCACCTTGCAAATACTTGAGCCTTTAAGGGATATTCGTGATATTTCTTTAAGTGATGCATGAGATAAAGTAGGGATCATGCCTTGCTGTATTGAGAGCCAAGCCATGAGGTGGCCTAAACTCAAGGAGGGCACCTACCATAAAGTAAATGCACACTAAACCTCCCATAATTCAATTGCCACATGACAAATTCGCATATCCCTTCAAACTTGACGTGAATGCATGGAAGATAGTGATCTTTGAGTGGTTTAACAAGCTTGGAGTTTGACTTTTAGTTAACCCAAATCTTGGTAGTTGAGAGTGGGAGGTGGCCTCCACCCAGGCAAGGCACCCCCACTCCCATTAATGTAACTCAAACCTTAACTCTCTTACCATTTAATATCTTTGCCATGTCACAAATTTGAATTTGCACATGAGGAGGGTGAACTCTTTTGGAGTTGATCATTGATGCCGACTGTATAGTTGACTGGATGATGACTGAGATGTTTGGAATCTTCCTTGATGCCTTGTGCCATGTCATTTAGCCACTGAAATAATCCAAATTGGATTATTTAATTGGATTATCTCCAATTATTAATTTTTTGAATTTAATTAATTAATAATCCTCTTTTATTGAATTTTGAGGAATTATTAATTAAGTGGTTGAATGACGATCTAAAACTTAGGATGAAGGTGCCCGGGGATCAAGTATGATTTTTTGGCTTAGGAACTAAGCCTCCAATCACTGAGAAACACCCCCGGACAACTGACATATCACAAATTTGAATTTTTCCATTTAAACTATGGAAAAATTAATTATTAAAAAATAAAATAATTAACTGTCCAACGCGTCCGGTAAAAAAATTTCGGACAACGTTTAAAGACCTCTAAAGACCTAGGAAATGACCACTGATTTGACTCATAGTGTCTAGTAGGTTCATATTCATCAGTTGGACTCTAATAATCCCCCATGGCCAGAATTTCAAAATCGGGCATTCCAGCTTTGGAGGAAGCGGGAGAAAACCTTGTCAATTATACCTCGCCCGTGGGCAAAGTATAATTGGTCAGGGTAAAAAACTCCCTGGAATACCTTAGTTGACAAACCAGTCATGGGTGATCGAGCCACTCAAACCCTACTCGTACACTTTTTACAAAAACACCGTGGGGCATGGTCATTTCAAGACAAAAAACAAAATGACTAGCCAAAACTGGCTAGGCACAAAGAATGGATCATCTGATACACTGGAGCACAAACACTTATCATGTTTGTCAAATGGCAGCTCTTCAGATAATCCAACTATGGTACAAATATGTTGGTAACAAGTTGGATTTTATATTTTTCCCATACATGCTACATGATGGTATTTTGATGTTTGTGAACGCAGATACAGGTGCAAAATAAAAATCAAAATCAAAAAGAGGAAGAAAGCTGAATGCAAAAAGGTAGAGTGCTGGATCGAGGATTCGAGTAGCAAAGTTCGAGGACCAGAGATTCTGAGGTTCTCAAGCGCTCTTTTCAGCAGAACACATGTCCCAGCCAGAGCCAGATGTTATCACATATATAGTAGTCGAGCTACCATACATTTTTTGTCAGATTCCAGTACATTATTCAACCAGTTCCCTTGCATTGAGATGCTGAGATGAGCATCTATTATGGATCACTATCATATTTTGGACAATAGTTTTATTCCCCATGCTATGACTGAGTCTCAAGACACTCAGAGAGATGACCGATGTAGCTATTTAGCCATTTGTACAGAGCAGTCAGTAGTGCCCAGAGTTACAGCAGTAGTTTCAGAAGACAGATGATGGTTCAGATGGTGAGCATTCAGGTATATGACTCAGCAAGTATACTATGGTGTTGTGGTTATGTTGCTTTTATTTCCATTTTCTTAGCATGTCTTAGCATTTAGTATCATGATCTGGCGATCATATAGATATGTGGACCTGGTTGTACTATATATATATCATATTTGTCCCTACTCAGACTTAGAAGTTCTTGGCCTATACTCATTGGTTTTACCCTCCTTAGGGAGAATAGAGGTGATCATTCCCACCATACTTTGGCTTGCTAGTGTTGGTTTCATTATTCATTCTCTTCATCCATCCATGACCTACCCAGTTTGTTCATTCCCTTGACTTACTACTTGACTAGTGGCATGGAGGACTTTTCCCCACTGTAGCCTCTGTATTGGATAAGCTTCCTTGTTTATTGTGTCTCGGCTCTGAGTTGGTGACAAAACTTACCTATGCTGAGTTGGATTTCCCTGAGAAGTCCCCCTAGTCACTAAAGATGTTGTTGGCTAAACATGGAACTTTTAGTGCTGCCATGAATACAAAATATGGAAATGAAATGTTATATCTTATATGAAAAAGCCCATTCATGCAATGTGTTTCTCAACACACATGAAAGAAAGGAAAGCCAAATGAAAATGGCTATGAAATATCAAATGTTATATCTTTTGTGAAATGTAAATACCTAGGTAAACAAGCTGTCTGTGACACACATAGAAGTGCTCAGGTAAACAAGTGCCTTAAAAACACACGTGCAGCAAGAAGCCTAAATAAATGTAAATCTATGCAATGTGTTTGTAAATGCATATAGATCAAAGGCTATGGAAACTCTAGGCCCAAAAAGCAATGGAACTTAAGCTCTATATCAAAAAGATTGTTGGCCTCATTTGTATTATGGATTGTGCGCATCTGTGTAAGGTGAATAAACACTCTTTGAACAACTTATCCATTTGTGAGACACCGCCATTCCCTATGTTGTTGCTTGTCCACTATATGCTATGGTGTGTATTCCCTTTTCCATTTCCAAAGTGTCACAGTGTTAAGTCAGTAAGTCATCCTTTGACCTAGCCAATTGTTTCTTAGCCTTCACCCTTCACTAGCAAATTGATCACAACTATGAAGTGAGTATGACCTTGAAAGTCTTGTCTGAGTAATTAATAATAATTAATGACATATTATATTTGGATTTAGATCGCCAATAATGATTGCTACTTGTTATAATTGTTCTGTGAATGGATTGTAAAGCATGTTTTAACCCTTGACACCTTGCAGCAGCTTGATGACAGTTTGAGTCATATTTTGGTCATGTTGACTTGGTCAAACCTCAGTTTGACCAAAGGTCAACCACGGGTCATGAGGTGGCAGACCTCAGATGTTACAGATAGATGATATATGGTCTGGTACAGGTCACCATGGGGGGCTTATGCAGTGGTTTCAGGCTTATGATGATGATTTATGCTTTTCAGCACTTTTACAGATTATTATTATTTGGTCTGTCGGATATGATGAGTATTTATTTGGACCATGCAGAGGTTTATATGGTGTCTGAGTACACATCTTAGATGCATTTGGACCCTCTGAGTCCAATGAGACAGTTTGTTTTTAGTTCTGGGCAGTTACAGTGATGATTGAGCCTCAGTTGGCTATCCTAGTGCAGTTTTGGTCTGTCGGAGGCCCTGTCAGATCAGTGATGAGATTTACTTGGTTCACCTAGGGCGCTGTGCATGGAGGGGGTGGTCCAGCCACTTGTTATTACCATATTACCCCCCTCCCAGACTCATTCGTGAGCTCACCTTGACAGCACAGGCACTCCAGGAGGCAGTTTGGGCAGTTTCACATTTCCCGAGGCAGTCCAAAAATGGCAAAAATGGCTACAGAGGAATTCGATTTGGGCTACTGAGGCAAGGTTATGGCATGGGATGATCAGTGATGATGAGTGGGATGTCTTCAACACCTTCTCCAGGAGTTTCAACTTCATCGAGACCTACATCCATCACTTATGGCACTTTTTGATGATTTCTGGAGCCTCCTAAGGCTCACAACTTTCCCAGACAAGCACGATTTGGTGTCTAGATCATTTATTCTTGGATATTGTGCCATGAGGATTGACCAAGGGTGTTAGAAATTACCCCTTGGACCCACCATGAGCTATATTTTATGTTTTGTCATCATGATTTGGTGGGATCCCCTCTCCTAAGGCGATTTTGTCCACTTATTGTTATATTTTATTAGTGATCCATGTATTGTATTGTTGAGCTCATCTCAACCATTGATTAGATCTTTTGATCTTTTAATCTTAGCCACTCATTTAAAAAGTGGTTAGATTGTGGACTCTCTCCTTCCTATTTAAAAGAGAGAGCTTCTCATTGTAAAGGGGTCTTTGGCTCTTGGAATCTTGATATAGAAAAACTTTTCTGTGGAAATTCTTGTGGTCTCCTTTGAATCTGGTGTTCTTCGATGGTGATTGTAAAGTCTATTGCATCCTAGCATTTGAGTATTTGTGGTAAGATCTATCTTTTTTGGAAACCTTTGTCTTGTCTACAGGAGGGTGACTTCACTTGGGCGTTTTTGCAAGGCTTCTTCAACTCGCTTCACTTGGCATTCGCTTGTATCAGGGGGTTATCATTAGTATCATTGTGATCTATGCTATCTTTCTGTTATTTCTCTTGTGGCATTAGTCTTATCTCTTGTTCGCAGTAAATCTAATATTGTTGACGTTTATTGTGCAGGAGAGAGGGCGCATTGGCTTCCTTGGGAAAATCGACTTCATAGAAAACTACCTCAAATCACTTCAAATTGATCGGGTTTGCATAGATCATCATCATCAAGGCATCTACAAGGTTATCCAGGTAAGATCCACAGGTTTGTTCTTCTTGTCTTGGCTCCAATCCATTGGCACAACTACTTCATTGATAAAACCCTTATATTTCAAACCCTCATTTTACAATTTCTCAGATCTAGCAAGATCCACTTGGCTTTTGGATATAAAATTTAAAACCCACCTCTATAGCATCCACGGCAATCCGTATCTATAGTTTGGTGAGGATTGGCCCTCATTTGACCCATTTCCCAAGGCAAAGAAGCTTCTCCAAGGGAGTTCGCACTTCCTAGGAGGGGTGAGTTTGCAAGGATCTAGCACATGGGTAGGTGAGATCCTACTTGATCCTTCATCTCCATAATTGATAACCTACCCCTAGTGTGTCACTTCAGTGATTTTCAACTTGTGGGCCCCATTCCTCATTTTGAGGGTTGAGCCCCACTTGGGTCACTTTGTGATACATTTAAATCTCAGATCTACTGAGATCTAGCCATTGGATGATCCTAATTTCAAATATCCACCTACCTCAACATCTCAACATTCCTAATCTACAATTTGGTGGACATCCAACTCCATTTGGCCCACTTCCCAAGGCACTGATCTTTCTCCAAGCCAATTCGACTTTCTTGGACTGTTGAGTTTGCTTGTGGTTTGATCCCTGTTTTGGTTGCTTGAGTACCTTGATACTGTCATATCCATCCTTCAAACTCACCTTTGGTACTGGTTAGCCCCAATTTGGCCCCTAACTACCCTGCATCGGACACGGTTCCCAAGGCAATGGATTTTCTCATAATTGACTAGTACCTTAAATCCTAGATCATATATTTAATATCATAAGTCACTCTCACATACATAATGGACCAAAGCTATACTGTCTAAACCCCTTGATCCAACTCATTACTCATCTTGTGACTTCATCCATAGAATCTAGGATTCACCATACACCTTACGTACTTCACCATTCCTGATTTGATCTGGTGTTTTGGTTTGATCTCTCCTATCGGGAGTAGATCTGGGTCTCCCCCTTTGTTGTCTTGGGCTAGATAACATAAAGTGAAGATTTCCTCGATTGGGGTGACAACCATCCATTGGGGGTCGAGGCTATCTTGGTTGCACCTCTTTGGTTTCCCATCCCTTCTGCCATCCATCTTGGATTCATCTCTAGGGGCAACTACAAGCTAGGTGATAACAGGTCCCACTTGTGTATTTCATGGTACTATATCTATCTATTTGATCTCTCTAGGTGGCCTAATTCATTCATTGGTTGAAACACTTGTCACATCTTAAGCCTATTCAACCATACTTAAATTCTTGGGTCCACCTAAGCTTGCATTGGTTTCCGTAACTCAACTTTCACATCTCCCTAGGAACCATTGCTTTGGCTAATCTTCTGTCGATTGGCTATAGGGTCTCCCCCTTGATCTTGTCTTGTCTAGATCTAAAGTAAAGAGTGCCTCGGTTGTCGTAACTCCTAGCTTGCATTGGGAACTGTTGCCGCCTGGTTCCACACCTGGGAAAACGCAGCAGAAGTCTTCAAGCTGCTGGTGTGGCCTTGGGGGCAAGTCAGAGTCAAGTGCTGTCACTTGGGACTCGACTCCTCCATCTAGGCTTTCCTAGCGAAGCCAAGGGGGGTAGACCCTAAAAAATAAAAAGAAACTAAAGCCTCTAATCTAGGAGTTAGAAAAATGCTTTTGATAACCAAGAACAGACAACATATACTTTGATCAAATAAAACAATCATTTATCATTTGCTCTCATTTAAAATAGCCATCATTTAACTGCATACTAGTCAACAATATAAAATGAAATTTGCAACAAGACCAGTGCCTTATTATGGAGTCAAATAACAAATGCATAAACAGAAAAGGTAAATGTTGTGGAGTGTTCTTGGTTTATTTTAAAAGTTAATGTGATGGTGATCTTTTTATTAAGGCAGGTGGGTTCCCGATATACGCAAGGTACGGGGGAACATGTCCGGAATTTTGAAGCGTGGCTTCCCTCTCAGGCTTTGGGCTGAATCGGAGTCTCGAGGAGGTGTTCAGATGCTATACCAACGAGGGCAAGCCTAACGGTTTCCAAGAGGTCACTATCCAGTGTTATCCCAAGCCTTCTGGGAAATTTGCCCACGACAACAAAATGCGTGTTGTGCCGGATTTTCACAAAAAGGATTTTTTATTGGGGTGGTGTTAAGTCCTATTACTAGTCATCCCCTCCTTTCTGATGTGTACCAACTGGATCAGACTAAGCTGCAAGCTGGCCACAGAGCATACGGAGAAGACCTTGGTATTTTTATAAGAATTTTATGAACCCAAATTTTATCTTTTTATAACCCCAGGAGTCTCTTTTCAGGCATGTATTTCGGGCAAGCCCTCATACAAAACCCTACTTCGGGAAAGCAAGGGGGGCGTTATGAGTTTGTAAAAAATGTGAAAAAACTAGGTTGTGAGTGAACTTGTGGCCCGCCAGTGGAACGGACCAACAAGGTTTATTTTAATCCTAATTTATTTTATTAAATGCCGGAAAACAAAGAAATAAACTACTCTAACAATCACGCCATGAAAATGAGACGACACAGGCCACCCCTGGGGGGATGGGGTATGGGCGTTGGCTAGCCCACTTGCTCTCGTTTAAAAATGTTTACAATGATATAGAGAAGTGCTCCAGTCTACTTAATGTGACTTGGTGGCTTACAAAATTATAGAAAAAATGACCGGTTTTGAAAAATATGGAAATTTTGTCCTCCGGATCGCCTGGAGGCTCGAAATTTCGGCAGCACTTCCTCCTACCTGTTCGTCTTTTGCTGCAAACCAGCAAGCAATAATTAGTATAAGATGCCCAAAAACACTTTAAGAGTGTCTTTGGAACACCTCCTAAAAAACCCAAAAATTCTAAGTTAAAAAACTAAGTAAAAATGACGAAAAATAACCAAGTAAAACAAGCTATGGAGCTTGTCTACTTGGGATCTTTGCTAGCCCTTTAATGGCTGCAAATTTCAAGCTCTATGGCACCCAGATAATACTTTGCAATCAGATCTAATACTACTTTAGAAAAAAAACTTGAAAGATTTCGACAACTTAAACTAGTTTTTTTTGAAAAGAAAGTACTAAATAATCATAAAATTTGATTTTTTATAAATGAGAGAGAGAGAGATGGAACAAATCCTTGTTGAAAATCGAAGCTTTGAAGATGGTTCAGTGATGTTTGAAGGGACTATATCTGCAAACAATGATTAGTAAAAAGCGGAAACAAACAAGATCCTGCTTCTTGCCAACTCAAGAAAACACCTGCACATCACAGATCTCACCAAACAAAATATTAAGTGTAGATATATGTACTCATAAGAAACTAAGCTGCTACAAATAAACAAATTTGAAAAACAACTTATCTCATAGATGAGCACACCACACCCTTGAAGAATGAAACTTATGCACAAGTCACCTTGGAAAAGAAATCAAGATACTTCATCCACATGTAACAAAACACCACAAGCTGACCTCCAAAGTCTTCTTTTATTCAAATGATAAAACTATTACAATCATAAGTCAGCTGCTCCAATTCTCACTAGCTAACAATGGAGAGAGAGCTGCAATATATAGAGAAATGGCTAAGTGATGGAGGGCGCACTTGCCTAAAGAGAGAGGGGAAGCGTGGCATAGATGGTGGAGGGGATGGGGCTGCCATCCCCATGTCTTTAGCTGCCCATTATCAGCACCATATGTGCTAGCATGGCAGCATAAATAGTGCTGCCCATTCCTTAAACTAAGGGCTGCCCAAACAAGGAATGCGCCCCCCTCAAGCTAGTGAATGCGCCCCTCTCAAGTGGGCATGAAATCCTCCACTTATGGCGCTGCCAAATGCCTTCCAAATCAGCCCAATATCCTCCTATAACCATGCTGGTCCAAAACTGAGTTGCAATTACTCCAAAAATTTAATAATTTTTTAAGTCATTTTTTCACTTTTTTCAATTTTTTCATGACTTTTTTACTTTTTTGGGTTTTTTGACCATAGGAAAATATAGAAGCACCCAAACCTTAGGAAAAGTGGGTTTAGGGGTTTAGGGGGTACTCTGAGTTAGAAAACGAGTACCCCTAAGGCAAAAAATACCTCCAGACGCCCCAGATAGGCCAATTACAAATTTTTTAATTGAACCATTAAAAAAATGGCCCAATTTACGGAAAAAATAAAACATGCCGAAAAATAAAAAACAACCTAGGGGGACTTAGCACATGTCCATATGACTCAAAATTAACGCCTAGCATGTTCATATACATTGACCCATAGACTCTAATAATTCCCTAAGGCCCGTCAGCCTCCCCAGGCATTCCAGCTTTGGAGGAGCAGGAGAAAAACTAATTAATTATGTAATGCACTGATGCAGGACATAATAGACAGGTGAAAAAACTCCTTGGAATACCTGACTTGGCCAAAAAGTCCTAAGGAACCGAGTCTTTTACAAAACACCATGCTAGCACGTTTTATTACAAACCCCGCAGGGCCATGGACATGTGGAAAAAAGTTAAAAACGGGGGCCTTTAAAAGACCAGCTAGATATCAAATCACCAAAAATGAACATGTATCATGTTCCACTCTGCCCGCTCGCTTGATAGTCCATCTAAGTACAACTTAGCTGGCAACAGGAACCGTGGCATCTCTTGGGTCATCTCTTTAGTTGTCCATCTCCTCTACCATCCCGGATGGGATACCTTTAGGGACAACTACAAGTTGTGTGATAACAGAACCAATGCAGAAAAGGCAAGTAAGTCTCCCTAGCAAAGAAGTTTCTCCTGTAATACAAGAAAGTCTAAATACGAATATACTAGGAAAACTCTTTGGATCCTCAATCATGGTGTCTTTGAAAGAACTCATAGTTATCCCTTCGGTTAGAGCACAAGTAATGGATTTATTGGGGCTAAAAGTAAATGTTAAGGATCAAGGGAAGCCCTGTGACCCAAAAGTTGATGTAAGCAGTTATTTCTCCAAACCTAATATTCCCGTGCCTCTTGATCAATTACTAAAGATACCTTCCTTGTTTAACCAAGCTACTCAATTCTCAACAATCAAATCCAAAACTAAAGCTCCTAAACAATTAACAATAGAAGAAGATCCTCCTGTTATGATTCAAAGTGTAACTAACAATGGTAGTGGTCATCCTCCATTTTATAGAGCTTTAGAAATAAACCAATTGATTCTACACAATTGCATGTTGGATTCGGGAGCAGAAGTTAATATTATGCCACTGAAGGTAATGGAACAACTAGAGCTAAAGCCATCTCGGCAGTTTAAGAACGTGTGTGGGATGGACTCTAGACCTGTGCAGTCAAAAGGGGTAATTGAAAATTTAAAGATGAAGCTAGCAGCATATCCGGAAATTGAAATAAACATGAATGTTTTAGTTCTAGACATACCTGATGCATGGGGAATGTTGTTATCAAGAGAATGGGCTGCTAAGTTAGGAGGAAGCATCCAAATGGACCTGTCATATGCAACCATCCCTATCGGAGGAAATGCCTTTTATAAATTAATGAATGAAAAACCTATGACACAGCATGTAGAGACTCCTGAGTATCTGTTTGAAGAAGCCATGCGCCCCTCGGATGAAGTTGGAAATTATATGATGCTAGCAAATTATTGGGAAGAGCCTCAACAACATCCTTTTCCTCCTAGCCAAGTTTGGAAGATGCATTTTGATGGAGCTAAGTCTAGGCATGGTGTAGGAGCCGAGGTTATTCTCTTTTCGCCTTGAGTTTGAATGCACTAATAATGTGGCTAAGTATGAGCATTGCTTTTAGGATTAGAAGCTGCCCGAGATCAGAAAATCAAGTGTTTAAGTGTTACAGGAGATTCAGATCTTATTGTATCCCAAGTTAAAAATCAATTTGTAGCCAAGAAAAATAGACTTAGAGATTATAGAAACGTTGTTTGGGATACCATTGAAATGTTTGATGCTTTCCCAATTAGAGCGGTTCCGAGGGACGAAAATGTTCTGACTGATGCATTATCGGTAATAGCATGTACTTTTGAAATCCCAAATCACCTTAAAAAGGAGTGTAAAGTTGAAGTATTGTTTAGACCTGTTATCACCTAAACTGTAGTTACCCCTATGGATGGATCCAGTCATGGATGGCAATAGGGAAGGGCAACTTGAAAGGTGCAACCACGATCACCTCGACCTCCAATATGTATGGTTGTCACGCCAGTCGAGGCAACCTTCGCTTTATGTTATCTAGCCCAGACAACAAAGGGGGAGACCCGATCTACTCCCGACAGGAGAGATCAAAACCAAGACACCAAATCAGAGTATTTCTAAGTGAAGTTAGATGTATGGTTTATCCTAGACCTAAGGATGAAGTCACAAGCCAAGTGAGGGTTCAATAGGTATAGCTTTGGTTCATGGTTGATGTGAGAGTGACTTATAATGTTTAAAGTGAGATCTAGGATGAGTGTACTAGGTCAATGTCAAAAGGTCCACTGCCTTGGGAACCGTGTCCAATGCAGGATAGTTTTGAGGGATGTATTGGGGCTACCTAGTACATGAGACAAGCTTGACCATGATTCATGATAGCTTTAAGGGTATAGTTCACCGTGCAAAAGTCAAACCACAAGTCAATCCAACAATCTAGGAAAGTTGGGTTGTCTTGGAGATAAACCAGTGCCTTGGGAATTGGGAAGTGGAGTCAAAGTGGGGTTGACTTATGGTTTAGGACTCCTACAACATGAGATAAGTGGACAGTATAGGTCTTGATGGTTGAATGTGTCTAGATCTAGGTTTAACCCAAGTGGACCACAATCCCTTAAAACAAGGAATGCAGTCCCCAAGGCAAGATTTGACAAAGTGACAGTCTAGACCTAGGTTTTGAATTATTCCGGTTTCAGATCTGCAATAATCTCAAGTACCCAGTTCCTAGAAGTGAGTGAACTCACTTCTCCAAGGTGGTGCGACTTTACCCAAGGAGGCTTAAATTGGGGTTTAGGTGGGTCAAATCATGTCGGATGGCATCCAAACTTTAGATCCTAGTAGATCGGTCAGGTAGGAGTATGGATCTATAATTTCGTGGCAATCCACCGGTTAGATCTTAGTAGATCTGAGTTTAAGTGTTCCAAGTGGTCCAAAATGGGGATTAAATCCCTTAAAATGTGGAATGGGGCCCACAAGGTGAATTTCAAGAAAGGGACAACCTGGGTGTGTGTTATTTGATGTGTAGATGTCAAATCAAGTGGAATCTCAAACACCCACCACTTAGATCTAGGTCAACCTGCTCAACTGGTGAAGTGCGCCTTGCTTGGGAGAGGCTAAGTTGGCCTGGGAAGGGGATCAAATGGAAGCCAATCCTCACCAAACTATAGATCCGGGATGTCGTGGATGCTATAGAGGTGGGTTCTTAATATTACGCCCAACAACCCAATAGATCTAAGTAGATCTGAGAAAATGTAAAATGAGGGTTTTAAGATATTTAGGGTTTTAACAATTTATGAGCTATGTCAATGGATTGGATAAAGGAAAGAGAAACAAACCTGTGGATCTTACCTGGGTAACCTTGTAGATGCCTTGATGATGATGATCTATGCAAACCCGATCAATTTGAGAAGCTTTGAGGTAGTTTCTATGCAAGTCGATTTGGTCCAAGAAGCCAATGCGCCCTCTCTCCTGCACAACAAACGTCAACAATATCAGATTTGATGCATCAAGAGATAAGACTAATGCCACAAAAGAAGTAACAGAAAGATAGCATAGATCACAATGATACTAATGATAACCCCCTGATACAAGCGAATGCCAAGAAAGTCGATTTGAAGAAGCCTTGCAAAATCGCCCTTGTTGAAGTCGCCCTCCTGTAGACAAACAATGATTTCCAACAAAAAAAATAGATCTTACCACAATTTCCAAATGCTAGGTTGCAATAGACTTTCCAATCACCATCTAAGAACACCAGATGCAAAGGAGACCACAAGAATTTCCACAAGAATATTTTTCTATACCAATAATCCAAGAGCCAAAGACCCTTTACAATGAGAGGCTCTCTCCTTTAAATAGGAAGGAGAGGCACCAAAACCCTAACCACTTTTTGAATGAGTGGCTAAGATTAAAAGATACAAATGTCTAATCAATGGTTGAGATGAGCTCAACAACATAATACATGGATCACACATAAAATATAACATAAGTGGACAAAATCGCCCTAGAAGAGGGGAATCCCACCAAATCATGATGATGAAATATCATAAGAGGCTTATGGTGGGTCCAAGGGGTAATTTTATCCCTCCTTGGTCAATCCCCATAGCACAATAACCAATAAATAATCATGAATGTACCAAATCGTGCCTCCAAGGTGAAGTCGTGGTCCTCAAAAGACCTCAAAAATCCACAGAAAGTGCCATAAATGATGGATGCGGGCCCCGATGAAGCTGAAACTGCTGGAGAAGGTGTGGAAGGTCCCGATCTATCATCACTGATCATCCCATGCCATAACTTTGCCTCAGTAGCCCAAATCGATTTCCTCAATAGCCATTTCTACCAATCCTGAAATGCCTCGGGAAGCGTGCAACTGCCCCAAACAGCCTCCTGGAGTGCTGGCGCTGTCAAGGTGAGGGTACCAATGTGTCCGGGAGGGGGGTAATATGGTAAAAACAAGTGGCTAGACCACCCCCTCCATCATCAGCGCCCTAGGTCAACCGGATAAAAATCATCTCTGCTCTGACAGGGCCTCCAACAGACAAAAACTGCACTGGGACAGCCTACTGAGGCTCAATCATCACTGTAAGTGCCCGGAACTGAAAACAAACTGTCCCATTGGACTCAGAAGGTCCAAATCTATCCAAGATGTGTACTCATACACCACATGAGTCTCTGCATGATCAAAATAAATATCCAATATACCGGAACAAGGCCAATAATAATGCTCTGTAAATGATCAAACACTGCTGTATCCCAAGAATCATCATCATAACCCTGTAGCTGCTGCATAGAATCATCATGCATGTGTACATAGACCATATATCATCTATCCATATCCTCATAAGGTCTAACATCTCATGTCCCATGGTTCTCCATGGTCAAACTAGGTCCAACCATGACCAAATATAACTCAGTCCATCATCCAAGGCTGCTGAAAAGTATCACGGTTAATACATGCTTTACAATTTATTCAAATAGCAATTATAACACAGAGTAATCATGACTGGCGATCTAAATCCAAATATATAGTGTCGTTAATTATTATTATTACTCAGATTAGACTTTCAGGATCATACTCACTTCATAGTTGTGATCAATTTGCTAGTGAAGGGTGAAGGCTGAATTAATTGGCTAGGCTAAGGGATGACTCAACTGTCTTGACTTTGTGACACTTTGGCAAGGGAAAGGGAATACACCATAGTATATACTGAATGAGCACTAACACAGGGAATGGCGGTGTCTCACAAATGGATGAGTTGTTTAAAGAGGGTTTATTCACCTTCACAGATGCGCACAATCCATAATACAAATAAGGCCAGCAATTGTTTAGATATAGCATTTAAGTTTCATTGCTTTTTGGGCCTGAAGTTTCCATAGCCTTGATCTATGTGTGTTTACAAACACATTGCATAGATT
Organism: Larix kaempferi; assembly: GCA_027924585.1. Lineage (NCBI taxonomy): Eukaryota > Viridiplantae > Streptophyta > Pinopsida > Pinales > Pinaceae > Larix > Larix kaempferi. The sequence continues at coordinate 6,350,307 of BSBM01000490.1, read as the reverse complement.
TACATTTTTTCTTTAGGCTTTCTGCTGCAGGTGTGTTTTTAAGGCACTTGTTTACCTGAGCACTTCTAGGTGTGTCATGGACAGCTTGTTTACCTAGGTATTTATTTTCCAAAAGATACAACATTTTATTTTCATTGCCATGTTCATTTGGCATGCCTCTCATTCATGTGTGTTTAGAAACACATTGCATGAAGGGGCTTTTCATACAAGATATAGCATTTCATTTTCCAGATTTTGTATTGATGGCAACACTAAAAGTTTCGGGTTTAGCCAACACAACTTTAGTGACTAGGGGGAATTCACAAGGAACTCCAACTCACCATAGGTAAGTTTTGTCACCAACTCAGAGCCGAGACACAATAAACAGGGAGGCTCATCCAATACAGAGGCTACAGTGGGGAAAAGTCCTCCATGCCACTAGTCAAGTAGTAAGTCAGGGTGATAATCTAAAAGGTAGGCCATGGATGGATGAAGACAATGAAATGATGGAGCCAACACTAGCAAGCCAGAGTATGGTGTAATGATCACCTCTATTCTCCCTAAGGAGGGTATGTACCAATGAGTATGAATAGTGAACTTCTAAGTCTGAGTAGGGACAGTATAATATGTATAATAGATCAACCAGGTCCAAATATCTATATGATCGCCAGATCATGACACTAAGTGCTAAGACATGCTACAAGAATAAGTATAAAAGCAATCTAACCATAACACCATGATATACCTGCTGAGTCATATACCTGCAAGCTCATCAACCTGTACCATCATCTGTCCGCTGAGACTGCTGCTGTAACTCTGGGCACTACTGTCTGCTCTGTACCAATGATATAATGGCTACAACGGTCATCTCTCTGAGTGTCCTGAAACTCAGTCATGGCATGGGGAATGCAACTGCTGTCCACAATCTGATAGTGATCCAATATAGATGCTCATCTCGGCATCTCAAATGCAAGGGAACTGGCTGAATAGTGTACTGGAATGAGAAAAATAATGTATGGTAGCCGGGCTACTATACATGTGATAACAAGACCATCAGTTCCTGATAATCAAGATCATTGGCAAATATTCGATGATGATTCTCAAATCATTTCATTCTTACAATGCACAGATGATTTTCAAAATTGCAATGTTGATTTGGAAGATAGAGTAAATAATTTATCTTTGCAAGATGTTGATGTTATGAAGTTAGCAATCCCTCTTGAGAAGAATTTCAATAGGAATGATGAATATAAGGGTAAAAGAGTTGAACTAGTAGATGAGCTCATAGAGATCCACATCGGAACCCCAGTTTCTCCTAAAATGATTAAAATCGGAAAGAATGCCTCCCCAAAGGAAAGGAAAGCCATTGAAAATCTAATTAGAGAATATAAGGATGTCTTTGCTTGGGCGTATGATGACGTCAAAACTTTTGATCCTGCAATTATTGAGCACACTATCCCATTGAATGAAGGAGCTAAACCTTATCGGCAAAAGTTACGAAATGTTAATCCTAAATTAGCTCCTTTGATTAAGAAAGAACTTGAAAAGATGCTAGCTGTTGGAATCATCCGACCAGTTCGACATAATACTTGGGTATCCAATCCGGTAATTGTGAGAAAGAAGAGTGGTGAAATAAGGATATGCATAGATTTTTGAAATCTAAATCAGGCATCTCTTAAAGATAACTACCCATTGCCAAATATGGAAAATCTTTTGCAGGGTTTTACGGGGGCTAGGATGTTGTCAATGTTGGATGGTTTTTCAGGATATAATCAAGTGCATATTAAAAAGGAAGATAGAGAAAAAACAACTTTTACAACTCCATGGAGAACTTTTGAGTATATAACAATGCCATTCGGATTATTAAATGTTAGATCAACGTTTCAAAGAGCAATGGATCAAGCTTTTAATGACCTTATTGGAAAAATCATTGCTATTTATCAAGATGACCTAACAGTTTTCTCCAAAGAACAAGATGATCACATAAAACATTTAAGGAAAGTTTTTTATCGATGTAGGAAGTTTGGTATATCCCTAAATCCGAAAAAATCCACTTTTGGAATTGATGAAGGTAAATTATTAGGACATACTGTGTCTAAGGAAGGCATTAGAATTGATCATGAACGTGTCCAAGCCATTAACGCCATTGTTGCACCCCATAACGTTGCCTCCCTTCAATCTTTCTTTGGAAAAATAAACTTTGTCCGAAGATTCATTCCAAATTTGGCAGAGTTAGCCAAACCCTTAAATGCTCTTTTGAAGAAGGATGTGCAATTTGTCTGGGATAAAGCTTGCGAACTGTCATTTGCTAAACTAAAGAAAGCCATCTCAACTGCTCCTGTCTTAGCATGTCCTGATTATAGTAAGGAATTTATGATCTATTCATATGCTTCTAAAGATACCATCGCTGGAGTTTTGCTGCAAAAGAATAATGAGAATCATGAACAACCTATAGCCTTTATGAGCAAGAATTTGTGGGATGCTGAGTTGAAATACACCACTACCGAAAAACAAGCTTATGCCTTGGTCAAAGCCCTGAAACATTTTAGAACCTATGTAGGATATTCTAAAATAAAAGCATATGTGCCATACCAAGCAGTGAAGGATGTCTTGTCACAAGCATATGGTATAGGCGTTAGAGGAAACTGGATTTCATGAATCCAAGAATATGATTTGGAAATCAAACCCATCAAGATTGTGAAAGGACAAGGTTTAGCTCAACTTTTAACTGAGAAAGGAGGTAGTTGTGCAGTTAACACTATAAGTGAACAGAACCCTTGTATTCTAAATATTGATGAAGAGCATGAATGGTATAAAGACATTGTGTATTTCCTGAAAAATTTATCTTGCCCTGATTACCTGGTAGATCATCAAAGGAGAGCATTAAGGTTAAAGGCTGAAAAGTATGTTTTGACTCAAGATGGTCTGGGATGGAGAAATACTGATGGTATAATTTTGAAATGTGTCAATCTTGAAGAATAAAAAGCCATCGTAAAAAAAATGCATTCAAGGTTATGTGGTGGACATTATGCCCCAAGAACAACTGCAACAAAAATCATGAGGACAAGGTATTATTGGCCAACATTATTTAAATATGTGCATGCATATGTTAGAATTTGCCAAGAATGTCAATTTTTCTCTGGAAAACCAAGACTACCTGCTTTACCTTTGACCCCAGTTGTAGTTGAAGAACCTTTCCAGCAATGGGGTATGGATTTTGTTGGGCCTTTTAATGAAAACTCAAGTAATGGATGTAAATACATGCTAACTTGCACTGATTACTTCACTCGTTGGGTTGAGGCTATTCCAACTCAAAAGGCCACAGTGGAAGTAGTGGTAAAATTTTTGGAAGAGAACATTGTGTCTAGATATTGTTGTCCTTTAAAGTTAACTACAGATAATGCTAAGGCTTTCAGTAAGCTAGAAATGTCAACTTTTTGCATGAATCACGGAATTACGCTATCTCATTCTTCAAACTATTATCCTCAGGGAAATGGTCTTGCAGAATCTAGCAATAAAAATTTGATCAGACTATTAAAAAGGATGGTTGGTGAAAATAAAAGAAGTTGGGACACTAAGTTGAAATATGCATTATGGGCTGACAGAACAATAGTTAAGAGGATTACAGGGAAATCTCCTTTCGAGTTAGTGTATGGGCAAGATTGTAGGCTTCCAATAAATTTGCAAATACCAGTTTATGATTTGCTACAGCAGTGCACTACAGATAAAGAAGCAATTTAGGCTAGAATTGATAAATAAGTTGAGCTTGATAAAAAAAGAAGGGATACACTTGATAAAATGCTCATTGAGCAGGAAAGGGTAAAAGGCACTTTTGAACAAAGTACTTGAAACAAGACTTTTGGCGTTGGAGATGTGGTTCTATTATGGGATAAGCATAAAGAGAAACCAAGAAACCATGCAAAGCTGGAAAGCTTGTGGATGGGGCCTTATAGAATAAACAGGTTGGCTGGCAAAGGGTCGTTTGTTCTTGAAACATTAGATGGTGATGAAGTTTAATTGCCTCTGAATGGGAGGATGCTAAAACACTACTTCCCTCCTATCAATCTTGAATGACTTGCCTGGTAGGTTAGAGTAGGTAGGATCCGAATAAGCATGCTTGGGCAGTAGTTAGTTTTTCAGCCATTGAGTCTGGCACTTTTTTTGTCTTTATCTAAGCTCACTTTTTTAAGCTCCTAGTGTAGTCCTGAGTACTTGCCATTTTTCTCTTGCTGCACAATAAAATTCAAACTCTTCAAGTTATGTTAGTAGATTAAGTCTTACTTTCTGCATTTTAATTTTAGTACTGTCTTTATTTTTTTTTTAGATTTATGTATATACATGCATTGTTCTGACGACCAGTCTGTGAGTTTGGTATAGCTCTAGACATTTTGCAAATAGCAGGTGTCATTTTGGTAGTTGTTGCAGAGCTAGAGTGTTGGATCGAGGATACGAGTAGCAGAGTGCGAGGACCAGAGATTCTGAGGCTCTCAAGTGCTCTTTTCAGCAGAGCACTTGTCCCAGCTAGAGCTAGATGTTATCACATATATAGTAGCCGAGCTACCATATTCTATTTTCAAATTCTAGTACACTTTTCAGCTAGTTCCCTTACATTTGAGATGCTGACATGAGCATCTACATTGGATCACTATTTGATTATGGACAGCAGTATTATTCCCATGCCATGATTGAGCCTCAGGAAACTCAAATTTGATGACTGATGTAGCCATTTAGCCATTTACAGAGTAGTTGGTATTGCCCAGAGTTGCAGCAGCAGGTTCTCAGTGGACAGATGATGGTACATATTATTATGCACAGGTATATGACTCAACAGGTATTATCTCGTGTTATGGTTATTATTGCTTTTATACTCATTCTTGTGGCATGTCTTAGCACTTAGTATCATGATCTGACGATCATATAGATATTTGGACCTGGTTGTATCTTTTATATATGTATATGTCCTCACTCAGACTTAGAAGTTCTTGACCTATACTCATCGGTTTTACCCTCCTTAGGGAGAATAGAGGTGATCATTCCCACCATCTTTTGGCTTGCTAGTGTTGGTCTCATTATTCACTTTCTCCACATATCCATTACCTTCCAATTTGTTGATTACCCTGACTTACTACTTGACTAGTGGCATGGAGGACCTTCCCCCACTTTAGCCTCTTTGTTGGATGAGCTTCCCCCTATTTATTTTGTCTCGGCTCTAAGTTGCCTTAGTTGTGTTGGCTAAACCTGAAACAGATAGTGCTACCATCAGTACAGTTTATATGGAAGTGAAATGTATATCTTATGAAAGCCCATTCATGTAACAAGTGTTTCTAAACACACGTGAATGCAAGGCAAGCCTAATGAAATTAGATTTGAATTGTAAATGTGAAATGTGAAATGTAAATCTATGGAATCGTGTTTCTAAACACACAAAGATCATAAAGCCTAATAAATGTAAATCCATGTAACAAGTGTTTTTGAACACACGTGGATCAAAGTTGTGGAAACTCAAAGGCCCAAAAAGCAATGGTTCTTAAATGTTATATCTAGAAGATTGTTGGCCTCACTTGTATTGATTTATTCCTCACTAGCTTGCGAGTTATCATGTGCGATGGAGTAAGGGACAGCTCGAGTTATGTCCCCTAGAGTCTTAAGTTACGGTTTCTCGGGCACCTAGTCATGGCGGCTCTAGAAAAGATCCTCACGGAGCTGTATCAGCTTGGATGTGAGTTGTAAGCATCTGTCAAGGTTGAATAAGCACTTCTGAAACAACATACCCATTTGTGAGACACTGCCATCCCCTGTGTTATTGCTTGTCTAGCATATGCTAGAGTGTGTATCCCTTTTTACATTTCCAAAATGTCACAGTGTCAAGTCAGTAGTCACCCTTTAGCCTAAGCCTTTTGATATTTAAGCCTTCACCCTTCACTAGCAAACTGGTCACAACTATGAAGTGAGTATGGTCTTCAAAGTTTAGTTTGAGTCTTAATTGATATTGAAAACTCTTTATATTTGGTTTTAGATCGCCAGAGAAATGATTACTATTTGTTATAATTGCTATTGGAATAATTTGTAGAGCATGTCTTAACCTCTAACACTTGCAGCAGCTTATTTTCAGTTTGGGTCATATTATTGGTCATGTTGACTTGGTCAAACCCAGTTTGACCAAAGTTAACCACAGGACATGAGGTGGTTAGACCTTGGGTGATGCACATGGATGATATATGGTCTATTACAAGTCACCAGATGGTTCCATGCATTGGTTACAGGTTTATGATAATGATTTGTGGTTTTCAACATATTTGATCATTTACAAATTATTATTATTTTATCTATCTGGATATATTGGATATTTTATATGATCATGCAGAGATCCATAAGGTGTATGAGTACACACCTCTAGTGGATTTGGGCTCTCTGAGTCCATTGAGACAGTTGGTTTTCAGTTCCGGGCAGTTACAGTGATTAGTTTCCTCAGTTTATTATTTTGGTGCAGTTTTGCCATGTTAAATGGCCTGTCAGAGCAGAGTGATGGTTTGATTGGTTTGCCTATGGCGCTACAGAGGGGGCATGCAGTGTAGCCACTTGTTTTTACTATATTGCTTTGTTCCCGGACACATTGGTGCAGTCAGATTTGCCCCCAGGTGACCAGACAGAGAGTTACAGGCATTTTGATTCTTGCCAGAGGGTTTACAGAGGATTAAAAATGGTTAAATTGGCTACTGAGGAATTCAATTTGGGCTACTGAGGCAAGGAAATGGCATGGGATGAGTTTTGATGATGAGTGTGATGTCTTCCACCCCTTCTCCAGCAGTTTCAGCATTCAGTGGGACCCACACCCATCTCTCCAGCACATTTCATGGTTTTCTGGAGCCTTTGGAGGCTCACGACTTTCCCAGAGGAGCACGATTTGGTGCTTAGCTTGGTCATTTGATGTTATTGTGCCATGGGGACACACTAGGGGTGTTAGATATTACCCCCTAGACCCACCATGAGCCTTATCTTATGTTATTTTGTCATATTGAGTGGGACCCCCTCTCCTAGGGCGATTTTGTCAATTGATATGTTATATTTTTTAGTTGATCCATGTACTTTATGTTGAGCTCATCTCGACCGTAGATTAGAACATTTTGATCTTTTAATCTTAGCCATCCATTCAAAAGGTGGTTAGGGTTTTGGTATCTCTCCATCCTGTTTAAAGGAGAGAACTTTTCATTGTAAAGGGACTTTTGGCTTTGGATTTCTGGAATAAAATATTTTCATGGAGATACTCATGTTGTGGTGGTGAATGCTATTGATGTTTGATTGAAAATATCTTTCCATTGCACTGAGATTATTGGTGATTGCTATTGCTATATTTTTTCCACACGATTTTTTATCTGCAGGTGAAGAGGCTGATTTTGCTCAAGGAGGACGCACTGGTTCGGGAAGACTCTGCTTGCTCTTCTCTCCGTCAAGTTGGTTTGGTTCAGGGAGTATTACTGTCTATGAACTTCTACTTTCTGTATATTTTCGTCATTTGCATTTCCTTTACCTTCTGTATTGTTGATTGATTTCATCCTTGGTTCTGCAGGAGCGAGGGTGCACGTGTGGGACAAGGGCATCAAGTTTGGCATTAGTCTTCATCAAATCTTTTCTTTTGATCTTTGTGGGGATTGTCCTCAGCATCATTGAAACCATTTCCATCAATCAGGTATGTTCTCAATGTAATATTTCTATTTCCTCAAACTGCCCATTTGTCAAATTTAATTAAAACCCTCATTAAAATCCTTCGAAAAATTCTCTTAATCAGAGCCCTTGATCAACTGGCAAAACATTTCTGGGTTTTTTGCTTAATGTAAATCCCAAGCTGGGTTCTCAAGGTCGTCACCCTTGGGGACTCCATTGGCCCATTTTCCAAGGCACTAGCCTTTCTTCAACCCTCACGACTTTCCTAGCTTGCCTATTTTTCCTGTTGTTTGATCTCCCTTTGATAGCTTGTGTGCTTTGACACTGTCATATCCTTCAATCAAGCCTTGCTAGAAAGCCCTAACTGTCAGATCTACTCTTTGGGACAGTTTCCCTATTTTAAGGGTCACATTTCCCAAGGCAACTAAATTTGACCATTTTACACTAGCTTTGAATCCTGGAATCACGTCCAATCCTTGAATCACTATTGTTGAAATACTGAGAGGGGGGTGTATCAGTATTTGCCAATCATAAAAAATTTTAATCGAGAGCAAGTTGCTAATCACCAATCATAGCAGTAAATCATCAACAATAAAACAAGATGCACAGTACACAAGATTTTTTACGTGGAAACCCAAGTCCTGGGGGTAAAACCACGAAAGCCTTTTATAATAAAATTTGACCCAGCAACAACTGGGGTTACAAATTTAATACAACTTCTCCAACGACAACTGGAAGGGGCTACAACCCCTCGGCTTCGTCAGCTGCAACTGACGAGCTGCTACAACAGCTCAGCTCACAAAATTGTGAGCCCTAGCACCACCCTGCCACCCTTAACTAGAAAGATTGCTGAACCTGTGGACCTGTCAAACCCTGTACTCTCTGCTGCTGATAATCTCTGATCACTGTTCACTGCCACATCAGTCTTGTCACTGTAAATCTGTCACATACCAATAATCAATTCCTGTGGATGATTCTTTTGATACCAATTCTTAGGAGATTTTTGTTGTTCTTGTTGTTGATCCTGTGTAACTGTTGGCTGAATTTTTCTCTGTTCTTCTTCTTCTTCTTCTTCTTCTACTTCATCATCATCATCTTCTTCTTAATGGTCTTCTGAGTCTTCCTGACATTTTGGCAAGCTCGATTCATCAATCTTTACATTGATGCTTTCCACTATCTTACCTAATCTCAGGTTGTAACACTTGTAGGCCTTTCTTGTGGAGGAGTACCCAACAAATATTCCTTCGTCTACACGAGATTCGAATTTTCTAATCTTTTTATCATCTCTTCTGATGTAGCACCTGCTTCCGAACACTCTGAAGTGTTGAACATTAGCTGTTCTTCATGTCCATAGCTCGTAAGGGGTTTTATCAGTGTTGCTTCTAAGCAATCCTCTGTTCATAATGTGGACTGCTGTATGTACTACTTGGGCCCAAAAATTTTCGCTTAGTTTGGCTTCATTCAACATAGTTCTGGCCATTTCTAACACTGATCTGTTCTTCCTTTCTGCTACTCCATTCTGTTGAGGTGTTCTGGCAACTGAAAATTGTCTTTTTATACCATTTTCTTCACAATACTGATAGAATTCATTTGATGTGAATTCTTCGCCATTATCGAATCTGAGACACTTGATTCGTTTACCTGTTTCATTTTCAACCTGTTCTTTAAAGATCTTGAAGCATTCAAAGGCTTCCGATTTCCTGTTAAGAAGGCATACCCATGTCATCCTGGAGTAGTCATCAATGAGCAGCATGAAGTATTCTTCACCATCCAATCCATTATTCTTGGTTGGCCCACATAGATCAGTGTGAACAAGCTCTAAGGGTTTTGTAGAAGAGTATTCTTTTGTCTTGAAATGGCTTTCGTAAGTTTCCCATGCTGACAGTGCTTGCAGATAGTATCAGTAGGCTTGGTAATCTGTGGCATGTTCCTTACGGATAGCTTCTTGCTGATCTTGACCAGATTATCAAAATGTACGTGTCCCATTCTTCTATGGCATAACCAATTTTCATCTTCTTTTGCTAGGTGACATTTCTCTTCCTTGATTTCGTCTAGAACATATATGTTGTTTGGAGTCCTGGTAGCGGTAGCCATTAACTTTCCTGATCCTTCTTTTCTTATTTTGCAAGACTTTGAGTTGAATGTAAGTTCATGTCCTTGATCACACATCTAGCTGACACTCAACAAATTATGCTTCATACTGTCGACAAACAACACATTTTCTGCTACTGTATCTTTGCCGCCAAGATTTACTATACCTTTTCCAACAACTTTTGCTGATTTATTGTTCCCAAAAGAGACAGATCCTTTATCTTTTTCAAGAAACATGAAAGCATCTTTGTTACCAGTCATATGCCTAGAACAACCACTGTCAACATACCATTTGTTGCTACCAGTTTGAGCTTGAGCTTGAAGAGCTATCCCACATTCATGAATATTCAGGTTGTTCTTCTGTCTGATCCATACCTTTTGCTAGTCACCTGTTTGATTGGTTGATACTTGTTTAATGCCTGTAGGAGGGATTGTCATTCTGCAATTTTTGGTTGTATGCCCAAAGTTGTTGCATTTCTGACATTCGACTTCAGAATCCAAGGGAGAAAAACTGCTGTTGTTGTTTCGTTGCCATCTAGAATTTTCATACCTGTTTCTGTTTTCTGCATATCTTCCTTTTGTACAATACATTGCTTTATGCCCAAATATTCCGCAAGAAAAACAATAACCATAAAATGAATATTCATACCTGGGAACAAATGGTCTTCTTGGAGGTGCTGCCCATCTGAAACTTCGATTTTCAACTGGAGTCCATTCTGAGGTTGGTTGTCTAGGTTGAAATGGTCTTCTTAGAGGTGATGTCGGATTAACCTGTTGATTTTCAACTGAAGCCTGTTCTGGTTGTTGTTTTGGCTGATATATGGGTACTTCCTGGATGACGAAGTCTTTGATAGCTTCTGGTTTATCCTCAGCTGTCTTGGAGCTTGAACCTTCATCATTGTGCTTCTTATAACAAAGACCTGTTCTGTCGAGATATGGCTTTTGATTATTGATGATCTGATCAAGTATCTTGGAACTGTTGTCATAGCCTTGACTCACATTTTTCTTTTGTAGTTGAGTTCTTAGAGTCACTATCTCCCCCATTAGTTTCTCACCTTCATTCATACTTTCTTCTAGTTGTTTTCTGAGATTGTATTGAATTCTTTTGGCTTCTTCTAATTGAATAGTTAGACTTTGAATGAGTTGATCTGCTTCTTCAGATATCTGAGGTCTTTCCCGTAACTCCTGTATCTCCTCTTTAAATAGTTTATTCTTTTTCCTTTCTCTTCTCAGCTCTTTCAAAGCACTTATCAATTCTTCCTCCAAGTCTACTTCACCTTCTTAATCGGAAACTTCTTTGTTTTCGGTGATCTCATCTGAGTCTTTTGAATCAACAGCCATGAAGAGCACCCTTTTTGATTCGTTATCACTGTCACTGTCTGAATCACTATCACTATCTGAGTCATTGTCAGAATCTTCATCTAATGAGCTGGGGTTTCTTTTAGGGTAGAGACTTTTCTTCTTTGCAAACCTTCCATTTTTCTTTCCTTTGAAGTTCCTGTATTTCTTGTGTTTCTTGAAACTGTCATCACTATCAGAGTCTTTTACATAGGGACATTTTGAAGCAAAGTGACCTATTTTACCACATGAAAAACATTTAAGAGGTAACTTACCTTTGTACTTACTTGTGCCTCTTTTGAGCTTTCTTACGAAGTTTGCTATCTCCTCATCATCTGAATCATCACTGCAGTTGAAGTGGTATGCTGTCTTTGATTGGATTTTATTTCTGAATTGTCCTTCTTGGCTTGTTTGTCTTTCATTGCTTGCTTGGAGGAAACTTTAAAAGCTGCTTCTTTTCTAGGAGAGTCTTCATCTTCTAATCTCATTTCATAAGCCACAAGTGTCCCATGTAGCTGGTCTACTGTCATAGTATCCAAGTCAGTCCTTTCTTCCAAGGCTAAGATTTTAGGATTGAATCTATTGGGAAGCGTTCTTAGTATCTTCTGAACAACAACTGATTCTTCAACCCTTTCACCCAGGCCTCTGATAGTATTTACAAGTTCATCAATTCGAAGAAAATAAGTGGCAATATTCTCGTCATCCTTCATCTTTAGATGTTCGAATTGAGCTCTGTAGGTTTAGAGTTTGGCTTTTTTGACCTTTTTGTCCCCTTCATAGATGGTCTTGAGTTTGTCCCACATTTCCTTAGCAGATGTACAATGCATGACTTTGATGAAGACCGATTCATCCAATGCACTTGAAATATGATTCGTGGCTTTTGAATTTGTATCATAACGAACTAAGTCATTTGGATCTGTTGGTGGGGGTGTTGGTACTTTATATCCATTTTCAACTATTTGCCATACCTGTACTCCTTGCGCTAGCAGAAAAGATTTCATTCGTATACTCCAAAAGGTATAGCCAGTCCCATCAAACATGGGTATTCCATTTTTACTGTGCTTGGCAAACTTGGCCATAATTTCCTTCCAGTGATTAGACTGTTCTTGAAGGAACCCGCTCTGATACCAATTGTTGAAATACTGAGAGGGGGGTGAATCAGTATTTGCCAATCATAAAAAATTTTAATCGAGAGCAAGTTGCTAATCACCAATCATAGCAGTAAATCATCAACAATAAAACAAGATGCACAGTACACAAGATTTTTTACATGGAAACCCAAGTCCTGGGGGTAAAACCACGGAAGCCTTTTATAATAAAATTTGACCCAGCAACAACTGGGGTTACAAATTTAATACAACTTCTCCAGCTACAACTGGAAGGGGCTACAACCCCTCGGCTTCGTCAGCTGCAACTGACGAGCTGCTACAACAGCTCAGCTCACAAAATTGTGAGCCCTAGCACCACCCTGCCACCCTTAACTAGAAAGATTGCTGAACCTGTGGACCTGTCAAACCCTGTACTCTCTGCTGCTGATAATCTCTGATCACTGTTCACTGCCACGTCAGTCTTGTCACTGTAAATCTGTCACATACCAATCTCTGAATCTGTTTGCGCACACCGTTCACTGCCAAGTCATTCCTGTATATCAACAAACCTGCTCATTTATTACCCTGTACTCTTCACCATCACTGAACAAGTATTTCAGCTCTACTTTCACTTCTAGCATGTATCAATATATCACTGAGCAGTCAGTCTTGTTCACACAGGCAGCCAACAATAGAAATGCTAACTACAATTTCTTAAATGTATGCAGGAGAAGAGACAAGCTTAGGAAGGAGCAAGACTCAACTCAGGCAGAAAAAAGAGAAAGGGACAATACTCGGCACACAGAAAAAGAAAAATCACACAAATCCTACTGCTCAAGTGAGCTTATTCAAGACCTACCTACCCTACTCTAACCAACTAGCACAAATGTTAGGTAAAATCATAAATCCAGTGTAACCATTCATCAAACAGGTTAATGATTCTTATTTGATTTTTGATAATGGAACAAGTCAAGATCTGGCTAAAGATTAACAAATTTGAGGGCACAATCTTCCTGACTTGTTCAAACATTGAAGAATGGTTTAAATGATGCAATATGAAATTATGCCAAGGAGAAGACTGTCTGATGCAAACATCCTCCATCAAAGAACCGATAGGATCATAAAATTTATGCAAGTTAAACTCAGGGATGGATGGAGGGAAGACATAAGACATGTGATTCGATTCATTTTCACGCAAATTAACTTCTTCGTTTACTTCTCTCACATATCCAATTTGATTCTCCTTGGGACTGATGATCAAATAGAAACCAAGTGGAGACAACTCAAAGCTTAGAAGATGAAAAATCAAAGTCAGACCCTCTTGATGCTCAAAAATGGAGAAAAGATGGAATTGATCTTTAAACACCTTTTCTAGCCACCTAGAATGATTGATAAATTGACAACAAGCATTATGGTTCCAAAGTGACTGAAAAGGGAAATGAAGTGCATTTTCTCCAAACATGTAATCATGCTTATACTTCTTATTGAAAATTTTAAAAGCAAAAGACTGACTAGACCACCAACCCAAAGATGATTGAAAGAGTTGGGAGGGGAGGGTGGATTGCAAATATGAACAGTCTCCTAGATGGATAGAAAGATTTGGCCTTGAAATTTGACAAAATGAAAGGCCTTTCAAAATAGCACTAGGAATGACTTCAAACTTTTGATTAAATCTAATTTGAGGACAAGATTCTAACTCTAAGAAAAAGCTATCTTGACTAGGGACAGAAAAATAAAAATTTAAAGACTCATTATAAGAAGTGGAACAAAGATTAGAGCATCTAGTGTGATATACTGGCTCATCTTCTCCTTCTATTGATTCATCATTAAAATCACAAGAGGATACTTGATCATTTTCATTAAATTGATCAGGGATAAAATTAACAAATTTATTTAGAACATCCTGATTATTTGCACAATGATCATGTGAAAGCACTACTAAAGGGTCTTGGTCAATGTTTCCACTTTCTTCTTCTTCAATAAGGTGATAAGGAATTGAATGACTTTTAATGATAGAATGATTAATGAGTTTCTCTGAGGGAGGATCTTCAATAGACTGACTGACTAAAAGCTCATCCTCAGAAATTTCCTCAAGATCAAGACTAGGGCTACCTAAAAAGAAATTTGAAAACTTATGATTTATACAATGATTATGGATTTGACTTTCAATTGATTCAAAAGTGGAAGACTTATCCTCAAAAGAAATTGAGTAGGAGGGGTCATCTTCGGATGTTGACAATTCATTTGATGTTTGATTATTAACAGATTCAACAATAGGGTCAAAAAGGGGAGGGTTTTGATTTGAAAAATATATATCATCGGATTCATTTCCCCATTTTTCTAAGAAATTTTGCTCAAACATGTCATACCCGGAAATGCTATTGGGCTTCAAATCTAAGAACCAGATCTCAGCTCTTTCTTTGAAGGATGAAGCCAATAGTTTCATACACACATCCTCATGGGTTATGGATAAATCTTTAATAATTTCCCTAAAAAGTTCAAGGTGCCTTTCAGCAGAGATTTCATAACTTCCATCGAATTTAGGCAACCTTTCACGGGCTTGATGAGGAATATGATGAGGTTACCCAATAACTTTTGAGAAGTCAAAGACCTTTAATCGACCGAAAGTCCTAGGCCGCTCAGAAGCAGCCATAGATGGCAAAAATTTATTTTTATTTTTTATTTTTTTAAATTTTTTTTTTATTTTAAAAACAAGAACCTAAATACCCAATAATGCACCCCATGGGTTCTAGATAATGATAGGATCGATCACCAGTGGAGTCGCTTATGTGGAGTCGCCAGGTAGATTTTAAAACTCTTCTACCAAGATGTATGTCGTTTAAAGTGCAGGGAGAGAGTGAGACAAACATATGTTGAACCAAGGTAGGCCTCTACCTCCCCGGCAACGGCGCCAAAAATGTTATCACACAACTTGTAGTTGCCCCTAGAGGTATCCCATCCGGGACGGTAGAAGAGTCAGGCAACTAAAGAGGTGACCCAAGAGATGCCACGGTTCCCAATGCAATGTGGGAGTCACGTCAACCGAGGCACTCTTCACTTTAGGTCAAGGTGTAACTAGACCAAGGGGGAGACCCTATACCCCAATCACAGTTGATTGGATCCAAACAAGGGTTTCTAAGGGTAGATAAGTAATGAGTTACGGAAACCAATGCAAGGCTAAGTGGACCTAAGGGTTAAGGTATGTGTTATCACACAACTTGTAGTTGCCCCTAGAGGTATCCCATCCGGGACGATAGAGGAGTCAGGCAACTAAAGAGGTGACCCAAGAGATGCCACGGTTCCCAATGCAGTTGGGAGTCACGTCAACCGAGGCACTCTTCGCTTTAGGTCAAGGTGTAACTAGACCAAGGGGGAGACCCTATACCCCAATCACAGTTCATTGGACCTAAGCAAGGTTTCTAAAAGTAGGTAAGTGATGAGTTACGGAAACCAATGCAAGGCTAAGTGGACCTAAGGGTTAAGGTATGGTTGAGGGAGGTGTAAGAGATTATTAATGTTTCAACCTATGTATGGTTTAGGCCACATGATGGGGTATGATGACAAAGTATAGTACCATGTGTTTACACAAGTGGGTCTAGTTTTCTTGGGAGGTGTGAAATGATTCTAGGTAGGCCCACAAGGTGAAGTTAGGTGTGAGGTAGATACTATAGGTTAGATGTAGGCTAGATCTATGAGTTTAAGTTGATTTTAAGGATACCCATGTACTAGATCTAGGATTTGACACCAATCCCAAGGAATGCGACTTGCTTGGTGATGGACTAGTGCCTTGTTAAGTGGGCTAATGGGGTCAAAAAGTATGTCAAATTGTAGATCGGGACACCTAGAAGCCAAGTCAAGTGGGTTGAATGAAATCCAATGGTTGGATCTTATTAGATCTATGTTTTTAAGTGATGACCAAAAGTGGACCACAATCCCTTAAAACAAGGAATGCAATCCCCAAGGCGGATCTTGACGAAAGGACATTATAGACCTAGGTTTCAAGGCATGGGCATTCCAAATCCACGAAAATCTCCAACACCCACTTCCTAGAAGTGGACCAACTCAGATCTTCAAGGGGGTGCGACTTGCTCAAGGAAGGGCAAAAGATGGGTTTGGTGGACCAAATCAAGTCCAATGGCCACCAAACTGTAGATCCAAGTGGCTAGTACCCCGATCTATGTACCTTGAAAATTTCAAATGAATCCAATGGCTAGATCTTAGTAGATCTAAGTTTTAAGATACCAAGAAGATCAAAAGGGGGTTTTAACCCCTTAAAACATGGAGAGATGTCCACAAGGTAGTTTTCACCAAAGTAAAGATATGGGTATAGGTTATCAAGTGTCTAGATTTCAAATCAAGTGGGATCTCACCTACCCATGTGCTAGATCTAACCCAACAAGCTTCTCTTAGGAAAATCGATTTAGGCTCAAGAGGGCTTTTTACATTGAAAAGTGTGTCAATTCTTAGCCAATCACCACCAAACTATAGATCCAACTAGGGGTGGATCCTATAGAGGTGGGTTTTTAATATCTTTTCAATTGCAAGGCTAGATCTAAGTAGATCTAAGAAATACCAAAAAACAAGGGTTTTAATTTAATTAGGGTTTTATGACCAATGAAGATAGAATGGATGAAAGAGGCTCATACCTTGTAGATCTTACCTCAATTGCTTGTGGCCACCTTGCAAGTTGATAGCATTCTCCTATGTGTATATTCAAGAGTGAAATCCAAGTGCTCCAACCAAACGTCCTTCTCCAAGATAGCCAAATCGTCCTCCTCCTACAAGACAAGATCAAAGAAACAAGTCAAGCAAGATGATTATGAAAATGGTAGAAAGATGTAATAGAAAGCATCAACTATGTCACGAAGATACAATAATGATACTCCCTGTCACAAGATCAACCCAAGAGAGAATATGTGGATCCCTCCAACAATAACCCTCATGAAGTCGCCCTCCTCTCTCCAATTCGACTTTCCTGTCAAAAGATTAGCAAAAACACCAAAATCCACAATGATACATAGAAGAGATACTGTATATTCAATTTGCAAGAGAATCCACAATGCAAGAGAGATGTGCTCCACAAAAAATCTTCTATTCCAATATTCCAGAGCTCCAAAGGTGCCTTTACAATGAGAGGCTCTCTCCTTTAAATAGGAAGGAGAGGCACCAAAACCCTAACCACTTTTTGAATGAGTGGCTAAGATTAAAAGATACAAATGTCTAATCAATGGTTGAGATGAGCTCAACAATGAAATACATGGATCACTAATAAAATATAATATAAGTGGACAAAATCGCCCTATAAGAGGGGAATCCCACCAAGTCATGATGACAAAAAATCATAAGAGGCTTATGGTGGGTCCAAGGGGTAATTTTATCCCTCCTTGGTCAATCCCCATAGCACAATAACCAATAAATAATCATGAAAGTACCAAATCGTGCCTCCACAGTGAAGTCGTGGTCCTCAAAAGACCTCAAAAATCCACAGAAAGTGCCATAAGTGATGGATGCGGGCCCCGATGAAGCTGAAACTGCTGGAGAAGGTGTGGAAGGTCCCGATCTATCATCACTGATCATCCCATGCCATAACTTTGCCTCAGTAGCCCAAATCGATTTCCTCAATAGCCATTTCTACCAATCCTGAAATGCCTCGGGAAGCGTGAAACTGCCCCAAACAGCCTCCTGGAGTGCTGGCGCTGTCAAGGTGAGGGCACCAATGCGTCCGGGAGGGGGGTAATATGGTAAAAACAAGTGGCTGGACCACCCCCTCCATCATCAGCGCCCTAGGTCAACCGGATAAAAATCACATCTGCTCCGACAGGGCCTCCGACAGACCAAAACTGCACTAGGACAGCCTACTGAGGCTAAATCATCACTGTAAGTGCCCGGAACTGAAAACAAACTGTCCCATTGGACTCAGAAGGTCCAAATCCATCCAAGATGTGTACTCATACACCATATGAATCTCTGCATGATCAAAATAAATATCCAATATACCGGATCAAGGCCAATAATAATGCGCTGTACATATACAAACACTGCTGTAACCCCAGAATCATCATCATAACCCTGTAGTTGCTGCATAGAGTCATCATGTATGTATACATAGACCATATATCATCTATCCATATCATCATAAGGTCCAACATCTCATGTCCCATGGTCCTCCATGGTCAAACTAGGTCTAACCAAGACCAAATATAACTCAGATCATCATCAATAGCTGCTGCAAAGTGTCAAGGTTAATATATGCTCTACAACTTATTCAAATAACAATTATAACACAGAGTAATCATGACTGGCGATCTAAATCCAAATATATAGTGTCGTTAATTATTATTATTACTCAGACTAGACTTTCAGGATTATACTCATTTCATAGTTGTGATCAATTTGCTAGTGAAGGGTGAAGGCTTAAATTAACTGGCTAGGCTAAGGGATGACTTAACTGTCTTGACTTTGTGACACTTTGGCAAGGGAAAGGGAATACACCATAGTATATACTGAATGAGCAATAACACAGGGAATGGCGGTGTCTCACAAATGGATGAGTTGTTTAAAGAGGGTTTATTCACCTTCACAGATGCGCACAATCCATAATACAAATAAGGCCAGCAATTGTTTAGATATAGCATTTAAGTTCTATTGCTTTTGGGCCTGAAGTTTCCATAGCCTTGATCTATGTGTGTTTATAAACACATTGCATAAAGTGGAGCCTAAGCTAGCAGACAACTGGTGTCAAGAAAGACCATATCTATGCAAGGTAGTAAACCAGTGAGTTTTGTCAAACAACCTAAATGTGCAAGTAAAATGTCCATTTTATAATTTATCATCAAGACATTTCATTTTGTAAAGTTTGCCACATCATGAATTATATACCAAGCCAATGATGTGAACATGTAACAATAAAATAATAAATTAATATTAATATTAATTTATTATTAATTAAAGACTATTTAAGTCAATAGTCATGCCCTTTTACGAAAAGGTGCATGACAGGCTTATATAAAGCCCAAACCTATGTAACTATTAATCATCTATCATACATTACATTTTTACATTACTATTGATCCATTTATAGACCATTTACGTTACTTACATTGGGTTTTCCCGTAAGAACAGTATTTTACTATTCCAGTGGTATCAGAGCTTGTTGATTCCGGCTTGTGGCCAAATTGTCAAAGTTTCTTTGAGATTTAGATTTATAACCTTACATTAGGCTTTTAGCCATCCTTATTGAAGAAAAAAAAAATTATTGAAAAAGAGGAAAAAAAAAGAAAAACAGAAGGGAATAAAAGAGAAGTTAAAAAAAGAGAGCAAGAAAGAAGACCGCATAAAAAGGAGAAGAATAAAACCACACATTGCCTTGGTTTTATAAAACCATCCCGTGGTTTTATAAAACCGGCCTTAGTTTTATAAAACTAGCTTTGGTTTTATAAATAAACCATTATTTATAACAACTCATACCTTAATTAGGATGAGTTTAGTTATTATATAATTGTAGTAATAATAATACATATTATTATTATCTCAAAGGCTTACTATTCGTAATCCAACAAAAAAATTAGTTATTTGGGGAAAAAAACTATATATATATATATATATATATATAGTTTATAAAACATTAATATAATAATATTATTAATTAATTAATAATTATTATTATATTAAAAGAAAAATTATTATTTTATTAAAATAATAATTACTTTTGGGAAAAAAAAAGTTGTTTAACCATAAAAAAAGAAGATTTTTAATACGAAATAACCACATTAAGGGTTATTACACCTTTTTGTTGTCCACCTGTTATTGGAAGCAGAAAGAGTCAACAAAGAAGACTTGTCAATCCATCGAAGACCAATTAAAGACCATCTACAGTCCAGAACAAGCATAAAGACCATCTATAGTCCAAAACAAACATCTAACGTCGAAGAAATCAGAGACCATGGAAGTCGGTTTGCGACTACACATAGAGAAATTAGAAGCCATGTTAAAGCGCTATCAAAGAGACAATGAAGATTTACACGACAGGATTACAAAATTTGAAGCAGTAATTGAAATACGTAAGCTACAAAAAAAGTTCGATGAACAAAAAATCTCTGACCAAGAAAGTCATATAGAAAAATTGTATGTACAAATTGATGAATTAAGAGCCGAAAATAAACTCAATCAAAGGCTAGAAGATCAAGATATAAAGAATGAAATAATTAAATACGAAGCATAAACAAAACGCTTGAACAAGATCCTTAATGACTCTTGATGTATATGTAACTTCGGAATGTATTTCATATATGTATATTGTATTCCTATAGAGATGTTATTATTCCTCTATACGGAAGTGTCGTCATTTATATTGTAAGTGTTGTAACTTATACTCGATGGGTTATTAGACCACCTTGTTGGGGTCGGCCTTGTATAAGTCATGTGGGTCAAAGGGTTATTAGACCACCCTATTAGGGGTTGACCATGTGGGTCAAAGGGTTATTAGACCACCCTAGTGGGGGTCGGCCCAGTCAGCATTATGTTATGTGGTTAAGTTAAGGCCGACCTAGTAAAGGTTATTAGACAAGTCAAGTCTAGTATAAATAGAGATCGGGAGATCTCTATTTCATCATTATATTCTCTCTCACACACTTGGGAGAGTGGTGCACTTGTGGAGGAGGAGAAGTTGCTGCTAAGAGATGTCTATCTTTTATGTTTGGGTTGTATCATTGCTCTATCTATCTTTGAGGAAGTTATTGGGGTTTTTCACCTTTATGGTTTTCCCCAAGTAAACTCTGTCTCTTGTGTGCTTGCATTATTGTGTCCATGATTGATATGCTGTAGATATGATATGTTGTACATGTTATTCTCTCAGTTAAGATCCTAGATCAGATTGTAAATTATGAAAAATTAACATGGTATCAGAGTTACCCTGAAAGAAGGCATGGTATGGCACGTATGACACTTATTGCACTTACGATGCTAGGGCTTGATATAGCATAAACCAGTCATCGCAGCACTTTCGCTATAAATAAATTTCGGCGAGGTTTCAGGGTCTGAAAATCATACAGGACAAAGCTAAGATCTCCATGTACCTTGTGTCCAAAGGACAACCTCTAATTCATTGTACTTTGTGATTTATGATCTGTACAATACATGGTTTCTGCCTCTTCCAGATCTCTGTCATAAACAGGTGACCTTGGAAAAAAGGTCATAACTTGGGCTAGGAAGCTCCAAATGAAATTTCGTAAAAAGTGACAGGTAGTGCACGGACTATACTTTCTCAAGTAACTTTTTCAAAGGCCGAAATTGAACCAGTGACACGTGACACACTGTACAGGTTCGCTCTCTTGTTTTATCCCATAAACAGGTCACGTTGCGACACTTGGCATAACTCTCTCTAAGAGAATCCATTTGAGGTCAAACCTATGGGGTTGGAAAGATGACAGGTCGAGCTATCACAAGAACATTTTTCAGACCCTGTGGCAGAAACAATCAGGTACATATTTCTGTCCAAACAGAATTATTTTTTAACACCTTCATTCATGGCTTTCAGAATTTAAGGTTTCGGAGAAAGTTGGAATTTTTGTAATCGGAGACTACGGCTGAATGTTACTCATCAAAATCGAAATTTAGAGACCAAGATCAGAATTTTTGGTTGGGCAGAAGGCCGGGCTTGATCAGACCCTAGTTCGGGACTTGGATCGGAAAAGTGGAAAATTAGGGCTTTTGCAAAAATGGAAATTTTTGAAATCTGTGACCACGACTGAAAGCTCCTCAGAAAAATAGAAGCTTAGAGCTTTGGATCGAACCTTTTGATTGGGCAAAAGGGTGGGCTTTATCAAACCCTAGTTCGGGGTCATGTTAAGTGAATTCGGAAGTTTCAAAGGCAAATTTGAGGGGTGAAACTTTGCAGTTTTCAAATTATGAGTATACCAGCTTGATCAGCTCATCAAGGCACATATTTCTATCCTTTCGGAAGTTTGAAATTCAAAGTTTGAATTTTTGGGGTTTCTTTGACAAACCCTAATCCAGCTCCAGATCCAGTTCCTGCAAATCAAGTGGATTGGATTAATCCTAAAAGAGAATGGATTGGTCACCTGCATAAGTGAAGAAGTTCCCGTTTCAGAGGGAGATGACGCTAAGGCCTTACATAAGAAGATTACAAGCAATCTCGATAGGTATGACTCATCCAGATATGTTTCGAGATTTGTTCATGATTAAGTTTATGGTATGTTTGTCTTCTTGTTATTACGGTTAGTACAATCTTGATTAAATTTAGACTTATCATATCACCTTAATAAAATTATGAATGTATGATAGAAGATATTCATTGATTAGGGTGTTGACACTTATGATTGTACTAACGCATTATGGTGTTGTATGAGGTTTATGTTGTCCACTAACATGAAAGGTACACCAAGAAAGACAAATCATGTTCTCGTTCAAGAACATATGATCATGATAACATGAGGACAAAGATTCATCCATTGTCATGAATCACTTCGAAGATCTATTTACGAGGTATGTATAACTTGGCTCTATAATGGTTAACCTATGAGATATGCAGGTTACTAGCACAAGTCATTGAAGAGAACAAGAAGACATCATGTGGGTATGTTAGACATAACTAGCTAACATACCAATCCAGGTATGTTTTTTTTCCTATATCAAGTTAGAATCCTACCTTGTGTTAGGATCCTTTATATAAGTATACTTGGTATGATTGGTTATGTTTATTCATAAAGTTAGAAATGTAAGTAATCAAGGGTTTATGCATTTTATGTCTCTTATCTTGATTGATAATTTAACTAACCAAAAGAGTCCTATGATCAAATAAGAATATGCATGAGTAAAAGAAGACTTCCCTGAAACCTTGAATACTAATGTTTATTATCTATGTTTGAAATGATCATGACTATACATGTTTAAGATTATTGTGTTTTGACAGTATTAAGATTATACTAATGAATGTGTGATTATGTATGAGACCTCGAGGATAACACAATGATGATACTAATAAGCATGCATAAGTGATGGATATAAGTTCAAGGACAAGTAATCAAGGAAGCAAAGATCAAAAAGGAGCACACTCCAGTTGTTCCTGCAAGGAAGCAAAAATCAAGAAGGAGCACACTTCAGTAGTTTCTACAAGGATGCAGATATTCAAAGGGAGTTGACCACTTCTCACAATCCACATTAGAATGGAGTTGCAGAAAAAAAGCAAAGACTGAGAGGGAGTCAACCCAACAAACAAACAAAGATAAGTATTTCAATTATCATTCCTTGCATATTTTATTGTTTAAATAATACTGTTCAATAATGTATATACTCATGTTCCTAGAATTAAGTTGTGTATTATGCATATTAGAATAGTTGCATTGATGAACAATATACTACTAATATACATGGGTAAGTGGCATATGGGACTGTACAACATTCCATTGCTACTTATCTAGAATGAAACCTCTTTGCTGACATGTTGGGAGTTGTGCACACTCTTAACAATGTTCTGGTAGAGATTGGAAAGCATCTAGAAAGTTACAGGATATGGATAAATGTTGTATTGAAGCATTGGCTAAGATAATTGCATGACTGTATGACATATTTTCTTATGTGTAAGAATTTGTTCTGAAAACTATGAGATGTTTCTAATCATGCAATTTAACTTGTTTTGTAGGAAAGATCGTATACCATCACCTACAAAAGAGGAACTACAACATTTGTTCGACAACAAAGTTATCTATTGAAAATATTGAAGATATTGAAGTTCCTAGGATCTGGGAAGAATGCCATGATCGAGGAGTACCAGTCGATCATGAAGATGTTTGGGATGTAGTCCCAAGACCTGAAAGGGAGTCTGTAGTGACTTCCAAGAGGATCTACAAGATCAAGCATGCTACAGGTGGTAGCATAGAGACTTTTGCTCTTGTAGCCAGATACACTTCCTTTAGATCCGTACTTGCTCTGGCTGCAGTGATGAAATGGAAGATACACTAGATGGATTTCAAGACAGCTTTCTTGAATAGGGTAGTTGAAGAAGAAGTGTATGTGGAGCAGCCACTTGGTTCTGAGACACATGACAGGGAGTCATATATGTGCAGAACTTGGTATGGTAGGATAGACAGCTTTCTATCCAGTTTGGGCTTTACCAAGAGTAAAGAAGATTCCAACCTTTACTACAAGGTTGAGGAAGGAAATCCAGTGATACTACTTTTGTATATGGATGACCTGTTTATTACAGGTGAAGATAGATTGATTGCCGATACACAGCAGAAGCTTGCTGCCGAGTTCGAAATGAAGAACTTATGGATGATGCACTATTTTCTAGGTATGGAGGTGTGGCAGAGTGTAGATGGAATCTTCCTTGGACAAGGGCAGTATGCAGTAGAGATCCTGAAGAGGTTCGGGATGATGGACTGCAAGGCCATGGCCACACCTATGGCATCAAACCTGAAGCTTCTGTGTGATGCTTCATCTGAGCCGGTTGATATCACTATGTATCGTCAGATGATTGGGTCCTTGATGTACCTAACGAACACGAGACCGGATATTTGCTTTGCGGTGAACACATTGAGCCAGTTCCTGACGGATCCGAGGAGTGTTCACCTGGTTGCTGTAAAGCATATTCTGAGGTACCTGAAGGGTACAGTTGATTATGGGCTCAAGTATGATGCAAATCAAAAGTTTAACCTACAGGGTTATGTTGATTCAGATTGGGCAGGCAGTGCTGCAGATAGGAAGAGCACTTTTGGGTGCTGCTTCAGTATGGGATCAGGTGTGATCTCTTGGTTTAGCAGGAAGCAGTCCTGTGTAGCACTGAGTACAGCCGAAGCGGAGTATGTTGCAACGGATGAGCAGGCTGCAGATGTATTGACCAAGCCGTTAGCCAGAGTGCAGTTTGAAGTACTTCAGAGAGAGGCTTGGTGCACTTCATATCGAGGTTCCTTCCAAAGGGAAGTGATGAGTCCGGAAGATGCAGATGCACATGAGCTTTTCTGACATGGTTGATGTGTTCTCCCATGGTCGTGATGTAATTGCTGAGCCATTCTCACATTGTGGTAGATGTGTTCTCCCGTGGTATAGATGTAAGGGCTGAAGCCATTTTTCACATGGTGGTAGATGTGTTCTCCCATGGTGAAAAAGTAAGGGCTGGAGCCTTCCCCGAATGGTGGTAGATGTGTTCTCCCATGTCGGTGGTGTAAGTGCTAGATGATGTGCATCTGGGCTGTGCTTCATGGACGATGAGATGATCTGAAGAGGACGATGCTATGATGATCAGGAGGATCATGGATGATGAGCATCAGGATGATCCTCCAGTTACTGCTCTGTATATGTATATGCATCATGTTGGATGTTGGATATCATCAATTGGATCATTTATGTATGTATGCATCATGTTGGATGCTGGATATGATTAGTTGGATCATTTATGTATGTATGCATCATGTTGGATGCTGGATATGATCAGTTGCATCATTTGTATGTATTTTGTATATGCATCATGTTGGATGCTTGGACCATGTATCTGTATATGTATCAAGTGGATACTTTGTATGATCAAGTAGATCATGTATGTTGATATGTATCAGGTAGATACGTTGTGTGATCAGGTGGATCATGTATCTATGTATGTATCAGGAGGATACATTGTATGATCAAGTGGATCATGTATGATGATATGTATCAGGTAGATACTTGGTATGCATCAGGTAGATGCATTGTATGATCAGGATGATCATGGATGATGAGCTTCAGGATGTTGCTCCAGATGACATGCATCAGGACGATGCAGTAATGATGATCATGATGATCATGTGTACATCAGGATGACGTATGGTGAGTATCAGGTTGATACTCTATGGTCGTGGAACAGGTTGTGCAGATAAGCATATAATTTGGCCCTGGGAGATTTGCAGATAGTCTTTCGAGGTTTTGCCTATGGCACGTAATCTGGCCCTGGGATATCTGGCAAATGCTCTTTCGAGGTTTTGCTTTGGGAGGACATATAATTTGGCCCTGGGAGATCTGCAGATAGTCTTTCGAGGTTTTGCCTATGGCATATAATTTGGCCCTGGGATATCTGGCAGATGCTCTTTCGAGGTTTTGTCCTATGGCATATAATATGTCCCTGGGAGATCCGATAGGTTGGGCTGTGTGCCCATAATAAGTCCTGGGATGCTCTTGCGAGGTTTTGCCATGACCACATGTAATTTGGTCCTGGGAGATCCTATAGGTAGAGATGTGTGCTCGTAACAGCCTGGGATGCTCTTGCGAGGTTTTGTGGTGAGGTCACATATAATATGGCCCTCGGAGATCCTACAGGTAGAGCCGTGTGCTCGTAACAGCCTGGGATGCTCTTGCGAGGTTTTGTGACGCACGTAATAAGTCCTGAGGATTCCACAGGCCAGTGATGATGAAGACCTGCAGGTGGTGGGCCTACATCCAGTATGAAAAAGGACTGGCTCTATAGAACTTCCTATGACGAGTAGATTCAGAGATTGATTGAGATAGCAGTAGCAGTGATGATGACGATGATTCAAGGATGATGATTCGCTGATGATGATCCAGAGAAGAAGACTTGTGCTAGCAGACCTGTGTCGGGAAATACCTTCCTAGTTAAGAGGGAGTGTTGAAGTATATGTAACTTCGGAATGTATTTCATATATGTATATTGTATTCCTATAGAGATGTTATTATTCCTCTATACGGAAGTGTCGTCATTTATATTGTAAGTGTCGTAACTTATACTTGATGGGTTATTAGACCACCTTGTTGGGATCAGCCCTGTATAAGTCATGTGGGTCAAAGGGTTATTAGACCACCCTATTGGAGGTCGGCCACGTGGGTCAAAGGGTTATTAGACCACCCTAGTGGGGGGCGGCCCAGTCAGCATTATGTTATGTGGTTAAATTAAGGCAGACCTAGTAAAGGTTATTAGGCAAGTCAAGTCTAGTATAAATAGAGATCGGTAGATGTCTATTTCATCATTCTATTCTCTCTCACACACTTGGGAGAGTGGCGCACTTGTGGAGGAGAAGCTGCTGCTAAGAGATGTCTATTATGCTTGGGTTGTATCATTGCTCTATCTATCTCTGAGGAAGTTACTGGGGTTTTTCACCTTTATGGTTTTCCCCAAGTAAACTCTGTGTCTCTTGTGTGCTTGCATTATTGTGTCCATGATTGATATGCTATAGATATGATATGCTGTACATGTTATTCTCTTAGTTAAGATCCTAGATCAGATTGTAAATTATGAAAAATTAACAATGACAAGGACGAAGATCTGAAGAAGATACAGCATAAATTAGGAGATCAAGAATCAAAGGTCGACCAATGTCGACAACAGATACAAGATCTTCAAACACAAAACGACGACTCTAAAAAGGCACACAAATCGGAGATCGCAAAGAATAATAAAGCATTATCCAACAATGCTAAAGAAATTTTCAGACTAAGAAATCATAACAAGATACTAGTCACAAAAATTAAGAAATTGAAAAATAGTCGAAAGATAGAACAATCTATGGAAGACATTGAAGGGAAACTTCTAGACAAGCAGGAAGAAAATAGTTGCATCAGAAGTCATAACGAGGATCTTAAAGAACAACTTAAGAAGTCGGAAGAAGTTAGGAGATCACAAGTAGAAGTGATTAAGAAATTTCAAAAGGATAAGATACAGTTAGAGAACAAGTTGGAAAAAATACAAGACGAAACCTTAAAACCTCAAGGGATGAAAATACAACTTCCAACTCAGAGCAGTGATCAAAAGACGACTTTCGTAAAAGAAATTTACAGTGTGAAAAATCCCTATCGACACCCCAACCATAAAAACCGACACCCTAAAAAGGCGGAAATGTCAGAAGATAAAGGTACTAAGGTGATCAAAATTCCCGATGACATATCAATACGGAATCCCGACAATCATCGACAAATCAACTTGGGATGGATTGATCCTTCCACATATCAGAAGTTATGCTCGACGCTTAAAAGTTCGTATCGACATGTGTCGTCAACTACGACACCACAAAAAGCAATACATAAAAATTATAAGGCTTTGAGGACAAAGCCTTTCTAAGAGAGGCAATGTAACAATAAAATAATAAATTAATATTAATATTAATTTATTATTAATTAAAGACTATTTAAGTCAATAGTCATGCCCTTTTACGAAAAGGTGCATGACAGACTTATATAAAGCCCAAACGTATGTAACTATTAATCATCTATCATACATTCCATTTTACATTACTACTTAGCCATTTATGGCTTTCTTACGTTACTCGTACTTGTTATTCTATTAGTGGGAACTTTAGTTCCTTCAGAACATGACTAAAACAACAAGATAATTATCCATAGTCAATGATCAGGAATCCATAGGTCATACAACATCATCATAAGAATAATCATCATATATCATCTTGAACGCTGCTGTAATACATCTCTAGACACAGAACTGAAACTGTATGGAATAAAGGGTCACATCGGTCATCAAATCTGGACTCTCAAGGCTCAGCCTTGACACAAGGTCTAACATAAGTCTGAATAATACACTGCTCTGATCATAAGTGATCTCAAAATATAAAGTCATCATAGCCAAGCTCTGAATAATCGAAGCTCTGGAATGTGTAGATATCTGCTAAGCAAGAATAGTAGCCCTGCTACTATGGTGTGATAACAGGTACCATAGTAACAGTTTTGCTAAAGTTAATTTTCCTTTTCACCTTGTCCTCCATTGTTAGACTCTAGTTATCCTATCCTAAGGACTCATCCCTTGGGATAGAGAAGAACTATGCTAAGGAGAAGAAGAGAGCTAGGTGTGCTGACATTGGCCTCCCTCTTAGTTATCTATGAGCTATCATTGATTTTAGGACTTCAATCTTTATGTTGCTAGTTTGTGTGGTAATGTGCTCCTCACACACTTAAGTGCTCATACAGCTAAAAAGGAATGGCAATCAAGTTCAAAACAACCAATACTAACAACATAAGCCCTGCTTGCAATAAAATAGAGATGTTCTACCATGTTTGATTTTTATGTGTGACCCTTTATGTTATGAGATATATTTCAATTTGTTGGATTCATAAATAATGCCCAGTACGTTTTGTTAATCAAATCTATTTATGGATGAGACTTAGCAAATGCACTCTGAAATTTTTATATACTGTTTCCTCTTTGAATCTTCTGTATGTCCACTTTTGAGTTAAATGCCTTGTTGTCTGAGTTAAAGGTGTCCATTGGATACAAAACCCTGTGAGATTATGTTTAAAGAATTTATTAAGTAATTGCTCTCACTTTTGTTTTTAAATCTTTAAATAGTAAAGTGACAGTGTGCTTAAAGATTACATCTCTATAATTTTAAGGGTTACCCCCTCTGACCAAAGGATTCTTCCTTTGAGTCCTAGAGCAGGAAGATCTCAAACCTTCAAAGGATGCCCTAGCATCGTTATCTTTCAAAGGGAACATCTGAAGGGACAACAAGTTGCTGAAGCATAACTGTCTAAACTCTTTCCACACAAACCCAATTTGTAACATCCAATCTAGGTCTTCAAATGTCAAAGCCTTATAGCACTGTAGGGTAGACCAACGAGTCAAACAGCTTCATTAAAGAGCTATATTGCAAATGAAATTAGAAGCATTGTCTCTCACACACCACTAAGGAAACATAGCCCCTGTATACAAGAGGCTGGGAAGCATGCTTCAAGTTGAAGGTAGGGCTAATTGGACTCCTAAATACGTATAGGTAGTAGTGACCTCCACTTGCTTACCTCTAATGAAGGCTCAAGAGGGCCTCCTTTGTAGTGTTAAAGGCTGTAATCTTGGTTTTACAAGATTGACCACCAGTGGCCAAAGATTGCAGAAACAACCTAGGGCATCCCAGTAACAAAGTTGTGCCATGAAATTTCCTCCAGGCACCAAAAATGAACGTCATAAACAAGTAACCATTTCAACACTCAACATTTATCCATTAAGAATCCTTTGATCTCTTCATTTTGCTAAAAAACAAAAAGAAAGATGCAGTCAAATGGAAAAATAAGATTGTACTTACATTGGAACATGAGTGTGATATGACATAACAAGAGGAACACACAGAAGTTTTGCAATTATGAGGGCACCAAACACCTGAAAGAGGCTCACATCGTCAGTAAGTTTGTTCAAGTATATTGTTTTCCCCATAGAAACTAGAGAAGCAGCTGAGCTAATAATAGAACACGTAATACTTACCATAATTCCTGGGGATGATGCATGTACAATGTCAGGCTTAAATTTTGCAACCTCCCAAATAATTCGGGGGCTCAAAGCTAGGGACAGAGGAACGTTTGAATACAAAGGACAAGGAAAACTGCATGAGCACAGAATTAAAAACAAAGGCATGAGGAAAGCATGCAGTATGCCAAATTCAAGGTCTAAAACGGTAAAACCTATGAACTAAAATCGGCATTGCAGGAAAATCCAAATCTCAACTGTAAACATATCAACACATTATATAATGCCTCTGCCACAGGTCGAATATTTTTCTGAAAGCTCAAAGAAAACAAAGCTTGTAACATGGTGTGCATAGAGAAGACAATGTAAAGTACAAAATAACAGAATGGAGATAATAAAGACAATTTTTTATTTATAATCTTAGCAAACATAAAATATCAAACAAGAAGGAAATAGAGCAATAGAATAATATGCAGCGGGTTCATTTTGATAAAGGTAACACAGCCCAAAGTTTACTTGCACAAGTTTCACATGTAAAGGAAGAAAACATTTTTTGAAAAGATTTAGTACCAAATGTAATGGGTTGATTACCAAAATTCAGAGTATAAAATATGTTAATATAGGAAATGCAAATGCTAAATATCTGAAATAGCAATCTCACATTATGTCATGGATTAAATTCCACTGTCTTATGCATTCATTCCAATTCCATCTTGTTTATGGGCTTCTTGGCATAGTGTAAACATTAAGTGATCAAAGTTTACTTTGTCTTGAATGTAATGAACTAATTAGTTAGTTGGCATGGACAGTAAAATAAGGATGATGGGCATTACTGTAAGCAGACCTTGCATTGTCTAAAGGGTGTAATGGCTAGGTGAGTACTGTTGCATCTTAATCGTGATTGTTGTGAGTCAGCTAGTGCCTTGTCTTAATGATGGTGGTTGTGAGTCAGATAAGGTTTGAGTGGAATTTGAGTCCTATTTAAAGGATGCACTATAAATCAGAGGTGTGTCATTCGGGGTGATTTTGGGTGTTTTTAAGTTGCTTGTGTTGCTAGACTGTCGTAGGATATTCTAGGTGGGACATGGGAAAGTGTTGAGGAAGATTGAGTTGAAACAGAGATGGTACATGGGACATGGCCCATTGTATTGTATATTTCTGTACAATGAAAACACATTTCCAGAGTGGGTTTTAACCCTGTACTAGGGTTTCCCATAATGAATCTGTGTTCATCTATTGTTTATGGTTCTGCTTACTGTTAAATTCTTGTGCTATGGTGCTGTTATTATGTTACATGGCTGTGTTAGGTTAAAGCTAGGGTTGGACACACATTTTAAGTCTAACAACAAGTCCATTAACATGAAAAAATGTTTAAAATAAATTTAAAATCGAAAATTGGCAATCTAATAAAAAATAACTCATTTTCAGGAGCTTATCTTGTAAAATGTTTCATCCCAGAAACTATTGCACAATGTTTCCATCTTGGTAAAGAAAAAATGGATGGTATAGGATAAAATGTATATAAATGAAATTAATTTTTAAGTACAGCCAAGAAGGAAACTCGCTTCCATGCTTTGGGGAAATTTCCCCAGGGATAACTTCTATTTTAAATCATATTAACAATTTCCATTATGAACAAGAACAAGAACAATAATACAAATACCAGGGGATGAGTACCACTCTGTGCTTGCTATCAGCACATTTGGTCATCCAACACATTCTCCTTGTGTTTAATTGTCAACTATTTAAAGTAATATTGCTTCATCTGTCTAGCAATTTTTTGTTGCCTTTTGTTAGTTTTTGGAGTTACTCCAACATTATTTTCACCGTGCTAGGAGAGCACTAGGTCTCCTAGCCTTTGGCAGTCCTTCATGGACATATGAATGGCTCAGTTTGGGTGGATGCTTGACCTTGGTTCGAGTACTAACATAGAACCCTTAGATGTTACCCTAATCGACATGATGACTTGGTTAGAGTACTAACATAGCACCCTTAGCTGTGTTACCCTAATCGGCGTGATGACTAACACATTGGGTGCACGCAATGAGGGACCCAATTGCTCAATTAGGGGAGGTACCTACCTAGGAGGAGTACCAGGCACTTCAATGAGGGCACATGGCCCTAGGATCTTGGGACCTTGAGATATACACCTTAGAGGTTGCGCACTTGACTTGAGGATGCTTGGGTCCCAGACACATATGTTGAGAAGGAGAATCAAAGCTTAGTGACCACATTAGCACACATGGGAGGAGCATTGGGCATGTTACATCTCCAACTAGCACGTATGATTAAGGTCCAAAAGAAGCAATACTAGCCAAAGGGGATTTCAAGACGGGAGACCAATGTCACCACACCAACCCTCTTTGCACTTTTGACTGGCTCTTCTCCAACTCAAGGGGGGCTTCCCTATGATAGTGTAAAGTTCCCTAGCCAAATTGACCCCAAAATTTCAGTGTTTCTTCCTCACTTAGTATCTGATTTTTGGAATTCTTCAAACCTTTATGAATATGGATGATTCACTGCTGTAGTTGGTTAAATCTGATTTATGCTAACTGGGAAAACCCTACTGAAGACCTTCTTCATCATGAGCTTGACTAAGCACTGCTTGGAGATGTGATTATTAGGTCTGATACAAATTTTCCATCCACTGGTGATTTATACAGTTGTAGATGCCTTCAGGGAAAGTGTGCCCTTATGGAATGATATTTTTTGTTGAATAGAAATCAGTGATCTTGTAACATTAGTTGCAAAACATAATGATATGCATATATCCATTAACTTCACACACAAACGCTCAACTCATGGAGGAAGACTCCTAATTTAACACATCAGATTGACACAACAGACTTCCTGTAGGTAACTAGGGATAATGGATGCAAATACAGTGTTCACTTGCAAAAGAATATATATCAGACTAAGGAAGTAATGTTCAGATCTGAATATTTAATCATTTAAAGGTGAAATACATGCCTGGAAAGTACTGTAATAGAAGTCTGAGAATGGTAGCTCGTGGAAGTAGAGAATAAGATCCTTCCTCAACACTGTGACTGCCTATATTGACTCTGCTGCTGATATATGTAACACAATTCCTGAGAATGATAAGAGGAATGTATACTCTTTCCTGTAGCATCTGATTTAAACTCCCCCAAGGCAGTCCCTTGCAAATAAGTTGACAAATATCAAATGGCAGCATTCCTATATGGAACCCGGCCTCCTCTAATGGATGTAATGATACTCTTATAGGCTGTATTACTCCAATAAGACTGATACTCCCAGCAGAAATAAACTCAGCCTTCTCCGTTGCAAATAACAAAATGTCAAATGATGGTGTCTCTCTTTGACTGCGCCCTCATTGCAATACTGTAACCTCTCTTCAGCAGTTTGAATCAAAGTTTGAAAAATCGAAATCGGACTCGGAATCGGTCGAGGGTCAACTCGGAATCGGAATCGGAATCGGTAATGAATCGGTCATAAATCGGTCGATTTGAATTTAATGAATCGGTTTGCTCAAAAATACATAAAATATTTTTTTTTTTAAGAAAAACAACATTTGCAAGATTCTAATTCATGATTCCATAGCATTTTCATGATTCTAATTCATGGAGAAGCTTGAGCATCATAATGACATAAACAGACTTAGACAATTCGTATTCAGATTCTCAAAAATTTTTAAAAATTTTGATTTCTGTTTTTTGAAATTTTTAAAATTTGATTTCTGTTTTTTAAAATTAAATTAAAAAAAAATACAAGTGTAATATGGTATAGTATATACCTTGCAGGCTTGCTGTAGCCTGTTGCATAGTGCAACTGCACTCCACTCCAACACTCCACAGCTCGCTGCTCAACACTCCAACTCTGCACGGACCACAACTCAACAGCAGTGACACTATGACAGCACTCTCCCGAGTCCCGAGTCTCCCCACAGTGCACACAAGTTACAAACTCACCGCACACCCAGCCCACTCAGACAGTAACAGACTCACCGTCCAGCTCACTGCACAGTCCACTCCACGGCGTCCACGCTGCTCGGAGACTCCCACACGGTCGCTAAATGCAAAATAGAGTAGTGTTGGGTTGGGTTGGGTAGGTTAGTAACTTAGTTTTAGGTTTAAACTTCATAAAAATAAAAAAATAAACCAAAAAAAAAACTCTCCAAACCGGTCCGATTTTTTACGAAAATCGGTTGGAACGGCCGATTTATTACTGGGTGACCGATTTTTTACATAAACCGGTTTGGAGGACCGATTTTTTACTCCCGAAACGGTTTGGAGGCCGGTTTGAACCGGGCGAGCCTTAAATCGGCGAATCGGCCGATTCCGATTCCGATTTTTCTGATTTTTAAAACTATGGTTTGAATCTCAACAGAGATGTAGCTTGCAGATCTCAGGTGTCTCCAGAACCCCACGAACTTGCCCAAAGAGACTGTAGGTGCGCCCTTCCTTTCTTACACAGAGATGTACGGCTGAGATAGAGGGTTCTCCCTCTAAGTGCGCCCTTCACCAGTTGGAAGTAAGCTCAGTGCATCTTCCCTTAATGAGCAATGAACCATTATGAATGCGCCCCTCTCTAAAACAAGGGAACCACTGCAAATCCACTTGAAATCCAAATCTGAAGATGAAAATGAACCTCGAACCAAGACAATGAAAGACAAATTAAAGATCCGGATGATCTCTCCCTCCAATAGCTAGGGTAGATTTGTTGCACTACTGAAACTATCCACCTTCTCCTAGGGTTTTGTCCAAGAGAGGCCAAACTCAAGAGCTCTCAAATTTCTAAAATGCAAAATGACAAGAATGGAAAGAATGAGCTCTCATGTCTCTTTTTATAATTTCACTTTTCCCCTCTTGTGACTTTCAGACTTCCCTGGACATTTTCTCACTTTTTAATATTATAAAATGACTTTAGTGAAAATATGACCCTTTTTTATCTTTTAATTTTATCTTGACCCCCTTTTGGCCCTACTTTACCTTTTTGCACTCACTTTATTATTTAAGTGACTTTTATAAAGTCACTTTATTAAATTAATTATTAATGTCACCTTATAAAGTACTTTTTGGCCCTTGGTGACATTAGATAATTAATTAATTCCCTATCTTCACGACGATCACTTATGAGAACTGGATAGGCTAGTAAGTCACCTCATGGTGGTCATCCGGAGAGGGACATGCCAGATAGGATTACTAGGGCTTCACCCTAGACCTTGTTCTTAGCCATGGATTATTTGAAGAGCCACCATTTGACAAACATGATAAGTGTTTGTGTTCCAGTGTATCAGATGATCCACCATTTGTGCCTGGCCAGTTTTGGCTAGTCAATTTTGTTTTTCAGTCAACATGACCATGGCCCCACGGGGTTTGTAATAAAGTGTACTAGTAGGATTTTGAGTGGCTCGGTTCCCCATTACTTGGTTAAGCAACTAAGGTATTCCAGGGAGTTTTTTCCCTTTTCAATTATACTTTGCCTATAGCTGAGCTATAATCGATGAGGTTTTCTCCCGCTTCCTCCAAAGCTGGAATGCCCGATTTTGAAAATTTTGGCCATGGGGGGTTGTTAGAGTCCAACAGATGTATATAAGCCTACTAGACACTATTAGAATAAATTATGGTCATGTCCTAGGTCACTAGGACCCTCAGAAAAAAGTCCTCCGGTTTTGGGTTTTTTAATTATTTTTATTTTTTAATAAATTTTTCCATAGTTTAAATGGAAAAATTTCAATTTGTAATATGTCAGTCATCCGGGATCCGAATTCAGTGATTGAAAGCTTGAACCTTAAGCCAAAAATCATTCATGATCCCCGGACCAGTTTATCCTAAGTTTCGGATGTCAATTCAGCCTCATAATTAATAATTTCTCAAAAAAGTCATTTACAGATACATTATTAATTAAAATATAAAAAAATGAATATTTGGAGATAATCCAAATCTCTCCAAAATAATTCAAATGGATTAAAATAAAAGGCTAATTGACATGGCAATGGGCATTAATGAAGATTCCAATCATCTCAGTCATCACTCAGTCCAGTATACAGTCAACACAGGAATTCTCCATTAAAGAAATTCGCCCTTCCTCATGCAAAATACGATTTGGTTGATGTGGCAGTGTTTTAATGGATTGGTGATATGGTATTAATTGTATGGTAGGCGCCTCCCTCAAATGGAGGCCACCTCACCATGCTTGGCTCCTTTCTAAACTCATATTACCATTACTACGATTCAAGTGAGATCTCCCTCAAAGCCTCACGTATATCCTCTTTCCTCACATGTTTGCAAGGTGGATGGCTACCATTCGCTTGATGTGTATTACTATGTTATGGTGATGGTTCCAAGGTTGAGATGGGGGGCGCCTTGCCAAGGTGGAGGCCACCTCCCCATCTCCTTCAATGCAACTCGAATTTATTGGTGGGGGTTAGCACTCCAAGCATGTTTGACATGGAATTTGACTAAGATTTGATAGAGTTAGATTTGATGACTCAAGGCCATTGGCTCCTTTAGTGCCAATTCGAATTAGGGTAGACTAGGCTCTTGCTTTTTGTATAAGTAGAGGCTCTTTGAGCTCTCTTCACATGGACTTTTGGTTGTAAACTTACTCTGCTAAAATTGTAAGAGTTTTGTAGCTATTGCTACATTTTGGAAATAAAGATTGGCTTTGGAGGTCTATGGTGTGCACTATGTGTTTGTGAGCAAAGCTTTCCATTATTGAGGTGATATTTTCCCTTGTTTCATTTATATTATTTCATGCTTGATCATTGTTTAGCTTAGATCTCTTTCTTAAGAGCTTAGAACAAATATTTGATGGTCCAAGTTATTTGTTTGTATTAGGCTTGATTAGTTTTAAGAGCACAAACTGTAGTCGATTATACTTGTTTGTCTCTTATTTCGATTTTGTCTAACACTCTAAGCATGATCTAGTTTGTTTGTATAAGTGGTGCATATGTGCAGGTATTCAAAAGATAGAGTGGAGGTGAACTTGGTTGTCTCTCCCTCCTCTCCATCAGCATTTTTGCTCTAACATTTGTGCTTTCAGGAACCCTCCCAAAGACAAGATCTCAAGGTTACTTTTGAAGCTAAAAGTTTGCTTCTGTCCATCAACACAAAACACTTATTCAAACTGGTTACTTGGTTCCAAAAAGGCTTACCTCTTCAAGCCCTCTCTTTTCTCTCCTTGATTTCCTTTCCTTGATCTGCTAGTCTTTTCCTTCTAAGCCATCATCCTCCTACTTTCGTTTTTCCCTAGATCTCACCCTTCCTCCTACTTTCGTTTTGCCCTAGTTTAGGCTTCCTTTCCCCTTTCGTTTTGGCCTCACTTTCCTCTTTCTTCTAGCTCTCGTTTTCCCTTTGTTTTCCTCCTTCTTGCCCTTTCGTTTCTCCTCTCTCCCTAGCTTTGTTTCCCTACTTTGCTAGTCTCCTTTACCCTTTCGTTTACCTTCCATTCGTCCCTCCTTCCCTTATCTCTTCCACTCCTTCTTGCCTCCCTTTCGTCCATCTTCAAAACGTGCCCTAAAATCACAACAAAAAACAAACATTAAACTTGTTAGTGGTTAGTTTGTTTCATTTTTGTTAAAGTTAGTAGTCAGGCATTCTCCATATCTTACTTTGCATCCGTTTTGGTAGGATTTAGTTTACTTCTAATTTGTTAGCTTGCATCTCATAGTTAGATATTGCATCTAAGTTGTTAGTTGCATTTACACATTAGATCTCATCTTAAAAGTTAAAAGCTTGCATCATTAGATCTCACAAAAAGATAAAATTTGCATTTTTGCATTTTAGAGTTAGTTTCCATTTTGTTCAAAATTTGCGAGTAACTGTAGATCTCATTTTTAGTTTTGTTTTTTAGATCTAAGTAGTTTCACTTTTATTTTGATTTTCAACTAATGCTAAAGGATGCCTTGAGTTGAAACTTTTGTGTAGATGTTTTGAAGGAGAAAAGAAGCATTGAGAAACTTTGAAACAAAGAGATCCATACCCAAAAGAGAGCATTGAAGAGACCATAAGGATGATCCAAACCAAGAAACTATTTACACTCTCCTTTTGTAAAAGCTCTTAAGAGCTCCATATTTGTTTTCTAAGTTTCATTTTCTCTCAAAAAAGTTCTTTCAAGGGTTAAAATCCCAAGGCACTTGTACTTGATTAATAAAAAGGCTAAGTGGGATAAGGCCTCCCATCTTTTGGTTCTTCTTCCCCATTTGGGGAAGAGCGTCTTATGTTCTTATTTTAAATTTGCTTCAAGTTTTAGAAATAATTTCATTGTGTACTTAGAGTTTAAATTTTATTTCAAGTTTTGACCTGAGAAGTCTCTTGGGATTTGATCCCAAGTGCTACACTGACTCTGTGTGTTGCTTCTCTTTCCCCACTGTGTACT
Organism: Larix kaempferi; assembly: GCA_027924585.1. NCBI lineage: Eukaryota > Viridiplantae > Streptophyta > Pinopsida > Pinales > Pinaceae > Larix > Larix kaempferi. Next base: position 6,311,607 of record BSBM01000490.1, on the reverse strand, counting down.
GCGTACGACCAGCTAGCTAGAAGTTTCATGAACAGTGTGTTGAAGTCATTTGTGACTTCCTTTTTGCTAGATTAATTTCTGTTGTAGAACACTAGTTTCATTTGCAAGCATTTTATTTATTTGCTATATCATTGTCTTTCATCATTTTACAATCTTTTTGAGCTATCACTTGGTTTATGCTTACAATCTGCTTGTCTTATAAAATGAACCAAAGTCTCTTGAACTTGCAATAACCCAAGTCAAGAGCACTCTCTGTCGGAGAACATTCACATTGCATAACCTTGCATCAAACATATAGATTAGCTAAGTCTCTTGAACTTCCGTCTTAAGACGAAGTCAAGAGCGCTCTCTGTCGGAGAGTTGAATTGTGTGCTCTTAATCATAAAATACTTCCAACTCATATCCCCCAATAAAATTGATCTTCGTTGCTATCCTCCACTTAGTATGCTCTGCCGACCCTAAGGGGTTGGGCTCGTACTCAGAACGGTGTTGGATTTGTTAATCTTGAAAGTGATAACATAATAAAATTTTCACCCCACAACCAACGAACCGGCGTTACTATTTCGAGAAATACTCAAGTAGTGGGCAAAGTTCCTAAACCTGGTGGGGCCGGAAATCACCGTTGTCTTAGACTTCGAGGGTGGTTAAATCATTGGACACCTATCCTTGATAACTGGACGATCCGTCATACCACCAAAGGGGAAGCCACTGAAAGTATACCTTTCCGGTTGGACGCATGCCTTTCTTTTGCTAGCCTAATAATCAAGATCACTAAAACTTTCAATCAACCAAGATAATTTGCACAACGATCTCACGAACATTACTATTGAGACTTGTATTTCAGCATCCCAAGCACTTATTGACTCCATTTGGCACTAATCTTCAAAACTTATATGCATTACCTTAATTTGGACTATTTGTCATTTATATTTTAAATCATATTGTGGATGCTTATTTAAATTTCAAGTCATCATATTTTGTTCATCTTAAATCATTGTGTTTCGCAACGTGGATTGCTTTACCTTGTGTTTATTTCATTATAAAATTGTGATCTTTCATCATTAAAAAACTCCTAAACAACACTCACCCGCATCATCATACACCAAAAAACATTTAAAACATAAGAGCCATAAAAACTCTTTGTAGGGACTACCCCCCTTGGCTTCGTTAGGAGTTAGCCTAAACGGAGGAGCTGGGATTCAGGTGACAGTACCTGGCTCATTGTTTGCCCCCAAAGCCACACTTCTTTCACTTGTAGTGAGGAGACAGCTTTCGAAAGATTTCTCCTGCTGGTGTGCATCTCGGCGGACAACAGGGCACAACCCTCAAAATTAGATGGGGCCCACAAGGCAAAAATCAATGAAATGAAGCACTAGGGGTAGGTTATCAAGTATGAGGATCATGTATCAAGTGGGATCTCACCTACCCATCTCTTGGAAATAGCCCCAATAGCTTCCCTCAAGGAGTGCGACCTCCATCAAGAAGGCTAAAGTGCCTTGGAAAGTGTGTCAAATGAAGGCCAATCCACACCAAACTATAGATCCGAATTGCCATGGATGCTATAGGGGTGGGTTTTCAGTATCTTACCCAAAGCCAAGCTAGATCCAAGTAGATCTAAGAAAAAGTGAAAAATGAGGGTTTTAATCAATTAGGGTTTTAAGATCTAAAATTCATGGATAAGCCCAGGAGGAAGAAGACCATACCTTTGGAGCATACCTAGATGAAGAGATGAATGCTAGTTGAGATGAGGATTACTTTTGCCAAAGATCAAATGAAGAATTTTGAAGCCCTCTTGCCAAATCGACCTCTTCCAAGCCACACGTGTGTCCCTCTAACCTGTCAAAACCAAGGAGCAAAGCATCAATCAGTTTAACATGTTGAAGGTAGATACAAGCAAGAAAGAGATAAACAAAGAATAGTTGGTACAAAGACAAAACCACTCCTTGTTTAACCAAAACGTCCTCTTGAAGCTTGAAGGGCAGGCCTCCCCACCAATTCGCACTCCTCCAAAACATCCTCTTAACCTATAAAAAAGTATGGCAAAATATGCAAGATAGCTACAAGAGATCCTCCAGTGTAATGGACAAAAGCATTTACAATCAAAGCAACCAACATCCACTCCAAGATCCAAGCATGTACTCCAAAAGATAGAAATTTTATTCCAAGAGCCAAATTCTCTAGATGATCTTTTATAATGAGGGGGTCTCCTCCTTATATAGGATAATAAAAACCAAAACCCAAGATCTCAAAACCACTTTATGAAATGAGTGGTTGAGATTAAAAGATCTCAATACATGATCAATGGCTAAGATGAATCATAACAACATAACACATGGATCACTCAAATAATGATGACGTCATAGCTAAAAGATACTCATGGAGGGTGACGTCATCCACTAGAGGGGGCAAAAGTACATGGGCCCACCTCATATGACTAGGACATGACTCATAAAGCACATCGTGGGGCTAGGAGGCATCTATTCTTGCTAGCTCATCACCATGGCACAATAAAATAATATAATATGTCCAAACTAATACAAATGATCAAATCTGTCATCGAAATCTGTGAGAGACATGCAGTAAAAAGCCCATGTACTTTTGCCCTCAAATAATGATGACGTCATAGCTAAAAGATACTCATGGAGGGTGACGTCATCCACTAGAGGGGGCAAAAGTACATGGGCCCACCTCATATGACTAGGACATGACTCATAAAGCACATGGTGGGGCTAGGAGGCATCTATTCTTGCTAGCTCATCACCATGGCACAATAAAATAATATAATATGTCCAAACTAATACAAATGATCAAATCTGTCATCGAAATCTGTGAGAGACATGCAGTAAAAAGCCTCATGTGGCCTCTGTGGACCCCACTGACTGAAGAAAACTGGCTGGAATATGGGGGGTTCACCCTGGAAGACCTCTGTGAAGACCAAGTGCAAAAACCTTGCCTCAATTGCCCAAATCGAATTCCTCAATGACCCTTTGATTCCATTTTTAACCTGCCTCAGTAACTGTGAAGCTGCTAAAACTGCCTCCTAGGGCACCTGCGCTATCAAACTGAGCCCACCAGGTTCTTCAGAAGAGGGGGTAAATGGTAATATCAAGTGGCTGGACCACCACCTCCTCATACAGCGCCCTAGGTGAATTGGCCTCTCATGGCCCCTGCTGCTCAAGCTGGGAAATCAGCCCCAAATCTGGTCAACAAGTGTAAAACTGCATCTATCACTGTCAGAAGTGCCCGGAACTGAAAGATAAGTATCTCATTGGATCCAGAAGACCCAAATCTACTAAGAATGTGTACTCATACACCATGGGTTGCCCTGATGGGCTAACTATAGGGTCCACCATATATGGACAGTGTATAATCTGATGATCTGAAGTAATAATAAAACCTGTTGAACCACATCAATCATCACTTGAACCATATGTCCATCATATAGCATCATCATCAAGAGTATGTGGGCCCATACATCATCATAAATAAGCCTTCATGGCCCACATCATCACGGATCCCAAGAAATGACCATAGTCAAACTAGGTTTGACTAGGTCCATATACAACCAAGGATAAATCATATCAAATAGACTAAGACATGTTCCTCTAATCATACTCACAGCTTAACTTAAAGTATAACATCATATAGTGGCATAATCATGTTAGCATATTCCGTTGTTATTTATATTCACTTGCACAATAGCTTAAATGACAAACTCACCCATTGGACATGGTCTCATTGCTAGCTAAGGATGAAGGCTAGGAACAAGGCTGGGCAAAGGGGGTGACTTGTCTAAACTCAACTAAAAGACACTTTGGACTGGGAGAAGGGGGAAGCTACAAACTCTATGCTGGACATATAAAACGGGAATGGCTGTGCCTCACAAATGGGTAAGTTGTTTAGAGAGTGCTTATTCAACTTAGGCATCATGTCTACTTTTATAAAAGATGATCCAGTTTCATTGGGATCTGTTATCACCAAACTTGTAGGTGTCCCTAGAGATAGATCCAAGATGGATGGCAGAAGGAAAGGGCAACCAAAGAGGTGCAACCAAGATAGCCTCGACATCCAATGGATGGTTGTCACGCCAATCGAGGCAATCTTCGCTTTATGTTATCTAGCCCAAGACAACAAAGGGGGAGAGCCAGATCTACTCCCGACAGGAGAGATCAAACCAAGACACCAAATCAAATCAAATACAGTTGAAGTACGTAAGGTGTATGGTGAACCCTAGATCTATGGATGAAGTCAAAAGGTGAGTAATGGGTTGGATCAAGAGGGTTAAACAAATGTAAATGTGATCCAACTTGGTTATACGAGTGACTTATGAGATTATAAACCAGATCTAGAATCAGGGTACTAGTCAAAGATGAGAAAATCCACTGCCTTGGGAACCGTGTCCAATGCAGGGTAGTTAAAGACCAGGATGGGGCTAACTAGTACCAGTGATAGACTTGATGGAAAATATGACAGTATCAAAGTGCCCGAGTCTAAAAACTAAGATCAAAACACAAGATAAATTGGCCAATGAGGGAGTGCGAATGGGTTGAAGGGTTACTGCCTTGGGGTTTGGGCCTTGTGGAGTCACCCAAGCATGACGCCTAGGAGGACCCACTTGGGGTTTAACCCGATCTACAATACCCAGATACAGTTTGCCAATTGATCAAAGGATTTGATCTGTGGAATTTTCCAATTATTTTTAGTTAGGGTTTTAAATGGGGGTTTTAATGATAAAATATTATGCCAATGGATTGGAACCAAGAAAAGAAGAACAAACATATGGATCTTACCTGGATAACCTTGTAGATGCCTTGATGATGATGATCTATGCAAACTCGATCAATTTGGGAAGATTTGAGCAAGTATTCTATGAGATCGATTTTGCCCAAGGAAACCAATGCGCCCTCCCTCCTGCACAATAAACGTCAACAATATCACAGTTATTGCATCAAGAGATAAAGACTAATGCTACAAGAGAAATAAAAGAAAGCTAGCATAGATCACAATGATATTAATGATAACCCCCTGATACAAGCGAATGCCAATCCAAGCGAGTTAAGGAAGCCCTACAAAAACGCCCAAGGTCGAAGTCACCCTCCTGTAGACAAGACAAAGATTTCCAAAATATATAGATCTTACCACAAATACCCAAATGCTAGGATGCAATAGACTTTCCAATCACCATCTAAGAACACCAAATGCAAAGGAGACCGCAAGAATTTCGACGAGAATTTTCTATTATCAAGATTCCAAGAGCCAAAGACGCCTTACAATGAGAAACTCTCTCCTTTAAATAAGAAGGAGAGATTCCAAGAGCCAAAGACGCCTTACAATGAGAAGCTCTCTCCTTTAAATAGGAAGGAGAGGCACCAAAACCCTAACCACTTTTTGAATGAGTGGCTAAGATTAAAAGATCAAAATGTCTAATCAATGGTTGAGATGAGCTCAACAATAAAATACATGGATCACTAATAAAATATACAATAAGTGGACAAAATCTCCCTAAGGGAGGAGATCCCACCAAATCATGATGATAAAATATAACAACTAGCTCATGGTGGGTCCAAGGGATAATTTTTGACACCCTTGGTCAATCCCCATAGCACAATAATAATAAAATAGTCATCAAAGTACCAAATCGTGCCTCTATGGACAAATCGTGACCTTAGGAGGCTCCAGAAATCATCAGAAAATGCCATGAGTGATGGATGTGGGTCCCGATGAAGCTGAAACTGCTGGAGAAGGTGTGGAAGATATCCCACTCATCATCACTGATCATCCCATGCCATAACATTGCCTCAGTAGCCCAAATCGAATTCCTCTGTAGCCATTTCTACCAATTCTGAACTACCTTGGGAAGCGTAAAACTGCCCAAACTGCCTCCTGGAGTGACTGCGCTATCAAGGTGAGGGCACCAGTGTGTCTGGGAGGGGGGTAATATGGTAAAAACAAGTGGCTGGACCACCCCCTCCATGCACAACGCCCTAGGTGAACCAAATAAAAAACCAACACTGCTCTGACAGGGCTTCTAACAGGCCAAAACTGCACTAGGATAGCCAACTGAAGCTCAAACATCACTGTAACTGCCCAGAACTGAAAACAAACTCTCTCATTCGACTCAGAAGGTCCAAATCTATCCAAGATGTGTACTCATACACCATATGGATCTCTGCATGATCATATAATATATCCAATATGCCCGAACAGGTGAAATAATAATAATTTGTAAATGATCAAATAATGCTGAAAACCATAAATCATCATCATAACACTGCATATGATGCATAGAATCATCATGTACATGTACATAGACCATATATCATCTATCTATATCATCATAAGGTCTAATCATCTCATGTCCTGTGGTTGACCTTGGTCAAACTGGGTTTGACCAAGTCAACATGACCAAATATAACTCAAACTATCTGTTATCACCTAAACTGTAGTTACCCCTATGGATGGATCCAGTCATGGATGGCAATAGGGAAGGGCAACTCAAAAGGTGCAACCACGATCACCTCGACCTCCAATATATGGTTGTCACGCCAGTCGAGGCAACCTTCGCTTTATGTTATCTAGCCCAGACAACAAAGGGGGAGACCCGATCTACTCCCGACAGGAGAGATCAAAACCAAGACACCAAATCAGGGTATTTCTAAGTGAAGTTAGGTGTATGGTTTATCCTAGACCTAAGGATGAAGTCACAAGCCAAGTGAGGGGTTCAATAGGTATAGCTTTGGTTCATAGTTGATGTGAGAGTGACTTACAATGTTTGAAATGAGATCTAGGGTGAGTGTACTAGTTCAATGTTGGAAAATCCACTGCCTTGGGAACCGTGTCCAATGCAGGGTAGTTTAGGGGTTCAATTGGGGCTAACTAGTACAGATGACAAGCTTGACCATGATACCTGATAGCTTCAAGGGTTTAGTTCACCATACTAAAGTCAAATCACAAGTAAATTCAACAATCTAGGAAAGTCGAATTGACTTGGAGAGTAACCAGTGCCTTGGGAATTGGGAAGTGGAGTCAAAGTAGGGTTGACTTGTGGTTTAAGACTCCTAGTACATGAGATAAGTGGGCAATTTAAGTCTTGATGTATGGATAGATCTAGATCTAGGTTTTACCCAAGTGGACCACAATCCCTTAAAACAAGGAATGCTATCCCCAAGGCGAGATTTGACAAAGTGACAGTCTAGACCTAGGTTTTGAATTATTCCGATTCCAAATCTCCAAAAATCTCAAGTACCCACGTCCTAGAAGTGAGTTAACTCACTTCTCCAAGGTGGTGCGACTTTACCCAAGGAGGCTAAAAAGGTGGGTTAGGTGGGTCAAGACAAGTCCGATGGCATCCAAACTTTAGATCCGGGTAGGTTAGTCAAGTAGGAATATGGATCTATAATTTCGCGGCAATCCGACGGCTAGATCTTTCTAGATCTGAGTTTAAGTACACCTAATGGTCCATAATGAGGATTAAATCCCTTAAAATGTGGAATAGGGCCCACAAGGTGAATTTCAGAAAAGTAACAATCTGGGTGTATGTTATTTGATGTGTAGATTATGGATCAAGCGGGATCTCAAACACCCATCACCTAGATCTAGGTCAACTCACAACCACCAGGAAGTGTGCCTTGCTTGGGAGAAGCTAAGTTGGCTTGGGAAGGGGATCAAACGGAAGCCAATCCTCACCAAACTATAGATCCGGGATGTCGTGGATGCTATAGAGGTGGGTTTTCAATATTATGCCCACAACCCACTAGATCTAAGTAGATCTGAGAAAATGTAAAATGGGGGTTTTAAGATATTTAGGGTTTTAACAATTTATGAACTATGTCAATGGATTGGATAAAGGAAAGAGAAACAAACCTGTGGATCTTACCTGGGTAACCTTGTAGATGCCTTGATGATGATGATCTATGCAAACCCGATCAATTTGAGAAGCTTTGAGGTAGTTTCTATGCAAGTCGATTTGATCCAAGAAGCCAATGCGCCCTCTCTCCTGCACAACAAACGTCAACAATATCAGATTTGATGCATCAAGAGATAAGACTAATGCCACAAAAGAAGTAACAGGAAGATAGCATAGATCACAATGAAGCTAATGATAACCCCCTGATACAAGCGAATGCCAAGAAAGTCGATTTGAAGAAGCCTTGCAAAATCGCCCTTGTTGAAGTCGCCCTCCTGTAGACAAACAATGATTTCCAAAAAAAAGATAGATCTTACCACAATTTCCAAATGCTAGGTTGCAATAGACTTTCCAATCACCATCTAAGAACACCAGATGCAAAGGAGACCACAAGAATTTCCACAAGAATATTTTTCTATACCAATAATCCAAGAGCCAAAGACCCCTTACAATGAGAGGCTCTCTCCTTTAAATAGGAAGGAGAGGCACCAAAACCCTAACCACTTTTTGAATGAGTGGCTAAGATTAAAAGATACAAATGTCTAATCAATGGTTGAGATGAGCTCAACAATATAATACATGGATCACACATAAAATATAATGTAAGTGGACAAAATCGCCCTAGAAGAGGGGAATCCCACCAAATCATGATGATAAAATATCATAAGAAGCTTATGGTGGGTCCAAGGGGTAATTTTATCCCTCCTTGGTCAATCCCCATAGCACAATAACCAATAAATAATCATGAATGTACCAAATCGTGCCTCCATAGTCAAGTCGTGGTCCTCAAAAGACCTCAGAAATCCACAGAAAGTGCCATAAGTGATGGATGCGGGCCCCGATGAAGCTGAAACTGCTGGAGAAGGTGTGGAAGGCCCCGATCTATCATCACTGATCATCCCATGCCATAACTTTGCCTCAGTAGCCCAAATCGATTTCCTCAATAGCCATTTCTACCAATCCTGAAATGCCTCGGGAAGCGTGAAACTGCCCCAAACAGCCTCCTGGAGTGCTAGCGCTGTCAAGGTGAGGGCACCAATGTGTCCGGGAGGGGGGTAATATGGTAAAAACAAGTGGCTGGACCACCCCCTCCATCATCAGCGCCCTAGGTCAACCGGATAAAAATCACATCTGCTCCAACAGGGCCTCCAACAGACCAAAACTGCACTGGGACAGCCTACTGAGGCTCAATCATCACTGTAAGTGCCCGGAACTGAAAACAAACTGTCCCATTGGACTCAGAAGGTCCAAATCTATCCAAGATGTGTACTCATACACCATATGAGTCTCTGCATGATCAAAATAAATATCCAATATACCGGAACAAGGCCAATAATAATGATCTGTAAATGACCAAACACTGCTGTAACCCAAGAATCATCATCATAACCCTGTAGCTGCTGCATAGAATCATCATGTATGTGTACATAGACCATATATCATCTATCCATATCACCATAAGGTCTAACATCTCATGTCCCATGGTCCTCCATGGTCAAACTAGGTCCAACCAAGACCAAATATAACTCAGACGATCATCCAAGGCTGTTGTAAAGTATCAAGGTTAATACATGCTCTACAACTTATTCAAATAGCAATTATAACACATAATGATCATAACTGGCGATCTACATCCAAATATATAGTGTCGTTAATTATTATTATTACTCAGACTAAACTTTCAGGATCATACTCACTTCATAGTTGTGATCAATTTGCTAGTGAAGGGTGAAGGCTAAATTAACTGGCTAGGCTAAGGGATGACTTGACTGACTTGACTTTGTGACACTTTGGCAAGGGAAAGGGAATACACACCATAGTATATATTGAATGAGCAATAACACAGGGAATGGCGGTGTCTCACAAATGGATGAGTTGTTTAAAGAGGGTTTATTCACCTTCACAGATGCGCACAATCCATAATACAAATAAGGCCAGCAATTGTATAGATATAGCATTTAAGTTCCATTGCTTTTTGTGCCTGAAGTTCCCATAGCCTTGATCTATGTGTGTTTATAAACACATTGCATAGATTTACATTTTTTCTTTAGGCTTTCTGCTGCAGATGTGTTTTTAAGGCACTTGTTTACCTGAGCACTTCTAGGTGTGTCATGGACAGCTTGTTTACCTAGGTATTTATTTTCCAAAAAGATATAACATTTTATTTTCATTGCCATGTTCATTTGGCATGCTTCTCATTCATGTGTGTTTAGAAACACATTGCATGAATGGGCTTTTCATACAAGATATAGCATTTCATTTTTCCAGATTTTGTATACATGGCAGCACTAAAAGTTTCAAGTTTAGCCAACACCACTTTAGTGACCAGGGGGATTTCACAAGGAACTCCAACTCACCATAGGTAAGTTTTGTCACCAACTCAGAGCCGAGACACAATAAACAGGTAAGCTCATCCAATACAGAGGCTATAGTGGGGAAAAGTCCTCCATGCCGCTAGTCAAGTAGTAAGTCAGGGTGATAATCTAAAAGGTAGGCAATGGATGGATGAAGACAATGAAATGATGGAGCCAACACTAGCAAGCCAATGTATGGTGGAATGATCACCTCTATTCTCCCTAAGGAGGGTGCATACCAATGAGTATGAATAATGAACTTCTAAGTCTGAGTAGGGACAATATAATATATATAATAGATCAACCAGGTCCATATATCTATATGATCGCCAGATCATGACACTAAGAGCTAAGACATGCTATGAGAATAAGTATAAAAGCAATCTAACCATAACACCATGATATACCTGCTGAGTCATATACCTGAATGTACATCAACCTGTACCATCCTCTGTCCTCTGAAACTGCTGCTGCAACTCTGGGCACTACTGACTGCTCTGTACCAATGGTATAATGGCTACATCGGTCATCTCTCTGAGTGTCCTGAGGCTCAGTAATGGCATGGGGAATATAACTGTTGTTCACAATCTGATAGTGATCCAATATAGATGCTCATCTCAGCATCTCAAATGTAGGGGAACTGGCTGAATAGTGTACTGGCATCAGAAAAATAATGTATGTTAGCCCGGCTACTATAAATGTGATAACATCTGGCTCCGGCTGGGACAAGTGCTCTGCTGAAATGAGCGCTTGAGAACCTCAGAATCTCTGGTCCTCGAACTCTGCTACTCGAATCCATGATCCAGCACTCTACCATTTTATTTCCAGCTTTTATTCTTGCAACCTATTTTCTGCATTCACAAACATCAAAAATACCTCATGCCGCATGTGTGGGAAAAAAAAAAAAAAACAACTGAAATGAAATCTATTCTATGTCAGAAATATAAATGCATGAAATATAAATGCAGAAAGTAAATTAAACTACTAACATAATTTGCAAAATTTGAAATATATTTTGCAGGGAAAAAGAAAAGTGACAGGTACTCAGTTAAACTAGAAGCTTACAAAGGAGCTTAGAGATAAAGAAAGTGCCAGACTCAATGGCTAAAAAGACTAACTACTGCCTAAGTAGGCTTATTTGGTTTCCTACCTACCCTAATCTACCAGGCAATGCAATGCATAGTTTACTCGATAGGTGGGAAATAGTGTTTTAACAAAAGCCCATTTACAGGGAGTTCGAGTTCATCCCCGTCTAGAGTTTCTAGAAACACTGATCCTTTTCCAGCTATCCTTGATACTCGATATGGGCCCATCCAAATTTTTTCAAATTTTCCATGGTTTCCAGGTTTTGCCTTGTTTTTATCCCATAACAAAACTATGTCTCCAACTCCGAACTTTACATTCCTTGTTTTTTGATCAAAAGTTCCTTTGACTCTTTCCTGCTCAATAATGGTTTTGTTAAATGCCATCCTTCTCATTTCATCAAGTTCTACTAGTTTATCAATTCTTGCTTGGAAGGCTTCTTCATCTGAAGTGCATTGTTGTAACAGCTCATATACAGGAATTTGCAAATTTATTGGGAGTCTACAATCTTGCCCATATACCAACTCAAAAGGAGATTTTCCGGTAATTCTTTTAACCGTTGTCCTGTCAGCCCATAGAGCATATTTCAACTTCGTGTCCCAACTTCTCTTGTTGGTGCCAACCATTCTTTTCAGCAGTCTTATCAAATTCTTATTGCTAGATTCAGCGAGACCGTTTCCTTGAGGATAATAATTTGAGGAATGCGAGAGAGTGATTCCATGATTCATGCAAAAGGTTGACATTTCTATTTTACTGAAAGCGGGAGCGTTATCAGTTGTTATTTTTAGAGGACAACCATATCTGGATACAATGTTTTCTTCCAAAAATTTCACAACTACCTCGGCTGTAGCTTTCTTGGTTGGGATGGCTTCTACCCATCGAGTAAAGTAATCAGTACAGGTCAACATATACTTATGTCCATTGCTCGAGTTTTCACTAAAAGGTCCAACAAAATCCATACCCCATTGCTGGAAAGGAGCTTCTACTACTACAGGATTTAGAGGTAGTGCAGGCAATCTCGGTTTTCCTGAAAAAAGTTGGCACTCTTGACAAACTCTAACATAAGAATGCACATCCTTGAAAAGTGTTGGCCAATAATAACCAGCCCTCATGATTTTTGCAGCGGTTGTTCTTGGGGCATAATGCCCACCACATAATCCGGAGTGCATTTCTTTCATAATGGTTTGTGATTCCTCAGGGTTAACACACTTCAGAATTATTCCATCAGGATTTCTCCATCCTAACCCGTCTTGAGTTATAACATACTTCTCAGCCTTCAATCTCAATGCTCTTCTCTGATGATCTACAAGGTGGTCAGGGCATGACAAGTTTCTCAAGAAATACATAATATCTTTGTACCACTCATGTTCGTCATTAATGTTTAAAATGCCAATGTTTCTTCCACTTACCACATTTACCATGTCACCTCCCTTTTCGGTCAAAAGTTGAGCTAACCCTTGCCCTTTAACAATCTTGATAGGCTTAATTTCTAGGTCATACTCTTGTATGCGTGAAATCCAATTTCCCCTTACACCTATACCATCTGCTTGTGACAAAACATCCTTTACTGCTTGGTATGGGACGTATGCCTTGATTTTGGAATATCCCACATATGTTCTAAAGTGTTTCAAGGCTTTGACTAAAGCGTAGGCTTGTTTTTCAGTTGTGGTATACTTCAGTTCGGCATCTCTCAAATTTTTACTCATGAATGCTATAGGCTGTTCGTGGTTTTCATCGTTCTTCTGTAATAATACACCAGCAATAGTATCTTCCGAAGCATATGAGTAAATCATGAATTCTTTATTGTAATCAGGACAAGCTAACACAGGGGAGGTTGAAATGGCCTTTTTAAGCTTGGTGAAAGACAATTCACATTCTTTATCCCATACAAACTTTACATCCTTTTTAAGAAGGGCATTTAATGGTTTGGCCAATTCTGCTAAGTTTGGGATGAATCTTCGGACAAAATTTATTTTACCAAAGAAAGATTGCAAGGTGGCTACATTATGGGGTGCTGCAATAGCATTGATAGCCTGGACACGTTCTAGGTCAATTCTGATACCTTCTTTTGACACAATGTGTCCTAGTAACTTACCTTCATCTACTCCAAAAGTCGACTTTTTGGGGTTTAAAGATATACCAAACTTTCTGCAATGCTCAAAAACTCTTCTCAAATGTTCTACATGATCTCCCCTTTTCTTCGAAAAAACTGTCAAGTCATCTTGATAAATGGCAATGATTTTCCCAATCAAATCACTAAATGCCTGGTCCATAGCCCTTTGAAAGGTAGAACCAGCATTTAATCGTCCGAAAGGCATTCTTATATATTGGAAAGTTCCCCATGGAGTAGTAAAGGTTGTTTTTTCTCTGTCTTCCTTTCTAATACGTACCTGATTATACCCTGAGAACCCATCCAACATAGACAACATTCCTGCCCCAGTGACACTCTGCAATAAATTTTCCATGTTAGGCAAAGGGTAATTGTCCTTAAGGGATGCTTGGTTTAGGTTTCTGAAATCAATACATACCCTGATTTCACCACTTTTCTTTCTTACAATCACAGGGTTAGAAACCCAAGTAGTGTGTCGAACAGGTTGGATAATTCCCGCAGCCAACATTTTTTCAAGTTCTTTTTTGATCAATGGTGCAAGTTTGGGATTGACGTTTCTTAGCTTTTGCCTATAAGGTTTAGCCCCTTCATGCAACGGGATAGTGTGCTCAATAATTTCAGGATCAAAAGTTTTGAGTTCATCATATGCCCAGGCAAAAATATCTCTATACTTCCTTATCAGATTCACAATTGCCTTTCTTTCTTCTAGGGAAGCATTCTTTCCTATCCTAATCATTCTAGGGAAACTGAGGTTCCAATATTTATCTCTATAACCTCATCTACCGGTTCAGCTCTTTTACCTTTGTATTCATCATGCCTATTGAAATTTTTCTCCAGAGGTATTGCTAATTTCATAACATCAAGATCTTGAATGGAAGAACCGCTTGATTTATCTTCTAGGTTCACATTGCAATTCTGAAAACTTTCATTGTTTTGTAAGAATGCAATGATTTGTGCATCATTATCAAAGACTTGCCAATGATCTTGATTATCAGGAACGGAAGGTCTAAATATTACTTCAACCTTACACTCTTTGTTTCTAAGATGATCAGGAGTTTCAAAGGTGCATGCTATTACTGATAATGCATCGGCCAGGGTATTTTCTTCTCTCGGGACTGCTCGTATTGCAAAGGCATCAAACATTTCTATAGTATCCCAAACCGCATTTCGATAATCCCTAAGCCTATTATTTTTGGCTGCAAACTGGTTCTTCACTTGGGACACAACCAAATCAGAGTCTCCTGTTACATTTACACATTTAATCTTTTGTTCCTGGCAAATCTCTAACCCTAAGAGCAATGCTTCATACTCAGCTACATTGTTTGTGCATTCAAATTCAAGACGATACGCAAACAATTTTTCTTCACCAGAAGGAGACGTAAGGACAATTCCAGCCCCAGCACCATGCCTAGATTTTGCCCCATCAAAATGCATCTTCCCAACTTGACTAGGAGGAAAAGGATGTGGTCGGGGCTCTTCCCAAAAGTTAGCCATCACCATATAATTTCCAACTTCCTCAGTGAGGCGCATAGCCTCTTCAAACAAGTAGTCGGGGGTTTCTACATGTTCAGTCATAGGTTTTTCATTCATCAATCTATAAGAAGCCTTTTCCCCAATAGGGATGGTAGCGTAAGATAAATCCATTTGGATGCTTCCTCCTAATTTGGCAGCCCACTCCCTTGACAACAACATCCCCCATGCGTCAGGAATATCTAGAACCAAAACATTCATACTTATTTCAATTGCAGGATAAGCAGCCAGTTTCATCTTGAGATTCTCAATCATACCTTTCGACTTAACAGGCCTAGAATCCATCCCACACACATTCCTATACTCTCTGGATGGTTTTAGCTCCAATTGTTCCATGACCTTGAGAGGCATAATGTTTACTTCTGCTCCTGAATCTAACATACAATAGTGCAATATCAATTGATTGATCTCCAAAGCAATATAAAAAGGGGGGTGACCACTGCCTTTATCAATTACACTTTGAATCATAATGGGGGGGTCATCCTCAGTTGTTGATTTCACAGGACTGTTGACTTTAGGCTCAATTCCTAAGAATTTAGTTGCTTGATTAAAGTATGACGGGATTTTCAAAAGTTCCTCCAAGGGCACGGGGATATTGGGTTTGGATAAGAAATTACTCAAGTCAATCTTTAGGTTGCAAGTCTTTTCTTGATCTTTGGTGTTTATTTTTAGACCCAATAAATGCATTACCTGTGCTCTAACGGAAGGGATAATTACCAGGTCCCTCAAAGATACCATGACAGAGGATCCCGAGAATTTTCCCAGTATACTTGAATTTATCTTTTCTTGTGTTATAGGGGAAATCTCTTTGCTAGGAGTATTCTCTTGCTTTCTTTGCACTGGCTCCCTAGCCTGGGGTTTAACAGGGCTCGGACTTGTTACCTTCTTGGTGACTTGAGGAGACAATCTTCTGGGTTGATCATTTTTCTTTAAAATTCCTTTAGGAAGGATGTTTGGAGTTTGAGTTGGGATTCTACGAGTGATATTCCTTTGGTCAAGGGAATTTTCTTTTACAGTAGTTTTGCTCTTATCTGTATCTTTCAAATTATTCTTTGCCTGAGACCTAGTTACCACTCGACTATCAGAAGCTTTGCTTGTAGACCTAGTTTGAAAAGATTCATTGGTATACACACCCTCAGAGGTTTTACAGAAAGGTTTATAGTTTTCGATATTCTCTCTTTGTTTTCTGAGAACTACCCCATTCAGGTTTCGGATTAAACCACTCATTTCGGTCATCATTTTCAAAATCATATCGTTCTCTGAATTAGTGACGCAAGGCATAGTTCTAAGAGTTGTAAGGATGTGAATGAGTTCGCTCCTCAGCGGAGTCACGATTGGGAGTCGCCAGGTAGATTTAGCTCTTCTACCAAGATATGTGTCGTTGTATATGCGGCAAGGACTACTAGCTTTTCCAAGGTAGAATCCCCGGCAACGGCGCCAAAATGTTATCACCTAAACTGTAGTTACCCCTATGGATGGATCCAGTCATGGATGGCAATAGGGAAGGGCAACTCAAAAGGTGCAACCACGATCACCTCGACCTCCAATACATGGTTGTCACGCCAGTCGAGGCAACCTTCGCTTTATGTTATCTAGCCCAGACAACAAAGGGGGAGACCCGATCTACTCCCGACAGGAGAGATCAAAACCAAGACACCAAATCAGGGTATTTCTAAGTGAAGTTAGGTGTATGGTTTATCCTAGACCTAAGGATGAAGTCACAAGCCAAGTGAGGGGTTCAATAGGTATAGCTTTGGTTCATAGTTGATGTGAGAGTGACTTACAATGTTTGAAATGAGATCTAGGGTGAGTGTACTAGTTCAATGTTGGAAAATCCACTGCCTTGGGAACCGTGTCCAATGCAGGGTAGTTTAGGGGTTCAATTGCGGCTAACTAGTACAGATGACAAGCTTGACCATGATACCTGATAGCTTCAAGGGTTTAGTTCACCATACTAAAGTCTAATCACAAGTAAATTCAACAATCTAGGAAAGTCGAATTGACTTGGAGAGCAACCAGTGCCTTGGGAATAGGGAAGTGGAGTCAAAGTAGGGTTGACTTGTGGTTTAAGACTCCTAGTACATGAGATAAGTGGGCAATTTAAGTCTTGATGTATGCATAGATCTAGATCTAGGTTTTACCCAAGTGGACCACAATCCCTTAAAACAAGGAATGCTATCCCCAAGGCGAGATTTGACAAAGTGACAGTCTAGACCTAGGTTTTGAATTATTCCGATTCCAAATCTCCAAAAATCTCAAGTACCCACGTCCTAGAAGTGAGTTAACTCACTTCTCCAAGGTGGTGCGACTTTACCCAAGGAGGCTAAAAAGGTGGGTTAGGTGGGTCAAGACAAGTCCGATGGCATCCAAACTTTAGATCCGGGTAGGTTAGTCAAGTAGGAATATGGATCTATAATTTCGCGGCAATCCGACGGCTAGATCTTTCTAGATCTGAGTTTAAGTACACCTAATGGTCCAAAATGGGGATTAAATCCCTTAAAATGTGGAATAGGGCCCACAAGGTGAATTTCAGAAAAGTAACAATCTGGGTGTATGTTATTTGATGTGTAGATTATGGATCAAGCGGGATCTCAAACACCCATCACTTAGATCTAGGTCAACTCACAACCACCAGGAAGTGCGCCTTGCTTGGGAGAAGCTAAGTTGGCTTGGGAAGGGGATCAAACGGAAGCCAATCCTCACCAAACTATAGATCCGAGATGTCGTGGATGCTATAGAGGTGGGTTTTCAATATTATGCCCAACAACCCACTAGATCTAAGTAGATCTGAGAAAATGTAAAATGGGGGTTTTAAGATATTTAGGGTTTTAACAATTTATGAACTATGTCAATGGATTGGATAAAGGAAAGAGAAACAAACCTGTGGATCTTACCTGGGTAACCTTGTAGATGCCTTGATGATGATGATCTATGCAAACCCGATCAATTTGAGAAGCTTTGAGGTAGTTTCTATGCAAGTCGATTTGATCCAAGAAGCCAATGCGCCCTCTCTCCTGCACAACAAACGTCAACAATATCAGATTTGATGCATCAAAAGATAAGACTAATGCCACAAAAGAAGTAACAGGAAGATAGCATAGATTATAATGAAGCTAATGATAACCCCCTGATACAAGCGAATGCCAAGAAAGTCGATTTGAAGAAGCCTTGCAAAATCGCCCTTGTTGAAGTCGCCCTCCTGTAGACAAACAATGATTTCCAAAAAAAAGATAGATCTTACCACAATTTCCAAATGCTAGGTTGCAATAGACTTTCCAATCACCATCTACGAACACCAGATGCAAAGGAGACCACAAGAATTTCCACAAGAATATTTTTCTATACCAATAATCCAAGAGCCAAAGACCCCTTACAATGAGAGGCTCTCTCCTTTAAATAGGAAGGAGAGGCACCAAAACCCTAACCACTTTTTGAATGAGTGGCTAAGATTAAAAGATACAAATGTCTAATCAATGGTTGAGATGAGCTCAACAATATAATACATGGATCACACATAAAATATAATGTAAGTGGACAAAATCGCCCTAGAAGAGGGGAATCCCACCAAATCATGATGATAAAATATCATAAGAAGCTTATGGTGGGTCCAAGGGGTAATTTTATCCCTCCTTGGTCAATCCCCATAGCACAATAACCAATAAATAATCATGAATGTACCAAATCGTGCCTCCATAGTCAAGTCGTGGTCCTCAAAAGACCTCAGAAATCCACCAAAAGTGCCATAAGTGATGGATGCGGGCCCCGATGAAGCTGAAACTGCTGGAGAAGGTGTGGAAGGCCCCGATCTATCATCACTGATCATCCCATGCCATAACTTTGCCTCAGTAGCCCAAATCGATTTCCTCAATAGCCATTTCTACCAATCCTGAAATGCCTCGGGAAGCGTGAAACTACCCCAAACAGCCTCCTGGAGTGTTAGCGCTGTCAAGGTGAGGGCACCAATGTGTCCGGGAGGGGGGTAATATGGTAAAAACAAGTGGCTGGACCACCCACTCCATCATCAGCGCCCTACGTCAACCGGATAAAAATCACATCTGCTCCAACAGGGCCTCCAACAGACCAAAACTGCACTGGGACAGCCTACTGAGGCTCAATCATCACTGTAAGTGCCCGGAACTGAAAACAAACTGTCCCATTGGACTCAGAAGGTCCAAATCTATCCAAGATGTGTACTCATACACCATATGAGTCTCTGCATGATCAAAATAAATATCCAATATACCGGAACAAGGCCAATAATAATGATCTGTAAATGACCAAACACTGCTGTAACCCAAGAATCATCATCATAACCCTGTAGCTGCTGCATAGAATCATCATGTATGTGTACATAGACCATATATCATCTATCCATATCATCATAAGGTCTAACATCTCATGTCCCATGGTCCTCCATGGTCAAACTAGGTCCAACCAAGACCAAATATAACTCAGACGATCATCCAAGGCTGCTGTAAAGTATCAAGGTTAATACATGCTCTACAACTTATTCAAATAGCAATTATAACACATAATGATCATAACTGGCGATCTACATCCAAATATATAGTGTCGTTAATTATTATTATTACTCAGACTAGACTTTCAGGATCATACTCACTTCATAGTTGTGATCAATTTGCTAGTGAAGGGTGAAGGCTAAATTAACTGGCTAGGCTAAGGGATGACTTGACTGACTTGACTTTGTGACACTTTGGCAAGGGAAAGGGAATACACACCATAGTATATATTGAATGAGCAATAACACAGGGAATGGCGGTGTCTCACAAATGGATGAGTTGTTTAAAGAGGGTTTATTCACCTTCACAGATGCGCACAATCCATAATACAAATAAGGCCAGCAATTGTATAGATATAGCATTTAAGTTCCATTGCTTTTTGGGCCTGAAGTTCCCATAGCCTTGATCTATGTGTGTTTATAAACACATTGCATAGATTTACATTTTTTCTTTAGGCTTTCTGCTGCAGGTGTGTTTTTAAGGCACTTGTTTACCTGAGCACTTCTAGGTGTGTCATGGACAGCTTGTTTACCTAGGTATTTATTTTCCAAAAAGATATAACATTTTATTTTCATTGCCATGTTCATTTGGCATGCTTCTCATTCATGTGTGTTTAGAAACACATTGCATGAATGAGCTTTTCATACAAGATATAGCATTTCATTTTTCCAGATTTTGTATACATGGCAGCACTAAAAGTTTCAGGTTTAGCCAACACCACTTTAGTGACTAGGGGGATTTCACAAGGAACTCCAACTCACCATAGGTAAGTTTTGTCACCAACTCAGAGCCGAGACACAATAAACAGGTAAGCTCATCCAATACAGAGGCTACAGTGGGGAAAAGTCCTCCATGCCACTAGTCAAGTAGTAAGTCAGGGTGATAATCTAAAAGGTAGGCAATGGATGGATGAAGACAATGAAATGATGGAGCCAACACTAGCAAGCCAATGTATGGTGGAATGATCACCTCTATTCTCCCTAAGGAGGGTGCATACCAATGAGTATGAATAATGAACTTCTAAGTCTGAGTAGGGACAATATAATATATATAATAGATCAACCAGGTCCATATATCTATATGATCGCCAGATCATGACACTAAGAGCTAAGACATGCTATGAGAATAAGTATAAAAGCAATCTAACCATAACACCATGATATACCTGCTGAGTCATATACCTGAATGTACATCAACCTGTACCATCCTCTGTCCTCTGAAACTGCTGCTGCAACTCTGGGCACTACTAACTGCTCTGTACCAATGATATAATGGCTACATCGGTCATCTCTCTGAGTGTCCTGAGGCTCAGTAATGGCATGGGGAATATAACTGCTGTCCACAATCTGATAGTGATCCAATATAGATGCTCATCTCAGCATCTCAAATGTACGGGAACTAGCTGAATAGTGTACTGGCATCAGAAAAATAATGTATGGTAGCCCGGCTACTATAAATGTGATAACACTATCATCGAAAGTTGCTACAAAGTGTCAGAGGTTAATGCATGCTCTACAATTCATTCAAATAGCAATTATAACAAGTAGCAATCATTACTGGCGATCTACCAACAAATATATAATGTCATTAATTATTATTATGACTCAGACTAGACTTTCAAGACCATACTCATTTCATAGTTGTAATCAATTTGCTAGTGAAGGGTGAAGGCTTAAAATAAACTAGCTAGGCCAAGGGATGACTCACTGACTCAACATTGTGACACTTTGGAGATGGGCAAGGGAATACATACCATAGCATATACTGAATGAGCAACAACACAGGGAATGGCGATGTCTCACAAATGGGTAAGTTGTTCAAAGAGTGTTTATTCACCTTTAACAGATGCGCACAATCCATAATACAAACGAGGCCAACAATCTTTTTGATATAGCTTTTGAGTTCCATTGCTTTTTGGGCCTAAAGTTTCCATAGTCTTTGATCTACGTGTGTTTATAAACACATTGCATAGATTTACATTTACTTAGGCTTTTTGCTGCAGGTGTGTTTTTAAGGCACTTGTTTACCTAAGCACTTCTAGGTGTGTCACAGACAGCTTGTTTACCTAGGTATTTACATTTCACAAGATATAACATTTTATTTCATAGCCATTTTCATTTGGCTTGCCTTTCATTCATGTGTGTTTAGAAACACATTGCATGAATGGGCTTTTCATACAAGATATAACATTTTCATTTCCATACTTTGTATTTATGGCAGCACTAAAAGTTTCAGGTTTAGCCAACACAACTTTAGTGACTAGGGGGATTTCTCAAGGAAATCCAACTCACCATAGGTAAGTTTTGTTACCAACTCAGAGCCGAGACACAATAAACAGGAAAGCTCATCCAACACATAGGCTACTGTGGGGAAAAGTCCTCCATGCCACTAGTCAAGAAATAAGTCAGGGTGATAAACTAAAAGGTAGGTAATGGATGGATGAAGACAATGAATAATGGAGCCAACACTAGCACGCCAAGGTATGGTGGAATGATCACCTCTATTCTCTCTAAGGAGGGTAAAACCAATGAGTATGAATAGTGAACCTCTAAGTCTGAGTAAGGACAATATAATATATACAAAAAAATCAACCAGGTCCACATATCTATATGATCGCCAAATCATGATACTAAATGCTTAGACATGCCATAAGAACGAATATAAAAGCAATATAACCACAACACCATAATATACCTGCTGAGTCATATACCTGAATGCTCATCAATCTGAACCCTCATCTGTCCTCTGAAACTATTGCTGTAACTCTGGGCACTACTGACTGCTCTGTACAAATGGCATAATAGCTACATCGATCATCTCTCTGAGTGTCCTGAGACTCAGTCATGGCATGGGGAATATATATGATGTCAAAATCTGATAGTGATCCATAGTAGATGCTCATCTCAGCATCTCAATGTAAGGGAACTGGCTGAATAGTGTACTGGAATCTGACAAAAAATGTATGGTAGCCCGGCTACTATATATGTGATAACAGGATCCATTGATTTCATTTCATGGACTTTTTGGCTTACATAACCCTTTGGATCTCAGGCGTGCTGATAAGCACAACTAATTGCAGTTTGCATCTAGGGCATGTTTATATATATATATATATAAGGTCAGCAATTGTTTAGATATAGAATTTAAGAACCATTGCTTTTTGGACCTTTCCTATACCCTTCGAGAAGTATTTTTAGCAGTTCATCGCTCTTGCCCCTTTTTTAGTTTCCATGGGCGAATCTATATAAGTTTCCAAAAGTAGTACATGAGCTTTCAGTTTTAGCCAACAACATCTCAAGTGACTATGGGGAGTTCATGCTAGTGCCAAACATCGGGACAACCGACCAGAATGATTTAGGCCTACAATCCAACTTACCAAAGGCAAGTTTTGTCACCAACTCAGAGCTGAGACACTAAACAAACAGGGATGCGGTCCACACACAGAGGTAGTAAAACGGGACATCCTCAATATCAAAAAGTCAAGTAAGATAAGTCAAAGGTTAACGCCAAATAAGGAAAGTCATGGATGGATGGAGTCAAGTGAAAGTGGAGCCTAAGCTAGCAGACAACTGGTGTCAAGAAAGACCATATCTATGCAAGGTAGTAAACCAGTGAGTTTTGTCAAACAACCTAAATGTGCAAGTAAAATGTCCATTTTATTATTTATCATCAAGATAGTCCATTTTAAGTTTATAAAGTTTGCCACATTATGAATCATATACCAAGCTAATGCTGTGAACATGACTAAAGCAACAAGATAATAATCCATAGTCAATGACCAGAAATCCATAGGTCATACAACATCATCATAAGAATAATCATCACATATCATCTAAAACATTGCTGCAATACATCTCTAAGCATTGAACTGAAACTATATGGAATAAAGGATCACGTCGGTCATCAAATCTGAACTCTCAAGGCTCGGCCTTGACACAAGGTCTAACATAAGTCTAAATAATACACTGCTCTGATCATGAGTGATCTCAAAATATAAAGTCATCATAGCCAAGCTCTGGAATGTGCAGATATCTGCTAAGCAAGAATAGTAGCCCTGCTACTATGGTGTGATAATTGGACCCCCTATTGTTTAGCTCACCTTTGGGCTCTGGAAAACTTGGAACGAAAAGAATATTTTGGAGATATACTTCTTGGCTTTGATTGGGTTATTCTTGTATATGTTCTTGCATCTTGTTTCTAGACATTCTATGCTTCTACAGGTGAAATCGACATCAAGAGAAGGAGGCTGAATTGCTTGAAGCTTGCTCAACGATTTGTTTTGTGGGAAGATTGTAGGGGTTGCTCACATCCCCCATGAGCAAGACGTCTTCATAGAGAGGGAGTTTTTCAATTGTGCTTTGTCAATTGATTGCTTTCTTGATATGACATGCTTAGATCTTATGGATTTGTGGATCAAATCTAACTTGATGTAGTTTGATTTGCAGGTTTTCATGAGACATCTCTCCTCCTAGGGCTTGGACGTTTTTGGTTGAAGACACTTGGATCAAGCTTGGAATTGTAACTAGGGCAAGATTTCTCCATATGCTAAGAAGCCGCAAGCTTTTGAGGTAAGATCTACAAGGTACGAATTGACTTCGCTTGCTATCCATCCTATTGGTCAAAAAACTACATTAAAATCAAAACCCTCATTTTTGTTTTTCTTAGATCTACTTGGATCTAGCTTGGGTTTTGGAAAGATATTGAAAACCCACCTCTATAGTATCCACGGCAATTCGGATCTATAGTTTGGTGGTGATTGGGTCCATTTGACACACTTTCCAAGGCACCTAGCCCTCTTGAAGGCAATTCGCACCCCTAAGGAGAAGCTAGTTGGGTTAGTTCCAAGACATGGGTAGGTGAGATCCCACTTGATTCATGATCCTCACATTTGATAACCTACTCCTAGTGCTTCACTTCATTGATTTTCACCTTGTGGGCCCCATTTCTCATTTTGAGGGTTGTGCCCCATTTGGGTCAATTTGGTGATGCATTTTCAATCTCAGATCTATGGAGATCTAGCCATTGATTCCTTTGATTTTCAAGATCCACATTGATAATTGCCTAAACTACCCAGATCTAAAGTTTCGTGGCTTTTGGACTTGATTTGACACACTTTCCCATGCATTTAGCCCTCCTTGGGTAAAGTCGCACTTCCTAGGGGTTTGAGTTGGCCCACTTCCAGAAATCCAGACAAGACATGAAGGCATTTGAAAGCGATGTGCGCAAGGAAAGAATGTAAAGAAGGCGTTTCCTAGCAGTGAAAGCAAAGCAAAAGGAATATTGGAGATAATCCACTCCGATGTATGTGGTCCCATGTCATCCAACTCACTTAGCGGGTATGTTTATTATGTTTCATTTATAGATGACTTTTCTCGGAGGACTTGGATTTACTTCTTGAAAAATAAAGATGAGGTATTTAGCAAGTTCAAGGAATTCAAAGCCCTTGGTCGAGAATCACACAGAGAATAAGATCAAGACCCTACGATCAGATAATGGAGGAGAATTTACTTTGGAAGAATTCAAGAATCTTTGTAGAGAATCCAGGATTAAGAGGGAGTTGAGCACTCCCTACAATCCTCAACAAAATGTCGTTACAGAACGAAAGAACAGAACAATAATGGAAGCAACAAAAGCAATGCTACATGACCAAGATCTTCCGATGCACTTATGGGAAGAAGCTGCGAGGACAGCGGTGCATGTACAGAACCGTACTCCTCACCGAGTAGTAGATAACAAGACTCCAGAAAAAGCTTTCTCTGGTGAGAAACCAGAAGTCATCCATCTCAGAATATTTGGTTCCCGGTGTACATACATATTCCGAAGGAGAAAAGGACGAAGCTAGATCCCTCAAGAAAGAAGGGAATATTCGTAGGATACAATGAAACTTCAAAGGCCTACCGAATATACTTCCCAGGATTCAAAAAGATAGACATCAGCAAATATGTGACATTTGGCGAAGACTCAGCATACAACAAATCAAGAAAACTACCTATTGAAGATATTGAAGAACTTGAAGTTCCCAGGATTAGAGACTCAGTGATGGAAGAAGCGATTCCAGAAGATCATGAAGACCGCAACATGGCAGAACCACAAGAACCTGTAGATCCACCACTTGAGAAGAACTCCCACAAGAGAAGACCAGCATGGGTACGAAAGGCAATACAAGATGCAGAGAAGTATGGCGCTCTAGATGAGATGCACAGAGAAAGCAAGAGACCTAGACCATACTCCAGCTATGTGGACCTGTTGTGTGATATCATTGATAAAGAACCTATTATCACCTAAACTGTAGTTACCCCTGTGGATGTATCCATTCATGGATGGCAATAGGGAAGGGCAACTCAAAAGGTGCAACCACGATCACCTCGACCTCCAATAGATGGTTGTCACGCCAGTCGAGGCAACCTTCGCTTTATGTTATCTAGCCCAGACAACAAAGGGGGAGACCCGATCTACTCCCGACAAGAGAGATCAAAACCAAGACACCAAATCAAGTTAATTCTAAGTGAAGTAAGAGGTATGGTTTATCCTAGACCTAAGGATGAAGTCACAAGACAAGTGAGGGGTTCAATGAGTATAGCTTTGGTTCATTATTGATGTGAGAGTGACTTATAGTATTTGAAATGAGATCCAGGATTGAAATACTAGTTCAATGTGAGAAAATCCACTGCCTTGGGAACCGTGTCCAATGCAGGGTAGTTAAGGGGTTGAATTGGGGCTAACTAGTACAAGTGACAAGCTTGATCAAGATATATGATGACATCAAAGGGTTTAGTCCACCAAACAAGGATCAAACTACAAGTTAATCCAACAATCTAGGAAAGTCGAATTGACTTGGAGAGAGATCAGCGCCTTGGGAATTGGGATAATGGAGTCAAATGAAATTAACTTGTGGTTGATGACTCCTATTGCATGAGACAAGTGGGCAATTAAAGGTTTGATGGAGGAGTAAGTCTAGATCTAAAGATTCAAGGTTTGACCTAAGTGGACCACAATCCCTTAAAACAAGGAATGCTATCCCCAAGGCAAGATTTGACAAAGTGACATACTAGACCTAGGTTTTGAATTATGCTCGTTCCAAATCCACCAAAATCTCATGTACCCATGTCCTAGAAGTGGACCAACTCACTCTCCCAAGGAAGCGCGACTTTGCCCAAGGAGGGTAAAATGTGGGATAAATGAATCAAGACAAGTCCAATGGCATCCAAACTTTAGATCCAAGTAGGTTGATCAAGTGAGAGTGTGTATCTACAATTTCAAGGCAATCCAATGGCTAGATCTTGCTAGATCTGAGTTTGAAGATACCAAGTGGTCCAAAATGGGGATTAAATCCCTTGAAATGTCGAATAGGGCCCACAAGGTAGAAATTGCCAAAGTAAGAGTCAAGGGGTAGGTTTTAGGGCATGTAGATCATGAATCAATTGAAATCTCAACTACCCATCAACTAGATCTAGGTCAACTCACCCTCACCAAGAAGTGCGCCCTTGCTTGGAGAAGCTAGGTTGGCTTGGGAAGAGGGTCAAATGGAGGCCAATCCTCACCAAACTATAGATCCAAGATGTCGTGGATACTATAGAGGTGGGTTTTTAATATTATACCCAACAACCCACTAAATCTTAGTAAATCTGAGAAAATGTAACAATGAGGGTTTGAATTAATTAGGTTTTCAATTATGTGTTGTGCCAATGGATTAGATCAAGATAAGAGAAACAAACCTGTGGATCTTACCTGGGTAACCTTGTAGATGCCTTGATGATGATGATCTATGCAAACCCAATCAATTTGAGAAGCTTCGAGGTAGTTTTCTATGAAGTCGATTTAGTCCAAGAAGCCAATGCGCCCTCTCTCCTGCACAACAAACGTCAACAATATCAGATTTGATGCAATCAAGAGATAAGACTAATGCCACAAGAGAAGTAACAGAAAGATAGCATAGATCACAATGATACTAATGATAACCCCCTGATACAAGCAAATGCCAAGAAGATCGATTTGAAGAAGCCTTGCAAAATCGCCCTTGTTGAAGTCGCCCTCCTGTAGACAAGACAATGATTTCCAAAAAAGATAGATCTTACCACAAATTCCAAATGCTAGGTTGCAATAAATTTTCCAATCACCATCTAACAACACCAGATGCAAAGGAGACCACAAGAATTTCCACAAGAAAGTTTTTCTATACCAATAATCCAAGAGCCAAAGACCCCTTACAATGAGAAGCTCTCTCCTTTAAATAGGAAGGAGAGGCATCAAAATCCTAACCACTTTTTGAATGAGTGGCTAAGATTAAAAGATACAAATGTCTAATCAATGGTTGAGATGAGCTCAACAATAAAATACATGGATCACTAATAAAATATAACATAAGTGGACAAAATCGCCCTAGGAGAGGGGAATCCCACCATATCATGATGACAAAATATAATAAGAAGCTTATGGTGGGTCCAAGGGGTAATTTTAGCCACCCTTGGTCAATCCCCATAGCACAATAATAATAAAATAGTCATCAATATACCAAATCCGGCCTCTATGGACAAATCGTGGGCCTCAAAAGCCCTAAGAAATCATCAAAAAGTGCCATAAGTGATGGAAGCGGGCCCCGATGAAGCTGAAACTGCTGGAGGAGGTGTGGAAGACATCAATCCATCATCACTGATCATCCCATGCCAAAACATTGCCTCAGCAGCCCAAATCGAATTCCTCAATAGCCATTTCTACCAATCCTGAAATGCCTCGAGCAGCGTGAAACTGCCCCAAACTGCCTCCTGGAGTGCCTGCGCTGTCAAGGTGAGGGCACCAATGTGTCCGGGAGGAGGGTAATATGGTAAAAACAAGTGGCTGGACCACCCCCTCCAAGTACAGCGCCCTAGGTCAACCAAATAAAAATCCTCTGCTCTAACAGGGTCTCCGACAGACCAAAACTACACTAGGTTAGCCTGTTGAGGCTCAATCATCACTATAAGTGCCCGGAACTGAAAACAGACTTTCTCATTGGACTCAGAAGGTCCAAATCCATCCAAGATGTGTACTCATACACCATATGAGTCTCTGCATGATCATAAAACATATCCAATATACCGGAACAGGTGAAATAATAATAATCTGTAAATGATCAAATAACGTTGTAAACCATGAATCATCGTCATAAACCTGTATCTGATGCATAGAATCATCATGTACATGTACATAGACCATATATCATCTATCCATATCATCACAAGGTCCAACCATCTCATGTCTTGTGATTGACCTTGGTCAAACTAGGTTTGACCAAGTCAACATGACCAAATATAACTCAGACTATCATCAGAAGCTACTACAAAGTGTCAAAGGTTAATGCATGCTCTACAACTTATTCAAATAGCAATTATAACACAAAGTAATCATTATTGGCGATCTAAATCCAAATATATAACGTCATTAATTATTATTATTACTCGGACTAGACTTTCAAGACCATACTCACTTCATAACTGTGATCAATTTGCTAGTGAAGGGTGAAGGCTAGAATAAACTGGCTAGGCTAGAGGATGACTTGACTGACTCAACTTTGTGACACTTTGGAACAGGAAAAGGGAATACACACCGTAGTATATACTGAATGAGCAACAACACAGGGAATGGTGGTGTCTCACAAATGGATGAGTTGTTCAAAGAGGGTTTATTCACCTTTAACAGATGTGCACAATCTGTAATACAAATGAGGCCGGCAATTATTTAGATATAGCATTTAAGTTCCATTGCTTTTTGGGCCTGAAGTTTCCATAGCCTTCGATCTATGTGTGTTTATAAACATATTGCATAGATTTACATTTATTTTAGGCTTTCTGCTGCAGGTGTGTTTTTAAGGCACTTGTTTACCTGAGCACTTCTAGGTGTGTCACAGACAGCTTGTTTACCTAGGTATTTACATTTCCAAAAGATATAACATTTTATTTTCATGGCCATTTTCATTTGGCATGCCTTTCATTCATGTGTGTTTAGAAACACATTGCATGAATGGGCTTTTCATACACGATATAGCATTTCATTTTTTCCAGATTTTGTAATCATGGCAGCACTAAAAGTTTTAGGTTTAGCCAACACAACTTTAGTGACTAGGGGGAATTCACAAGGAACTCCAACTCACCATAGGTAAGTTTTGTCACCAACTCAGAGCCGAGACACAATAAACAGGGAAGCTCATCCAATACAGAGGCTATAGTGGGGAAAAAATCCTCCATGTCACTAGTCAAGTAGTAAGTCAAGGTGATAAACTAAAAGGTAGGCAATGGATGGATGAAGACAATGAATAATGGAGCCAACACTAGCAAGCCAAGGTATAGTGGAATGATCACCTCTATTCTCCCTAAGGAGGGTAAAACCAATGAGTATGAATAGTGAACTTCTAAGTCTGAGTAGGGACAATATAATATATATAATAAGATCAACCAAGTCAACATATCTATATGATCGCCAGATCATGACACTAGGTGCTAAGACATGCTATAAGAATAAATATAAAAGCAATATAACCACAACACTATGATATACCTGCTGAGTCATATACCTTAATGCTCATCATCTGAACCACCATCTGTCCTCTGAAACTGCCACTGTAACTTTGGGCACTATTGACTGCTCTGTACAAATGGTATAATGGCTACATCGATCATCTCTCTGAGTGTCCTGAGACTCAGTCATGGCATGGGGAATATATATACTACTATCCAAAATCTGATAATGATCCAATATAGATGCTCATCTCAGCATCTCAATGTAAGGGAACTGGCTGAATAGTGTACTGGAATCTGACAAAAAATGTATGGTAGCCCGGCTACTATATATGTGATAACAGAACCTTCCAACTACGAGGAAGCAGTAGAGAAGAAAGAAAGGAAGGATGCCATGATCGAGGAGTACTAGTTGATTATGAAGAATGATGTCTGGGAGATAGTTCCGAGACCAAAAGGGAAGTCTGTTGTGACTTCGAAGTGGATCTACAAGATCAAGCATGTTGCAGATGGTAGCATTGAGAAACACAAGGCAAGATTTGTGGCACGTGGCTTCTCCCAGAAAGAAGGCATAGACTACGAGGAGACATTTCACCTGTAGCGAGATACACTTCCATCAGATCTATATTGGCATTGGTTGCAGTAATGAAATGGGAGGTACACTTGATGGACGTCAAGATAGCATTCTTGAATGGCGTAGTAGAAGAGGAAGTGTACGTGGAGCAACCACTGGGATTTGAGACACATGACCGGCAAACTCATGTGTGCAAATTGAAGAAAGCCTTGTACGGATTGAAGCAGGCACCTAGGACGTGGTAAGACAGGATGGACAGCTTACTGATGAGCTTGGGCTTTACGAAGAGTAAAGCGAATTCTAACATTTAATTTAAGGTTGAAGACAGAAGTCCAGTGATACTTTTGTTATATGTAGATGACTTATTTCTGACAGGTGAGGATGAGCTTGTTACCTCCTGAGCTGCACTCAGTTGGACTTCCATAGAGCCACCAGTGTTTCACAAATTACTTGTGCTTATCAGTGATCAGAAGTTCCAAATTTGGCCTTTTCAGAGCCCCTTTTTAATTTTTGTAATGCATGACTATGCCCCACAGGGTTTGTAATAAAGTGTGCTAGCATGGTGGTCTTTGAGTGACTTGGTTCCCTAGGACTTGACAACCAATGAAGGCATTCCAAGGTGTTTTTTCCCTTGTCAATTATGCTTTGCCTTTAGCCGAGTATATTTGATGAGTTTTTCTCCTACACCTCCAAAGCTCGAATGCCCAAATTGGCAGTTAGGCCTTGGGGGATTATTAGAGTCCATTTTATAACATATATAAACATGCTAGACACTAAAATAAGTCGTTTGATCATGTACTAGGTCCCCCGGGATTTTGAGTCAGTTCCGAGAAAAATAATTTTTTCGCAAATTATTTTTTCCCTGCACCAAATTATGCAAGCTAAACTTCGAGATGGATGGATGAAATATTTGACTTTTCTTGACTCATACTACTTTGTTTATTCACTTCTCTGATATATTCAATTTGGTTCTCCCTGGGACTAATGATCAAATAAAAACCAAGTGGGGATAAATTAAAGTTTAGAAGACGAAAAATCAAAGTCAAACCCACTGGATGCTCAAAAATGAAAAAAAGATGGAATTGATCTTTAAACACCTTTTCTAGCCACCAGGAATGACTGATATCTTGAAAACATGCATTATGGTTCCAAAGTGACTGAAAAGGGAAATGAAGTGCTTTTTCTCCAAACATGCAATCATACTTATACTTCCTATTGAAAATTTCAAAAGCAAAAGATTGACTAGACCACCAACCCCAAAAAGATTGAAAAGGCTGGGCAGGGAGGGTGGAATCACTACCAAAGGATCTTGGTCAATGTCACCACTTTCTTCTTCTTCAATAAGGTGATGAGGAATTGAATGATCACTAAATATAGAATGACTAATGAGTTTCTCCGAGGGAGGAACTTCAATAGACTAACTGACTAAAAGTCCATTCTCAAAAATTTCCTCAGGATCAGGACTAGGGCTGCCTAAAAGGAAATTTGAAAACTTATGATTTATACAATGATTAAGGATTTGACTTTCGATTGACTCAAAAGTAGAAGACTCATCCTCAAAAGAAATTGGGCAGGAAGGGTCATCTCCGGATGCTGACAATTCACTTGATAACTGATTATTAATTGATTCGACAATAGGATCGGAAAGGGAAAGGTTTTGATCTTGGATTTTATTTGAAGAATATGTATCATCGAATTCACTTCCCCATTCTTCTAAGAATTTATGCACGAACATGTCATATCCGGAAATGCTATTGGGTTTCAACTTCAAGAACCAGAGCTCAGCTATTTCTTGGAAAGATGAGGCCAATAGTTTCATACATACATCCTCATGGGTTATAGATAAATCTTTAATAATTTTCCTAAAAACTTCAAGGTGCCTTTTAGCAAAGAGTTCATAACTTCCATCGAATTTAGGCAACCTTTCACAGCCTTGATGAGGAATATGATGAGGATACCCAACAATTTTTGAGAAGTCAAAAACTTTTAAATGACCGAAAGTACTAGGCCGTGTTGTCCACCGAGATGCACACCAGCAGTAGAAATCTTTCGAAAGTTGTTCCCTCACTACAAATGGGGAAGGTGTGGCCTTGGGGGCAAGCAATGAGCCAGGTACTGTCACCTGAATCCCAGCTCCTCCGTTTAGACAAACTCCTAACGAAGCTAAGGGGGGTTGTCCCTAACAAAGAGTTTTCTATGGCTCTGTGTTTTTAAATGTTTTAATGGTTGCGGATGCGGATGGGTGTTGTTTAGGAGTTTTTTAATGAGATCACAGTTTTTGTAATGAATGAGATAAACACAAGATAAGAGCAATCCACGTTGCAGATACAAGATTATAGATAAACAATATAATGAAGACTTGTACAATAAAATGGCATCCACAGATAGATAATAACTTAAACAGATTCCCAATGGACAAATGGCCCAGATTAATTAATATATGAAAGTTCAAAGTGACCAGTGCCAAATGGAGTCAAAATGTGTAGTGCTTGGGGATGTTGAAGATACAAGTTTTAGAATAATGTTGATGAGAATGTTGTGCAAATTATCTTGGTTGTTTTTAAAAGTTTTAGTGATCTTGATTATTAGGGCTTTAGAAAGCAAGGATGAAGTCCAACCGGAAGAAATACTTTCAATGGCAACTCTCGGTGACCTGACGGACCGTCCAGTATTCTAGGCTAGGTGTCCAAGGAACTTAACCAGCAAGCTAGAACTCTATGACAACGGTGGGTTCAGGCATCACCAGCAAGAATTGCAGACTACCTGAGTATTTATCGAAAAAACAACGTTGGTTCGTTGGTTATGGGGGTGAAGATTTTATTATGGTTATCACTTGTAAGATTAACAAATCCAGTCACCGTTCTGAGTACGAATCCAACTTTTTAGGGTTGGCATAGCATACTTGGTGGTGGAAAGCAACGAAATAGATTTTAGAAGGGGGATGTGAGTGGCGAATTTTAATTAGAGCACAAATGCACCTCTCCGACAGAGAGTGCTCTTGACTTCGTCTTATGACAATGTTCAAGAGACTTAGTTAACTACATGCAATGCAATGCAACAATACAAGTATGCTCTCCGATAGAGATTGCTCTTGACTCATCTTGCGACAAGTTCAAGAGACTTATCTACACTAAATGATATGCAAGACAAGAATGTAAAATGCAAGTAAACAGTTGATTAATTTAACAATGTAAATGATTTATGTACTTGCAAATAATGAGAGAAATACCGAAATCAAAAACTAAGCTAAGTGCAGAAAAAGTAATCAAACAACACACAACAAACTTCCCCAAATGGGGGAAATTGGGAGTGGGGACTTAAAAACCCCACTCAAAATGATCTTTTATTAATGATTACAACTTTTGAGGAATTTCAACCAATGAGAGAAACTGAAAATGAAAAGTACTTGAAACAAGAAGTCGTATGACTTCTTTTGCAAAAAGGAGATTGAAAGTTCAAGCTTTCATGGTTAACATCATCATCATTGTTTTGGATATTCCTTATGGTTTATTGCTCTTCTTGATGAGTTCATCTTCTTCTTTGGGTAATCTCCAAATGGTTTTGGTTCAATCTTCTTCTTGCTTCACTTTCCGATGACTTGTTCTCTTCTCAACACCTACAACAAACAAAATTCCAACACTCATGCACCCATTAGCATTAGTGCAAAATCAAAACAAATCTAATTTAAGATCTAATCTAGAAATGGAAACTAGCTAACTTTGCAAATTAAGTCCTAATATACAAATGCAAAAGAGGTCTAGCTACAAAAAATTGAATTTAAAATGCAAGTTTTTTCTTTTGAATGAGATCTAAGAATAAAATCAAAACTAATGCAAGCTAAAAAGATGAAGTATAATGCAAAACTAGCAATGCTAACACTAACTAAAGAGAGATCTAAAACTAAGCAAAAGAGGAAAGCCAATCAAGGGAGACGAAAGGAATGAAGGCTAAAAGAGAACGAAGGCAAGAAAGTAAGGATGAAGGAAGACGAAAGCTAGAGGAGAAGAGGAGATAGGAGGGACGAGAGCAAAGGAGGAGGGAAGAAAACAAAGAGGAGAAAGATGCAAAGGTGAAAACGAAAGGAGGGAAAGGAGAGGGACGAGAGCAAGGAAACATGAGGAGGACGAGAAGGCAAGGAAGTCTTGAGGGAAGGTGGATGAGAGCAAGAAGGCTTAGGAGAGTTTTGGAGGGGCAAAAGGGCTAACAAACCAAGTAGGACGAAAGGCCAAAGGAAGTCAAAAACCAAGGCAAAACCAACAAGGTAGGATCAACCTTGGAACAAGGTGACCACTAAAACACTAGTCCCGAAAACCTTCCAGCTAGTTGGATGTCCGCAAGGATGCTAGTGGGGATAGAGAAGTAGCCACAAAACAATGTGGTCCTTGGGATGAAATCCCAAGTTACTATCTCAAGCCAAAACTTTAACAGAAGGAAGACAAAGAAGAGTATGGAAAAGATAAACGTGAAGATCCACTACTCAACAAGGTAACCAAGTAACCAAAAAGAAAGATATATTCGAATTGAAGATGGAGCTTTGGAGTAAGATCTCCTTGTGTTTTTCTTCTTGGAACAAGCCCAACTCTGTAGATCCTGAAAGACAACAATGTTAGAAGGTTCTTATGATGATGGAGAAGAGATCAATGCAACTCAGTCACACCCTTCTCCAAATGGCAAGATCTGTTGAGACAATCAACTTGAAACCCAGTGAGATCAAACAAAATAACTAGTATGCTAGGAATATTAAATCAAGATCAATACTTCATATAACTGAGTACTTGTATTCATCTAGATTACAACAAGCTTTGCATAATAATCCAACTTGACAACTGCAAATGGAAAATCTTATCTTCTAACAATAGACCTCTAAAGCTAGTTATTTGATCCAACACATAAGAAACAAATTGAAAGCAAGGAAAGGCATCACCTCATAATAGACACATCCACCAATGAAGAAACAATCACATAGACCTCCAAAGTCGAAAAGCTTTATTCAATGAAAGACTGATTACAATTTTAGTAGAGTTTCTATGCCCAATTCTCCATGAGAAATGAGGAGGCAATGCCATCCTTTTATACAAAAAAACAAGTAACACCCTACCCTAATTCGAATTGGCAAAGAGGAGAGCCAATGGCACTTGACATCAATTCGTAATTCCAATCAAATCTAGTCTATTCGTAGCTTGGAGTGCAAACTCCAACAAACAGCTCGAGTTGCAATAAAGGAGATGGGGAGGTGGCCTCCACCTTGGCAAGGCGCCCCCCATTCCATCTTTGGAAGCTTCACCCTCCAATACGAGCCCTCCACATAACCAAAGGCGTGAGCTAGCAAGAGATACGTGATCCTTGAGAAGGTAATGCATGAGCTAGCAAGGATCCAATCTTTAGTTACAATAAATGCCAACTCGTGAGTGCAATGGGAGCCAAGCCATGAGGTGGCCTCTAAACAAGGAAGGCGCCCACCTTTGCCATTAATACAATCCAACAACCCACTCATTATTTGACAACTCATAAAATCGTGAATTCAAGGAAGGAAGGCGAATTCTCTATTGGAGTTTGACCTGTGTTGATTGTATACTTCACTGAATGCACTTGGAGATGACTGGAATGATCATTAATGCCTGGTGCCATGTCATTTAGCCATTTAAATAATCCAATTTGGATTATTTTGGAGAGAATTGGATTTTCTCCAATTATTAATTTTTTCATTTAATTAATTAATAATCCTCTTTTATTGATTTTTTGAGGATTTATTAATTAACTGGCCAAATAAC
The DNA here is from genome assembly GCA_027924585.1 of Larix kaempferi. Taxonomy (NCBI): domain Eukaryota; kingdom Viridiplantae; phylum Streptophyta; class Pinopsida; order Pinales; family Pinaceae; genus Larix; species Larix kaempferi. The sequence goes on along the minus strand of BSBM01000490.1, from coordinate 6,275,269 downwards.
GATCTGAAACTTACGATAATGGTGCCCGGGGTTTAAGTGTGAATTTTGGCTTAGGAATTGAGCCTCCAATCACTGAAAAACACCCTCGGACGACTGACATATTACAAATTGAATTTTTCCATTTAAACTATGGAAAAATTAATTATTAAAAAATAAAATAATTAACTATCCAACGCGTCCTGTAAAAAAATTTCGGACAGCGTTTAAAAACCACTACAGACCTAGGAAATGACCACTGACTCGACTCATAGTGTCTAGTAGGCTTATATACATCACTTGGACTCTAATAACCCCCCATGGCCAGAATTTCAAAATCAGGCATTCCAGCTTTGGAGGAAGCGAGAGAAAACCTTGTCAATTATATCTCGGCTGAAGGCAAAGTATAATTGATCAGGGTAAAAAACTCCCTGAAATACCTTAGTTGACAAACCAGTCATGGGTGACCGAGTCACTCAATCCTACTAGTACACTTTTATTACAAAAACCCCGTGGGGCATGGTCATTTCAAGACAGACAACAAACTGACTAGCCAAAATTGGCTAGGCACAAAAAATGGATCATCTGATACACTGGAACACAAACACTTATCATGTTTTTCATATGGCGACTCTTCAGCTAATCCAACTATGGTACAAATAAGTTGGTAACAGGCCGCTCAGAAGCAGCCATGGATGGCAAACCTTTTTATTATTTTTTATTTTTATTTATATATATATATATATATATATTAAATATTCAAGAACCTAAATACAAAATGATGCACCCCATGGGTTCTAGATAATGGTAGGATCGATCACCAGTGGAGTCGCTTATGTGGAGTCGCCAGGCAGATTTTAATTCTTTTCTACCAAAAGATATGTCGTTAGAATAGCAGGGAGAAATGAGCGACAAATAGATGGCTATGTTTAGATTAAGGATTGAAACGATAACCATCTAGATTATAAGACCGGATGCGATAAGATATGAATTATGCATGGATAATCGCAGACACCTAAGGTAAGCCTCTACCTCCCCGGCAACGGCACCAAAAATGTTATCACACAACTTGTAGTTGTCCCTAAAGGTATCCCATCCGAGACGGTAGAGGAGATGGACAACTAAAGAGGTGACCCAAAAGATGCAACGGTTCCCAATGCAAGCTGAGAGTCACGATAACCGAAGCACTCTTCACTTTAGATCAAGACAAATCAAGACCAAGGGGGAGACCCTAGCCAATCAATGAAGATTAGCCAACACAAAGGTTCCTAGGGAAATGTGTAAGTTAGGTTACAGAAACCAATGCGTGAGTTGGATTAAGTGGACCCAAGAGTTTAAGTGTGGTTGAAGAGGCTTAGGATGTGACATGTGTTTCAACCAATGTATGATTAAGGCCACTTATTGAAGCTTAATGGATAGATCTAGCACCATGAAATTACACAAGTGGGGCCCACTCCTTCAAAAGTGGGAAAATGGTCCAAATAGGGCCCACTTGGATGGATTAGGGGTGAGATGGCACTAAGGGGTATGAGAGAAAGTAGATCTATGGATCTAAGAATGAGATATGCAACACCCACATATGGGATCTAGCCAAAAGACCACTAGCCCAAGGAGTGTGATTTACCCAAGGGAGACTAGTGCCTTGAATTGAGGGGGCAAATGGAGTCCAAACTTCACCAAAATATAGATCGGGATAGTTAAGGCAATTAGTAAGGTGGGTTTGAAAGGGCATGCCCAAATATGAGCTAGATCTCCATAGATCTAAGGTTGAAAATGCATCACCCAATGACCCAAGTGGGGCTCAACCCTCAAAATGAGGAATGGGGCCCACAAGGCAAAAATCAAAGAGGTGAAGCACTAGGGGTAGGTTATCAAGGTAGATCTATGCAAATCAAGTGGGATCTCACCTACCCACAACTTGGCACTAGCCCCACTAGCTCTCCTCAAGGAATGCGAATTGCCTCAAGCAGGGCTAGGTGCCTTGGAAAATGGGTCAAATGGAAGCCAATCACCACCAAACTACAGATCTGAATTGTTGTGGATGCTATAGAGGTGGGTTCTTAAGATTATCCCCAATGCCAAGCTAGATCCAAGTAGATCTAGAAAAAAGTGAAAAATGAGGGTTTTGATTTTAAGGGTTTGATGACCAATGAAGAAAAAGAGTAGCTCTAGGTACATACCTTGTAGAACATACCTCAAATGCTTGTGGCCACTTTGCAAATTGATAGCATTCCCCTATGTGTATATTCAAGAGTGAGATCTAGTGTTCCAAGCCAAAACGTCCTCCTCCAAAGATAGCCAAATCGTCCTCCTCCTACAAGACAAGATCAAATGAAACAAGCCAAGTAAGAAAATTATGAAAATGATGAAGAGATGTAATAGAAAGCATCAACTATGTCACAAAGATACAATAATGATACTCCCTGTCACAAAGATCAACCCAAGAGAAGATATGTGAGTCCCCTCTTCACCAATTCGGCCTCCCTGTAGAAAAACAACATGTAGCCCAAGATCCACAATGATACATAGAAGAGAACTGTATATTCAAAGTGCAAAAGAATCCATCAAGACAAGAGAAGTAGATCCACAAAGAAGTATTCTATTCCAATCTTCAAGAGCTCCAAAGGTGCTTTACAATGAGGGGGGTCTCCTCCTTATATAGGATAATAAAGACCAAAACCCTAGATCTCAAAACCACTTTTTGAAATGAGTGGTTGAGATTAAAAGATCTCAAAATCTAATCAATGGCTAAGATAAGCCAATACATAATATCACATGGATCACTCAAAAGAGGGATGACGTCATAGTTAAAAGTGACTAAGTGAGGGTGACATCATCCTTCAAAAGGGGCTAAGATACATGGGCCCACCTAATATGACATGGACATGACTCAAGAAGCTCATGGTGGGGCTAGGAGGCATCAATCCTTACTAGCTCATCCCCATGGCACAATGATATATAAAATAAAAGGACCTATTATCACCTAAACTGCAGTTACCCCTGTGGATATATCCACTCATGGATGGCAATAGGGAAGAGCTACTCAAAAGGTGCAACCACGATCACCTCGACCTCCAATATATGGTTGTCACGCCAGTCGAGGCAACCTTCACTTTGTGTTATCTAGCCCAGACAACAAAGGGGGAGACCTGATCTACTCCCGACAGGAGAGATCAAAACCAAGACACCAAATCAAGTTAATTCTAAGTGAAGTAAGGTGTATGGTTTATCCTAGACCTTAGGATGAAGTCACAAGACAAGTGAGGGGTTCAATGAGTATAGCTTTGGTTCATCATTGATGTGAAAGTGACTTATGATTTGTGAAATAGGATCCAGGATTGGTGTACTAGTTCAAGTGAGAAAATCCACTGCCTTGGGAACTGTGTCCAATGCAGGGTAGTTTAGGGGTTGAATTGGGGCTAACTAGTAGAAGTGACAAGCTTGCTCATGATACATGGTGACATCAAAGGGTTTAGTTCACCACACAAGGGTCAAACCACAAGTTAGTCCAACAATCTAGGAAAGTCGAATTGACTTGGAGAGAGACCAGTGCCTTGGGATTTGGGATAATGGAGTCAAAGTGTAGTTAACTTGTGGTTGAGGACTCCTATTGCATGAGATAAGTGGGCAATTAAAGTCTTGATGGATGAATAGGTCTAGATCTAGGTTTGACCTAAGTGGACCACAATCCCTTAAAACAAGGAATGTTATCCCCAAGGCAAGATTTGATGAAGTAACACACTAGACCTAGGTTTTGAAACATGCCCGTTCCAAATCCACCAAAATCTCAAGTACCCACGCCCTAGAAGTGGACCAACTCACTTCTCCAAGGTGGTGCGACTTTACCCAAGGAGGCTTCAAAGTGGGATAAATGACTCAAGACAAGTCCAATGGCATCCAAACTTTAAATCCAAGTAGTTTAAGCAAGTGAGGGTATGGATCTACAATTTCAAGGCAATCTGATGGCTAGATCTTACTAGATCTGAGTTTAAAGATACCAAGTGGTCCAAAATGGGGATTAAATCCCTTAAAATGTGGAATAGGGCCCACAAGGTAGAAATCAGAAAAGTGACAATCTGGGGGTAGGTTATTGGAAGTGTAGATCACGAATCAAGTGGAATCTCAACTACCCACGTACTAGATCTAGGTCAACCCACCCAAACTAGGAAGTGCGCCCTTGCTTGGAGAGGCTAAATGCCTTGGGAAGAGGGTCAAATGGAGGCCAATCCTCACCAAACTATAGATCCGGGATGCCGTGGATACTATAGAGGTGGGTTTTAAATTTCTTTCCCAAGAAGCCACTAGATCTTAGTAGATCTGAAAAAATGTAAAAATGGGGGTTTTGATTAATTAGGGTTTAAATGTTTTAGACAAGTGGATAGATCATGGAAATAGAACTTACCTTGAGATCATACCTAAGTGATGAAGAGAAGATTCCCACAGAGATCAAATGAGAGATTGTTGATTTTGCTTGCCAAATTGATGCCCTAGCCCACAAGTGCGCCCTCCTCTACTTGTCAATCCAAGGAAAATCGATTTCAATAAGAGAGGTCAAGTATGGAGGAAATACAAGTAAAATGCAATGATAACATAGAATAGAAGGTCCTGGGACAGTAATACTCCCTGTTACCAACGAAGAGATCCAAAGAAGAAGTAGGGAGAGTCTTCCCCTACCAATACTTCATCCTCAAAGCAAATCGGCCTCCACCTGTAGATGCAAAAACGTGGTACAAAAGATATGGCAAAACAAGATCTCCAATAACTCAGTGCAAAGGAAGAACCAACGAACGAACACCAAAAACATTCACCACAACACTGGAGATGGATGCAATAATAATTTTCTATTCCAATAATCTAGAGCCACAAGTCCCTTTACAATGAGAAGCTCTCTCCTTTAAATAGGAAGGAGAGGCATCAAAATCCTAACCACTTTTTGAATGAGTGGCTAAGATTAAAAGATACAAATGTCTAATCAATGGTTGAGATGAGCTCAACAATAAAATACATGGATCACTAATAAAATATAATATAAGTGGACAAAATCGCCCTAAAAGAGGGGAATCCCACCAAATCATGATGACAAAATATAATAAGAAGCTTATGGTGGGTCCAAGGGGTAATTTTAGCCACCCTTGGTCAATCCCCATAGCACAATAATAATAAAATAGTCATCAATATACCAAATCGTGCCTCTATGGTCAAATCATAGGCCTCAAAAGACCTCAGAAATCATCAGAAAGTGCCATAAGTGATGGATGCGGGCCCCGATGAAGCTGAAACTGCTGGAGGAGGTGTTGAAGACATCAATCCATCATCACTGATCATCCCATGCCAAGACATTGCCTTAGTATCCCAAATCGAATTCCTCAATAGCCATTTCTATCAATCCTGAAATGCCTCGGGAAGCGTGAAACTGCCCCAAACTGCCTCCTGGAGTGCCTGCGCTGTCAAGGTGAGGGCACCAGTGTGTCCGGGAGGGGGGTAATATGGTAGAAACAAGTGGCTGGACCACCCCCTCTAAGCACAGTGCCCTAGGTCAACCAAATAAAAAATCCTCTCTGCTCTGACAGGGTCTCCGACAGACCAAAACTACACTGGGGTAGCCTACTGAGGCTCAATCATCACTGTAAGTGCCCAGAACTGAAAACAAACTGTCTCATTGGACTCAGAAGGTCCAAATCCATCCAAGATGTATACTCATACACCATATGAGTCTCTGCATGATCATAAAATATATCCAATATACCGGAACAGGTCAAATAATAATAATCTGTAAATGATCAAATACTGCTGTAAACTATGAATCATCATCATAAACCTGTATCTGCTGCATAGAATCATCATGTACATGTACATAGACCATATATCATCTATCCATATCATCACAAGGTCCAACCATCTCATGTCCTATGGTTGACCATGGTCAAACTAGGTTTGACCAAGTCAACATGACCAAATATAACTCAAACCATCATCGGAAGCTGCTGCAAAGTGTCAAAGGTTAATGCATGCTCTACAACTTATTCAAATAACAATTATAACACGAAGTGATCATTACTGGCGATCTAAATCCAAATATATAATGTCATTAATTATTATTATTACTCAGACTAGACTTTCAAGATCATACTCACTTCATAGCTGTGATCAATTTGCTAGTGAAACGTGAAGGCTAAAATAACTGGCTAGGCTAAGGGATGACTTGACTGACTCAACTTTGTGACACTTTGGCAAAGGGAAAGGGAATACACACCGTAGTATATACTGAATGAGCAACAACACAGGGAATGGCGGTGTCTCACAAATGGATGAGTTGTTCAAAGAGGGTTTATTCACCTTTAACAGATGCACACAATCCATAATACAAATGAGGCCAGCAATAATTTAGATATAGCATTTAAGTTCCATTGCTTTTTGGGCCTGAAGTTTCCATAGCCTTGATCTATGTGTGTTTATAAACACATTGCATAGATTTACATTTATTTTAGGCTTTTTGCTGCAGGTGTGTTTTTAAGGCACTTGTTTACCTGAGCACTTCTAGGTGTGTCACAGACAGCTTGTTTACCTAGGTATTTACATTTCCAAAAGTTATAACATTTTATTTTCATGGCCATTTTCATTTGGCATGCCTTTCATTCATGTGTGTTTAGAAACACATTGCATGAATGAGCTTTTCATACAAGATATAGCATTTCATTTTTCCAGACTTTGTATTCATGGCAGCACTAAAAGTTTCAGGTTTAGCCAACACAACTTTAGTGACTAGGGGGAATTCACAAGGAACTCCAACTCACCATATGCAAGTTTTGTCACCAACTCAGAGCCGAGACACAATAAACAGGGAAGCTCATCCAATACAGAGGCTACGGTGGGGAAAAGATCCTCCATGTCACTAGTCAAGTAGCAAGTCAGGGTGATAAACTAAAAGGTAGGTCATGGATGGATGAAGACAATGAATAATGGAGCCAACATTAGCAAGCCAAGGTATGGTGGAATGATCACCTGTATTCTCCCTAAGGAGGGTAAAACCAATGAGTATGAATAATGAACTTCTAAGTCTGAATAGGGACAATATAATATATATAGTAAGATCAACCAGGTCCACATATCTATATGATCGCCAGATCATGACACTAAGTGCTAAGACATGCTATAAGAATAAGTATAAAAGCAATATAACCATAACACAATGATATACCTGCTAAGTCATATACCTGAATGCTCATCAACCTGTACCATCATCTGTCCTCTGAAACTGCTGCTGTAACTCCGGGCACTACTGACTGCTATGTACCAATGGTATAATGGCTACATCGGTCATCTCTCTGAGTGTCCTGAGACTCAGTCATGGCATGGGGAATACAACTGCTGTCCAAAATCTGATAGTGATCCAATATAGATGCTCATCTCAGCATCTCAAATGTAAGGGAACTGGCTGAATAGTGTACTGGCATCAGAAAAATAATGTATGGTAGCCCGGCTACTATATATGTGATAACAGGACCATGACATGTCCAAGTAACACAAATGATCAAATCCTATCCTCAAAATCTGTGAGAGACATGCAGTAAAAGGCCTCCTGTGGCCACTGTGGACCCCACTGACTGATGCCAACTGACTGGAATATGTGGGGTTCACTCTAGAAGACCTCTGTGAAGACCAAATGCCAAAACCTTGCCTCAATTGCCCAAATCGAATTCCTGAGTGTCCCTTTTATTCCATTTTTAATCCTCCCGAAAAACCCTGAGACTGCTCAAACTGCCACTCAGTGTGCCTGCGCTGTCAAACTGAGGGCACCAGGATGTCTGGAAGGGGGGTATAATGCTAAAATCAAGTGGTTGGACCACCCCCTTCAGACACAGCGCCCTAGGCAACAACTGGCCTCCAAGCCTCTGCTGGACAGGTCAGCATGCCCAAAACTGGTCATCAGGTGGATAACTGCATCTATCATCTTCAGAAGTGCCCGAAACTGAAAGATAAGTGTCTCAATGGATCCAGAAGACCCAAATCTATTGAAAATGTGTACTCATACATCATGGATCCGGACAATGTAAAATATGATGATCTGGAAATAATAATAAAATTGTTGAACTGCATCAACCATCATCTGAAGCATATGTCCACCATATGGAGTCATCAACAAGAGTATGTGGGGCCATCAATCATCATCCATAAGCATACATGGCCCACATCATCACAGATCCCAAGAATGACCATGGTCAAACTATGTTTGACTAGGTCAATATATAACCAAGAACAAGATTATGACAAAGACTAAGACATGTTCCTTTAGATCATATTCACACCTAAACTTAAAGTATAAACATCATTCCATGGCAGTTTAATACATGCATATAATTAGTGTTGTTTATATTTTACTTGCACAAAAGCTTCAATGATAGACTCACCCATTGGACATGGTCTAACTGCTAGCTAAGGGTGAAGGCTAAGACAAGGTTGGGCAAAGGGGATGACTTGACCAGACTCAACTAGGTGACACTTTGGACGAGGAGAGGGGGAAGCTACACTCTGTGCTGGACAAAATGACAAAGGGAAGGGCTATGCCTCACAAATGGATAAGTTGTTTAGAGAGTGCTTATTCAACTTAGGCATCATGTATGCATCAAGCTGATCCAGGTTCATTAGGATCATTCATTTCATCTCCATGGCCTTTTTGGTCTATATGACCCCTCTGGGATTTCACATGTGCTAAGAAGCACAACTAATCGGAGCTTGCATTCGGGGCATATTCACATATACAGGGTCTGCAATAATAGATATAACTTTTGAGTAACATTTGCTTTTTGGACCTTTTCTATACTCTTCGAGGAGTATTTTAGCATTTCATTGCTCTTGCCCTTTACTCACGTGTGTTTAGAAACACATTCTAGAGTTTACAATTTCCATGGGCGTATATAAAACATTTCCAATATAAAGTAGTACATGAGCTTTCAATTTTAGCCAACAAAATCTCAAGCGACTAGGGGGAGTTCTGCACAGTGCCAAACATCGGGACAACCGACCAGAATGATTTAGGCATACAATCCAGTGTAATTTTTCTGGGGTTTTACTACATGTTGGTTTATGTTAACTTTTCAAGTGTTTTTCATCTGCAGCCGGTTTTGCATAGGCTGCAAACTACTTATGAAAAACACTGTAACAATTAAACACGTTGTAAACTACCACTAACAAGCAGAAATTAAATATTTAACACATGCACACCATAAAAGTAGACACACAGATTTTTCGGCAACTCTGCCCTAGAAAAACCCCCACAGGGAAAACCAGTAAGACAGAGAGAGATATTTTATTTCTTCAGCAAAGCTCATTACATAAATATTACAGCAGAAATTTACTTATCTCCACCATGACATTTCACCCAGCAGTTTATCTCGAAAACTGTGCCAAACTGCAATCTTGATTTCTATGCATGGGTGCCTCGATTTCTGTGCTGAACGGACAGTGACTGTAAGGTATAGTCCTCTATTTATGTGCAGAATACAGTCTCGAAATAAGTGCCCCAAATCTGCCTCAAACTGTGTGCAGCAACCTTGAAAACTGTGCCACTCAAACCCCTCGATTTCTGTGCTGAGATTTTCAGAAAGAGTGCCCAGAAATAAACCTCGGGCTGCGTGCAAACAGTATTGAAATTTGTGCCCATAATTTCTTGAAACTCGTGCCCAAAACTGACTGTTGTACCTTCAACCTCGGGATGTGTGCCTCCTCGATTTATGAGCCAAATAAATGTCTCGGGTTTTGTGTTGTACGGCCAACATTAATGCTACTGTACTAAACCTCGAACTCTGTGCTTAGATGGCTGCCTCGGGATATGTGCCTGCTGAAGACTTTAAAGAGAAGACCGTACTGTGCATTTAATGCCCAACTCGTGCCTCGATTTTTGTGCCAAATGTGGAATGGCTGCCTCGAAGTGCGTGTAGTCTCCAAGCTCTTCTTCTCTCGACTTCTCTCTTCTCAAACTCAATAATGAAAATGAAATTGCCTCCCTCATGCTTTTTGTTCTAACCCTAAGTGGGTTCTAATCCAACGGTGGAGAAGGATCCAATCCAATGGACAAGATTTGATGAGAGTGAAAATCACTTTTCTTTAATTCTCATAAATAAAATCACTCACCCACTTAAATTAAATCAAAAAGTGACTTTAGTGTTATAAAGTCTCATTAAGTGACTTTTAATGTGAGGGTCACCTTTTTCCCCCTTCTAAGTGACATTAGGCAAATGTCACTTGGCGAACACTTCCCTAGGTACAAAACTAACATCCAGCTCACCAAAGGCAAGCTCTGTCACCAACTCAGAGCCGAGACACAAAACAAACATGGATGCGGTCTAACACAGAGGTAGTAATGGGGAAGTCCTCAGTATCAAGAAGTCAAGAAGGCAAGTCAAAAGGTAAAAGCCAATTTAGGAAGGTCATGGATGGATGGAGTCAAATGAATGTGGTGCCTAAGCTAGCAGACAAGAATGTCAAGGAAGACCATATATATGCTCACAAGAGGGTACTGAAACCGATGAGTATTGTCAGAAAACCTAAGTGTGCAAGTAATACATCCAATTTATATTTATAACATCATCCAAAATATTTCATTTTATTTTAAATAGTACTGCCATGTCCTGAATCATATACCAAGTCAATGCTATGAAGATGACTAAAACAACAAGATAATAATCCAAAGCCAATAATCAAAAGTCCATAGGTCATATCACATCATAATAATCATCAATAAACATCTAAAACACTGCTGCAATATAATCACTGGGCACTGAACTAAAACTGTATGGAACAAAGGGTCACATCAGTCATCAAATCTAAGCTCTCAAGGCTCAGCCTTGGCACAAGGTCTAACAAAAATCTGATACAAAATACTGCTCTGATCCATGAGTGATCACAAATAACAATCTCATCATAGCCAATCTCTGTAAAAATCCAAGCTCTGAAAAGTGCAGATATCTGCTCAACAAGACTAGTAGCCCAGCTACTATGGTATGATAACAAGTTTGTCGGACACCTAGTCATGGCGGTTCTAGAAAAGATCATCACGCAGCTAAGTCAACTTGGATGTGAGTTATAGGCATCTGTCAAGGTTGAATAAGCACTTCCCAAACAGCTTACCCATTTGTCAGACACTGCCATCCCCTGTGTTATTGCTTGCCCAGCATGTGCTTTAGTGTGTATCCTCTTTCCCACTTCCAAAGTATCACAGTGTTAAGTCAGTAACGTCATCCCTTATCCTAGCTTTGCACTTATCCACCCTCACCCATCACTAGCCAATTGATCACAGCCATGAAGTGAGTATAGCCTTGAGGTTCTAGTCTGAACTATTATTATTAATGAAAATCTTGAATATCTTGTTTTAGATCGCTGGTGAATTGATTACTTTATGTTTATATTGCTATTGGAATGATTAATGAAGCATGTCTTAACCAGTTACACTTGCAGCATTTTGATGTTTTAGCTTGGATCATATTATGGGTCAGTTTGACTTGGTCAAACCCAGTTTGACCAAAGTCAACCACTGGACATGAGATGAGTTAGACCGTGGATGATAGCTATTGATGATATGTGGTCTATTATTGGTCACCAAATGGTTCCATGCAGCAGTTACAGGTTCAGATAGTGATCTCTGGTATTTTAATGATTTTGATCATTTACAGATTATTATTATTTTTATATGTCCGAGCATAGTATTGATATTATATGACTATGCAGTCATTCATATGGTGTATGAGTATGCATCTCTAATGCATTTGGGCTCTCTGAATCCATTGGGACAGTTTGTTTCAGTTTCGGGCAGTTTTAGTTGGGATTTCTCTCAGTTTATCACTTCAGTGCAGATTTGCCATTAAAAATGGCCTGTCATAGTAGTTTTATGATTTGATTGGTTTACCTATGGCGCTATAGAGGGAGTATGGGGTCCAACCACTTGTTTTAAGTATATTGCCATATTCCCAAACATGTTGGTGCAGTCAGATTTAGCCCCGGGTGATCAGACAGAGAGTTACAGGCATTTTTATCTTTTACAGGTGATTTACAGAGGCATAAAAAATGGTAAAATTGGCTACAGAGGAAATCGATTTGGGCTACTGAGGCAAGGTAATGGCATAGGAATGGTTTTGATGATGTGTATGATGTCTCCCACACCTTCCACAGCAGTTGCAGCAGTCAGTGGGGCCCACAAATCTTTCTCGGGCACATTTTCATGGTTTTATGGTGTCTTTTGAGGCACACGACTTTGCCACTTAGGCACATTGTTGTACTTTGATGAGTCATTTGATATTATTGTCCCATGGGGACACGCTAGGGAGGAATTATATCACCCCCTAGACCCACCATGAGCGTTATGTTATGTTCTCCTAGTCACTTGGAGTGGGATGTCCCCCTAGGGCGATTTTGTCCATGATGTATTGTTATATTTTTGAATTGATCCATGTACTTTATGTTGAGCTCATCTCAATCGTAGATTATCACTTATGTATCTTTTTATCTTAGCCACTCATTAAAAAGGTGGTTAGGGTTTTGGTCTCTCCCATAGCTATTTAAAGGAGACCCTCCCATTGTAAGGGGACCTTTGGCTCTTGGAATTTGACAATAGAAGATTTATTTGCAGACACTTCCGTATCTTTCTTTGTTGTGATATTCTTAGATGTTGATTGGAAAGTCTATTGTCACCTAGCATTTGAGATTTTGTGGTGAATCCATACATATTTTGGAAACAGTGTTTTGTCTACAGGAGGGCGACTTCACTTGGGCGTTTTTGCAAGGCTTCCTCAACTCGTTTCACTTGGATTCGTTTATACCAGGGGGTTTTCAATAGCTTCATTGTGATCTTTGATTTCATCTTGGTATGTTTTCTGTTGCATTAGTCAATCTTTCTTGATGCTCCGAATCTAACTTAGGTAGTTCATTGTGTAAGAAGGGAGGGCGCATTAGCTTCCTTGGGCAAATCGATTCTCATTGGATACTCGCTCAAAACACCTCAAATTGATTGAGAAGGCATAGATCATCATCATAAAGGTATCCGCAAGATTATCCAAGTAAGATCTACTTGTATTTCAGTTATTTTTGGGTTCCAATCCATTGGCCATCTTCATTTTAATTCAAAACCCTCATTAAAATCCTTAGGGAAATTCTTTGGCTCAAACAACATGGTTTATTGGCAAACCATTTATGGGTATTCTTGCTTTGGCAAAACCCTAGGTGGGTTCTCCTAGACGTCATGGTTGGAGGACTCCATTGGGCCCAATTCCCAAGGCACTGATCTCCTAACCCTTGTGCATTCCCCTGATTCGCTGGTTTTCCTGTCATTTGTTCCCGGTTTGAGAGCTTGTCTAGTTTAACATTGGCATATCCTTCTGTCAAGCCGTGCTAGAAAGCCCTAACTCTCAAATCCACTCTTTGGGACACTTTCCATGTTTTAAGGGTCACGTTTCCCAAGGCAGCTGAATTTGATCATTTATACTAGCACTTGAATCCTAGAATCACTTTTAATTGTTGAATGACTGTGTCTAAACACTATCGATCATATCCTATCTGTTTTAAGCCTCCACAGTGATTTCATTTCCTTAAATCTAGGGTTCCATACCTGTCACCTTACATACCCTATCTTAATAGCTTGATCTAGTGATTGGGTTTGATCTCTCTTGTCAAGAGTAGATCAGGGTCTCCCCCTATACTATCTTTGGCTTTGATAGTGTAAAGTGAAGGGTGCCTCGATTGGCATGACAACCAATCCTTTTGGCAATCGAGGCTCCCATGGTTCCCCTCTACCATCCTGTATTGGATCTATCATTTGGGGCAACTACAAGTTTGGTGATAACAGGTACCTAATGTGGCTGAAAATTGTCAGGACCCATTTTTTTCTATTTCATCTAAGTTAGTCTTATGGGGGGTGTTAGAGATAAAAACCTCTCCATAGCATTATTCACCTTTCTAGTCACCTAGACCTTGACTTCGTGACTCCTAAGGGCCAAACCACACTCATTTTGACCACCTAAGTCACCCTAGAACTTCTTCTAAACTCTAAGGGTCTCTAACCACCTTATCTGCCACTTAAATCAATACCCTAATGACACATTCCTAGTTTTGGGGGCACATCCCTTGATTTAGGGAGTGTTTCCCTGATTTTAGGAATACTAGAGTTTATTCTTAGTTGGTAACTGAGAGTACTTTGCTAACTCAGCTCCTAACTAGCTATTCATGTCCTAAATTAGCCATTAGCACCTTCTTTTGATCTAATTAAGGGTTTTGCACACTCTTTTAGTTAGTTAACTGAATATTCATTCAGTTAACTAAGCACTCAGTCAGATAACTCAGTAATTGTGAAGTCTTATGTCAGTGTAACTCAATTCAAGAGAGTTTGCATGGCTAACTAAGAGGTCTTAGCCTCTAGTTAAGCCTGACTCATCTCAATCCACTACATGGACAATTCGAATTGCGTCTAACCCTAATTTGAATTGCTTCCCTTTAAATATTGTTCTCCACCACTCATTCAAGTTATATGAAATATATCATTCTTCTTCTCTTTTGTTCCAAGTTTATTGTGTAATGATCTATGTTATTCATTTGTTGCATAATATGTTGATGGCTGATTTGATTTTCACTATATCTCTCTTTAGTTAACTGTTTATGTACCTATATCTATATGTCCAAATCTCATATCCTCTACAAGCCTCCAAGAGTCCAACACTCCTCCAAAGCAATGTGCTCTTCCCATTCCACCACACCTACATGACCATTCCCTCAACACAACCATCAAGTCAAGTGCAAGCCTCCATGCAAGCGATCCAAGTGTGCCCGTGCCATCTAGGGCTTGTTACCCCCCATTTTGTATGGATATCCACATTTGATTTTGATCACAATCTTGACGGGATGGCATGTCATGATGAGGCTTTTGGCTGGTTCATTTTTCAGTGCTTGGGTGATGCCCTAGTGATGATTCTATTGGAGAATTGATATGAAGCATGGTTAAGAGACCTTGAAGTTCAATCCCCACCACAAATCAGCCCTAACACAACATTTTGAACCCTCCCGGGCAGTTTTCACCACAAAAGGAGTTATAAATGGACCTAAAACAGCAGTCTATGGCACAGTTCAGCCTTGAACACATCCTGGGCAGGTCTGAAATGAATCTAGGCATTTTTGCACCACCTGTACAGCATTAGAAGGAACAGCAGCAATTCTGAGGTGATCTAGGGTATATTTCAGAACTTATAAATCGGTTCATGGCACTTTCCACCACAAAATAGTCCTGAAATAGCACTTTGGACAGGCTAAAGACATCAAACAGCAAGCTGGATTAATCCCCTGGGCGTGAACAGCAGTCTAGGAGCGCTAAATTTCAAATCTAGGCACATTCAGGACCTTAAAATCAATTCTCGGCCCTATCATTCACCTCCTAGTCAGCAGTAATACAATTCTGGGCAGATTTATTGGTAAGAACAGCAATAAATATTGAATCTGGGCAGTTTTGAGGAGGTTCTAGGCATGCATATCATGGTGATGAACAATCTGGGCACATATTTAACCCCAGACAGCAGCCTTGAGCAGACCTGTAGCAGCAAGTAGAAGCAGCAAATAATAATTCTGGGCAAATTTCTTTGTGACAGCAATAACCTCCATCCACTTGGTAGTCTCCTTGCATGTTTTGACCAATGTTTTAAGACTCGGACTCAGAATCGGAATTGGCGGAGGATCAACTCGGACTTGGACTCAGACTCAGCTATGAATCTGTAGTGAATCAGCCAATTTGAATTTAATGACTCGGTTCACTAAAAAACACATAAAATATTTTAATTTTAAAGAAAAAATATTTTAAAGATTCAAATCCATGATTCCAAAGCATTAGAGACAAAATATCCAAAGTCTGCTCATGTATATACTATATACCATATAAGGGTGAACATATCAAAAGGGCGCAAAGTGTACTGTGCAATACATATCTGGAAGATTGGAACAAAATGAAAATGCATAATCAAAGAAGGCCTAAATGGCCTGTAGAGTGGCATAATTCACTAATATATTTTATTTGATTCTTCCATATTCAATATAGTTATTATTTTACCATCTGCTAAATTGCTAATTCAGATATAACCAAAACCTCAGAGGCATATACAAACTTCGCTGATTAAAGTAGACAAATATCATGAGTTGAAAATGCAGATTCCATACTTTCCGAGTTCCACACATTCCAAGTTCTAACCATGCACAATTTCCTTCTAATATCTCACAGTTACAAGAAACATCAACAAAATGGCAACAAATGGGCCTCAATACTGCTTAACCCACTCACAATGGGAGAGCAACTCCAGTTTATAAAGAATAGCACAGTAACAAGATCTGTAAAATGCTTATAATACAAGAATTACCATGGTCCTAAATGACCATTAGCAGAAATCATCGGCAGGTTAAGAGACAAGAATAGGCACAGTCCTAACTATCATGCAGGATATGTCTGAAGTTCAGAAGTTCAGGAATTAATTAAAAATAAATAAAAATTTAGTATTTTTTAACTCCACGCATCAACTCGGATCAACTCGGGCGAGTCATCCCATAACTCAGGCGAGTTGACCGTACCAAACTGGCCGAGTTGGACACCGACTCGGCCGGTTCGGTACCGAACAGGTCACCCGAGCCGATTTACAGGCTGAGTAAGCTCGGCTCAAGGACAACTTGGTCAACTCGGCCGACTCGGACTTCGACTCAGCCGAATTTTAAAACACTGGTTTTGACACAGCACTCAGCCTCGAAGGGTCTCTAGTTCAGCTTGCAGATGGAGAGGCAACCCTAAAAAATGGTCCTTCCATCACTATTGGAACATCCTATTGCAGCGTTCAGCCTTATTGATGGAGAAAGTCATCTTTTGTAGTATGGTTATACTCATTTATGCACCATTTCATGAGATTACATGCTTGGAGGTTACATATTAAGATGGTCCACTTGGAAGGTTGTTCACATGGTGGATGCCCTATTTTATGAAGGACGTTTTTGCATTTGGAGGCTCACTTATAGAGTGACATTTTTGCACTTGGGTGACATCTAGGACCTTCTAAACATGCCTTGTGGGCATCTTCTTGTGACAAGAGCTTCCTTGGACGTTGAGAAGGGGACAGCCATTGTTACTTGGAGATTACTTCATGAGCTAGCATTTACTCTTCATGAGCAGCATTCACTTGGAGCTTTCTAGATGGGGCCATACCCTAGCACATTTTTGCATTTTAAAGTTATTTTGGTTGTTTGGGGACATATTCTTGTTGGAGAATCTACCTTGAAGGAGCCTTTGGAGGCCACGTGGCATCATCTCATGGTTTTACCCCTTGCTTGATGGAGTAGCCCCCTCATTTTGGGGCATCATATATCTCATATATTATACATGTGGCTTTGACCACTTTATTTTATTGTAATTTGTTAGAAGTTAGTTGTTAAGTGGGGCTTTAAGTTAGGGAACATGCCCATATGTTAGCCTTCTTAGGTTTCACAAGCAAGGATCTTCATGTAATCATATGTCTCTCCATTGTAACTCTAATGTTTATCAGTTGTAGTTTTAGTGTACAACTGGGGTAATATAAGGTGCATTCAAAAAACTAAAGAAAGGTTCATTACATTCTTGAATGTAAGGATTGTTAGAAATCACATTATTCAGTTGAAAACCACAATAGTGTTTCTTACTAACTACGTCACAGTCTACAGGAGGCTAGTTCTCTAAAACATTGTATCCATTTCCATAGTCATCTAATGAAAAGTTGTACAGAATTTTCATGCTTAGAACTTAACAAATCACACTCATTGGAATGATATAACATGTAGAGATAATATAACACTACAAGATTAAACAAAATAAAGAAAATGGGCAATTAAAGTTAACTACTTGCATGGCATCCTCATTATTTTCCTTTTCTGTCCTAACAAAAAGAACTCCCAAGATAGACAAAGTGAACAACTCGAGCAAGAAAAAGGGAGGAAAGAAGAAGCAAGAATCAACCTCCATGATCCTATCACTTTTGCACCATAAAACTCCTGAGGCACTCCCTTGTGAGTTGTCACGACAATTACCTGGAAATCATATTACATTATGCATTGTCTTTCAAATATTGCAAAACAAACAAGTAATTATAAATAAAGATAAAAGAACATATTCAAGCATGAAATCTTTGTTATAATTTTGTAAATCAAATTTAGGAAATGTAGTTGATGCTGCCGTCTTCTTATACAATGTTGAATCATGAAATATGAGTAATGCAATATGAAAAACGATAGTTATCACCCAACAAAGGGAGGATGGTTCACTTGGAATAAGAAGAGATGTCATGCTGCATGAACAATGGATGGTTTGGCAGGTTTGTGGTTAGTGAATCATGGCTCAACCACAATACTAGAGAACCTTTTTACATAAAAGGGGCAGGACCTCATCATTGGTATGTTAGGTGACCTCCCTTAGAAATTATCACCAAATGATGCCCCATTCAGATTTGAGGAAATATGGTTTCCATGCCTAGATATAGAGAGGAACATTGAGCAACAATGGGGTGGAGGACAACCCAAACTTGCAACAAATTAGTACATGCCAGCTAACAAAATTAATATATAAGAGGCCAGCTAAAAGGCTAGAATAAAGTGCTTGGAAACACATTTAAAGAAAAGAATAAAGAGGAAGCATTGGAAAGGATAGCAAGAATTTGACAATAGGACCTTACAGTATGACAACCCCTTGATGAAAATGAGATAATGAATCAGCTCTCACTATGAGAAATGAAGGAAGAAACCTGTTATCACATATATATTAGCCGGGCTACCATACATTATTTTTCTGATTCCAGTACACTATTCAGCCAGTTCCCTTGCATTGAGATGCTGAGATGAGCATCTATTATGGATCACTATCAGATTTTGGAGAGCAGTTTTATTCCCCATGCCATGACTGAGAGTCAGGACACTCAAAGAGATGACCGATGTAGCTATTTAGCCATTTGTACAGAGCAGTCATGCAGTGCCCAGAGTTACAGCAGCGGTTTCAGATGACAGATGATGGTTCAGATGATGATCTTTCAGGTATATGACTCAACAGGTATATTATGGTGTTATGGTTATATTGCTTTTATTTCCATTTTCTCAGCATGTCTTAGCATTTAGTATCATGATCGGGAGATCATATAGATATGTGGACCTGGTTTTACTATATATATATCATATTTTTCCCTACTCAGACTTAGAAGTTCTTGGCCTATACTCATTGGTTTTACCCTCCCTAGGGAGAATAGAGGTGATCATTCCCGCCATACTTTGGCTTGCTAGTGTCGGTTTCATTATTCCTAAGTTGCAGGAAACTTGGTACTAGGCCCTGTACCACTGCCGTACCAAGCAGGAAACTCGGAAACGCATTTGGTACTCCTTGGAAACGCGTTTTCGATCGTGCCACCACGTTTCACGTGGAGGAAACATGGGTGGTACGGATGAAAACGCGTTTCTGTGTCGTATCCACGTCCATATGGCGCGTTTCCTCCTCGAATTCTTACTTTTCCATCCAAAAAAAGAACCCGTTAGCTTAATCAATGGGTTAAGTTGTTTCTTAATGGGCTAATGATGATTTAGGAAACCTCTAGAAGCCTCTAAAAGTCATTTTTTTTTATAAAAGGAGGATTTTACTTCCCTCATTTCACACGGTGATTTGAGCAAGCAGGGGTTACTTAAGAAAGGCGATTTGAAGACAATAAGCTACAACACTATGCAAATTGACTTATCTTGTGTTTTAGTTCTATGTTGACTATTCACATTTTGATATATGTAGCATTGTAGCCTCATACATAAAGGCTGATTTTGAAATTTTGAATATATTGTATTGCCAAGGTTGTTTTTGGATATTACTACTTGGCAACTTGCCTCATGTAATCATCTATGACAATTTGACAATTATTAATGATGTAGAGATGGACTTATGAGCAAAATGTGATGTTAGATGTTTGAAATTATGATTGATCACTTGTCATTTATGTTTCACATTTAATTTTTAATGTCCTTACTAATTTGCATATATATATATATATATATATATATATATATATATATATATATATATATATATATCGCGTTTCCCCCGTTTCCTAAATTTTGGGGGGTCGCATTTCCAGTGCGTTTCCATATCGGATACACGTTTCCGTTTCCCCGTATCATGCGACTTACCATTATTCACTGTCTTCATCCATCCTTGACTTACCCAGTTTGTTCATTACCTTGACTTACTACTTGACTAGTGGCATGGAGGACCTTCCCCTACTGTAGCCTCTATATTGGATAAGCTTCCCTGTTTATTTGTGTCTTGGCTATGAGTTGGTGACAAAACTTACCTTTGGTGAGGTGGCTTAGTCCCCCTAGTCACTAAAGATGTTGTTGGCTAAACCTGAAACTTTTAGTGCTGCCATGAATACAAAGTATGGAAATGAAATGTTGTATCTTGTATGAAAAGCCCATTCATGCAATGTGATTCTTAACACACATGAATGAAAGGAAAACCAAATGAAAATGGCTATGAAATATCAAATGTTATATCAAATGTTATATCTATTGTGAAATGTAAATACCTAGGTAAACAAGCTGTCTATGACACACCTAGAAGTGCTCAGGTAAACAAGTGCCTTAAAAACACACCTGCAGCAAAGAAGCCTAATTAAATGTAAATCTATGCAATGTGTTTGTAAACACACATAAATCAAAGGCTATGGAAACTGTAGGCCCAAAAAGCAATGGAACTTAAACTCTATATCAAAAAGATTGCTGGCCTCATTTGTATTATGGATTGTGCGCATCTGTCAAGGTGAATAAACACTCTTTGAACAACTTACCCATTTGTGAGACACCGCCATTCCCTGTGTTACTGCTTGTCCACTATATGCTATGGTGTGTATTCCCTTGTCCATTTCCAAAGTGTCACAGTATTAAGTTAGTAAGTCATCCTTTGACCTAGCCATGTTATTCTTAGCCTTCACCCTTCACTAGCAAATTGATCACAACTATGAAGTGAGTATGACCTTGAAAGTCTTGTCTGAGTAATAAATAATAATTAATGACCTATTATATTTGGATTTAGATCGCCAGTAATGATTGCTATTTGTTATAATTGCTATTTGAATGGATTGCAAAGCTTGTTTTAACCTTTGACACCTTGCAACAGCTTGATGACAGTTTGAGTTATATTTTGGTCATGTTAACTTGGTCAAACCCAGTTTGACCAAAAGTCAACCACATGACATGAGGTAGCAGACCTCAGATGATACAGATAGATGATATATGGTCTGGTACAGGTCACCATGGTGGGCTTATGCAGTGGTTTCAGGCTTATGATGATGATTTGTGCTTTTCAGCACTTTTGCAGATTATTATTATTTGGTCTGCCGGATATGATGAGCATTTATTTTTGACCAGGCAGAGGTCTATATGGTGTATGAGTACTCACTTTAGATGCATTTGGACCTTCTGAGTCCAATGAGACAGTCTGTTTTCAGTTCCAGGCAGTTACAGTGATGTTTTAGCCTCAGTTGGCTATTCTAGTGCAGTTTTGGCATGTCGGAGGCCCTGTCAGAGCAAAGCAGAGATTTGATTGGTTCACCTAGAGAGCTATTGATGGAGGGGGTGGTCCAGCCACTTGTTATTACCATATTACCCCCCTCCTAGACAGCCTGGTAGCCTTACTTTTTGGAGCCAGGCATTCCAGGAGGCAGTTTGGGCAGTTTCACACTTCACGAGGCAGTCCAGAAATGGTGAAAATGCCTACAGAGGAATTCGATTTGGGCTACTGAGGGAAGGTTATGGCATGGGATGATTTGTGATGATGAGTGGGATGTCTTCCACACCTTCTCCAGCAATTTCAACTTCATCAGGACCCACATCCATCACTTCGGCATTTTTTGATGATTTCTGGAGCCTTCCAAGGCTCACGACTTTCCCAGAGAGGCACGATTTGGTGTCTAGATCATTTATTCTTGGATATTGTGCCATGGGGATTGACCAAGGGTGTTAAAAATTACCCTTGGACCCACCATGAGCTAGATCTTATATTTTATCATTATGATTTGGTGGGATCCCCTCTCTTAGGGCGAGTTTGTCCACATATTGTTATATTTTATTGTTGATCCATGTATTGTATTGTTGAGCTCATCTCAACCATTGATTAGATCTTTTGATCTTTTAATCTTAGCCACTCATTCAAAAAGTGGTTAGGATTGTGGCCTCTCTCCATCCTATTTAAAGGAGAGAGCTTCTCATTGTAAAGGGGTCTTTGGCTCTTGGAATCTTGATATAGAAAAACTTTTTCTGTGGAAATTCTTGTGGTCTCCTTTGAATCTGGTGTTCTTCTGGTCTCCTTTGAATCTGGTGTTCTTCGATGGTGATTGTAAAGTCTATTGCATCCTAGAATTTGGGTATTTGTGGTAAGATCTATCTTTTTTGAAAACTTTTGTCTTGTCTACAGGAGGGTGACTTCACTTGGGCGTTTTTGCAAGGCTTCTTCAACTCGCTCCACTTGGCATTCGCTTGTATCAGGGGGTTATCATTAGTATCAATGTGATCTATGCTATCTTTCTGTTATTTCTCTTGTGGCATTAGTCTTATCTCTTGTTCGCAGTAAATCTGATATTGTTGACGTTTATTGTGCAGGAGAGAGGGCGCATTGGCTTCCTTGGGCAAATCGACTTCATAGAAAACTACCTCAAATTGCTCCAAATTGATCGGGTTTGCATAGATCATCATCATCAAGGCATCTACAAGGTTATCCAGGTAAGATCCACAGGTTTGTTCTTCTTGTCTTGGTTCCAATCCATTGGCACAACTACTTCATTGATAAAACCCTTATATTTCAAACCCTCATTTTACAATTTCTCAGATCTAGCAAGATCCACTTGGCTTTTGGGTATAAAATTTAAAACCCACCTCCATAGCATCCATGGCAATCCGGATCTATAGTTTGGTGAGGATTGGCCTTCATTTGACCCATTTCCCAAGGCAAAGAAGCTTCTCCAAGGGAGGTCGCACTTTCTAGGAGGGGTGAGTTTGCAAGGATCTAGCACCTGGGTAGGTGAGATCCCGCTTGATCCTTCATCTCCATAATTGATAACCTACCCCTAGTGTGTCATTTCAGTGATTTTCACCTTGTGGGCCCCATTCCTCATTTTGAGGGTTGAGCCCCACTTGGGTCACTTTGTGATACATTTCAATCTCAGATCTACTGAGATCTAGCCATTGGATGACCTTACTTTTCAAGATCCACCAAGCTTGACACCTCAACATTCCCGATCTACAATTTGGTGGATATCCGACTCCATTTGGCCCATTTCCCAAGGCACTGATCTTTCTCCAAGCCAATTCGACTTTCTTGGAGTGTTGAGTTTGCTTGTGGTTTGACCCTTGTTTTGGTTGCTTGATTACCTTGACACTATCATATCCATCCATCAAGCTCACCTTTGGTACTGGTTAGCCCCAATTTGGTCCTTAACTACCCTGCATTGGACACGGTTCCCAAGGCAGTGGATTTTCTCATAATTGACTAGTACCCTAATCCTGGATCTTATTTCAAATATCATAAGTCACTCTCACACTCATAATGGACCAAAGCTACACTGCTTAAACCCCTTGATCCAACATATTTCTCATCTTGTGACTTCATCCATAGATCTAGGGTTCACCATACACCTTACGTATTTCACCCATTCTTGATTTGATCAGGTGTTTTGGTTTGATCTCTCCTATCGGGAGTAGATTTGGGTCTCCCCCTTTGTTGTCTTGGGCTAGATAACATAAAGTGAAGATTGCCTCGATTGGCATGACAACCATCCATTGGCAGTCGAGGCTATCTTGGTTGCACCTCTTTGGTTGCCCATCCCTTCTGCCATCCATCTTGGATTCATCTCTAGGGGCAACTACAAGTTTGGTGATAACAAAATATTCTATACATAAAGTTGTGGATGAGATGGCTCAAGGAAGGAAATATAAATGCAACCTTTTTCCATAGAGAAACCATCCAAAGGAGGATTGTTAATAAGATCATCCATCTAGAGGTTTTAGAGAAGTAGAAAGGTTTGAAACTCAGGTGGAGATTAAGGATAGAAGCCAAATTGGTACTTCTTAAATCTACTTGTGTACTAAATATAGATAGAAATCCAACACAGGATAGGGTTTTAAGCAAATATTTAGTAAATTATAATTGGGCAACAAAATGAGATCCTAATGGATCCCATTGAAGTGAAGGAACATAGGAAGTATCATGATCTACAAAAATGTACAAGGCACCAAGTTTAAACAAATTCTAGGCAGAGTTTTTCCAAAACCTTTGATCAATCATTAAACATGATGTTTGTACAATAGTAGAGGAATTGTGAAGTTTGCACCACACTGATAGAGCCTTTAATTCACCATTCATAGCGATGATTCAACAAAAGGAAAAGGAAACTAGCCTAGATGCAACTACCTTGGATGGGTATAGACTAGTTGTAGAAAATTCGAGAAAAGAGAATTAATGCAATTCTGAAATTTCACCTCATTTACTTGAGGTTTCCCAAATATAATCCTGTGGACTTTCAGCCTCAAGGCTAATCTCAATTATTAAATTACAGCAGTAATATTTCACTTCACTTCAACCCAATTTTACCCAACAAGGCAAGAGATGAGAGTACTTCAATACCACAATGCTACAGCCCTTAGAGCATGTTACCCCATATATTGTATATGGCCCCACACTTGTAATTTTCATCACAAGTGCTTAATGACAGATTGATGCAGCTGCAGGATGTCTTGGGTGCTTAGTGGTAGAGTCCTGCTTCATGTTGTGATGATACCCTACTTGGTGATTGGTTGATGGATCCTCATGGTATATTCACAATAGTAGGAATGAATAAGATTTCAACATGGTGTCTTGATCTTGATATGCTCCCCTCTTGACGACATTGGCATGCTTGGAATATCTTGCTTGGCATGAATATCTAACACTTGGTGCTTTCATGGGATGGGAACCCATTAAAGATATTAATAATTGCTCTCTTTCACGAAGTATTGCCAATGGCATGATTATTGGTGTGGTTATATACCTCCTAGCTAGAAAACTCTAGAGGATGATGATGCATTTGACTCGTATTCTCTTGCTCATGACACATTAATCATCTTTTCATGGAGATCCCTAGCATTGATCATTTGATTTGGCATTCTGATGGCATAGAGTGCCATTTTTATGCAGCGCTTGGCTTTTAGGATGACTTGCTGTTAGGTGGAGCCATTACATTGAAGCGCCCTAGCTTATGTGACATGGTTTCATTTGGGGATGATTCATTGTTGGTTTTCTATGCAGCGACCTTCCCTTTAGCATGCATTATGAGGTATAACACACATTTTTATTGGAGTGTTATGCCTCGAAGTATCTGTAATGTTCCTAGTCAGGTCTACCAAAGCCAAGGGTTAAAAATTTTGATGTAAAGGCCAAGTCGAAGCATAGAGTGTTGATTTGGGGCTAAATACCCCTAATCATGCCATGGATGGTCCACTTGATTTCCACCTCCACGAGGTGCTCACCCTGTAGGGGTTGGTGCCCTTGGGGCACTAATCACTTGGACGCATGACTACACTCATTTATTTGCCATGTAAAAGGTGATAGCACTTTGTAAAGGGGTTTGTACCCTAGCACACCTCATTTGCTTACTTGGATCTATTTTACCCCTCCTTTGGTTTCGTTACCCACAAATTGTACTTCCTTATTGAGGAAGCCTGCAAGGATAATGAAGGAGGACGTTGAGGGCACACATCTGTTGGGGTTAGTTGGGGCATGACGTCCTCCTTTTGGAACACCTAACACTTGGTGTAGCCTTTGCACTTTATTTACTACTTTTATGTCATTTAGAGATATTTTATTGTTATTATGAGTGGTTTATCCCCCAAAGTTGTGGGTGAGCAAGCCAAATGTTATATTTTTCACATTATCTTGTAGGCTCATAACTTAAAATTAGGTGAGGCTAGTCTTATATAAATAGCACTAGTATTATATAGATAGCGCCTCCCTCTCATTGTAAAAAAAGACAAGATATGGGTTCATTATGAGATCTTTCCAATTTCTATTGGTTTATTGGAGTTATTGATGCTTTGTGCACCTCTTTTGGGATGATCTTTCTTGCTTGAAGGTTAATTTGATGAAGTTCTAGGGTTTCTTTTACACATGCTATTGGTTGATGTTAAAGAATGGTTGTAATAACTCAAGCACAAAGGTGACCTAACGCGTTATCTTGCTTATATTTGTTAAGTGTTGGTAAATTATACTTCTAACCTAGTTTAATGGTGCTTTTATGGCGCATCATTCTAAAGTGTTAGGGTTTCTTGCTCGTATTTTGTTAACCTTGCATGAGGAGACTTTCCTTTCATAGGAGCTCTCCATTGTTACTAGGCCTTGGACTTCTTCTCTTACCCTAATTAGGCTCTTCTACCTAACTCTTGTAGTTGCTAGTTGATGCCCTAATTGCAAGTATTGAAAGCCATTGTAGTATCGATCTCTCAATTCCCTAGGGATTGAGACAAGAATCAAATGCCCTATCTTTTCAACAAATCTATCTCTCTTTTATCAATTCACCTGCCTTTTATTTCACATGCATCTTTATATCTTAAAAAACCCTATAAAATATATAATATCGTTGGTTTTACGCTTATGCCGATTACAGCATTCCAGGAGATTGTTTGATGGAAAAGGGCTAAAGTTTTTGAAAAAAGGCCGAGTGGATGTTCAATGTGTGTGGTTGGCCATGACCAAGCTCCTTGGTCTTGCTCTTGGAAGTAATATGGCTTAGTGGCATTGCTGACTGCCCTTTTTTGGGCTTTTTTGCCATGGGGTTGGTGTCTGGGGCTTCCAAGGGTGGGCCATTGGGTCACATGACCACCACGTTTTTCTGCCTTGAGGGTGACTACATTTCATCTAGGGATGTTATCCCAAGTCCATTAACCCCTCTCACCCCCACTTGGACCTCTTCTTGTAGCGGTTAAGACCCTCTCCAGTCAAAACGACCCTATGGCATCATCCTTTGATCAAGCCTTCAAGCTAATGCAGGGGGGACATTAAGGGAATTTTTCATCACTCTCGGGTTAGTAGGGGCATGACGTCCCCCTTGGACTCACTCCTTCCAACACAGTGAGGCATTAGCTTTACTTATTTTAGCATTTTTCATCATTTTATGCTAGTTTTAGGGTCTAGTCCCCAACATGTGGGTGACATTCCCTATTTTTGTCTTATTTTAGATTATTTTGGTATTATTATTGTTTTAATTTTAAATTGACAAATTAAGACATGTAGGCTTGATAAAAATTAAATCTTGTGCTAATATGGATATAAATATCTATTCTAATTTCATTTGCAAAGCACAAGACTTGGGATAAAACACTATTATGTTACTTTTTTACCCTTCTTGGCCTCTCTAAGTGATGCGCACCTCTTGGGATGATGTTCTCTTTGCTTTGAAGATTAAATGAAGATGATTTTCTAGGGTTTCATGCACATGCAAGGTTGATGCTAGATTTGGTCTCTCTTTGGTAAAAGTTGGTGAGTTTATGCTTCTTTATGGATTCAATGGTGATGTAATGCTGCATTTTTTCTGATTTAGGGCTTTCTTACCAGCCTTTTGTCTTCTCTGCATGGTAGAAAATGTCCTCTTGAAGGACTTTTCTCTTGTTTGGGCCTTGGATCTCTGATTTTTGTCCTAATTAGGCTCCTCCAACGAACCCTAGAGGTTGTTGTTGGATTGCCTAATTTGGAAGCTTGGAGAATTATTCCAAGAGGGAGGTCGGTCACCATCCCTCATGGCCTAGGATTTGAAGTAAATATCCTAAAAACCCAAGGTCTTGTCATTTTTTATCAAATTCCAGTATTTCATATATAATTTATCCATTTGCATGGCTAGGTTAGGTTAGATTAAGTCTGCATTTTTATACCTTAGAAAACCCTAAGTATTTCAAAAAATTCAAAGCTTCAAAAATATTAAAATTTCAAAAAATACAAATCCACAAGGATACTCGCCCTAGCTGGTTTGTCCATAGAATTTCAAGGGTGTCATCCCCATCCCTTCATAGCTTCCCTAATTTACTTCCACGACCTGCAAAAATCAATCAAACAACAGAGAGGGTTTACTGTTAGCTATGTTTCAGTGGTTGGTCTAATTCGGCCTTGACAAAGCATCTCTTTTCCCCTCAAAACGAACTTGTTTAAGTGTATTCTAAATCAACCAGATTAGAAATTTCTTGGACATCCTCTTTCTTAGAAAGGGAAATTATGGCTTCCGGCACTTCTTCGTCACAATCTTCATACATAGCAAGTTCCCACTTCTTTGTCGAATGCCTTGATCAAATGTCCGAGTGAAGGCAACCCTCTAGGAGGGAGCTCTTGATACCAATTTCTGACATCCTAATTATTCTGTAGAACAAGAGATATTACAAATAATCTCATTTTGATATCCTCATCCACAATATCCCATGCCTCAAGAAATTCTCTGAACGTCGTAATATGCTCTGCAATTGTATCTTCATATTCATGAAACTTTGGGACAGACTTAAGACAACCACATTTATCCAACTCATTCGGATATCCTGGGATGTTTGAGAAATCCAATGGAGCAAATAACCCCATATCATCTTCTTATTAAATAACCGAGGTTGGTTGCTTTGAATTGCACTTCTTTAACTTGTTTTCTTCAGTGGTATCGCCAAGAGAGACTTATCAAGTTAGATCAACAAATCTCACCAAAGTACAAAACAAAAGTGTACCTTAATAGTTCTAGGATCTCTGAAATATTAATGAATCCACCCAGGAATCCTTCTTCAATGAAGTACTTTTGATTGGAGTCACCAGATAAGACCAAGGATATGAAAATATGACCTGAGCCAACCACCTCAAGTGTCTTGAAGGTCCCCGGAAACAACGCCAAAAATGTTACCCTTCAAACTAGCATTCTAGAGTGTCTAATGTAATATTGATGGAATGCTAGTGATTGGTAAGCGTGTAGGAGAAGCTTAGGCCCAAAAGTCACCACAGCCTAACCTCTCAACTTCTTTGGGTAGCTCCTATACCCAAGGGAGAGCCCTTAAAGATGCCACCAAACTCCAAACAAACAAATACCTTTCTACTACCCTTATAGCAGAGATCAGTGCCTAGTATGGAGTCAAATAACTAAAAGTAAAGATAACTAGATCTAAAAGGAGCTAATTCCACGTTGTAGATTATCATCAGCAAACATTCAAACCTTTGAGATCAATCAGAAAATAAGGTAGACTGTTCATGTACTGGAAACAATGGTACAGAAAATAACAGTCCCTGTAGGTTGACCTCTGCCGAATGACACAGTAAAAAACAGCACTTAAAAGTGCTTTCAAACACCACAGTCTAACTCGGCCTTGGGAGATAATTGCAGTATGAACAAGGGCGAATTAAAAAACAGTCAAATTCAAATCTGCAATAGAAAGTCTGTTGTAGTTTCACTGAAACAGTCTGCAAAAAGGTTCTGTCACTTGGCACAGGAAGTTATCAGCACTAAAAATCACTTTAAACAGCCCAGAAAATTCGGCCTTAAGGGAATGGCTGTCAATTGAACAAGGAGAACTTAATAGCCCAGTCAAATTTGCAAATCAAGTCTGCAGAAAGTTAGTTTTGACAGTCAACAGATTTTCTGATTTTTTAGCAGTTACAGACATTCCAAGGAGGCAAATTAAGACGCCCTCAAGGACTAGTGGATAAATCCACTACGGCAAACCCTTTGGATGGATTAGATTTGCCAATTTCTTTTTTTTTTAGTTTTGAATTTTTCAGATTTTTAGCTTCTTTTGGAATATCTGATTTTTAGGGCTTTTATCATAAAAATTGCATGTAAAATTTTAAAAAAAGGTACAAGAATTTAATGAAGAGAGTTGAAGGAAAGGTTTTAGATTATCTTCTCTAACCCTAGGGCTATGAGAGATTGAGATCAGCGTCCCTCTACTTAAGATGGCTTTCAATACTTGCAGCTAGAGCATAAGCTAGCAACCTTAGGGTTAGGTAGCAAAGCACCAGCTAGGGCAAATATGGAAGTCCAGGGCCCAAAGTGACAAAGGAGAGCTCCTGTAAAGGAAGGACTCCTCAAGCAAGCAGACAAAATGCCAACATAAAACCCTAAATCAATCTAAAGCACCTTAGGAGCAACGTTAGACCTACCTAAGAGAAAATATGCCAACATTAATCAAGACATGAGCAAGAGTTGCCTTAGGTCATCCTTGAGCATGGATGCTAAGAATGGTTGAAATAACTCATGCTCAAGGATGACCTAAGGCAACTCTTGCTCATGTCTTGATTAATGTTGGCATATTTTCTCTTAGGTAGGTCTAACGTTGCTCCTAAGGTGCTTTAGATTGATTTAGGGTTTTATGTTGGCATTTTGTCTGCTTGCTTGAGGAGTCCTTCCTTTACAGGAGCTCTCCATTGTCACTTAGCAAGAGCACAAAATAAACCCTAGATTCATCCACATCCATCCACCAAGCAAGAAAAAACTCATCCAAGAGAGGTGCGCATTAGCTCAAAAGCTCATAAACCAAGAGAAAGACGAAAGATCTCATAATTTGAACCCTTGTCCTTGTGATTTTACAATGAGGTGAGGTGATCTATTTATATGATTCATCCTCCACCTTTTAATTTCTTGAGCCTAAAGGTCACCATTAAATTAGAATATTTTTAAGGGTATGTTATCCACTAAATTGCAATTAGTGGATTCTGAGTGAACCGTTGAAGTTGTGAACATGTTCAATGTTCATTATCAGTGTTCCGAGATCCATCAGGCCAAAAGTTTTGGCCCTTTGTATTTTTTGCATGTCCAAACCCCTACTGGGGAATTGTAATAAGTTGGTCTAAGCATGATTATTTTGTAAAAGACTTGGCCTACCTTAGGGTTTGCCATCAAGGGGATACTCTAGAGTGTTTTTTCCTTAAAAATTATGCGCTACTCTTTGGTGGCATATAATTCCTATGTTTTTCACTCATACCTCCAAAGCTGGAGTATTGTCCATGGTGGTCGATCTTAGGGGGGTTATTAAAGCCTATGTGTCTATGTATTTTCACATGCTAGCCATCAGTAATAAGTCGTATGGACATGCACTAGGTCCCCTAGGAGTTTGAGTCGATTCCGGCAAAAATAAAAAATTTCCGTAATTTAAACCATTTTTAATGGTTTAAATGGAAAATTTCAAAATGTAATAAAAGTGTCGTCTGGAGGCAGAATTTGGCGTGGGAAGGCTCGTTTTGACGCTCAAAGCATCCTCTTTACCCTAGTGCCCACTTTCTCCAGGTTCTGGGCGATTACGTCGCCTTTGGGAGAATTTTTCATTAAAAATGCGACAAAATGGCATTTTAATGTTAGAAAAACTCAAAGTTGCACTAAGTGACAAAATTTGAAAAAGACAAAAATGATAAAAATATTATTTAGAAAGGGTGGCATTATGTTCAAATGAAGAGGGCGAATACTTCTAAGTATGAAGGCGTCATTTTAAAGGTGAGTGTAAGTCAAAATTTGAATATTTAATAAAAGAAGAGTGCCCATCCTCCTTCACGTGGGCGGCTCACCATGCATGGGCGATGTTATCACATCCATGTTAGTTGGAGCTACCATGCTGCAGATTGTGTGATCAGGGACCATACTACATTTTTTTTCCAGATCAGAGATCAGATGGCATCAGAGGGGGCATCTATTGTATTGAGATTGCCCGGAGCAGAGATTGCAGAGGGGACAATATGTACTTTGACAGTCCAGAGCTACTACAGAGCAGTGATTACATGGTCCCTTTTCCTTGCCTAGCTTTGCATGACCCCATTGAGAGGGTAACTTAACCATATTATGATGAGAGCATTACAGATTATAGCTGGTTTGCCACTTATTGCCCGGATATAACAGAGATTGAGTTTCAGATCCACCTTCAACAGCAAGTGTATGGTATGGCAAGTATATCAGTCTATGGTTATTGCTCATGTTGTTGCTTTGAGACTTGTTTATTTATGATAGTACATGGACTAGATGTATGATGTTTGATTTGGTGATCTTGTGCTTCATTGTGATACTTATTACCCTTGGTGAGGTCAGTCCACCTTTTTCAGTAGACTCCTGTATATGCACACTGGTTCCTGTCCCCATTATTGGTATAGACTTGGTCATTCATCCTTCTAGGAAGCTAACATTGGTTCCACCTGTCACTTCCTTCCACCCATCCGAATCATCCATTTTTGGTTCTTTCCCGACTTAGACCTTGATATGTGGCCTTGAGGACCCCTTTCCCCATTGACCCCTGAGTATGCCATGACTCCATGTTTCTTGTGCCTCGGTTCTTTAGTGTGTGAGATGCATTCTCAAACCTGGGATTTACTCCTGTCGATTGCCCTCGATGTTGTAATGCAGTATAGGATTGTGTAGACTCACCGGGTGTTCCCCATTAGTCATCGAAGCATGCACACTTGCCACCTTTACTTTGCAGTATGAGCGCCATTGTTATATCTTTTGAGATATGTATGAAGCCGAAAGGGCTATGAATTATAAAGAAATGTAAATGAAGCCAAAAAGGCTAAGTATCAAAGTGAAATGTAAAGTCCAAGAATGTGTTTGTCAACACACACGGACAAAGGTTAGCCATATGTATCACAGCATTGTATTGGTTATTTCCTCATCTAGTCCTGCAGGGCAAGGAGGTGAGATGGAGTAAGGGACAACTAATTCTAAGTGTCCCCTAGAATCTCAAGTTACGATTTGCCGGACACCCAGTCATGGCGGCTCTAGAAAAGATCCTCACGGAGTCTGTTGAAGGCACGGATGTGAGTTGCAAGGTGTGTGTTAGATGATTAGTGATGGTTTCCCTGCACTATACCCATTTGTGAGGCACCACCCTTCCCTTGTGTTATCATGGTATGCTTATGTCTTTGGGTCCCGCTTTCCCTGCTTATCCAAAAGGTCACACGGTCATGGTCTTTGTCATCCCCCTATCCTTTCACCTTGTTTGTCAACATCACCCAAAGTTAGCTAAGTGACCAAATCTATAAGTGTGCATAGCAGTTTTGAGTCTTTGTTGGAGGTGGTGGGCCCACCTCACCTTGGGCCTGTTTTTCGTGAGATATTATTTATGATCATTATGTCGTCATTGTATGTTTTTAGTTATATACTAACATAAATAAGGAAGCCTTGGCATCCCATGTTGCATGCAGATTTCAGCCATTGCCATTTTGACCAGAGTTGACTTGGTCAAACTAGTTTGACCAGGCCAAAAATGGGTCCCGAAAAAAGTTGCAACCAAAACTTTGATTTTGGTTATTTATTATGTGTTGGGATCCCATACATGCCTCCAAGTAGCAGATTGCAAATATGTTGAAGCATCGGTGAGATTTTTAATTATTAATGGCCAGCAGGGCCCTGTTTTAATTAAAAATCCTTGAATTTGGGAAAACAATGTTCAATTGATGGATCGTGATCGTTCCTGTGACCATTTCTAGTATATTTGGGGTCTACAATCACAATGCAACAAACGATTCATCAATCCGGGCAATATAAGTGGGTCAAAAGTGCAAATTACATCTTCAGCAATAAAAACCAGCAATTAATTAATGGAAAAAGATCAAATTTGGCTATGTTAACTTTGGAAATGGAAAATGCAATAGTAGGCAAAGGTAAAAGGGTATTCTAACATCACTTTGATTATGTTTGGACAAGAAATATTTGGTGTGGGGCCCCCATTTGTGCCCAGCTATGTTTGTGGGACGAATTTGCCCATACTTAGTTGTTTTCCCTATGTAAAAACTCATTTTTTGTAAACATTATATGCTAAGACTATGGGCAAGGGGTCTAAGGGGCTAAAACAGCCTAAAGCCACCTCTTAGACACCCTAATGCATGTTGTATGGACCCCACAAGTGGTCCCTCTCTCTCCTTTGGCGCATAAGGGTAACTCACCCCCCCTCTAGAGCACATCTCAGCCATTCATTTTGGTGGGAGTTGGGTTTGGATTGTGAGCCATTTCTATAAGAGAGGAGACTCTCTCATTTGCTCACCCTCTTGGCAGATTGTACACTTGATCTTCACTAATATAGAGACATTTTCACCCGATTTGCTTGAGATAAATGTGCATGGATGTTCATTGCTATGACTGATAGCTGGTTTCATAGAATTGTTGAGTAGTTTAGTGTTGTTTTTTCCCATCATTTGCTGGTGCAAATTGCAAGAGAAGTGGTCACTTGAAGAGGGGCGCAAATCTTGGAGTGGGAGCTCCACACTTGCTCTCTCTCTTCGGGATTTAAATCAGGGAGTTGTCTTTGCTTACTTGCTTCTCAATTCTCTCATCTTTAGCCATTTGTTTTCTGAATTTGCTTAGTTGTTTGCTGCACATACTGATTTCCCCCTTGTTGTGGCAGGTAGCTAAGGCGTAGCTAGCCATTTGGATGCTCAAACGCTCAAGAGAACTCGCTACTGCTCATCATTTGAGCTTGGGACCATCCTTCAAGCGATTTCATCCATCCATTTTCATCTCAGGTATGTTCTTCTTGCTTATCTTGTAGATTTCATTTTCATTGTGTGTGTTAAGCTGGAAATTAACATAAAAACCCTAAAAAATTAAAATCTTAAAATTTCACCGTCAAAACGCTTTTTTTTCTTTAAACCCACTTTGGAATTAGTCTTAAACGCTTATATCCAAAACCACATTCCATTTGGACTCCATTTACCCATTTTTCAGCACTGGTCTCTCCACCAATTTCGCCCTCCTTGGGCGTTTTTGTCCATCTGCTGGGCTGGGCCATTTTGGGTTTGTGGGTATCTTGTCTTTTGTTTGTATTCGCCTAATAACATCTAAATATCAAGACAAGAACACTAGAAGCGCCATTAAAATCATAATTTTAAGTCTGCCATGTATGCCCTATTTGATTGAGTTAAAATCCCCCATAGGCAGAAATCCAATTTGCACTTCTAGTACAATTTGTATCTCTGATTTCATTTTCAGCCATCAAACATCTCAAATCAACTATTTTCCATCTTAAAATCAGATCAGAAATTGCTTTAGTTAGCGCCCCATCCATCACCCAATTTATGTCTGTTGGTTGGATAAGAGTCTTAGATACCCTGGACACCTCCTATCTGTTTTCTTTTGATTATTTGGGTCTTGGGAGTGTCTATTTTGAGTCTCAACCATCGCTGGTTGAGTAGGGTCTCCCCCTTGACTTGGCTACTTGCCTTGTCTAAAGTGACGAACACCTTGTCCGGAGTGACAACTGCCCATCCGTGCAGGGGACCTGCTGTTTGCAGGTGTCACCTACCTAGCTGCCTACCTCTACCATCCCGGATAGGATACCCTTAGTAGCAGCTAGTGATTGTGTGATAACAGGCGAATACTCAGAAGGATTGGGTGGAGTTTACGAAGCCTAAGGGGAGCGCTTTTCCTATGTGACCACCCACCATGAGTTGGCACGTTTTATTGGAGATCCAATCAACGATTGAGTAGAGATGTGAATCCATCATTCTAATGTGATGAGCCCTCTTTCTTCCCAACGGATTTGGTTGTGTGGCAGTTTGTAGATGGATGGAGGAGCTTCCAAAGCTCTTAAGGGAGGCGCCCTCCTTAGGTTGCAGCCTCCCCATTAATTAGAACTCAGCTCAAGCGCCAATCAAGGATTTGATTTGGCACATGTGTCTCCTCTCCAAGCCAATTCGCATGCCTTCACCTTTCGATTTCTCCTCTCTTGGAAAACTATTTAAGCGAGGCTTTGCACCCCATTTGCAAATGGTGGATAGCATTGGACCTCTACTCCTAAGATTTGTAACATTTTTTTATTAATATATTATTGGAAGACTTTGGAGGTCATTGGTGGCTTTGTTCTTCATGCATGCAAGTTTTGTTTGAGGTAAAACTGTATATTTCCATTATTTGCTTTACATACTAGTTGGTTAATCTAGCTTGGCAAGGATCTTGGATCCTAGTAGGGTAAGCATTCATAGTTGTTGACTTGCTTATTTTCATTTGATGTTTAGAGATTTAGGAGCAGCAAATTGTATTCAGTTGTACATTTGCCCTTCATGTTTCTTTGCATTGGATTTACTAGATTTAATCTCTTGTTTGTATGAGCATTGTAGGTGATGTTTCAGGATTCGGTGCTTAAGCTTGAGGGTCAATCTTGGCTTGACTCTTCTCTCGAAATTAGTGGTGGATCACTTATTTACAAACATACATCTAATATTTTTGCAAGCACCAAGCTCCTCTTCCAATTGTTAAAAGTTAACAAGCTTTGGTTCTTCTTCCATCTTTCTTCTTAAAAATTTACAAGCAAAACCTTTTCTACTTTTTTCACATTGAAGCAAGTATTTAGATTTGAAAGTTAATTTCGTTTTATTCTTGTTTCAAAATCAGATCTAGAAGTACTTTAGTTTTCACCAATGTTACAAATATCGGCGCGGCGACAAAATCGGCAGGGTCCAGGAAACATCGTTTCGGGATATCTCGGCAGCACATCGGCAAAAAATCGGCAAACTTAAAAAACACAAAAATATTCATTTTTTTTCAATTTTTTAAACATCTAAAGCAACAATAACATCAAATAAACGCATTGCCACATGAATATGGAAAGAAACCCGATATATAAGATATATAAGATGTCTTTCAATAAAAAAATCTAAAGCTAGTACTGAAGCAAAATAGTACAACAGTAGTGATAAATTAAAACATAATTTTCATCTCTTTCAACTTTTACATTCCCCAAGGATCACTATTTTAAAGTTGAAGCACACAATTAATAATTGTAGATATATAACCAGCAGTAATAGATCAAAAAATAAGATTTTTTAACATTGAAAGGGGTGGCATATTATTTTTAAAGGGTGTACGACCCACTTAAGTGATAAAATCACATGCCAATTAAATAATTGGATAGAGCGAATGGAATATTAAGTTTGAGGTAGTGTGGGCCTCCCTCATGTTGATTAGCTCACAAGTGAAGACTTGGGCGATATTTCCTAAGTCTTGGGCGTTGGCTACTATGGGAGAGGGGCGCCCCTCTCATGAGGTGGCAGCCACCTCATCCCCCACCAACCCCACGTATGCTCCACCTACCAAATAGTGCCTGAATTTCTTCAGTGCGTACACCATAGCTAGACCCTCTCTTTCTATGGTTGTATAGTTCTTTTCAGCTGATGATAGTTTCCTGCTCGAAAATGCAATGGGATGGTCAATGCCCCCCTCACCTGGCTATGCTAGCACTACACCAAGTGCAATGGACGAAGCATCAACGTGTACATGGAATTGCTTGTCCCAATCCGGAAAGACTAGAATAGGCACAGCTACCATTTTATCCTTTAGTGTGTCTAATCCCTTCTCACATTCTGCGTTCCATATGAACTGCGCTTCTTTCTTCAACAGCTTCTCCATCGGTGCGGTTATCTGCGCATAACCCTTAATGAATTTTCTATAGTATCCTATATGCCCCAACGTGGTGCGAAGTTGTTTCACTGAATTCGGTGCTGGCAGGTTCACAATAACTGCGATCTTCATAGGATCAACCATCAGGCCCTGTTTACAGGCAATGTGTCCCAACAGAGTTCCATAGGGCACACAAAAAATACATTTCTTCAAATTCAAAGAAATTTGACGTTGTCTACACTTAGCTAACATCATTCTAAGGTTCTCGTAGTGGTTCTTCAGTAAACCAAAGACAGTCCAATCATCAAAATAGACCTCTAACAACTTATGGATAAAGTCCTTGAATGCAGCCACAACAACTCTGGAAAATATAGCAGGTGCATTCTTCAACCCAAAAGGCATAACTGTATACTGATATGATCCCCATTTAGTTGCAAATGTGGTCCTATGTCTGTCTGCTTCATCAATCCTGATTTGATGATATCCAGAAAATCCATCAGTGAAAGAATAGGCCTCATTTCCTCCAACATTATCTAATACTTCATCTGTAAATAGAGTAGGAAATGGGTCATGCAGCGAAGCATCATTCAGCTTCCGTAGGTCTACACAGATTCTAATTTCACCTTTTGTCTTTTTATCTTGGATAACCATCGGGCTTATCCACTCTGATTCTTCAACTGGCTCAATGATCCCTGCATCAAGCATCTTATCAATCTCTGCCTTCACTCTCTCTTTATATCTAAGATTCAATCTATAAGGCCTTTGCTTTACAGGCTTCGCACCTGGCTTGAGAGGTATCTTCATAACCCCCAAGTCACCCAAAATGCCTTTCATTTCGGCGAACTTCGTTGGAAACAAATCCCGGTACTCATGTAGAAGGTCTGCGATCTGCGCGATCGTTTCATCATCCTAGTAATCTCTAATGGATGCGAACTTTGGCTCTTCACTTGTGCCAATGTTCACTTTTCTTGTCTTGACAGGGCCGCTCATATCTGGAATTTCTAGTGGAGGTCCCTCTACATCGCGCGTTCCTTCGGATTCAGGTATATTGATATTGCGCGGATCCTCCTCATTGCTTTCCTCCTGTTGTTCGTCATTTTCAGCGAGATTATAACATTCAAGGGCATGTTCTATCTGTCTTGCCCATTCTGGTTGTAGGTTTACAGGTACCTGTTATCACCTAAACTGTAGTTACCCCTATGG
Organism: Larix kaempferi; assembly: GCA_027924585.1. Classification (NCBI taxonomy): domain Eukaryota; kingdom Viridiplantae; phylum Streptophyta; class Pinopsida; order Pinales; family Pinaceae; genus Larix; species Larix kaempferi. The sequence goes on along the minus strand of BSBM01000490.1, from coordinate 6,236,681 downwards.
ATGTATCCACTCATGGATGGCAATAGGGAAGGGCAACTCAAAAGGTGCAACCACGATCACCTCGACCTCCAATAGATGGTTGTCACGCCAGTCGAGGCAACCTTCACTTTATGTTATCTAGCCCAGACAACAAAGGGGGAGACCCGATCTACTCCCGATAGGAGAGATCAAAACCAAGACACCAAATCAAGTTAATTCTAAGTGAAGTAAGGTGTATAGTTTTTCCTAGACCTTAGGATGAAGTCACAAGACAAGTGAGGGGTTCAATGAGTATAGCTTTGGTTCATTATTGATGTGAGAGTGACTTATAATATTTGAAATGAGATCCAGGATTAGAGTACTAGTCAATTGTGAGAAAATCCACTACCTTGGGAACCGTGTCCAATGCAGGGTAGTTTAGGGTTGAATTGGGGCTAACTAGTACAAGTGACAAGCTTGATCAAGAGGTATGATGGCATCAAAGGGTTTAGTTTACCACACAAGGGTCAAACCACAAGTTAATCCAACAATCTAGGAAAGTCGAATTGACTTGGAGAGAGACCAGTGCCTTGGGAATTGGGATAATGGAGTCAAAGTAGAGTTAACTTGTGGTTAAGGACTCCTATTGCATGAGACAAGTGGGCAATTAAAGTCTCAATGGATGAATAGGTCTAGATCTAGGTTTGACCTAAGTGGACCACAATCCCTTAAAACAAGGAATGTTATCCCCAAGGCAAGATTTGACAAGGTGACCTACTAGACCTAGGTTTTGAATTATTCCCGTTCCAAATCTACTGAAATCTCAAGTACCCACGTCCTAGAAGTGGGACAACTCCCTTCTCCAAGGTGGTGCGACTTTACCTAAGGAGGCTAAAATGTGGGTTAAGTGGGTCAAGACAAGTCCGATGGCATCCAAACTTTAGATCCGGGTAGATTAATCAAGTAGGAGTGTGGATCTACAATTTCAAGGCAATCCGATGGCTAGATCTTACTAGATCTGAGTTTGAAGATACCAAGTGGTCCAAAATGGGGATTAAATCCATTAAAATGTGGAATAGGGCCCATAAGGTAGAAATCAGAAAAGTGACAATCTGGGGGTAGGTTATTGGATGTGTAGATCATGAATCAAGCGGGATCTCACCTACCACATACTAGATCTAGGTCAACTCACCAAACTAGGAAGTGCGCCCTTGCTTGGAGAGGCTAAATGCCTTGGGAAGAGGGTCAAATGGAGGCCAATCCTCACCAAACTATAGATCCAGGATGTCGTGGATACTATAGAGGTGGGTTTTCAATATCTTACCCAAGAAGCCACTAGATCTTAGTAGATCTGAAAAAATGTAAAATGAGGGTTTTGAAGAAATTAGGGTTTTATCAATTTATGAGTTAGGTCAATGGATTGGATCAAGATAAGAGAAACAAACCTGTGGATCTTACCTGGGTAACCTTGTAGATGCCTTGATGATGATGATCTATGCAAACATGATCAATTTGAGAAGCTTTGAGGTAGTTTTCTATGCAATCGATTTAGTCCAAGAAGCCAATGCGCCCTCTCTCCTGCACAACCAACGTCAACAATATCAGATTTGATGTAATCAAGAGATAAGACTAATGCCACAAGAGAAGTAACAGAAAGATAGCATAGATCACAATGATACTAATGATAACCCCCTGATACAAGCAAATGCCAAGAAAGTCGATTTGAAGAAGCCTTGCAAAATCGCCTTTGTTGAAGTCGCCCTCCTGTAGACAAGACAATGATTTCCAAAATAGATAGATCTTACCACAAATTCCAAATGCTAGGTTGCAATAGACTTTCCAATCACCATCTAGGAACACCAAATGCAAAGGAGACCACAAGAATTTCCACAAGAAAGTTTTTCTATACCAATAATCCAAGAGCCAAAGACCCCTTACAATGAGAAGCTCTCTCCTTTAAATAGGAAGGAGAGGCATCAAAATCCTAACCACTTTTTGAATGAGTGGCTAAGATTAAAAGATACAAATGTCTAATCAATGGTTGAGATGAGCTCAACAATAAAATACATGGATCACTAATAAAATATAATATGAGTGGACAAAATCACCCTAGAAGAGGGGAATCCCACCAAATCATGATGACAAAATATAATAAGAAGCTTATGGTGGGTCCGAGGGGTAATTTTAGACACCCTTGGTCAATCCCCATAGCACAATAATAATAAAATAGTCATCAATATACCAAATCATGCCTCTATGCTCAAATCGTAGGCCTCAAAAGACCTCAAAAATCATCAGAAAGTGCCATAAGTGATGGATGCGGGCCCCGATGAAGTTGAAACTGCTGGAGGAGGTGTGGAAGACATCGATCTATCATCACTGATCATCCCATGCCATAAAATTGCCTCAGTAGGCCAAATCGATTTCCTCAATAGCCATTTCTACCAATCCTGAAATGCCTCGGGAAGTGTGAAACTGCCCCAAACTGCCTCCTGGAGTACCTGCGTTGTCAAGGTGAGGGCACCAGTGTGTCCGGGATTGGGGTAATATGGTAAAAACAAGTGGTTGGACCACCCCCTCCAAGCACAGCGCCCTAGGTCAACCGGATAAAAGTCACATCTGCTCTGACAGGGCCTCCAACAGACCAAAACTGCACTGGGATAGCCTACTGAGGCTCAATCATCACTGTAAGTGCCCAGAACTGAAAACAAATTGTCTCATTGGACTCAAAAGGTCCAAAACCATCCAAGATGTGTACTCATACACCATATGAGTCTCTGCATGATCAAAATATATATCCAATATACCGGAACAGGTCAAATAATAATAATCTGTAAATGATCAAATACTGTTGTAAACCATGAATCATCATCATAACTCTGTAGCTGCTGCATAGAATCATCATGTATGTGTACATAGACCATATATCATCTATCCATATCATCATAAGGTCCAACCATCTCATGTCCTATGGTTGACCTTGGTCAAACTAGGTCTAACCAAGTCAACATGACCAAATACAACTCAGACCATCATCGAAAGCTGCTGCAAAGTGTCAAAGGTTAATGCATGCTCTACAACTTATTCAAATAACAATTATAACACAAAGCAATCATTATTGGCAATCTAAATCCAAATATATAATGTCATTAATTATTATTATTACTCAGACTAGACTTTCAAGATCATACTCACTTCATAGCTGTGATCAATTTGCTAGTGAAGGGTGAAGGCTAAAATAACTGGCTAGGCTAAGGGATGACTTGACTGACTTAACTTTGTGACACTTTGGCAAAGGGAAAGGGAATACACACCATAGTATATACTGAATGAGCAACAACACAGGGAATGGCGGTGTCTCACAAATGGATGAGTTGTTCAAAGAGGGTTTATTCACCTTTAACAGATGCGCACAATCCATAATACAGATAAGGCCAGCAATTGTTTTGATATAGCATTTAAGTTCCATTGCTTTTTGGGCCTGAAGTTTCCATAGCCTTGATCTATGTGTGTTTATAAACACATTGCATAGATTTACATTTATTTTAGGCTTTCTGCTGCAGGTGTGTTTTTAAGGCACTTGTTTACCTGAGCACTTCTAGGTGTGTCATGGACAGCTTGTTTACCTAGGTATTTATATTTCCAAAAGATATAACATTTTATTTTCATGGCCATTTTCATTTGGCATGCCTTTCATTCATGTGTGTTTAGAAACACATTGAATGAATGGGCTTTTCATACAAGATATAGCATTTCATTTTCCAGATTTTGTATTCATGGCAGCACTAAATGTTTCAGGTTTAGACAACACAACTTTAGTGACTAGGAGGAGTTCCAAGGAACTCCAACTCACCATAGGTAAGTTTTGTCACCAACTTAGAGCCGAGACACAATAAACAGGGAAGCTCATCCAATACAGAGGTTACAGTGGGGAAAGGTCCTCCATGCCACTAGTCAAGTAGTAAGTCAGGGTGATAAACTAAAAGGTAGGCAATGGATGGATGAAGACAATGAATAATGGAGCCAACACTAGCAAGCCAAGGTATGGTGGAATGATCACCTGTATTCTCCCTAAGGAGGGTAAAACCAATGAGTATGAATAGTGAACTTCTAAGTCTTAGTAGGGATAATATAATATATATAATAAGATCAACCAGGTCCACATATCTATATGATCGCCAGATCATGACACTAAGTGCTAAGACATGCTATAAGAATAAGTATAAAAGCAATATAACCATAACACAATGATATACCTGCTGAATCATATACCTGAATGCTCATCAACCTGTACCATCATCTGTCCTCTGAAACTACTACTGCAACTCTGGGCACTACTGACTGCTTTGTACCAATGGTATAATGGCTACATCGGTCATCTCTCTGAGTGTCCTGAGACTCAGTCATGGCATGGGGAATACAACTGCTGTCGAAAATCTGATAGTGATCCAATATAGATGCTCATCTCAGCATCTCTAATGTAAGGGAACTGACTGAATAGTGTACTGGCATCAGAAAAATAATGTATGGTAGCCCAGCTACTATATATGTGATAACAGTACCTTTACATCTTCAAATATCTTTTCTTTGATTTCCTCTAATGCCTCATTTATACTTGGGCATTCGACTTCAAATATCCTCTATTTGATAATCTGCAAAGCTTTGTTTATGCTTGGGGATTCATCTTCAAAGTTGAAAGTTCTTTGAAAGTTTGCAGTCATGATAGACCAATCTACTGTTTCTCTACGAAGTTCGGCGTCGGTGTACCAATCTCCTGGAATCTACTCTAATGTGTGCACAAACAGATGAACCCGTTCTGCCTGTGGTCTGTTTATCCATGCTTCTGAACAATTTTCTATGTGATCCCTTGGATCCGTTTCTCCATTATACTTTTCAAATGTCAGCGCCACTTTCTCTGTGAATCTGATTTGCATCATGTGTCTACACTGTTCCCATGTGGTCAAAGTCTGCTTATGCGCAGCCCACCATCTGGCAAGTGTAGCACGCAGTGCTATATCTAATGTTGGTATCCTATGTTCAGCTGAAACTGATACAGTATATTCTTGAATAAATGAATAGACGTTAGTTGAACCATCATAAGTGGGGATTGGACTTACCTTGGTTCCAATCCAACGCAATGATTTGGTGATCTGCGCACACCGCCTGGCAGATACTTCGTGCATTCGACTTTGCCAATTCTTCAGTCCTGCGTCGGAGTCTGTTACGCAAGAACTGTCACATCGGCAACTAAGTGCTCCATCCGCCGTAGGATTAATGTAGTCATCCTGATTCGTAGTCATCTTGTAGATGCGATCAAAATCTTGTGCTCTGGATTCTTCCTGAATCGGCTCACTGTATCTTTCTCCTTGCGACGGGTCCAAGGGTGCGATGACCCTAATATCTCGCCCTTCGAAGATCATCTTTTTGGTTTTCAGGCTGATGATCGCGAGGTTATCCATTGCCCAGTCTATCCCCAATAATGCTAGATATGGGTTACTGTCGTCGGTCATCTCGATAACCTCGAAGTCCGCGAAACTTCTGACTCCATCGATGTCCACAAGTACATTCGCGAGTCTTCCAAAGGGAATCACTTTCTGTTGATTCGCTAATCTCAACTGGATAGGTGACCATGATAACCTTGGTTTCCCTGATCTTAAATCAAGGATTATCTCATAATCTCCAATCTGCAAACTGAGCCTCATTTATCAGCATATTCTCTTATGGCTCTTGATATGGTGAACTGCGCTCTGGGCAGTATCCATCTTACTGCGTGGTTCATATTGGTTTAGTAAATTTTGCAACTCCACTACAGCATCTGCGCTCTTCAATAATTTCATGCAGCTCCGTAGGAACTACGCAACAAAATTGTTTGTTTCTGCTGTGGTACTGGTTTGATCGTACGCTGCTGGCATATCTTGTATGTGCGTTGTTTCACTTCGTAAAGGGATTCTTGGCGACATAGGTGTTGGCTCTTTGAAGATGTCCCGTGCTTCTTCAAAGGCTTTTTTGTTTGTCTCCATATTGAAAGCAGATGCTTTCCCAGTTGCTTTTCTAATCCAGACCGCTTTAGCAGGGGTCTGCTTGGTTTGGTGATCTCCAAAAGTCGAGGCTTCTGGTTTGTCTTTTCCTGTGGCAACACCACTTCGCGTCACAGCATTAATATTTGGATCTCTAGTCATTTTCTCTGCTGCGATCATCTGGATATTCGAGTTAGGTGCTTCTTGCTTCCTTTTATGCATTTCTGCTGCTAACACTGGGCATGCCTCAATGACATGATCAAAAGATTTACAATAACTACAGGTAGTACACGCATTGGTACTGTTACCACCCAAAGTTGCACTTTAGTTGGACTTCAGTGAGCCGCCAGTGTTGCACAAGTCACTTGTGCTTATCAGAGTTCAGAAGTTCCAAGTTTGGCCTGTTCAGGGCCACTTTTTTAATGTTTTGTAGTACATGACCGTGCCCCACGGGATTTGTAATAAGCATGTTAGCATGGTGGTCTTTCAGTGACTCGGTTCCCTAGGACTTGACAACCAAAGAAGGTATTCCAAGGAGTTTTTTCCCTTGTCAATTATGCTTTGCCTTCAGTCGAGTATAATCGATAAGTTTTTCTCCTCCACCTCCGAAGTTGGAATGCCTAAAGTGGGGGTTAGGCCTTAGGGGATTATTAGAGCCCATTTCATAACGTTTATAAACATGCTAGGTGCTAAGTTTTTGTCGTTTGGTCATGTACTAGGTCCCCCTGAAGTTTCAGTCAATTCCGACAAAAAATATTTTTTCGCTTTTTTAAGCCATTTTTTAATGGTTTAATTAAAAATTTTCAAAAGGTGATAAAAGTTTGATCCGAAGTCGGATTTTGGCGCAAGGATGCTCGTTTTCAAGCTCAGAGCATCCTATTTACCCCGATACCCGATTTTCCTACATTTAGGGCGACCGAAAACCCCCGTGGAGCATTTTTGCCTATGAGAGCTATAAAGTGGCACTTTAATGCTAAAGATGCATCAAAATGCACCATGGCCAAATAATTAAAATATTTTAAAAAATGCATTTGGCACATGCCAAATGACATGGCTCAAGTCAAATAAGGTGAGCGACCATACTTAAGGGACAAAGCATATTTTATAAAGTCAAATGGTAAGGAGTTTTAAAAGTTTGAGAATTTGTATTAATGCCAAAACCGTACGGATAGCCTCACGTGGGTCATCCTTCATCAACATGTCATGCCAATTAAGGTGGCATACATCATGAGGTAGGCGATTATACTAAAGTGACAAGGCTTTTATTTCAAAGTCAAAAAATGGAATATTTAGAGGTTGGGCGAATTAAATATGTGAGGCTACGTAAGGTTACCTTCACGTGGGCCGCACTTCTCCTACATGGCCGTGTTCCTCTTTGATTGAAGCGTGATGTTATATAAGGGAATCAAAGCTTGTGTTAAAAGGTTTATTAAAAGTCAAGTTTGAATATGGCAAAGAAGGGATGCGCTCACCCTCACGTGGGCCATCACTCATTCCTCACGATCGTACGGTTTTGGCTTGAGAGTTGTTTCGAATTGGTGGAGTTGCCACCTCATATGGCATCACCCACTTGGATCACCTTCCATTTAGAGCACCAATCATAAACGTTGAGGAAGCTCCAACGAAAGCATGGAAACATCACTCCCTCTCTTTGCCTCACGCGTGAGCTCCTTCCACAAGTGGGCAGTTTCCGTTTTTGAAGAGCTTTTGTCCAAAGTATGGTAATGCATCCATTGGTTGAGAGCTTGCCTTGCTCTACAATCTAGGTTGCTTGCTCTACAATCAAGGAGCTTTGTCTCCTTAGGGTTTTGGCACCTCGTGGCTTGCCATTCGCTATAAATTGAGGAGCTTGGCTCCCTTGTAAAGCATCTGAAGGTGGAACCTCTGCTCTGGTATTGTTGTATCATTTTCTGAATATTTGAGTAATAAAATAAGGTTTCGGAGGCTAGTCCTGAAGTGTTCTGTGGGGGAATGATGTGTTAAGCTTTGCTTATGAGGTAATCTGTATTGATTTCATATGTCTTATATATTGTTGAGATAGATCTGTCTTTGGAAGGAAATTAATTTCAGTAAGAACATCAGATAATGCTTTATAGATTATTTGTTGTTGTTGAATGGTAGAAGGATTAACAAAGATATATAGTTTCTTGTTTGAACTTACATCTTCGATTATTCTTTTTATTTGCAGACACAGGTATTTTTAATCTCCTTGTACAAGTGTTGTGAGATCTTTTTGCAGGTAACCTACGCTGGAGGAAGTACCAAACATGTTAGCTTGCTCGTCTTCCAGAATCTTCGAACAAAGCTCCATCTCTCCGGTCCTTCAAGGGAACAACTCCATTTCCCAAAATCAATGCTCAAACCCCCAAGGGTTCATCTTCAAGATCCATCTTTTTAATCTAAATTGGTTACGGTTCTATTTTATTCTAGATCTCAAGTTTTAATATCATAAGAAGTAGATCTAGTTTCCTTAAGCTTGCACCTAATTCAAAAAAACCTAAGTTTTGCTAAGGAAAAGTGCTTATAAAAGAAATATCTAGCATTGTTAGGCTTGTAATTTGGCTTGCAACTTGAAAGAGGGTAGCCAAAGACCCTAGCAAGGTAAACTCCCTAGCTTGTCTTACTAGTTACTTTCCTGTCTCATTTTATTGCATCATTTAGATCTAGTTTTTAGGCTTAGTTTGCACCAAGAAGTAGTTTTAGTTTTAAGTTGTTTTTAGGCATTTTACTTTCTTATTAGCTTGCTGGTCTGTTTTGTTTCATATCAGTCCTAGAATTTAATTTCATTTTAAAAGTTAGTCTAAGATCCAAAAACTTATCAAAAAAAACATTTTATTTACTTAATAGTTGCATTAGTTGTGATTTTGACAGTTTGTAGCATTATCAGAACACTCTTAAAGTGTTCTGATCATAATTTCTAACCAACTTTAGCTCGCTGGTCTGTTTTATGTTCTCAGCAGGTTGGAGTTATAAAACTCACAGAAAAGTCATCCTGAAGCTCCCAGAACCACCCTGTGAAGCAGTTGCTCAAGCACTGTTTTACTTTTGCAATAATTTGTAAACTGTCTTGTTCCCTAAGCATAAAGGGCAAGTAGTGTTTCATATTGAGTTTCATGTTGTAAACGAAAGAATAAAAAGAGCACAGCAGGCAATTCCAGCACCTAACCCCAATCCCCCCAGGGGGGTTCGCACCTTTTTTTCAATTTTTTTTATTTTTCGCAACTTTTTCTTTTTTTTCGTTTTAGATTAATTACATTTGAGCATTAGTAATTAAACAACTCACTCAAGCACACAACGTCCTCCGAGGACCCGTTTATCATTGTGTCATATGCTTGTGTGTTTTATTCAATTATTTTTCTGTTCTTAAAATTTAATCCTAAAATTAACCCCCCTTGTTATATTCTTGGGGGTTTAGTGTAGATTAATCATCCACTCACACATTCTAATAAAACGAAAAATGTCCCAAACCCGGAGTATGCTCTTGACTACTGCAGCTTAGTCCGAACAGTTGGCTCTGCTGTCACCCAAAACTGACATGCGTGTGCTAAAGTCCAAAATGTAGCACACCAGCTGGATGACAACTCTCAAGAGAGAAGCCAATGTCACCACACTCCTCTCTCCTCACTTCAGGTTGGCTCTTCTCCAACTCAAGGGGGGTATCCCTAAGGTAGGATCGCTAAGGCAGGTGCAACGAAGGGCAAGGTGAACTAAAGAGGCTGCCTTAGAGAAACAATTGTAACAGAAAAATGTGTTTTGAATAAGTGATGGGAAAGAAGGGAGGATCAATCCTCGGGGAAAGACCAGTGCCAGTACCAGAAGGGAGAATGGAGTCAAAAGAGGACTCAGGGGGCCTTGCGCTTCACACAAGTGAGATCAATCTAGTACGTTCCATAATCAAAGACGAAGAGAATATAAGTATTACCGACTACAGTCTATTACTCCTATGATCTTTTGAAAACATAACGTCAACAAACAACTTGACAACAACAAATGCTTGCCCAATGGACTAGATTATAGCCTTCTGTGCTAGATTTAGTCTACAACTTGCAATGAAACATGCAGCCATGAAAGAGATGCTCAATTTGTCCTAAAAACCCAGCATGGTATTTTTTCTATTAAGATCCAAGGGAAAAGAAGAACTCCCAAAAATTTTCCATCATTACAAAGGAGGGAGATGGCCCCTTATGTAGGCCAAAAAACTCACATACCTCTAAAATATAATAATAATAAAAATAGTGAAAAAGGAATACTTTTGTCTCAAACAAAAACTTCGAACTGTCTGGAAGTGACTTTCTTAACAAAAAGAAAACTCCACGCGTCCACCACGAGTCACCCTCTCCAGAATCTAAACCCCTAGAAGACAGTTGTGATAATTGATACATGGATAAATGTTGCTAGGTCCACTGCTTAAAACAAAACTCCACGTTTTAATGAGATCCCCTGCAGCTAATCCTAAACGCCAAGCAGCAACAGACCTCGACTCAAAATACAGTCGCACTACCTTCAAATCGGCGGCCAGGCTAACTCCACGAGTGATGACTCGTAATATGCAGATAGTTGGCGGATGGCTTTCAGTGATCCGTGGCAAAATAAAATGGCGGCTCCATTACCGTGACCCCTGGCGCTAATGGTGAACCGGCATCATCTTTTAAAGGCAGAGTATTTATGACCAACAGCGGCCCGCTCCAAAATACGATTAAGGAAATGGTGATCACGCTAGGCTGCCACGAAATCCACAGAGATCACCCGTAATCGGTGTAACCGACTGCTGATAAACACGTAATCATTGCTAGATAATCAAGGAGGGCCATAATTTTGTAATTCGGGTTATTGAGAATTCCGAGCTGCTCCATCTTCACCTCAACCCACTAATTGCAGACAATATGATGATATCATATTCCGCATAAGAAGCCGTCAAACATTCATGGAGATACGGACGCATAAGCTCCACAGGATTTTCAGCTGTAGATCGATGGTCAAATAATGTATAGTCAATGTCCAACACAAGTAATTTCTTGCCTTCATGACATGGATTGAGTTGTTTGATCTTGTATTGCTCTATGCGGTGTCTTAATTTCTGCTTGTTTACTTCCTTGTCCTTCTCTGTAGAATTCGAGAGGGATTTTGCCTCTGTGCTCTGCATCTGTCGTGTTTCGTTATCTGCAATACTTGTTATGGTTTCTGCGATGGTGGCAATAGCTTCCACTTGGAACTGTTGGTGGCCAACCCTCAACGATAAGTATACTCTAGCGGACAGTAAAAAATCGTTGCTTTGATTGCTGCCATACTCATCAATTAAGCTCTGAGCGGGGTCTTTGATGGCCACAGTCAACGTAAAAACAAAGGGAGGTCATGAGAAGAGCCACAATACAGCCTGGCCAAAACAAAAACGCTCCATAGTTCCACCAGTTGTTCCAGCCTCGACCTCCTCTGATGACGGACAACAAGACCTAATAATTTTTGCACAATTGCTCAATTTCTGCGTGTCCATAATTTATCCAGGAGGCAATCTGTACCTCAATAGCTGCCTCATACTCTATTGCTGCTACTGAAAATTCAAGGGGTCGATATCAAAGAGTAACTATACGAGTGTCATAGTTTTCCTTTGTAACAAATAAAAATTAGTAATATTTTAAAATGCTTCCACTGTCAAGAAGTGGATTTGAAACCCTTAATATCACCTTGCGAGACACCTCTGTTGCGGCAACGTTTAAAATCTGAGAATTATTTAACCTGAGTTTCAAAAAAAGTACTTCCTGGAGAAGCTGCAAGACTGTAATCCATATTTTTTAATGAAAAGGCTACTTCTGTTTGGTCAATTATGCCTTTAGCACGCCTGCTGCAAATACCACAACATCCATTTCACAAGAATCCTCCTTTCTGTTTTGTTGAACAAGCCCTTTCATTGACAACTCCTGCCTCCAGATCCAAATTTTTATGTTTTTGGTTGCCTCAAAGCTTCAAAAAGGAATTGCTTCTGCTGAAGAATTTTCAACTGGTTTTACAATAATGTCCTCCTGCTGCACCTGGGGACACCCCTGCCAAAATGGGGGGTAACAAGCTCAATCAGAAACGGATGCAAGGTACTTAGTTTTAATAGGACAGTCCATTAGAATCGAATCCTAAGAACTCGGGAGGTTGCATGGACTGAATCCACAGAGTCAGCAGGCTCTTAAGCAGGTTCATCCGCGCCTGGTTGGACACTTGGTAAGGTTGCTAGAGCACTCAGTTCGAAGGTTAGGTTTCTTTTGGGCCAAACCAAGAATTAACCCACTCCTTAATCCACTCATTTAATAATCATAAAATTTACCAACTGAGACACTGCAATACTTTCACTGAGACTGCACAAGCAACCCTACATAGCAGCAACTGCAAGCATTTTTACATTCTCGACACTGGTCTTTAATTTTCCATGTTTTAAGATTCAATCATAAATGTCATGAATGCTTATCTATCTTGTGTTGGGTTAATCAATTGATTTAATTTGCAAGCAGTGCTTAGTTGTTAATTTTATCATCTCGTCATCTTTTAACTCCTAGAACAGACTTTTTCTTTGTTATAGATTAGAAGCCTTAGTTTATTTTTCATAGGGACCACCCAGTTTTATAATAACCGGCCGGTTTGACCGGTTCAGAGGCGTCACCGGTTCAAATCGGTGTCTCAAACCGGAAATGGCCTGTTCCATACGGAACCAGCCGATTCTGACCAGTTCCGACCGGTTTCCATAATTTTGTAATTCGGGTTATTGAGAATTCTGAGCTGCTCCATCTTCACCTCAACCCACTAGTTGCAGACAATATGATGATATCATATTCCGCATAAGAAGCCGTCAAACATTCATGGAGATACAGACGCATAAGCTCCACAGGATTTTCAGTTGTAGATCGATGGTCAAATAATGTATAGTCAATGTCCAACACAAGTAATTTCTTGCCTTCATGACATGGATTGAGTTGTTTGATCTTGTATTGCTCTATGCGGTGTCTTAATTTCTGCTTGTTTACTTCCTTGTCCTTCTCTGTAGAATTCGAGAGGGATTTTGCCTCTGTGCTCTGCATCTGTCGTGTTTCGTTATCTGCAATACTTGTTATGGTTTCTGCGATGGTGGCAATAATTTCCACTTGGAACTGTTGGTGGCCAACCCTCAACGATAAGTATACTCTAGCGGACAGTAAAAAATCGTTGCTTTGATTGCTGCCATACTCATCAATTAAGCTCTGAGCGGGGTCTTTGATGGCCACAGTCAACGTAAAAACAAAGGGAGGTCATGAGAAGAGCCACAATACAGCCTGGCCAAAACAAAAACGCTCCATAGTTCCACCAGTTGTTCCAGCCTCGACCTCCTCTGATGACGGACAACAAGACCTAATAATTTTTGCACAATTGCTCAATTTCTGCGTGTCCATAATTTATCCAGGAGGCAATCTGCACCTCAATAGCTGCCTCATACTCTATTGCTGCTACTGAAAATTCAAGGGGTCGATATCAAAGAGTAACTATACGAGTGTCATAGTTTTCCTTTGTAACAAATAAAAATTAGTAATATTTTAAAATGCTTCCACTGTCAAGAAGTGGATTTGAAACCCTTAATATCACCTTGCGAGACACCTCTGTTGCGGCAACGTTTAAAATCTGAGAATTATTTAACCTGAGTTTCAAAAAAAGTACTTCCTGGAGAAGCTGCAAGACTGTAATCCATATTTTTTAATGAAAAGGCTACTTCTGTTTGGTCAATTATGCCTTTAGCACGCCTGCTGCAAATACCACAACATCCATTTCACAAGAATCCTCCTTTCTGTTTTGTTGAACAAGCCCTTTCATTGACAACTCCTGCCTCCAGATCCAAATTTTTATGTTTTTGGTTGCCTCAAAGCTTCAAAAAGCAATTGCTTCTGCTGAAGAATTTTCAACTGGTTTTACAATAATGTCCTCCTGCTGCACCTGGGGACACCCCTGCCAAAATGGGGGGTAACAGGCTCAATCAGAAACGGATGCAAGGTACTTAGTTTTAATAGGACAGTCCATTAGAATCGAATCCTAAGAACTCGGGAGGTTGCATGGACTGAATCCACAGAGTCAGCAGGCTCTTAAGCAGGTTCATCCGCGCCTGGTTGGACACTTGGTAAGGTTGCTAGAGCACTCAGTTCAAAGGTTAGGTTTCTTTTGGGCCAAACCAAGAATTAACCCACTCCTTAATCCACTCATTTAATAATCATAAAATTTACCAACTGAGACACTGCAATACTTTCACTGAGACTGCACAAGCAACCCTACACAGCAGCAACTGCAAGCATTTTTACATTCTCGGCACTGGTCTTTAATTTTCCATGTTTTAAGATTCAATCATAAATGTCGTGAATGCTTATCTATCTTGTGTTGGGTTAATCAATTGATTTAATTTGCAAGCAGTGCTTAGTTGTTAATTTTATCATCTCGTCATCTTTTAACTCCTAGAACAGACTTTTTCTTTGTTATAGATTAGAAGCCTTAGTTTATTTTTCATAGGGACCACCCAGTTTTATAATAACCGGACCGGTTCCGATCGAACCGGCCGGTTTGACCGGTTCAGAGGCGTCACCGGTTCAAATCGGTGTCTCAAACCGGAAATGGCCTGTTCCATACGGAACCAGCCGATTCTGACCAGTTCCGATCGATTTTACCGGTTTCGGCCGGTTTTCCGGTTCCGGTTCTGGTTTTGACCAGTTCAGTACATAACCATACATCGACATTTAAGAGGCCATTTTTTAATTTTTTTTAAATAAACAAGTTGGTTGAGTGGAGAAGGTTCTAGATAACCCTAAGCCCCTAAGAAAGCTATAAAAGCAACCCCAACCACTCTATTTCTCTCACACTATTCACTTGAGTATTTTGAGTTAAGAATCATTCTTGACATTCTTGGGAAGTGTAGCAACCTTGAAAGGGTATGCTAAGTACCTAAAACAGTCTTGGTTATATCATCATAAATAAAATACACCTAATAGTAGTTATCTACAGCAGTAAAGAGACTTTGAGCAGCCCTGGTCCCTAACAACAACTCTGAGCTAATTGTGTAGTTAAAAGAAACTTTTGTGGGCATATTCCAAGGTGACTGTCTGTTACAACAACCTTGAAACAACCCTTTCAACAACAACAGTTTCCTCAACATGTTAGACATATGATTCAAGTGAAATATGCTTAGTATGGCACCTAGCAAAATACATACAGGAGCCCTTTTTACAAATTTGTGTATAATGGTTTTGATTCACATGGTTGAACATATATCTATATCTATATATATATATATATAATTTTTCAAAATTTGAACATTTTATGTATTTTTGGTGGACCGGTTTTGTGATCCGATTTTGGTCCGGTTCCGGTTCTCGAGGTCGGCCGCTTCGACCACCGGTTCGGTTTTTATAACATTGGGACCACCCCCCTTGGCTTCGCTAGGAGTAAGCCTAGACGGAGGAGTCAAGTAATCAGGTGACAGCACTTGACTCTCACTTGCCCCCAAGGACATACCAAGTGGCTTGAAGGTTTCCTGCCGCGTCCCCCCCAGGTGTGTATTAGGCGGCAACAGGTACAATCTCTGGATAGATGACCAGGCTTACCACAGTTATAGCATATGACCTGACCTCTTCCTCTTCCTTGTCCTGGGCCATTGTTTCTTCCTCTTCTGCGGAATCCTCCACGGCCTCTGTATGCGACTTGATCATACTGCACATTATTCTTGTTATGCGGTGTTTCTTCTTGAACTCTGTATACTCCACCACGCATATGCTCTGCATCTTGCTTCCTTTCCCTCATGAGCTCATATGCTCTACAGTTGGAATCATCTTGTCCAACGGATTTATAGAGTGTGCAATATAAATTCTTAGGTGTTCGCACATACTTCTGGATTAAGTAACAATCTTCTGGCCGGTATCCTCTAGTTCTACAAATCTCACACCATGGTCCTTGGTTCTAATTCAGTGGATTTGGTGCTCCACTGTCTAGGTAATCTTGAAACAAAGGACATCGTTCCTTCGGGTGTCCTTCTCCCTTACATCTGGTACACCAGATTTCTTCTCTTTGTTCTTTTCCCTTCTTAATGTCCTGTAACTGTAGTGTCAAGGTAGCTAGCTGGTTCTAGATCTGGACCATTCATGTGCTAGTCTCTCCTATAGGTGAAGCTTCTAATTTCATCGCGATCTCCAAGGCTTCTTCCTGCGAAGCAACCTTCTGTTGCATCAGCGGTAGTCTAATATGGGGCAACGGCGCAGCTATGAACCACTCTTGGTGTTGTTGCGGTGCGATGTCAAAACTGACTTGGTCTAACAATGTTTTAAACTTTTGGTCGAATTCCCAGACTGACTCAGTCGTTTTCTGCTTGATTTCTTTCAGTTCTGTTATACATTGTGATTCTGACTTTGGTTTCTTGAACTCTCTTAAGAGTGCATCCTTAATATCCACTAAGGTTCTATTCTGTCCTACATAATACTTCATGAACCAGTTCAAGGCTCTATCTCTGAATGTAGTGATGAGCTGCGCTTGCTTCACAGCGTCATCCTGGACTTGTTTAACGCTCCACACGGCTTCACACAGAAACCAATGGTGCTCAGGGTCTTCTAGACCCGTTCCTTTAAATATCGCCAATCATTCTCCTTCTGGGTGGCACAATGTTCTAAGTGGTGTTAGGGATACTGCTGCGCGGGATGTTCTGAGTCGGAATGGTCTAAGTACTCACTCCTGCGATGTTACTGGTATTGATGTTCTGAGGATTGGGAATATTAACAACTAGAGGATTCTGAACTGGCGGAATCTGTGAAATAGGAGGCACAGTATTCTCAACTGGTGGGTTCTGCGGAGTGATAGGCTGATAGGTAGCTGATGGAGGTGTTGTCTGGCTATCAGGCTCTACTTCTAACTCAGTGTCTACACGGAGTTCATGTTCACTAGGGTTCTTCTGAGTGGTATACTTATATCTTTTTCCACTTCTCAAATTGTGTGTATCTTCGTCAGAGTCGCTATATATGTTGTCGACCATTACAGATGCAAAAACTTCTAGGAATCTTACTACATTCTTAAAACACATTTCCCAGCTAAAAGCATTTTGATTTATAAACTCAGATTGTTGAGGTACTTACCTCTGAAACCTTTGAAGAACTCTGCCTCTACTGCGCTGTAGGACTTCAGGGTGTCCACAGCGAATTCTGTAACAAAACCTTCTAGTATACTGTCAACCCAAAAGTCGACTGCTCGCGAGAGTGGACTATCTACTTCTTTAAGCCTTTGAATAAGTTCTAGATTCCACTCGGTAGGTGCTCCTTCTTGGAAACAGTTCTTTCGCTCTGCGAGTCTTGACAACCACTTGTGCAACTCGTTTCCAAAGGTTGCCCAGAAAATTTCGTGAATATCCTTCCACATTTATTTATTTAACCAATCTACGTCAGAGAGATGTCGATGTCTATTCTCCTTTCTGGCAAAATCTCTTTCTGTCTTGTCCACCCAGTTCCATATTTTTGTTTTCTCATGATTTCAATTTTCGGTACTCATCACCAGTTCAAGCGCGGCAACGGAACCATTTGTTGGTTGCTTATATTGTTCTTAAGGTTTTCTAGAAAGACCCAGGTTCTACGCGGTTCAGGGAACCAACAAAACCCCCTTTTCACCGGTCCTTTCGGCAACAGTCTACGAGTAGACTGAGGTCTCACCCGAGGCGAAGTTATGGGGAGGTTGCAGAATCAGGTTCCCACAACCAAGTGATGAGCGCTTAACAGGCTAGCGTGCAGCGCGCTACAGGACTCGCGCTGCAAACTGGGGACTGCGCGAAGTTCACCTCCTTCACGGTTAATACTTATACAATAGTGCATCCGCGGACTGTGCGGCTCGGAATGGCTTTCCGACAATAGGACAGTGCAACTGAGACTGCGCTTCCTCTTCGGTACTTAACCACTTTAATGGACTTTACCTAGTGTAAGTTATGCATTCAACAACATAATGGATTGCGAGCCTTGCTAACTTATACACTATAAGAACAACACTGTAACTGGGCACTTCCGGTGCTGCGCTCAGGGAATTGCACTATACAGACTTCGCTGGCTAAGTGTTTACCCGATTAACTTATGCATTCATCTAACTTAGAAATACTGGTGCATTCGACATTTATTCACACATGTTGTTACTTAGCATATTATCCCCATCTTTTATCCTCATGGTGAATACATATAAAAGCAAGAACACATGCATTCATAAACAAGATCTTCACCATTCACCTAAGCAAATACACAGATATAGACGCATAATCAATCACATAACACAAAATTTAATGTGGTTCACCCCCAAGATGGGAGCTACGTCCACAGGAACTGTTGTTATATTATTTATGGGAAGGGTACAACAGTTCCAGTCTGCACACTCAGCTGCAGACTCTCTTCTTTCTTAGTAGGTCTCTACGCACACAGCTTGCAGAACCTTTTTATAAATGTCTCTCAACAGAGATCAATGTTCAACAACAATCAACAACTTATCAAAGATTAACCCTTTCCCTTACAAAATTGCCCTTTATATAGAGATCGTGCCCGTAGGTCACGTCTGTTACAATGCATAAGTAAAAACCCTAAGGTTACAAAATGGTGCGGTTACCCACCGACTCGGCCTGTCGCAGTCGACAGCTGCTTTACACGCTTCTGGTCGTTCTACTGGACCACTCACAGCTCGCATGCCCTTCTGACATCCACAGTCTTAACAAAACGGTTATACTGCATCGTGGCGTGTAGCTTTCTGCCCCTCTTGCCTGCCTGTCGCTGTCGGCTTCGTGGCTTAGCTTCTAACTGTTTTCCGCCACTCTTTTGACAGGTCGCTTTCATCCACCTTCATGCTGCTCCATACCCATTCCCGAGAATCAAGGAGTCGCTTACCCTAACAGGTCGCTTTCACAGCTCGACCTTTCCTTATATTCTTTACCCAAAATAGGTGCTCTACTGGCACTGCGCGGTGCTACCACTTCGCGGAGCTGGCACTTAGCCGCGCGGCCCTTCCCCTGCCGATACTGCGCTACGCTGTAACTTCGCAGCTTCCCAAAATTGTCTTGACAAAAGTGCCTTACTTGGGCCAAGCCCAACACATGCCCTTGTACGGAACCACTTAGATTATTTTCCAAACATATCTCCAGTACCGCAAGGTATATCTTGGAGATTCCCTTCCCTTAATAATCAACTTCACCATTAAAATTTACAATAAAATTCACCAAGAACACTTGCAAAACGTTCTCAAGCATGCCCAAGACTATGTATCAAGCATCCCAAGCATTTATTTGACTCCATTTTGGCACTAGTTTTATCAAGTTATTTTATTTGCTTATTATCTATCTGGAGCACTTGTTTTATCTTTTAAATTCATATCATGCTGTGGATGCCTTAATTTTAATTTGTCATTATCAAGTGGTTGTGTATCTTAATTCTTGGAATATATAAACTGTTATTGTAAATCACAAAAACTCCTAAAAAACACCCATCCTCATCTTACACAAAAAAACACTTTAAAACACAAGAGCCTTAGAAACTCTTTATAGGGTCTACCCCCCTTGGCTTCGTTAAGAGTTTGCCTAAACGGAGGAGTCGGGATCAGGTGATGGCACATGACTCTTTGCTTGCCCCCAAGGCCACACCTTTCCCACTTGGGAAACAGCTTTCGAAAGATTTATGCTGTTGGTGTGCACATCGGCGGGCAACAGGACACAAGGGCAGACTCAAAGCACAGTCCAAGGTGGCAACCTTATCAAACCTTAAACAAGGCAGTGTTGGTCACCTACAGGTCATATCAGACCTCAAATCACAGTAGCAGTCCAGGCAGTCACCCAACAAGATATCAGACCTCAAATCACAACAGATCTAACCCAAACAAGGCCCCAACAAACAGGGACCTTCACAAGTGACCAAAGGCAGCCCTAAACACAGTAGATCTGGCCCATACAAGATCTCAATAGGTAGTGACTTCCACAGGTGACCAAAGGCAGCCCTAAACACAATAGATCTGTCCCATACAAGATCTCAACAAGTAGTGACTTCCACGGGTGTCCAAAGGCAACCCCAAACACAACAGATCTAATCCATACAAGACTAGCAAGCAGCGACCTCCACAAATGACTGAAGGCAGCCCTTAAAATAGCCCACAAGGGGCAGCAAACTACTCAGACAATACACAGGGCAGCAGATACTCCACAAGGGGCAGCAGCCCTCACTTAAACAATCCACGGGTCAGCAGGCAGGCCACTAATGGCAATAGCCTCCTCTTAAATGATCCATAAGGGTTAGCAAGCAGCCCAAAAGAGTAGCGGCCTATTCTTAGTAGTCAAATAGTCCACGGTTGGGACAGCAAGGAGCTGCGGCCTCCTTTCATCAGTCAAAATAATCCACAGGTAGGGAAGGAGGGTAGTCCATGAGGGAAGCAAGCAGACCTAGAGGCTGCGGCCTCCACTTAATGAGCAGAGGCACCCTCACGGCACCTTCACACAGGCTAATAACACTCTCAACAACCCTCAACAGGTCACGGTAACCTCAGAAACAAGGTACAGCAGCCATAAAACAACAGACAGCCCACACGTGTGGAGGAAGGAAGGCACAAAACAGTCCACAAGGCTCACGGATCAGTTCATGGTTCACTGGAGCAGCAAACAAAAGGGCATCCAAGAAGCAGCAGTATGAAACCCTAGATGTTACCCAAATGAGCAGCAATAAACCTATTATCACACCATAGTAGCAGGGCTACTATTCTTGCTTAGCAGATATCTGCACATTCCAGAGCTTGGCTATGATGAGTTTATTATTTTGACATCACTCATGATTAGAGCAGTGTATTATTCAGACTTATGTTAGACCTTGTGTCAAGGATGAGCCTTGAGAGTTTAGAATTGATGACCGATGTGACCCTTTATTCCATACAGTTTCAGTTCAGTGCCTAGAGATGTATTGCAACAGTGTTTCAGATGATATGTGATGATTATTCTTATGATGATGTTGTATGACCTATGGATTTATGATCACTGACTGTGGATTATTATCTTGTTGCTTTAGTCATGTTCACAGCATTAACTTGGTATATGATTCATGATATGGCAAACTGTGTAAACTTAAAATGGACTATCTTGATGATGAATTATAAAATGGACATTTTACTTACACATTTAGGTTGTTCGACAAAACTTACTGGTTTACTACCTTGCATAGATATGGTCTTTCTTGACACCAGTTGTCTGCTAGCTTAGGCTCCACTTTCACTTGACTCCATCCATCCATGACTTTCCTTATTTGGCTTTAACCCTTGACTTGTTTTACTTGACTTTCTGATATTGAGGACTTCCCTTTTCACTACCTCTGTGTTTGGATCGCATCCCTGTTTGTTTAGTGTCTCGGCTCTGAGTTGGTGACAAAACTTGCCTTTGGTAAGTTGGATTGTAGGCCTAAATCATTTTGGTCGATTGTCCCGATGTTTGGCACTGGCACGAACTCCCCCTAGTCACTTGAGATGTTGTTGGCAAAAACTGAAAGCTCATGTACTACTTATGGAAACTTATGTAAATTCGCCCATGGAAACTAAAAAACTCTAGAATGTGTTTATCAACACACGTGAGTAAAGGGCAAGAGCGATGAACTACTAAAAATACTCCTTGAAGAGTATAAGAAAGGTCCCAAAAAGCAATGGTTCTTAAATTCTATATCTAAACGATTGTTGACCTTATATATATATAAACATGCCTTGGATGCAATCTGCAATTAGTTGTGCTTATCAGCACACCTGGGATCCGAAGGGTTATGTAGGCCAAAAAAGCCATGAAATGAAATCAATGGATCCTAATGAAACTGGATCATCTTTTATAAAAGTAGACATGATGCCTAAGTTGAATAAACACTCTCTAAACAACTCACCCATTTGTGAGGCACAGCCCTTCCCCGTGTTATTTGTCCTACACAGAGTTTGTAGCTTTCCCCCTTTTTCCTAGTCCAAAGTGTCTTTTAGTTTAGTTTAGACAAGTCACCCCTTTGCCCAGCCTTGTTCCTAGCCTTCATCCTTAGCTAGCAGTTAGACCATGTCCAATGGATGAGTTTGTCATTTAAGCTATTGTGCAAGTAATTATAAATAACAACGGAATATGCAAACATGATTAATGCCATTAAATGATGTTATACTTTAAGTTAAGCTGTGAGCATGATTAAAGGAACATGTCTTAGTCTATTGATATGATTTATCCTTGGTTGTATAATGACCTAGGCAAACCCAGTTTGACTATGGTCATTTCTTGGGATCCGTGATGATGTGGGCCATGTGTACTTATTGATGATGATTGATGGGCCCACATACTCTTGATGATGATACTATATGATGGACATATGATTCAGATGGTGATTGATGCAGTTCAACAGTTTTATTTATTACTTCAGATCATCAGATTATGCACTATCCATATATGGTGGACCCTACAGTTAGCCCATCAGGGCAACCCATGGTGTATGAGTACACATTCTTAGTAGATTTGGGTCTTCTGGATCCAATGAGACACTTATCATTCAGTTTCGGGCACTTCTAACAGTTATAGATGCAGTTTTCCACTTGTTGACCAGATTTGGGGCTGATTTCCCAGCCTGACCTGCAGAGGCCATGAGAAGCCAGTTCACCTAGGGCGCTGTATGAGGAGGGGGTGGTCCAGCCACTTGATATTACCATTTACCCCCCCTTCTGGAGAGCCTAGTGGGCTCCGTTTGACAACGCAGATGCCCTAGGAGGCAGTTTCAGCACTTTCACAGTTACCGAGGCAAGTTAAAAATGGAATAAAAGGGTTACTAAGGAATTCGATTTGGCCAATTGAGGCAAGGTTTTGGCACTTGGTCTTCACAGAGGTCTTCTAGGGTGAACCCCCCATCTTCCAGCCAGTTTTCATCAGTCAGTGGGATCCACAGAGGCCATAGGAGGCCTTTTACTGCATGTCTCTCACAGATTTTGAGGACAGATTTGATCATTTGTATTATTTTTGGACATATTATATTATTTTATTATGCCATGGGGATGAGCTAGCAAGGATTGATGCCTCCTAGCCCCACCATGTGCTTCATGTGTCGTGTCCTAGTCATATGAGGTGGGCCCATGTACTTTTGCCCCCTTTAGAGGATGATGTCACCCTCCATAAGTACTTTCTAGCTATGACGTCATCACTATTTTGAGTGATCCATGTGATATATTGTTATGGTTCATCTTAGCCATTGATTATGTATTGAGATCTTTTAATCTCAACCACTCATTTAATAAAGTGGTTTTGAGATCTAGGGTTTTCGTCTTTATTATCCTATATAGGGAGGAGACCCCCTATTGTATAGCTCACCTTTGGAGCTCTGGAATATTGGAATAAAACACTTCTTTGTGGAGCATATTTCTCTTGCCTTGTGGATTCTCTTGCATCTTGAATATACAGTATCTCTTCTATGTATCATTGTGGATTTTGGAGCTACACGTTGTTTTCTTGCAGGGAGGCCGAATTGGTGGAGAGTAGGACGATTTGAAGAGGGTTAGGGTTATTGTTGGAGGGATCCACATATGCTCTCTTGGGTTGATCTTGGTGACAGGGAGTATCATTATTGTATCTTTGTGACACAGTTGATGCTTTCTATTACATCTTTCCATCATTTTCATAATTTTCTTACTTGGCTTGTTTCACTTGATCTTGTCTTGTAGGAGGAGGACGATTTGGCATCTTGGAGGAGGACGTTTTGGCTTGGAGCAACAAAATCTCACTCTTGAATATACATATAGGAGAATGCTATCAATTTGCAAGGTGGCCGTAAGCAATTGAGGTAAGTTCTACAAGGTATGTGCCTAGATCCATCCATTTCTTCTCCATTGGTCAACAAACCCTTAAAATCAAAACCCTTGTTTTCACTTTTTCTTAGATATACAAGGATCTAGCTTGGCTTTGGGTATAATAAAAAGAACACACCTCTATAGTATCCACGGCAATTTGGATCTATAGTTTGGTGGCATTTGGACTTCATTTGACCCTTCCCCGAAGGCACTTAGCCTTCCTTGAGTGAGGTCGCCCTCTTTGGGTAGGTGAGTTGAGCTAGTTCTATCACATGGGTAGTGTTGCCAGCTAAGTTGTACTTAGTTGGACTATCAAGTGAGCAGGCAAAGTTGAACATGTTACATGTTCATTTTCGATGATTTGATGTCCATCAGGCCTTTATAAGGGCCCTTTTTTTAATTTTTCTTCACATGTCCATGCCCTACAGGGTTTGTAATAAAATGTACTAGCATGGTATTTTTGTAAAGGACTTAGTTCCCTAGGACTTTTTGACTAAGTCAGGTATTCCAAAGAGTTTTTCACTTATTAATTATATCTTGCATTCGTGCATAACATAATTTTTGAGTTTTTCTCCTGCTCCTCCAAAGCTGGAATGCCTGGTGAGGTTAACAGGCCTTAGGGGGTTATTAAAGTCCATGGGTCAATGTATATGAACATGCTAGACATTAATTTTGAGTCATATGGACATGTGCTAGGTCCCCCTAGGTTTTTGTTTAATTTCCGGCGAAAAAAGTTTTTTCCGTAATTGAGCCATTTTTTAATGGTTTAAGTAAAAAAATTGTAATTGGAGTAAAAGTGTGGTCTAGGGGACTTTTTTGCCTTGGAGGTGCTCGTTTTCTAACTCATAGTACCCACCTTACCCCTAAAAACCCACTTTCCATAGTGTTTGAGGCATTTATTTTTTATTTTTCTCAAAAAATCCAAAAAAAGTCAAAAATATGGAGAAAAAATCAAAAAAAAGTCAAAAAATCATTAAAAAATTAAATCCCATTTTTGGGGGGATTGATGTCAAAAATATATCAGCACTGTTTTACGAGTGAAATGGGCTGATTTATATGACATGGGCAGCCCATATTGTGGGAATGACTCCCCCATTTGAGGGGGGCGCATTTCCTCAACTTGGGCATATTTCCCAATTGAGTGGGGCCCCACGAATCAAGGGTATGGCAGCATATTTTGTGGCTGATATGGGGCTGCGTTTGGGCAGCATATTAGAAGGGATTGGCAGCCCCTATCTCTCCATCTATCAAGCCATCTATCATGCCACCCATTCCACCTTCTTCTCCTCAACTTGGGCGCCCCCTCTCCTTGAGTTTTTCTATATAAGCAAGTTCACTCTCATTGTTTTCTCATGAGAAGGTGGAACCTCTGCTACTATTATTGTAATACTTTTGGCATTTGTTT
This sequence comes from Larix kaempferi, assembly GCA_027924585.1. NCBI lineage: Eukaryota > Viridiplantae > Streptophyta > Pinopsida > Pinales > Pinaceae > Larix > Larix kaempferi. The sequence continues at coordinate 6,211,490 of BSBM01000490.1, read as the reverse complement.
ATGAATAAAGGCTTTGGAGGCAAATCTATGTGTGGATTCTAGTTGTGTGGATGACCATGTTCTATTTTAACATATGAGGTAATCTGTGTCTTTACATGTTTATTCATGCTTGTTTATTGATCAATCACTAGCTTTTGAAGGAGATGTTTATCTTAGTAAGGTAAAGATAGTGTAATCTAATTCATTATTTTTACTGTTGGTTATCATAGAGAGGTTAGATTTCAATGTTATTTTTGTTTAAATGCTTTAATCTAATTCTCTATTTTAGTCTACAATAGTTGCATTTGATCTTTGCTTGTGTGAGTTGTCTTTTGTGTCTACAGGTTGCTGATTTGAAGAGTTGGTGGAGCTTGCTTGCATCCATTGGTCTTCGAAATTGATTCAAGGAGAACTAGTCCCATTGATCCCCATGGTGGAGGACCCCATAGCCCAAATTCAAGACGTTCCTTCTTCTCATCAACATAAAAAATTCTTCAAACTTCTCTTGGTTACTTTGGTTTGCATATTTCAGACCTCATTCTTATTTAAATATTATAAGTAGGTCTGATTTTTGTATTAGATCTTAAGTTCATCTCAAAGTAAAAACTTTATCTAGATCTAATTGATGCATGCTTCTTGTTAAAGTGTGATTTTTCCAAATATTTTAAGGGCTTAAACAAGTAGTTTGTTTTACTGAACTTCAAGTTTATTTGGCTGATTTAAAGAGCTGGTAATTTGCAGCTTCTCGAAGTTTGCAAAAATCCTAAGGAGACAAGCTTCACAACTTGTCTCACTTAGTTACTTTTCAGTATTTTAACTTAGTTTTTTTGGGGTTTTAGCAGGTGTCCCAAATACACTCTTAAAGTGTTTTTGGGCATCTTTTACTGATGTTTGCTTGCTAGTTTGCAGCAGAAGATGAACAGACAAGAGGAAGTGCTGGCCAAAAATCGAAGATCCAGGCCATCCGGAGTACCAAAACTTACTTTTTTTAAACCGATTACTTTTCTCTTCAATATTGTAAGCCACCAAGTCATTCTAAAGAGACTAGGGCATTTCTCTTTCTCATTGTAAAGAATATTAAACGAGAGCAAGTGGGCCGACCAGCGCCCACACCCCATCCCCCCAGGGGTAGTCTGTGTCGTCTCAATTTTCATGGCGTGATTGTTAGATTAGTTTTATTTCTTTCATTTCGGCATTAAATAAAATTAACTAGGTCTAAAATTTACCTCGTTGGTCCATTCCATTGGTGGGCCACAAGTTCACTCAAGACTTAGGTTTTCTCATTTTTTTTACAATTTCAAAACACCCCCTTGCTCTCCCGAAGTAAGGTTTCAGGATAAGGGCTTGCCCGAGTACTGGCTCGAAAAGAGATTCTTGGGGCTCTAAAAAAGTAAAATACCGGTTCTTAAAAAACTTAAAAGTTCCAAGGTCTTCTCCCGTATGCTCTGTGGCCAACTTGCAGCTTAGTCTAAACATGTTGGTACACATCAAAAAAGGGGAAGATGACTAGTAATAGGTTTTAACACGCCCAAATAAACAAACCTACTTGTGAAAATCCGGCACAAAGCGAACATTCTTCTGTTGTGGGCAAATTTTTCAAAGGACATGGGATAACACTAGGTAGTGACCTCTTGGAAACCGTTAGGCTTGCCCTCGTTGGTATAGAATCCGAACACCTCCTTGAGACTCCGATCCATCCCACCTGTCTGAGTGAGAAACCACACAACAGAATTCTGGACATATTCCCTGTACCTTTGTGTATATCGGGAATCCACCAGCTTTTAATAAAAAGATCATGACCACAGTAAAAATAAAATAAACCAAGAACAATCGCACAACACTTTCTTTTCAGTTCATGCATCTTTATTGACTCCATTTATCAGCACTGGTTTATCTTGCTATATTTCAAATTGATGATGAATGTTATAAATGACAATGATAATGATGGATGTTTGCAAATGAAACGATGATGAATGGTATTTGCTTTACTCATATATATGTTGCATTGTCTTGGTTTACAAAAAATATTCTAACTCCTAGTTTAGATATTTTGTCTTTCGTAGATTAGACACCATAATTTATTTTCACTTTTAGGGTCCACCCCCCTTGGCTTCGCTAGGAAATCCTAGATGGAGGAGTTGAGTTTCAGGCGACAGCACTTGACTCTGACTTGCACCCAAGGCCACACCAACAGCTTGAAGACTTCTGCTGCGTTTTCCTAGGTGTGGAACCAGGCGGCAACAAGTAGGTGAGATCCCACTTGATTCATGATCCTCATACTTGATAACCTACCCCTAGTGCTTCACTTCATTGATTTTCATCTTGTGGGCCCCATTCCTCATTTTGAGGGTTGTGCCCCACTTGGGTCAATTTGGTGATGCATCTTCAATCTTAGATCTATGGAGATCTAGCCATTAGATGCCTTGGATTTTCCAAACCCACCTTGGTAATTGACTTAACTTCCCCGATCTAAAGTTTGGTGGCTTTTGGACTTGATTTGACACACTTTCCTATGCATTTAGCCCTCCTTGGGCAAAGTCGCACTTCCGAGGGGTTTGAGTTGTCCCACTTCAAGGACTTGGGTGGATGAGATCCCGCTTGATTTGAAAAGAGCATACCTTGAAACCTACATCTAGTGTCTTACTTTGTGCATTTTTGCCTTGGGGGCATCACTCCTCATTTTGAGGGTTGTTGTCCACTTGGGTCACTTAGTGAAACATTAGATCTAGCAAGATCTAACCATCACATCTACTTGATCTTGAGTAACACCCTTGATTTGCATCTTAAGTGTCCCGATCTACATTTTGGCATCTTTTTTACTCCATTTACCCATCCATCTCAAGGCACTAGTCCACCTAAGGCAAATTGCACTTCTTGGGATTAGTGTCAAGTGCTAGATCCCATATGTGGGTATCTCCAATTTCATCTTAGATCCATAGATCTACTCTTTGCATACCCCTTGGTACCATTTGCACCCTTAACTTCACCTTGTGGGTCCCATTTGAACCATTTCCATATCCCAAGGAGGTGGGCCCCACTTGTGTACTTCATGGTACTATATCTTGTCATTTGATCTCATTATGTGGCCTAAATTATTCATTGGTTGAAACACTAGTCATCCCTTAAGCCTCTTTCAACCACACTTAAACTTCTAGGTCCACCTAACCTTGTATTGGTTTCCGTAACTTATTTTTCACATATCCTTAAGAACCTTTGTTTTGATCCAATCTCCTTTGATTGGCTATAGGGTCTCCCCCTTGGTCTTGATTCATCTTGATCTAAAGTGAAGAGTGCCTCAGTTGACGTGACTCCCAGCTTGCATTGGGAACCGTGGCATCTCCTGGGTCACCTCTTTAGTTGTCCACCTCCTCTACCATCCCGGATGGGATACCACTAGGGACAACTACAAGTTGTGTGATAACAAAACCCTAGATCAGAGATAGGTTTGTGTGATAACAAAACCCTAGATCAGAGATAGGTTTTCTCATATCAAATCTCATCTTCAAGACATGCTCATAAACGAATGCTCAGGCTTGTATTTATAACCTTTAAGGACTTCTAGAAGGTTCTACCTTCTAATCTTTCATTGACTTAGGGTTTACTCAAAAGGGTCAAGACATCATACATTAAGGAGGGTCACCACTTTAGGAGTGGGTACTAGGGTCAAGACATGCACAAGGGGGGCGCTAGCACATAGGACCAACAAGTAAAAGGTCAACACAAACAAGGTTGTCACAAAGCTAAACCCCATAGATCAAAGATGGGTAAACACCCCTCAGACCACAAGACCAAAGGTGTAACCACAAGGTGAGAAGACAACTCTTCTAACCACAAGACAAGGTGGTAAGACAACCTTCTAACCACAAGACCAAGAACAACAAGGCGGGAAGCAAGACCAAGGGTGAAATAACAAGGTGGGGATACAACCCATTCATCTCTCTCTCAAATGTACAAGTGTTCCATACACTAACTGAAAGTTCATCATCACCATATAAGGAAGGTCCACACTGGATGATGTGATCCTGTGGTCCTCCTGACTGCTCCTAAGGTCAAGTGCTAGTGAATTCATCAAGGGGTGGCCAGTCCCTTGAGAAGACAACCTAGCTCAACCATCTTAAAGACGTAGGAGAGGAGGGCATCACACATCCTCATCTTGGTTAACTGACCAAGATTCTCCATTCATAAAGAATGGCTCTCAGCCCTAGGCTGAGCTTCAATCCCAGACTTAATCATGTTGATCAATCTCCTGGTTCCTGACCAGGTCCTCCATTCTCTCGAAGAATGGTCCTCTGCCCCAGGCTGAGCTTCAGTCCCAATCTGAATGTTGATCAATCACCTGCAGGACCTGTTTGGTCCTTGACCAAGAATCTGCCTAGTCCTAGACCAAGATGTCTCTGTCTCAGCCTAAAAGATCTGCTTGGTCCTCGTGACTAAGAAACTGTCTGGTCCCAGACCAAAATACTCTAGAGACAGATAAGGGCCCTAGCCACATGCTAAAGACTTTGCCATGGCATCAACCTGCTTGGTCTCAGACCAAGAACCCCAATAGACTGTTGGGGGCCCTAGGGTACCTTCTAGGGACTTACTCTGCTTGGTTAACAGACCAAGAACCCTAGTTAACTGACTAGGGTGCCATTCAAAGAATGGATCTCACAGCTGCATTAACTTTAACAACTAGATCTAACAAAATGAACTTTAAATCGGATCTGGAAATTAAATAGCTCAGCACTAGCCCAGCTATTTATTACATCAGATCTGAAACTACAGAAGCATGCTCAATCAGCTAATAACAGTAAACAAAATCGGATCAGTATGCCAAATTTGGAACAACAACCACATCTCTTTCTATTACAATAAAAGATTATTACATAACAGCAAATCAACTTCTCCCAAGCTGCTAATGCAAAAACCAAAAAGCTAGCTATCACTGCTACTCTACTCTTAGCAAACTAGCAAAACTAGTGTCCTCAAGTAAAGCACCTGCCTGCCCTTTTATAGAAAAAGGAAGAGAGTAGTTACAAGTAAACCCTAGACTAGGCCCACAGATGGAGCACTCAAGTTTCAACAAGAGAAGGCCCACTCTAACCAACTTATGCATCCTCCAAGAGAATCTTCCTCCAAACCAGGTTAACCTTCAACCCAAAATAAAGTGCCCTTTCTCAAACAGTGCACCCCACATATGCCAATGTTAGGTGGGCACAAGTCCACATGTGACAAGCTCCATAACTAATGCACAAATCTCTAAGCAACAATTTAGGTGGTGCAGCCTCCTACAAACACATGGCACACATCTCTAGGTAGTGCAAACTACTAGTCCATGTGTCCAAAATAGATGAAAAGTGCTGTGAGGCAAATTGCCATCCTTGAGACTCTCTCCCATGAAGTGCCTCACATCCTACCTAAGTTACTACACAAGGAGAATAGGTTCTGAGCTATAGGTAAACTAACACCATAGAAATACAAGAATCTCAAAAGCCTATGGGCAATCAGCCTATCATCTGCTTGAATATCTAGCTAGAAGAGATTAAAAGATTCTTTAGGAATGAGGCAAGAACAAGCTGCTAGGTCAGAATCACAACAACAAAGGAGACAGTTATCTCAAGAGATCTCAAAGAGGAGATGGAAACCCTAGAGAAACAAGAGAAAAACGTGTTAATAGCTTGGTAATTAATTCCAGAGGGAAGCTATCCCAACAAGAAATGGGTTATAAAGATAGCCAAAAGTCCTTGTGAAAAATGGTCTCCCCAACAAGAAGGAATGTTTAAGTTCACCTTTGATAAAGCATCCAAGGACAACCCACACTATAGGTTATAGAAGTGTGTGCAGGATTTCAAAGATGACAACCCAAACAATAGTCTATTTCCTATGTAACAGCCTAGGCATGTACTCCAACAGTTTTATCAAGGCAGCATGAGCAGTCATTGAGCTAAGAAGCCCACTAGACTCTAAGAAACCCACGAAGGCAATAGTTGAAACAGACTCCATAATCAAGAAAAGGCTAGATGGATAAAATAATCCTCGCCACAGCACAACGGGAATAATAAGAGAGGTGGATGAAGGAAGACAAGGAAAAGGCCACTTAAGGCACAAAAATTAACGAGGACCAAAAAAATGAGATGAAGAAAAAGAAGAGAAGTTGACAAATCCTTGCTCCAATTGTTATGGCTTGAAATTGCAGAAGAACAGAGAGGCATAAAAACTCTAGTAAGAATGAAGCTAGTAAAGAGGCACAGCCACAGAATAGTATCAGCAGAAGTAGACGAAGTAACAGTGAACTCACAAAATTTGATAAATCAAGGCAAGATACAAAGTCAGACTGCACAATAAGGAACCAATAAATCATATTGCAAGACAAATAAAGCCTGTAAAGACATATTATGGACCAGCAAGGTCCATAATGCTGACATTATGGATTAATGTAGCCAACAAAATTGGATTGTGGGTTAAAAAGGATAGACACACCCTGCAGTAATGAAGGGATGTGTGACAGTAATTATGAAGCCTGGATAATTCCAAGCTACAGGAGTACATAGTAAAGAATGTTAAAATTGATGAATGTTACATAAGATAGAGAATGAACTAAGATATTGATGGGGAAAGAAAACTAAAAAATATATATATCAAAACTGATCAAGCACATGGACGGATTTTGGACAAGGCCCTAAATGCAAATTCCATTTATCAAAAAAATAACAATAGTTCACTTATCCAATCAATAGAAATATCATTTTTCAAGAAAATGATAAAAATAATAATACCTCATCGCCCATTTCCCGTAGATATTTGATGAAATTCTGGAAGCGGTTTTTGTATCCTGAAATGTATCTGCAAACCAGTCATCTGTAAATATTACCACTCGTCTACATCTGAATGGAAAAGGATAATATGCAAAACCTATTAGCCGAGCTCCAACTTGGCAAAAACTAAATAAAAAATGTGAACTGTTTTCAAAGGCTCTTTGTAAGGATTTATTCACCGTATCTCAGAATTCTATAAAAGATGACATGTTTGCTATTAAAGTGTAAATCATGTTACAACCTATAACAATGACTTCAATAAATTGGAACATCTAGTGTAGAGATGAAGACATTGATACCATAAGTTTTGCATGCATTTGAAAACTTTTTATTTATATTTTGATATGTTTAAACTTTAAAGCAAAGACCAAACCTTAATGCATTTATACATTGTTACAGGTTACCCCCTGACATGTAGGGGTGACAAGATGCTCATTTCCTATGTGATTTTCCATTACATCCGGCAGTTCCAGAGATGATATCTATGGTGCACCAATGGATATTTGTTGGAGACACTTCTAGCTTGTCAGATCACCACTATTGTGCCAGAGATGCCTGGGACCTTGTTGCAATTGATACCAATGTTGACATATTCCAGGACATACCAACACATGAGATTGCCTCCTTGTATATTGGTTATGACCATGAGGGGTCAACTGGTGTTACTGTATAGTAGTTCATGTACTTTTAATTATTGTTTCATAGTTTGGGATGTACCATGATGTGGTCTTAATTCACTTAGATAGGCATAAAGCCTCATGAGTTAAGTGTAACCCTAGGGATTTGAGTAGGTGTAACATTCATTTCATGTCATCTCGCATTTTTGCCTAGCCATATTTCATGCCATGTCATTTCACTAGCCATTTCACTCATTTTATCATTTCCCCTTTTTGCAATCGATTTATTATATGTTATGTTCTATAAGGTCTATATACTATTCCCATCTATGAATGCCTAAATTAAATCAAAAGAGTCGAAGTACTCGAATGATGAAGAAGCCAAGTAAATAAATGTAAATGTGGGAGATATTCCCCCTTGCAAAAAGCCAGGTTCCATTGTCATGGTTTATCAAATACAAATCTAAATGAAGGGACTAAGCCAATGAAAGGGCTAATAAAAAATAAAATAAAAAGTAAAGGGATCGCAAAAAAGAGGCACAAGGATGGGTGACCCATAAAAGCACTCCCTTCAAAGGCACATGTGGAAGAAAAATCTTAAACCCATAGCTTGTAACACCCGTCCTTGTTATGGGTGTTAGTTTCCCTTTACTTTGAAGCAACTATAAATGGAAGCAAAATTTAACTAGAATTGAACTAAGCAACTCTAATCAATTTCTAGAATTTACTCATCTTATTTTACTATGCTACAAATTTCTATACATGTTCCACTTCTTTTCATATATATATATATATATATATTAAAAGCATAAAATACAAAATAGCATAAATTTCAATTTCACAGTATAATTGTAAAGTTTCTTACTTTTGCCATAATAACCCATGTATGTCGAAGTAAAATGACTAATGTTAAAATAAAAACAGCAGAATACCTCTCCTGCATTTATGCTATTTTGTTTTTTATGCTTTTAGTGTATATATATATATATATGAAAAGAAGTGGAACATGTACAAAAATTGTAGCATAGTAAAATAAGATGAGTAAATTCTAGAAATTGATTAGCGCTGCTTAGTTAAATTCCACTAAAATTTTGCTTCCATTTATAGTTGCTTCATAGTAAAGGAAACTAACACCCATCACAAGGACAGGTGTTACATAGCTCTTGAAAGCTTAGGGGTAGACATTACTCCTATACACATTCTTATGATAGTCAATTTGCAATCACTTTTTTCCCCACACGATATTCATTCATTTATCCTCACCTCACTTAGAGATTTAGGATTTACATCTTGTCTTAGGGGTCTAGCACATAATAAGGGTCTAATAATGGTCACACCATAGTGAATCTAAAGTTAATGGAATATTAATTATGGGAACATTGAATTATTAAAAAAGTGCACTTCCTCACCTTTTCATGTGATTACTTATGCATTTGGTGGTTTTCTCCTACGTGTACATCATTGCCCTCCCCCCAAAACACATGAGCATGGTCTAATACTTGATTTGATAATGACATGGCTGCCTTTGGAGAGCACCCTCCTATTCTACATATTTGGAGGCACTTTGATGATCCACATGGCATTTCTCTAAGGGCCATCCCCTTCTTTCGTTCACACATGCCACTTGTTGGAGGTGCTTTGATGCGCTTGAGCTAGAGTGTTCTAGTGTCCTAGCACCCTTGGGCCTAGGGAGGACACTTGGCATGATTTTGGGCTGAAGCGCTCCCTTATTTTGATGAGACGTTGGCATATTTTGGACCATTTGGAGATAACATTCCACCTTTTATGAGCTTTATCGCACAAGTGTGGCCTCTTCCACTTGAGCATTCCCTTCTTTTGAGCTTTGACGTTGATGGATGGACCATTGGTGATGATTTGGCACACTTGCACAGAGTTTGAGGTCATTGCACTTTTGGAGGTGCTTTGAGGGTCAAACCCTAGGGCTTGGACCCCTCTTCCATTTATTTGATTGGATATTGTGGAGCGCTCCTCTCCTAGGAGTTATTTAATATTTTGTACCTCTCATGTATTATTTTACTCATTTGCAGTGGTGCGCCCCCTCTTGGGCACTTAGTTAGGGTTTTGGCCTCTTGACTTAGGGTTTTGGTATCTTGACCATGTCAAGAGAGGGATTTTATTATTTTTTATTGAGGTTGTTATTCTCTCTTCCTATGTAAAGAGGGCCTTCTCCATTGTAATACTTGTTAGAAACTTGTGGAGAACTCTCTCTTTGGCTCTTGCTTATCGTTTGTGGTGAAAGTTCATGGATGGTTGATGCTCGCACTATGATGCGGATACATTACTTATGCCTAGCTTTATTCTTGGATCAACACTTGCTTCTTCTTTGGGATCATTTACAAATAAGTTTTTAACTTAGTAAGGTTAAATTGTTTGGTTATGGATGAATGGGTGGTATGCTCTCTACTCTTGATTGTATGCACTAGGATTTCATTATTGAATAATATTATGCCCTAAGAAAAATTGAAAAAGCCTCATAGGTGATTCCCTTGTAAATCCTTGGATGAATTCTATAGGGTTTGGCACTCAAACCCTAGCTATTCTTGATGCTAGCTTACTTCCCATTACTAGCCTTAATTAACCCCATAGCCCAACTTCAAACCCTAGGCACTAGTCATTTTGTTTCTATCCGCCTAAAATCAAAATATTCATTCTCTTTATCTTTTGTTTTGCATTCTAGGGTTAATTCATCTTAAGTATTAATATTATCTCGCAAAACCCCAAAACATTATGCATTTAAATTCTCCCTCAGATTTGCATTTAATCATCTAGCTAGGTCATACCCTCAAGTGCTTCTCTTGCATGCTTAAATATGGTTTAGACCCATTTTGGGACTGTTTTTCTTGCTGATTTTACAAAGAAAAAAAGGTGATTATTTCCTAGAATTGCTTCTTAGATTTAGCCCTAGGTGCATTTATTTTTAATCTGTATTGCTAGCCTAAATTTATGGGTTGTGTAGCAATATTTGTTGGTCTCAAACTCATCATTTAATCGCTGTTAGGCCAGCCATCTAATTAGGTTCAGATCTAGTTTATATTTCTGGGTTGATTTGAAAGTGGTTTAAGGAATGAAAACACATTGTTCATTTGTCTAATTGACTAATCTTCATAGATCTGGAATCTAACTTTATTGTCAACCTAATAACATTGCTAAATAGTAAATAATTCATGTTGATGGTTTAACAAGTAACTAATGGATCCTGAAAGTATCTAGTCTAATTCTCATGGTTGTTGGTCTTTTCTAGCATATTTGCATGCACTATTGTACCACTTTCATGGCTGGAATATACTGCTGTTAATTAGATCTTATTGCTGGTTTATTTTTGCATTTATTACAGCAGTATCTTTTGATAATAAATCTGAAAAGTTTGGATGGTAATTGGTGATGAGATTAAAAATTGAATCCCTAACTCAATTTAATCATAATCTTAATCCAGATATAAAATCCATTCAACTTAGTTTCATGATCAATCAATTTCCTAAATCATTAAGTGAAACTTAGTTGCCTTCGGGAATCACCCCCAGTGCTAGGTCCCCTTTCCCTATGCACTGAAGTGAGGAGAAGCTGTTGTTAAGGTGACAGTGGCAACACTTCCAATAGTTACCCTTGTAAAGTCCTAAAAGGGTGTTAGCTTATGCAGTAACATACACAAGTTCCATTTGGAACACTCGTTAAACACACTCTCAAGCAATACAACTTCTATATGATCTTGATGTCTACATACAAGCTAACAAGTGCAAACAGATAAGTAAATTTCGAAATTTATTTTCAGACAAAACAGTTGTGAGTGTTTTTACACCAGTGTGGAATTCACAAAAATGCTTTTCAGGATCATGCTTTACATTTTAGTTATTTTTAACACTTCCATTTTGCTAGTTGAGATAGTTGCTAAACTCATGATAAAAAATGTATGGCCTGTTCTAACAAACTTTCTTTCCTTAATTGCAATAGCTTCTTTTGACATCAAGAAAGTATAGGAAAGCCAAAGCCTATACATATGATACAAAATTGTACAGGATGGAATTACGCAATTCCAGTGATAGATCTGGTGCAAGCAGAGATATAGCCCAGCATATCAAGAGTCAAGACAGTGTTGCAAACATTGCCGATAAATCACCGATGTTCTAAGAAATAGCACGGTTTTCTGAGAAATGATTTTTCATGAAAAAACAGACTGATTTTTTGTGCCAATTTTTTGCCAAGATATTGCCAATTTTTTGTCAATTTATCACCAAGAAATTGCGAGTCGATGAGGAAATCTTGGTCAGCTGGAAATGGGAGTTTCTAAAGCCGATTTTGACTTTCTTTTTGGTCATTTGCACATTACATAGAGGATTAGGATCAATCCGAGATCAATTAGGGCCTTGCTTTCATGCCTTAATACCCTACTGTCATGCCATGAAGTTGCAATGGACTCTTATACCAAATCTGCCCATTTCCTTACCACCACAAATAATCTGAACTGGATTTAGAAACAACCCTCTCAAGAAATCACTGATGTTCTGAGAAATAGCACGGTTTTCTGAGAAATGATTTTTCATGAAAAAACCAACTGATTTTTTGTGCCAATTTTTTGCCAAGATATTGCCGATTTTTTGTCAATTTATCGCCAAGAAATCACGAGTCGATGAGGAAATCTTGGTCGGCTGGAAATGGGAGTTTCTAAAGCCGATTTTGACTTTCTTTTTGGTCATTTGCACATTACATAGAGGATTAGGATCAATCCGAGATCAATTAGGGCCTTGCTTTCATGCCTTAATACCCTACTGTCATGCCATGAAGTTGCAATGGACTCTTATACCAAATCTGCCCATTTCCTTACCACCACAAATAATCTGAACTGAATTTAGAAACAACCCTCTCAAGATCAGTGTATTACACAGAGGACTCTACAAGATTGTACAGGGATAAGCTTGGGATACTAGGTTGCCAACAAGAAGCTAGTTCAACCTCAGATTCATTCTTACCTAAAGCTGCTTCACTAGATATTTCTTGGCATACGAGATTGGCGTATTTCCATCTCTTCTCTTGAATCTTGTAGTGGCAGGTCTGAAAAAGGTATGATCACTGTAGAATATGGTGCTTTGAAAATGGACTGAAAATGCCTGAAATGACCCCAGAACTGACCCATCTCTGCCAATACCTCATTATTTTATGGCACATGTATTCAATATGCTACTCAAGCCCAAAACATTAGAATGTCTCAGACTCTCGCCAAGTTTTTCAGGTACCCCGATCAGAGATGTTTGGCTCTCTACATGCAAGAGGCTCTCAGATTCCGAGCGCATATTCTTCAGCCTCCCATCAGACCGGACCCCACGCAGAAGATCACGTCATTTTTCAGGGTATTACCTTCAGACAGGGGCACCAAGAGACCGACCGATATCAGTACATATCCAGGTTCTAGATCAGTGAGGATCCGTGGGACCTCACCCCGCCCCACGAGATCTCAGCAGTAGATTCATCACAGATTCCGTCCTGAGAGACAGGCTAGGTCCTCCAGACCTCAGCAACGTACAAACCCCTCCAGGCAACGAGTTTGTGGGCAGTCCGCACTCTCTACTAGCCCTTCGTCAGGGCAACAGACTTTGTTGAGTTTTCTTTAGTCCTCTTCTTTCAGCCTCGGATGTTAGGAGAGATGGGTCGGATCCTCAGACCTTTTCGCTCCTAGATCTTTTCCGCTAGGACATCTTTGCCCCATTGCGGGTTTTCTGGATTCGCGTCTGCAGTCAAAGCTCTCTCATACTTCAGCCCTGTTCATTGTTGTTCACTCTTTTCTTTCTTTCCTCGTGCATTGTATCTTTTTATAGGAGACCGTTTGGTTCTCCCGCTTTGTACGGACATCATTGTAATCAGCAATCCCTTTGACCTACTTTGTGGTCATTCGTTGGACATTAATATAATTATCTTATCTTATCTTATCTAAAGGGATCATCAAACCAAGTGAGCATGCCAAATATCCTGCTCACATAAGCCATGAATATGCTTCATCAAAACAAAGGTGCCAATATGAAATGTATCATCAACAACGCTTCATGACCAAAAAACATGAGAGGAACATCCGAATCATCACCCTAGGCCATTCATGAAGCAAATCTGCAGCACAGAAAACGTGAAGCAAACACTACCTCCATCAAGATGCAACACCACTGAGAATGTGGCAAAACCACAAGTGGGCACCCATGCAATATGAGGGGTAACAGGCAGCATGTCCACATGTAGCACTGGTATAAACCAAACCAGTTAAGAATCCATAGCCCTCCTTCAAATGCTACATCTCTCCCCTCTTTGGAGTAGATCACCACAAAATATCCTCTGCCCAAGAGGGAGTAGTGATGTATCACTAGACATCTTATATACCTTATATATCAGTTTTCTTTCCATATTCATGTGGCAATGTGCTTATTTGATGTTCTTGTTGCTCTAGATGTTTAAAAATTTGAAAAAATAAGAATATTTTTGTATTTTTTTAAGTTTTCCGATATATTGCCGATGTTTGCCAATGTGTTCCCAAGATATTCCGAAACGATGTTTTCTGGACCCTGCCGATTTATTTGCTGAGACAATGTTTGCAACATTATATCAAGACTGTAGACCAAGATAGTAATACTATTAACTAATATATCAATCCAGAAGTTTAAAATAGAATAAGAGAACCGTAACCTTCCATATATTTATTACAGAGTCCAGACAAACATCTGATAGTTGTTTCTGACTTTATGGCCTCTCTAAGGATATTCTAAAACTAAAAATTCTGGTCATTGACGACATACGGATTTGATAACTTCAGGTTATATAGTTGGACAAGGGGTCATAAATAGTTGGTATGCTAGAGCCTCTTATCTCTTCCAACATTTAAACCTAGATATTGAAAAGCCTCCTTCCTTAAGGTTCTACATTGATGCGCCCCAGCTCACTAAAAGGGATATTAATAGACGTATCAGAACTGAGATCTACAAAGCCTACTCAAAAACCACATGGACTAACCCAAGAGTTCTCCTAACTCAAAAACTTTATCACTGCATCCACACCTACAACCACTTCAAGGACAGCCTCGACTGCACTCTAGGCTATACCAAATTGCAACTACCTTGTAGCATGACAGTTCTTCCAACCCAGCTTTGGGTGTATCCCCACCGGCTAGGCATAGAGACAAATCATCACCTCCAAATGGAGCATCACACTTGTGGAGTGTGTATGCAGGAATCTGAATCAGAAAACCATTCATCTTTAGATGCCCTATCTATCATGAAAAACATTGGTCAATATAATTGCTTGTTCAGAGACTCTCATGGCTCCTTGAGGATTTCAATATAGTATGAGGACCAATGATGTATCAGCCTGCTCCTTCCTAAGATGCTTCACTTCCGGCAAAGAGAGCCTTATCTGCACGCTAGGCTATACCAAATTGCAACTACCTTGTGGCCTAAGAGTTCCTCTAGCCCAGCTTTGGAATTATTCCCATCAGCTAGGCATCGAGACAAATCATCACCTCCAAAGGGAGCATCACCGTTGCAGACTGTGTATGTAGGAATCTGAATCACAAGACCATTCATCTTTAGACACCCTGTCTATTATGAAAACGTCAATCAATACACTTGCTTGTTCAGAGATGCTCATGGCTCCTCGAGGATTTCTATAGAGTACAAGGACCAAACATGTACCGCCCTGCTCCTTCCTAAGATGCTTCACTGCCAGCAGAAAGCACTTGGACACTTATCTCCCCACATGACTAACCCTCAAGCCTCATCTCCTCTTATTTCCAGCCTCTTCATGTCTCAAATCACAAAAGGCATCATGAGCAAACTCCAATACTAGGTCTATCAGGTAGCATAGGTTGCACGTCACACAACTTGTGGACAAGAAGAATCCCATTACACACTTTTCTCAACAATTGATAGTGTCACTGATGTTGGGTTTCATCTTTGATGTCCCTCAAACCCTCACCCATTTTGTTCTTTTTGTTTACTGGGCTTTGATGGTATTGTTATCACATTCATAGTAGCTGGGGCTACCATGTCTTCAGACCAGTTTTCAGTAGTTTTCTGAGCCAGTCCTTTTGCTATCAGATGCATGAGATCAGCAATTGATGAGCAGCTCTTCTATGACCACTCATATTTTCAGCAAACCCAGAGCATACATTTTCAGCCTTATGCCATGACTGAGCTTCATGACCCCAGATTTGATGACTAAGGTAGCCATTTTCTTCCATATAGAGCAGTCGTGATAGCATTGCTTGTCATTTATACAGCAGCAGTGTTCAGTGATAGTTAGAGGTTCAGATGATGGATACAAGTATATGACCCAGCAGGTATATGGTTGTGCATTGGATTCTCATATTGTGCTCTTTTATTATCTTGGTAGCTTGATTGGGTATTTAGTGGTCATGATATGGCGATATGTTTATGTGGTTATTTGATTGATTGTTTCAGTTTGGAATAGAGGTGATTCAGTTGCTTAGAATTGGAAATTCTTGTGTATACCCATTGGTCATACCCTCTTAGTAGTATGGACTTGGTCATTCCACCATTTATGGCTTGCTAGTCATTGCATCACCTGTCACTTTCCCCATCCATACGTTGTCCTCCGTATTTTGGTTGTATCCCAACTTACACTTTAGCCTATGATATTGAGGACTTCCCCTACCTATGCCTCTGTGTTGGATAGATTCTTTGTTGTTAGGTGTCTCGGCTCTGAGTTGTGCGACAGAAATTGCTGAAGCCTTCATCCTTCTGGGCCAGGAGAACCCACTGGTGTTGGTTCCTGAGCTTAGGTGAGTTGGGATTCTGAAGCCTTGACCTCTCTGGTCGGTTGCCCCCGGTGTTTGGTCTTGATTGTGGATGATTCCCCTTAGTTTCCTAAGTTGTGTCAGCTAAAACTTGAAGCAAATTGTACTACCATCATTACATGCAATTATGTGATTCATTATTATATCTTGTGAAATGCAAGCCCATGATAAATATTGAATTAAAACTGTGCTTGGAAGCACAACAAAGAGGGCTATGAAATGAAATGTAAAGCACCATGGATGAAAGCTGCAATTAGTTGTGCTTTTAAGCACATGCAAAATCAAAAGGGTCAAAAGCCTAAAAGGAGTGGATAAACAAATGTTAAATCTAAATACTGTTGGCCATGCTATTATTGAAATGTAAAAATTATTTAGTCACGGAGCCTACAGGTTGGGATGTGAGATTGAGTATGGGACAGCTAATTCTAAGTGCCCCCTAGAACCCCAAGTTATGGTTAATTGTGCACCTAGTCATGGTGGTTCTAGAAAAGATCCTCATGGAGCTTGATTTTATCTTGGATGTGAGTTGTAGACATTTGTTAAAGTTGAATGGGCACTCCTCAAAACAACTTATTCCATTTGTGAGACACCACCATTCCTTATGTGTTTTCTGTCCAACATATGTTTAGGTGGCTTTCCCTTTCCCTTTATCCGAGATGTCATAGTGTTGAAGTTGTAAAGTCATTCCCTTGTCCTAACCTTGTCTTTTTCACCTTCACCCATTTCTAGCAAAATGGCCATGTCCATAAATGAGTATACACTTGAGGGTCTTCTTTTGAGTAATTGGTTGCTTTTATCTAGACTTATATTTGATGGTTTATTGCTTAATCGCCAATAGAATGCCACTTTGTACTTTAGTCTTGCTATTGAAATATTTAAAAGAGCATATCTTATCCATTTGCACTTGCAGCATCAGTCAATTTTGGCCTAGGTCATTATTTTGATCAGTTTTGACCTGGTCAACACAGTTTGACCAAGTCAACCGCAGAATCCGGGATGAGTTGGACCGATGATGTTCGAGATTGATTATTCATGGTCCTATGGTGCCCATTAGGTGGTTCCATGCATCAGACAAAGGTTTCGTGTGATGGTTTGATGGATTTTTATTATTATTATTATTATTTACAGACCATTATTTTTATTGTCCGGGCATGGTTGAGCTTATAAATGATTATCCTGATGATCACATGATATATGAGTACTCATCCTTACTTGATTGGGACCTTCTAAGTTCATTGGGACACTCAACTATCAGTTTCAGGCACTTACAGATGAGGATATGGTTAGTTTATCACTTTACAGCACATTGCCATGTAAAAATGGCTTGTTCAACACTTTTTGAAATCATGTTCGTTCTCCTAGGGCGCTACAAAGGGAGTATGGGGTACAGCCACTTGTTATTACCATATTACCCTACTCCCGGACATTTTGGTGCAGTTAGTTTGGTGCCCGAAGCACTTGGCAGAGAGTTACAGGCATTGTTATCTTTTACAGGGTTATATTCTGGCAATAAAAAATGGAAGAATTGGCTACTAACGAAATCGATTTGGCTAAATGAGGCAAGGAAATGGCATGAGGTTTGATCAAAGACTTGTTATGATGCATCCCACACCTTCCAACACAGTCTGTAGTATCAGTGGGGTCCACACATCCTCCTTATTGTCAATTTGGGGTTTTATATTGTATTATTGGAGACAGCACATCCTAGTGATCTTTATCACTTATTGATGTATGTTATATTTGATGTAGTTGGGGCATTGGTCTAGTGAAGACATATTATCTCCTAGACCCCCCCCAACATGTTGTTATGTTGTGTTTCCTAGTCACTTCATGTCATACGTGGTAGGGCATCATTGAAGAAACACGTCCCCCTCAAGTTGAGTGATCCATGTATTATGATTCCGGCTCATCTTAGCCGTTGATTATTAGTGATCTTATGATCTCAACCACTCATTTAGAAAGTGGTTAGGGTTTTGGTCTCCCTCACTCCTATTTAAAGGAGAGAGTCGAGACAACCCTGACTTTTGGCTCTGGATTTCTGGCAATAAATAATTATTTTGAGAAAAATCTTGTGCCTTTATTATAGATTGTTCTTGTGCTTGATTGTAACTCTGATAGCCTGTCACATCCTTGTTATTTGATGAGATATCCATGTTAGACGTTTTGGCTTAGTGTGTGCTCTGCAGGAGGGCGACTTCACTGGAGGATTTTGTGGGGTTTCTTCGGATCTCTTCATTGGATGAGTAAAATAATGAGGGAGTAATTTATATTGTATCTTTGATAAATGTTTATGCTATCTGATTCTACTTGCACCATTTACTTTCTCTTTTTGTAAATCAATTCTCATTGAGATTATCATCTGCAAGAAGGGGGGCGCACTAGCTGCTGGAGGCAAATCGATTTCGTCTTGGAGTCTGTCAAATCAAATCGAATTGCTTCGAGGGGGTCGGAACATCATTGCACTTGGCATCTGCAAGTCACAGGAGGTAAGTACCATTGTTTTTCTTGAGTTATTTATCTATTCCATTAGTCTGCTGCTATTTCTACTGCAAACCCTAAACTGCTAAAAATATATAAAAATTCTCTAGCTCAAACAACTTCAAATCGTGGCGAACAATTTATGGGTTTTTACTTTTAGGCCTAGCCCAAAGTGGGTTTACTGGGGCATCACCCTCAATGGACTCCATCTTGCACAATTCCCTAGGCACTGATCTCTCACCCTTGCGCCCTCTCTAAGTTTGCCCTTTTTTCTGGTTGTTTGATGCCCAATCTTCGCTTGTGAACCTTGATATTGTCAGATCTGTCACCAAGCAGTGCTAGAAAGCCCTTATCTTCTCAGATATGCTTCCTTGGACCATTTCTCAATAATATAATTTCACGTTTCCCGAGAAGGTGAGATTTGATCATTTATCCTAGCACCTGTATCCTAGATCCATTCTAATCTAAGAGTTACTATAATTATATCAATCTAATCTAATATCTTAAATTCCTTAAGCCTCTATAGTGACTCTTTCCCTTAGATCTAGGGTTCCATCCTTCACCCTACGTATTCTAGTTTATAGTTTGATCTGGTGATTAGATTAGAACTCTCTTATCGAGAATAGATCAAGGTCTCCCCCTTTGCTATATAGGGCTTGGATAGCATAAAGTGAAGGGTTCCTCGATTGGCATGATTGTTGTTGTAAATGTAACTTCGGAAGATATTCACTTGTATTTTATATTGATATTATTATTGTATTTTAGTTGTACCTCTGACGGAGATGTGTTTTCCTCCGTTCGGGGAAGTCATTATTATGTTTGGTCATGCAAAGTCATTGAGGTAAAACCTCCATTGTAAGTCGGGACATTAGATCCCCTAAAGTCAAATGTAAAAGGTATTATTGAGTCTCCCTAGAGATGTTGGCCCAGTCAATTTTAGTGAGGCCGACCTAGTTAGGTAAAAGGTCACTCCAAAAGTGAAGTATAAATAGAGAGTTTTGCTCTCTCATTTGGACACACTACTCACTCACACAAGTTCGCATAGCAAGAGAGAGAAGACAAGTTCGCTGGAGGAGAAAGAGAGAAGTTGCAGAAGACATATATTTGGGTTTTCCATTTTTGCTTGATATTGTATTAGTGACGATTCTATCATTGAGGAAGTTGCGGGGTTTTCTCCTTTATGGTTTCCCCTAAGAAAACTATTGTGTCTATTGTGTTTTGTTGTGCTTGTTATTCTTTCAGTTAAAGATCCTAAATAAATTGAATTAAATTGCAAACTCTAACAGTGACAACCAATCCATCTGGGGATCGAGGCCCTCTTAGGTTACCACTTTGGTTGTCTTTCTCCTCTACCATCCTGTATAGGATCATCTTTTGGGGAAACTACAAGTTGTGTGATAACAGGTATCTATGTTGCCATTGTCCTTGCAGTATTCCAATTCCTTTTTAGTTCTTGTGGATGTCTTAGCACTACCAATGCTTACTCATCATTGTACTTTTATAGCACTCTTAATGCTTACTCATTGTTGACATGAGAAATATAAACATTTGAAAAGGTTTCCCTATATTAAAGAGTATGTCGCCATCATATAAAGCATGCAAGGTCGACTTATAAGATTCACCCCATCCACTACTAGGTCCGCCTCTCCTACAAGGGGTATTAAGTTTTAACTAGTATCTATTGCGTAGGCAGCTGCCATTTTTTCCATCATGAAGCACATAAATTCCCTCGTAATTTGCAATAACCTTCATTTTCGCAGATCAAATAAATAAAACTCATAATTACATTAAGAAACTTGGTGAATTAGTATCATTCTTTTACTGTAACCACTTCTTGTTATTTGTGTATATTCTCTTGCTGAATTTCTCTCTCTTATTAATTATATTAAAATTGAATCATCATGAGCCTTAGTTATGGCTTTCGAAATTGGTGATCCATAAGCTTCCACTGGTTCTGCCTCCATACTAATAGATATTATCATATTTCTTTGATATCGTTGGGCAAGAATATGAGTCCGCCAGGTCGGTCTAGCAACAAGTTGGAGCATTGGCCACAATGATGGCCTAGGGAGAAAACGTGCCAAGCATGCTCCCCAAGAATAATGTAGTTGACTGAGCCATTCAAAGGAATAGGTCATGTTAATGAAAAAACTAGTGTTGTGATAATGAGGTGTTGTTAATTGTGTTCCTCGTGCTAATGCAGTATTTTTTGTGAATGAGACCACGCAAAAGTCCTAAGTGAATTTGACGTAATATCCTTAAATTGCAACTCTGTAACCAAAGGTCATTTGGATTTAAAGTTAATCTCGTAAGGATCCCTCTCCAGTGAAAGAGTTTTTTGAAAACAAGAAAAATAACATAACACCTTTTAATGGGTTACCTCCTTCAAGGGGTCAATAGAGTCATTTAATATATTGGATGCACTGGGGTATAATGCCTTTCAGTTGGTTACCGCCTTCAAGGATCAACCACATTATTTAATGTATCCATTGCTCTAGGTATAACACAATTAAGAACCTCTAGGGTTACTACTTTCAACACTCAACAACCATCACTTTTATTCATTTTTCCTTCATTTTTTATTTATAATTACGAGCAATGAATGAACAACATATTTATCAAGGCCGGGGCTCAGACCAACCCTTCGAACTGGTTCAGATCCTGAATTTTCCAATTTCATATGGCTCCAACTAGTGAGCAAATAACTCCACAAAAGGCAAAAAAAAGGGAGTCTAAACTAAATGGAGAAAAGGGTGTGGGTGGATTGCCAGCTAAATGGATAATGCGAGCAATGTGGGGGAATACACCATGGCACACTCTTACTCAGCACTGAATTCAGATGGCTACACATGTTGCAGGCATAAAAAGTGCCTTGGTGTATGCAACAATATTGGAGGGGTTGAGACCTTCAAAATTTCAGGATCGTGAGTACTCAAAAGGATGTGATAGGATTGGCAGCTAGTCTTGAAGGAACTTCAATGGGATTTTGCAAAACAAAAAGGTTTTCCCTCTGTATTCAGGATAAAGCCACCATGACATTAACCTCAACCCCTGTCTGAGTGAGTCTTCAAATCTCCCCCTACATTGATGAGGCTATGGAACAAATCAGCACTACCTTGGTATAGATTTACCTGCATAGGTAGAAGCAACAAAAAGTATGGAATCTACACGTGCATCAGAATTGACAGAGATTTGGATTTAAACAAAAGTATCACCTAACAAGATTGTTCTAGAAGTTGAGGATTCGCAATGGACTGTCAGGATATGATCTTTAGGTGCGCGGTCTGTCGAGAGATAGGCTATTGCATGGCAACTTGCCCAAAAAAGGCACAACAAAGGAAAGAAGAGCAGAAAACTCGGTTGAACCCAACAAAGTGGACCAAGACAGATTTTAAAAACTCAGGAGAAGGTGAAACAAAAAGTCTAGCCGACTGAGAAGGATAATCCTGCAATATCAAAGAAACACGAGATCAAGAATCCAAAAAGTATCACCTAACAAGATTGTTCTAGAAGTTGAGGATTCGCAATGGACTGTCAGGATATGATCTTTAGGTGCGCGGTCTGTCGAGAGATAGGCTATTGCATGGCAACTTGCCCAAAAAAGGCACAACAAAGGAAAGAAGAGCAGAAAACTCGGTTGAACCCAACAAAGTGGACCAAGACAGATTTTAAAAACTCAGGAGAAGGTGAAACAAAAAGTCTAGCCGACTGAGAAGGATAATCCTGCAATATCAAAGAAACACGAGATCAAGAATCCAAAAAGTAATAAATCCTAGCAATTCTCTGGCACAAAGGAAGACTCCTCTTGAGGAAAAGGAACCTTGCAAAAGGGATGTAACCTTAGCAGAGATGGTAAAAACAAAAGAACAGATAAAAACCTTTGGCCAGCAAGACTACACTGCCAAACCCTCAGCATAAAGCAGTTTTGAAGAAGCAGTTAAACAAGGCGCAGGAAAGATTCTCTTGCCTCGTTGTCCTTCACCTATCAATATAGCCGAGGTGGACTTCCCAACAGTATTTTTAGGATAGTGAGAAAATTTTGATCATACTCATACTCACCCAACTAGAAACTTCTCACGGTACGACAGTTCATTAATTTGTGTGAATCTGTATATGCAAATTATTGTACATGTTCAAAAGATTGAATTGGACGTGACTCACCTGAGACCGTTGCTATTGGGGGGTTGCTCCTTGCACTATGTGCATGGAGCCGCTTGATACCTCTCCTAACCACTCAGTCTGATCCAGATAGTCCCAGCACCATGAGGGAAAGTCTTGCCATCGGAGTGGCCATGCCATTAAGGAACAACGCCGCAACTGACCCCCTCCTGCACAGAAGAATGATAAGTTCCCTGCCCTCGCTCTCTTCATTTCGGAGGTAGAGAAGCCCCCAGAAGGATGGGGGCTGGCCCCCAAAGATCGTTATGACCCCGACACGGGGCTGGACTTCTGCCAATAGCTGCCTGACTGATGTGCCTGGACTTATGTGTTTCGTGGGATATGGGTCAGAGGGCCAAGACACTGTCTATTGGTTTATTATGTCAACATGGACTCTTGTATGGACTTTTATGTGCCCAAGGATCTAAATTTTGACGCTGGTCATTTTTAGTTATAAAATTTAAACCTGCCCAGTTTTCTGTTTGAGGTGACTGCATAACGAGTCTTTTTTTCTTTCTCGTTTTCCAGTGCCGTGTACATTTATCTACTTTCAGGTAGCTGCATAAGGGGCCTTTTCTCTTTCTCGTTTTCCAAAGCCGTGTACAATTATATAATCTTTAAAGTTAAAGGAAGCATTTTATCAGCGAAACAAAAATCAATGGCCACTGTGAGAATTCCTGAGCCCTGAGGTTGCCAACTGAATATCAAAAAGCAATTCAAAATGGTTTTCAATACCAAATTTCAGGAAAGCACTGGAAAACTAACAACGGAGAGAGAAGAAAATACTTACGCAAATGGAGATGGCTCTATAAACAGGGCAATGCGTCGTGGCTTGCCATTTTCCTTGGCAACAAACTGGTCTGGAGGAGATTCCAAAGCCATTGAAGAATTACAATAATTATATCTACCAACTCTGCGGCTTCCCCACAATTTTTGTTTTGCAGAAGAAGAGCATGGCAGATGGGCATATTGAAATAATCTCTCAGTACATGAGGTGGTTGCTACATGTATTGCAGTAGACTTGTGGGATCTGCTGGAAGGCACCCAATTGGTATGAGCAATACAATTTGCATGTGTAACTCCCAATGTTGTCGCAGACAGAGAAAGACTACCCATCTTTTACAGCCACTAAAACGACCTCCTTATCGCCTTGACTGTTGTGAAATGCATTGAATATATAAATTTAAAAAAATACAAATTTAATGTATGGGCATTTCAACCAGAAAACAACCTGTTTATCTCCTCACACACCAAATATACTGAAAATAAACTGAGTGGACACGGAGGTAAAAGGAGACTGCTGAGTGCTATGCTGTACTGAACTTGAGCATAACTCCGAACCGTTCCACTATCCAGTGCATTTCTAGATCCTTTTAAATGAATTGGCATCTAACTCTGGATACCAGGACATTCCTCTTAAAAGGTATCAATTGGATATGCCCTTTAAAATACCATTGAGCCGTTTGGAAATCACCTCCAAACTGGTCCTTCGCTGGATTCATAAGCAAATTAAAATGGGGGTTTATGTTCTGGGGTTTAGGATGATGTAGAGTATTCTCCATAAATATTTTATCTTGTATTGTATTTAAGATACTTAAAAGAATTTATGTTTGATTGTGTTTAAATGGTTGAGGATTTATGTCATTCTCTAAGGTTGAAATTTCTAGTGCATTAGAACTTAAATTATAGATTTATTGAGTTTTATTGGATTTATTTTTAAAAATGATATTTTTAATCATTCCAAATTAAGTTGAGGTGTTGGAAGCAACGTTACTTGACTATGATTTCGTCATTTGTGATATTTGCACCGAGTGTAAACGAGGTGCTTACAACCCAGTATGGGGGAGATCATATAACGGATGTCACATGTAATGGATGTCACGTTACATTGGGAGATCAGGTGCTTACAACCCAGTATGGGGGAGATCATGTAACGGATGTCACATGTAATGGATGTCACGTTACGTTGGGAGATCATGTAACGAATGTCACATGTAACGGATGTCACATGTAACGTTTGTCACGATACGTTACAACCCAGTATGGGGGAGATGTTGTAACGTTTGTCACATTTGTCACGTTTGTCACATTTGTCACGTTACATTACAACCCAGTATGGGAGAGATGTTGTAACGTTTGTCACATTTGTCACGTTTGTCAGGTTATTTTTCCATGTCGACTCATAACTTATAAAAAATCAAAAGTAATTAAAAATTCCATGTTCGCTCATAACTTATCAAAAATAAAAATAAAATAATTAAAAAATTAAAAGAGAGGGATCCAATTTCTTGAGGGGTAATTTTTTTCTTAATGTGTCAAAAATTTAAGATAAAACAAAAAAAATTACACCTCAAGAAATTGGATTCCTCTTGGTGCTTGATAGATCCGGGTTTGAGATGGATCTACGCTGGTAATAAAAAATTGGTGATAAGTTTGTTCAAATCTTTGATTAATATTGTATTATGACTAGTACAGTCGCTTAACTTGTGGCTGGTGAATATCGATAGGCCACAAAATAAGTGTCATGAACAAGTTATTTGTTAGTTGTTCTCCATGCTTAATTGTAATCACTGCCACAAACTGTCTGTTATCTATGCATCAGCTACAATTATTTTTTATATTCTTTTTTTATAATTGTTTACTTCGAATTTGGAATGACTGCCATAAAATCAATCTCGGTAGTACACTTGTCTCATCCTCGTGCAATTTGGGAAAAGCATAGGCACTAGTCCACCCCAAATTATAAAATATAATCACCTATCAGTGTAAAAATGCCCATTAAAAATTTGAAAGTATAACATGATTAACGTAGAGCTCACATTGACATTTGAATATTACATACCCAAAGTTTGAAAGCATGGCATGATTCACTTAGAGTTTACATTGCATGGTTAGCTATAACTAAGAGTTTTCTAATGAAATTAGAATATCATGTGAATATATAAAGAAAACATTTATCATCATGATACTCTTTAAGTGTCCTCAAGGAACAATGTGAAGTTCCATATTAGCACTAGTACCGTCCATGTTTTTGCTATAGAGAGGGAGTTTGAAGTTAAACAATACTCAAGCTAGATGACAATGTCTCCAAGTGTGTCACTCATATGAAATGTGTCACTCTCCATCCAGAATTGGTGGGAACAAACATGTAGCTATGTCCAGGGGACTTGTTAACGCCTAAAAGTCGCACACATGCGACAGTTCAACGATTCATCCAATAAGGTGTCATCAACATAAAGAATGCATCTCACCACAGGCATCCTCAACAAATCCAAAACACATCATGAGTCCATAAGTGCCAATAAACAGTCAAAAGAAAGGGTAGTGCGGGTAACACACAGTTCACCCACGCTATAGCGCAGGTTATCTGAACAGTGCCCGCACTACACCCGCGCGACTTTTCCTTTGATAGTTGTGCTACTGTCAAAACGGCGGGACCACTAACTCCCAACGGCACATTGAAGACTCAATCCTCCCCAAGGATCCGAATTCGGCTCCTCACACACTTGGTGGCATTAATAAGCCCCCCTTGTGTACCTTGGAACTAGTTCATGGAGGAGGTGAGTTCACATTTACAACATGGACCCCTACCAACTATCCCTCAAGTCCCACCACCCCGAACTGGTCCACCCCCACCTCCCGCTGGAGGCAGCAGGCCCCCACAAAATACGGGAGGCGACGGACCTCTGCCTTCGGGCGGAGGCCCATCCCATTCCGCTAATAACAACCCCCACCCTTCCGGCAGCGGAGGGAATGCTCCACCACACCCCCCTGGAGGAGGCGGTGGAGGCCCATCCCATTATGGTAGTGGTGGCGGAGGACCACATCCTTCAGGTGGTGGAAGTGGCCCACCACCCCCTCCTGGCGGAGGCGGTGGCGGTGGCCCCCATCCTTCCAGTGGCGGAGGTGGCCCACCACCTCCCCCAGGTGGAGGAGGTGGAGGGCCATCTTATTATGGTGGAGGCGGTGGTGGCGGACCTTACCCTTATGGTGGCGGTGGTGGAGGTGGCCCACCTCCCCCTCTAGGCGGAGGCGGTAATGGACCACCTTATTATAACGGACCTCCCCCTCCCGGCAGTGGCGGTGTCCCTCCACCCCCTCCCGGTGGTGGAGGCGGACCCCCACCTCCTCCCGGTGGTGGAGGACCCCCACCTTACGGTAATGGACCACCTTACTATGGCGGCGTACCTACATTTGGTCCAGGCGGCCCGTACCCCTATGGTCAGTTTCCTCCTAGTACACCTTATGGTCAGTCGATACAAGGTCCCACTGGTCCTTGCACGCCTTATTCATACTATCAGTACTCGCAGCCTAATATGCATCTGCCCTTTTTGGCTACTTTAGACCTGCCAGACCTATCTCCCCTGACCAACGGCCCCATCTACCATGGAACTAATTGGCCACCCATTCCGATGAAACTTCCATCGGATATCCCCAAATTTGATGGGAAGCCGAGTGAAGATCCAAAAAACCATGTGATGACATACCACTTATGGTGTTCATCCAACTCCTTGATGGACCACTCGATCCATCTTAGGTTATTTCAACGGACTCTCACTGGTTCGGCTGCCAAGTGGTATATTGAACTACCACCCCATTCTTTTCCCGATTTTGGTTCTCTTGCTATGAACTTTTTGACTCATTTCCAGCTGCTTATACGGTATGAAACTAGTACAGAGCTTTTAACCTCGCTCCGTCAAAATACCGCCACTCACATCTCCGATCATATACATGAGTGGCGAAGGAGACGACGTCTGATTAAAGCCCATATTCTAGATCAACTCCTAGCGGATTGGTTCACGAAGTCTCCCATTCCTACCATAGCTCGAGATGTTGCCATGGGAGGGGCTGTCACCGAAGAACAAGCCATCGCACGTTCCCATCTACTAGACTTAGTCTATGCTCAATCTGGCACGTTGTTTGATATTCTTCCTGACGCGCCCCACAACACTTACGACCCCGCGAAACCACCCAAGGGACCCCAAGCAGATGGCATCATTGGATCCCTTAACACCCAGCCTTCTTCTCAAACTGTTGGATCGTCGAACCCCCAAGGTTCCTCCCCATCACCAACACAGGTTGGTCACGGCACCACCAAATCATCCACTCCTACTGTCACCGAAGAAGTGAATTCTGTTCAATCAACTTCACCTCAGAAGACTGGTGGTAAGAAGAAGAACAAAGGGAAACCTAAGAAATATTCCACCCAACAGGAACAAAAGAGCACCCCTGATGACACCAAACAGAAAAGGAAGTTGAAGTATCCTTGTCTACTGTGTGGTGATGACCACTTTTCTAAAGAGTGTCCCCATAGAGACGAATTTTAAAAGTTTCTTAAGGGAAAACCTATACCCGCAGTTCTCAACGATCCCTTCCCTGCTCAAAATCAGCAGTTGATTACTCACACCTCTCCTTCCCAAGGAGAAGCATCCACCACCGCGCATGTTCTCATGATGCGTAGTGAGACCATCAACTTGAACACTCGTTCTCGTTCATATGACTATGTTCCGACAAAGGAACCTATTAGAAGTAATACTGAAAAAGCTTCCACTTCAATGCCCGACGTCACCGTACCGGCTGCTTCTCTCACCATTGAGAAGCCCTCTTTTGAGTCAGTATTGCGTCCACCCAAGAGCACGATTAGAAAATTGGTTTTCAATCCCAATGCTCGGGCTGCTCAGAACTACAATATTATAGAGGACCTAGCACAAGCTCCTTGTGCTATGTCAACGCTCGAGGTCTTGCAAAACTGTCCTAATCAGTGCAAGACTCTCCTCGTAGCCATTAGTGCGGTTGACCCGGATTCATCGAACACCATCATGTTCCGGCTAAAATAATTCAAACCGAGGCTCTCCCATCAATTGGCATTTCAAGTTGCCACAAACATTGTCGGGATGACAATCCATCGTACCGTTCTGGACGAAGGTGCCTCTACTTCGGTCATGTTGATCTCATGTTGGAGAGCCATTGGCTCTCCCGAGTTGAACCGTTCTCCTACCACTTTGAGAGCATTCGACAGACCTGGCTTCCAACCTCATGGGTTGTTACAAGCTTTAGCAGTTAAGCTGGGGGGCAAGACCGCTACCATTAACGTGGAAGTGGTCGTTGCCCCGTAAGATTATAACATTTTGCTTGGTCGTAATTGGTTTTATGCCATGACTGCAGTCGCATCATTTGTCTTCCGCATAGTACAATTCCCCCATCAGGGCCGAATTGTCATAGTCAACCAGCTGTATTTCTGCACACCTGACACCGCTACTCACCTAGACGATAACGTTCCATCAATTGGACAGCCTTCGCATCAGTATGAGAGCATGGGGGTTGGCCTCATTAAGGACTCATCCCTTATGGGTGTTTTTCCTACTACGGATCCCCCAAATCATGTTGCCACGGTGAACATGATCTCCTCGCATATCTCGTCTATCCCCAACTCCACTGATTCATTGCTTGTACCTGACGAAGCCACCACACACCTTATTGGAGACACTATGCCTCTGTCACCCGTCGAACTCACATACGAGGCTATCTAGTTAGCACCGAAGGATCACTTAGTTGTGACCTCCACCTCTTGTTCTCTACAACGGACATCATCAAACCCCCTGATACGGACTTTTCATTCTGACGAGTCCATTATGGAAATCATGAGTGCGGATGATCCTCCGTGGGAAGACCTCCATCATCGTTCGTCTTTCCTTCCCTTTTTGGATACTGTGGAGAACAACATTAGCACCATATTTACAATGGATGTCTACTCTGGCTCTCAGTCCTCGATACTCACATGTCAAACGGACTCCGAAGGTAACTTAGCGAACATTGATCCTACCACTTTGATTGACATTTTGGTTACACCTGGTGTAGTGGAACACACTCAGTTAGGCCATAAGTGTTCCCCTGAAGAAGTCATAGCTTATACGGCCTTATTCAAGCGATTCTGAGACATGTTCGCTTATACCTACGAGGAGATGCCTAGGATAGACCCCATCATTGTTTTACACGAAATTAAAACCTATCCCGACATCAAACCTGTCCACCAAAAGTTGCGACCGGTACACCCTTGGAAGACTGCGGCGATCAAGGCAGAGATTGAGAAACTCTTGAAGGCCGACTTCATTTACCCTGTCCCATTGACAAAATGGGTCTCAAATGTCGTCCCTGTTACTAAAAAACAGGGTACCATTCGTGTCTATGTCGATTATCGAGACCTCAACAAGGCTTGTCCCAAGGACAACTACCCCACTCCCTTTATTGACCAGATTATCGACAATTGTACTGGCCTGTTCACCAAAAGTTGCGACCGGTACACCCTCGGAAGACTGTGGCGATCAAGGAAAAGATTGAGAAACTCTTGAAGGCCGACTTCATTTACCCTGTCCCATTGACAAAATGGGTCTCAAATGTCGTCCATGTTACTAAAAAACAGGGTACCATTCGCATCTGTGTCGATTATCGAGACCTCAACAAGGCTTGTCCCAAGGACAACTACCCACTCCCTTTATTGACCAGATTATCGACAATTGTGCTGGAAGTGTCATTTTTTCATTTATGGATTACTTTTCCAGATACAACCAGATTGAGATCCACCCCTCCGACCAACACAAGAGTGCATTCATCTGCCCTTGGGGAACATTTGCATACCGTAAACTTCCATTTGGTCTTAAAAACGTTGGTGCCACATTCCAGCGGGCCATGTCGTACGCCTTCCATGATGTGAAGGAATTTGTGGAACCTTACTTGGACGATCTCCCTACCCATTCAAAGCAGCGTGAGTTCCACATAGATCATCTGACGACCGTTTTCCTCAGATGCAGGCGGTACAATATTTGTCTGAACCCTCATAAGTGTATTTTCTTTGTCGAGTCTGGACGCATTTTAGGCTTTATCGTCTCGAAATATGGGATCCACATTGATCCCTTGAAGGTGGAAGCCATCGTCGCTCTTCCACCTCCAACTAATATTACGAAACTTCAAAGTCTACAAGGAAGAGCAACTTATCTACGACGCTTCATCTGTAATTTCGCACAAAAGACACAGGGTTACATGAGATTGATGAAGAAAGACGTCCCGTTCATTTGGGATGACCAAGCTCACAAACTTTTGAAAGTTTAAAACATGCCATCACGCATGCCCCTGTGCTCCAACCGCTGAATTACTATTGAGATTACATTCTATACCTCACTGCTTCCGACACCACTATCGCCATGGTTTTGGTATAGGAAGACCAAAATGCCCAAGAACATGTGATATACTACACCAATAAAGGTCTTATTGACACTGAAACTCGATATTCACATGTTGAGAAGCTTGCTCTTGCGGTGGTCATCGCCGTGCAGAAGTTTCGACATTACATTTTGCTTCGCACCACCACTATCATCGCCGATTCGAACCCCATGTACCACGTTTTGACACGTCAAGTGCTTGGGGGAAAGTATTCACGCTGGATCGTGATATTGCAAGAATTCGATCTTCTTTTCGAAAAAGCTAAGTCCAAAAAATCTCTGGTGTTTGCTGAGCTTATCTGCGACCTTCCCCATACCGATGTAGAATCTGAGCCCAATGACTCTTTTCCGGATGAGTCATTGTTTCTTATCAGTACGTCTGACCCATGGTATGGAGATATCAATTTATATGTTAAGACCCAACGTTTCAGCCCTCAGTTGTCTCGTGACGACTGTCGTCGCATACGCCACCATGCAAAGTATTACTTGATCATCAGTGATACCTTGTACCGCCATGGTATCGATTCTATTCTTCGACGCTATCTGACTCATGATGAGGCTGAACATGTCCTAAATGACTGTCACGCTCGGGCGTGTGGTGGTCATCTCTCTGGGATGGTTACAGCCTAGAAGATTCTTCGCGCGGGATATTATTGTCCGTCTATCTTTAAAGATTGTATCGAGGCCGTAAAAAAATGTCCTCAATGTCAACATTTTCATATGAAAAAAGCGCACCCATCCCACCCCGTTACACCCGGTTATTGCCGTTGGCCCCTTCGCTAAATGGGGCATTGAATTCATGCATTTTAAGCCTACCTCGGCCGGGGGGCATAGTTACATCATCGTAGCTGTGGACTACTTTACAAAGTGGGCCGAGGCAATGCTTACATACATGAACAATGGCAAGACCACCGCACTCTTCATGTTCAATCATGTTATAGCGTGGTTTGGAGTTCCTCAGTCTATAGTTACCAACCATGGTTCTCACTTTCATAACCACATGGTTGAAGAATTGAGCGATAGATTGGGTTTTCACCACGAAAAATCAACACCCTGCTACCCACAGTCCAATGGATAGGTCGAGGCCATCAACAAGGTCTTGAAAACTATGGTCCAACGTATGGTGGGTACGCACAAGTCCAACTGGCAAAATATGCTCTTTTCAGCATTATGGTCCTACCAAACTTCTGTCAAGCCCACCACAGGATTTACTCCTTTCCAACTAGTGTATGGATTGGAGGCTGTCCTACCAATTGAGTGCGAGATTCCGTCCCTCCAACTCGCCGTCGAACTTCTTCCTAAAACTACTGCCGAGGAAGAACGATTCCTTTACCTAGAAAAGCTTGACGAGTCTTGCCAAGATGCCGCTCTTGCCAATGAGGCGCACAAGAAAAGCATCAAAGCACAGTACGACAAGTCAGTAGAACCTCGTATCTTCAACGAGGGTGATTTGGTCCTTACATACGACCAAAAACATGACAAGTTGGGGGTAGGAAAGTTCGAGTCCATGTGGCACGGACCTTACATCGTTAAATGTGTTTTGGAGAAAGGAGCCTACGAGCTCGAGGACTATGACGGAATATCTTTAGGTGAACCCCGCAATGGGATTTACCTGAAGAGGTACTATGCTTGAAATTTTAATGCGTAGTCATTTTGTATATACTGTACATGGCGTGTGTGTTTTTTTTGTTGTGTGACGCGTTTATTTTAGTGTGTCTAGATCTTGTTTCCGCTTCTTATACCATGTTTTGTCTGCGTGTGTAGATGGAAACTTGCTATGGATTCGCGGACGGCGCCAGCCGGCATACCTGTAACCTTGCTTCGGTAGCCTGGGTACTGTATTCCCCAACAGGCGATCTCATTAGCTCAGGAGGAAATTGTCTTGGATTCTCAACCAACAACACTACAGAGTATCAGGTGGTGATTGGAACCCTAGCTGACGCTCTTTCCTTGGGTATGAATGACATTGTCATCCATTTAGATTCACAACTAGTGGTTTCCCATCTCAACCGGATTTACGCTATCCTTGATCCCACTCTACTCCATCTCTTCAAACGAGTCCGTCTCCTGGAAAGGTCCTTTGAATCTGTTCAATACTTGCACATTCCATGAGACATGAACACAGTTGCTGACTCGATGGCCAACTTCATTTTGGATTGGTACATCGCACACACATAATTCAAAGCATTCATAACATGTAAATCATCTATTGTATATAAGCAAGCACATAAACAAGATCACATCATTCATCCATTCAAAACACATAATGTATAAAACCGCCGGAAATGTCTGTATATATATATATAAATCATAAAAAGTAGTGCTGGTACAAAATCTGAAGCACGGCGACTTTCAGTGAGACTCTACAAAATCTGAAGCCTTGTAGCTTTCAGTAGTACAAAATATGAGGTTTCTAAGCTCTTAGTACATACATAATAACAACATCAGGCCTGACACCTGGCCCGTGCACCCCTAGGTCTAGCAGCTCTCTCCTGTTGAACTTGGAAACAATCAACTTCCCTCGCCACCCTGCGGAGCAATGCGTTGAAGCGCACGGACGCCCCAACCGCATACCTCTGCATGGGCCGTGGTAAATCATCCACTGTCGGCTCGGGAATGGCTAACGTCAACCTGCTCAAGTTCTCATAAACATCCTCTATCTTCACGATGGCAGCATGAGCAGTTGGGGGCATGGCTGCTCCCTCTCCTCTCCTCGCAAGAAGAGAAATTCCTATCAGTCGCACGGGACCCACATCTGCACAAACATGTTGTTAACTTGTCAGCACTATAATAAAAAAATCATAAATACACAAAACTAAAAAGTACAAGGGTTTTTGTTCTTACCTATGTCTCCCCACGCTGCTCCCTCAGGCAGTGCCAAGTCTGGGTCATCCCTGTAATCCGTACCACCGTACGGGTAATCCTCTACCATGAGAAACTGGCCCTCTAGCCAGGTGAAGAACTCAGGACCATACCCGATGATGGGGCCCCCACCATGGTGGGCCATCACCTCTATCCATCTGGCCATGTGAGGATCCTTAGGATCCCTGTCATCCAACGGTACCTACGGGCGCAAGAGGGGAACCCTCTCTAATAGAAACGAGATCACTATCGACCCGTATCCAAACTGCTCTCCACACCGATACCTGGTCAGCTGAGCTCAAATGTTAGCAAGGAGTCCCTCGTACCAGTTGAAGATATTCAGAGACATACAGTCCTCCGCATATAGCATCTGGGATCTAGTAGCTAAGTGAGGAGCTTGGCTCCCTGCTATCCTCGTGATGGTAAAAAGTATGGCACGCAGTGGACAATCTCATACCTCTTTTATGGGAATATTCCCACTAGAAGCACAGGTATGAGGAGTACAATGTTGTAGGATCATGTCGTCGACGGTCCGATCACTTCCCCGTGATCCAATAAGAACCACATTGTCCCCCCTCTGGGACAATCCAGTCAAGAAGTAGATGTCCTCAACATCTATGGTAAGTATGTGCTCACCGATCATAAAATACTCTTGAGCCGCATCTTAACATCTGAGCATATGCGTCAACAGAGGGATTTGGGCCCTCATACCCTGGATCTAGGAGAACTTCAGAAGACCATAGTTCCTCAGTGCCGTCACACATTGAGGATCGTTTGCATCTTGTATGTCATCTACCTCATTTTCTCGTTCACGCCACTCTAAGACCATGTTGGCTGCTATTAACCTGCCACAAGGATCATTTTAACATCATTAGTACTCACTTCAACCACTGAAAGGCCATTTTTTGGGCTAGGTTTGATGGTTGGGTTGGACGTTTCCGTCATCGCACCCCGTCAATTCTGACAGTGCGACATCGTCACAACCCGTCTTTGTGGCATTTGCGACGACTCGGGTTCGTCGCAGTTCCCATAAAGGTGACCTGCGACGACCCGAGGACACAATAGCCCTCCACAAACCAACCTAAAAACCCCAAAAATGAACTAAAATAAAAATGTAAATCACTGGAAATGTGCTGGATGAAGTTTAGAGTTACTTGCTCCAAACGGCTGGTGAAATGGTTGCTCGCAGCTCCCGGAATCGACAAGTGAACTTTTGGCTCCAAGTGACACTTCTTCTCCCCAATTTGGAAAATGAACAATGGTAACTATATTTGGCCAATTTTTTCTATTTATAAACAAAATGGAATATTCTTTTTCAAATATTTGATGCTTTTAGGTCATTTGCTATAGTTTGGATCGTTTTTATTACATTTGAATACCCGGTTTTCTTTTTGACCTAGTTTTTAAGTGTGCAGGAGTCATTTAAGTGTCGTTTTGGCACCGTTTCCACATTTGAGCGGTCGTCTCAGGTATGAACACCCCTTGTGTATTTTGTCGTTATTTTTATCCATTAGATTGTAATTATTTAATGATGACGAGCTTACTCTTTGTTCTTTCTCGTGCTCTTAAAACCATGAGAATAAGTTACCGAGTTATGATTTATCACTTTTCCAGGCTCGTTAAACTCCTACGGAAAAGGATTCCCCCGGAGTCTATCTTTAATCTCTTTTTAGGCTCTCGAAATACAAAAAGATTGCCAAGCGAACTTGTCGCATTCACGCTTGTTAAAGTATTTGAATGGTCGTCTTCCTGGTGATAGTTTACCCCTTTTTCGGACCAGGGGGCACTACTTATGAAAAAGGTATACTCCAACCAATCATGACTGGAAGAGTCCTCTCCCGTGTTGTTTTACCCTTTTTCGGGCAATGAGGGTAACTTTACGAAAAAGTACCGTTGGAGTCTTCTTTAGTTCTTTTCAGACTCTCTAAATATGAAATGATGACCGAGTTTACCTTCTATGGACTCGTTAAACTTTCACATTGAAGGGCCCGTCATGGACGAACCCCTCCTATCCCAGGTTCAAAAAATATTTGGGATTGGACTCATCTATGAGATGACCTATACCGATCTGGTTACTCTCATCAAGCTCATTAAAAACACATGAGGCACTCATCATTCATGATGGGAAAAAGGAAAGCTTTTATGTTACACCCTTTATCAGTGGCAGTACCTAGTCGTTCTTGAACATGGCACTCATTTGCATTTGCATACTGTACTTGGATCATCCGTTTGTCCTCGAGTCTCACCTACTTCCTGAGTCTTGTGACTCCTTTGAGTCATTCAAAGAAAGCTTCCATCATCAGTTGCATTAGGAGTCGGTATCGTACTCGTCATGTCAATACTGCCAGGTCATGCCATGCCCATGTTCAAGAATACTCTCACCATTCATTATCTGCAGTCAGTACACATTCCATCATGTCAGTCTATTATGAGTCAGTCTTGCATGTTACTGTACTATCCGATCTGTTCCATACATCATTTGTCGTGTTTCGTGTCGATGATGGGGGATTCATCATGGCCCTCCTTCGACGGATTCATCCTTGTCAACTTCAACACATCATCCGAGGATTGAATCTAGAAAACAATCGAGTACCTTGGGCCTGCATGCCTCAATGGCAGGTTACCTTGCTTTCAACATGAGTTTACATCATTGACTCTTGATTGAGAGATTTCATTTGGCGTTCGAATTCAACTCATTTATTCACGGTTGATGATATGTACTGTGATACCTTGGGGATCATTGACATTAATGGTGATTTCCCTCGCGCTTGTTAACGGTATACCTCAATGATCGGTAATCAAGTGGTTTCTACCATGTTCGACGTCAAGACATTTGTAATCACATGGATAGATTCGTATAATTGCGGGTTCGACTTGAAGACCCTAGGAAGTCAGTTTTTACCCAGGTTGTGATGGAGATTGTATTGAGTCACATT
The DNA here is from genome assembly GCA_027924585.1 of Larix kaempferi. Taxonomy (NCBI): domain Eukaryota; kingdom Viridiplantae; phylum Streptophyta; class Pinopsida; order Pinales; family Pinaceae; genus Larix; species Larix kaempferi. The sequence continues at coordinate 6,174,641 of BSBM01000490.1, read as the reverse complement.
ACACGGATCCACATTTGTATTGGTCGTGGCTGTGTTATCATCTCATCATGGATCTATGCTTGTGTCTAGTAGCCATGATTGTGTTCAGTCGGTCATTATTGCCATGGATTTGCAATGTATTGGTCGGCATCCATGTTGTGCGTCTTATGAGACTGTGTACTCAGAGTCAGTTGTACTACAGCAGCGTCCTTCGTCCGACAAGCCATTTCCATTCCTTCTGTCAAAGCATTTCACCTGTCCAAATTTCAACAGCTTCATGCTTTGGGAGCATTCTGTTACACTTAAATCTTACCATCATGAGACTCAGTGTATACATCCCTAAAGTTTCCTTGGCTAAGTCATTAACCTGGAAGAGATGTAAACTCATTTACACTAGGTTTTGAGAGGTCGTCGCAGGTTGTCCTCTTGCAGCTTGCGACGATGTCAGTTAATGGACAAAAATAACTTCTTTGAGTCCATTCTCGAAGCTAGCTGACATGGATCCCTATCCCTGACCTTTTGGGAGAGTTGGCACTCGGTTCCTAACCTCTTGGGAAGATCCCCTATCTCTCTCCTACCATATCTCGACCTACCCTATCCATACCCTATCCACTTAGTCCTATATAAATGAAGCTCCCTCCCATACCAAAGGGAGGAAGTCTATAGTGTCTACATGCTGGTGAAATCACTTTAGAGATATCTCTACTCATCCATTGAGAGACTCACACTTCTTTGGGAGGATATGGCATTAGCTTGGATGGAGAGGGATTACTTCGTTAATCTCTGGTTGTAGTCGTTCTCTTCTATGTACTTTCTTTATTTTTACAGTAATATAAACGCTTTCCACCAATATTGTTGTGTTGATGATATTGCATAGTTTACTTGATTAACAGTTTACTTAGATATGTTATTGTTTAGATGTTTTTTTACTTGTTTGTCTTGTTCTATGTGTCTTGGCAGGTCTTGTAGCTGAGATCCGATGACCGCGAGGCGTGGAACAACATCTAGGAGAAAGAGCTACAAACTTAAGGTAAGACATCTAATTACTTGATCCTTAACTAGATCTAGGAAGGTTGTTTATGGTCTATTCTATTTGTTCTAGTATCACATTGATCTAGGGAGATCCGGCTCGCGTCCGCTCGAGTGGATTGTCCGTCAAACATGCACCCTACCACAAGTATCATTCTGAAATTGGCATATAAACACTATTTACCCTTTGTTTATAATGTGCCTCCCAATATTCCCGCTGATAACCATAGGGCCCTCATTCATGGCCTTGATTTTCCATCAACATCATTACCGTGAATAACATGTTCTCCCATGGGTGTGTGCACCATTTCCATCCTCGTCATCAATTGACACCCATGATGTTAACCCCCCACAGGTTTGAGGAATCTGACCCATCTTAAAAATACCCTTCCTTAGAGTATCATTTCATAGTTGTGCATTTAATCCACCAAGTACACACTCGTCAGAATGAGCACGATTCACAAATCCCGCTCATGCCACCATGAGCACTTTACCCTTCACAATCCCCCCTCGTATCATCACCCCCGCAAAGACACCTATGGGGCCCCCACCCTCGAAGAAACCAGTTCTATTCAATTATCCTGCAGGTATACACTGCATAACATCGTTTCATGGGGCACTCGTCTTTGCGTCTACAAGTTAGCCCTCACTTCATCATTGGAAAGTGTGCCCCGACCACTCAAAACCATGGGGACTCCACCCATCTTCAGATTGGTTCCGTAACACACCCAAAACTATGGGGACCCCACCAATATTCTCTATGTACAAACAAGTTCCCTCGTCACCTCACATTGAGGGAACACCATATTATTTTGGCAGAAACCCATGGTCACCTTTGATCAGTGTATTTGAGTCTCCATATGTTCAACAATATTTGTTTTTCCAGTCACCATTACCCTTCGTTTTGTGTCTCCATCAAATCCCTTTCACTTGCAATTTGTCTCCACCAGTTTCAATCTGTGTCGTTCCAAAAGAAAAGCTGTCGTCCACACTCTCCATGTTTACATCGATTAAAGGAAGTTATGAACATCACGCTTATCAACCAGTCTTGTGTCAGGTATGTTCGTCCACCAGTTGGTTACAGTATGATCTCAGTTCTCACGATGAGACTCCCATCTTATCATGTACTTCAGCTCACGTCGACGTCAAAATACTACATTCCGAGAGTTGCAGTAGTTGCAGTTGTACCTTGGGATCCCTTTCAATCACTATAAGGGATCACCTCAAACTTAGTAGGAAGAGTCATTAGTGCTCCCTAATTAAGTGGTTTCCCGTATGCTCGACGTCAACACATCATCGCATCAGGGGGAAACATACTTTTGAAGGTAGCAATGTTCACATTTGGAAATCATGGTAGCAGTCTATTTGGTATAGTGAAGTTCTCAGGCAGATTTACATACCAGTTTGGTCCCCCACCCCAGTGGGCATATCATGGTTACCAACAATTCTACTTCTTCAATATTCCACAATAGTTCTTGGGGCATTTACTCAAACATGGATTGAAGCCACCTTCATCCATGTCCCAACAATATAGTAGAGTCGACACCTTGGTCCTCTCTCATTGTACTCACTTTGACAACATTTCACGAGCATGCGTATGCCCACCTCGTTTGTATAAAAACTATTATTTACTACAACTCCAACGGTCGTCACCAACAATCTTCCCCCATGGGATAACCCTATTTGTCCACATATGCTTCATCCTATAGAATAGGAGAGAAACAATAAGAAACATGATGCATTATCGGCTCTACAATACCCTTTGAACCTCATACATCAGGGGGCATCTGTTAACGCCTAAATGTTACACACATGCGACATTTCAACGATTCATCCAGTAAGGCATCATCAACATAAAGAATGCATCTCACCACAAGCATCCTCAACAGATCCAAAACACAACATGAGTCCATAAGTGCCAAGAAATAGTCAAAAGAAAGCGTAGCGCGGGTAACACACAGTTGACCCACGTTATAGCACAGGTTATCTGAACAATGCTTGCGCTACACCCGCGCGACTTTCCCTTCGATAGTCGTGCTACTGTCAAAACAACGAGACTACTAACTCCCAACAGTGTATTGAAGGCTCAATCGTCCCCAAGGATCCGAATTCGGCTCCTCACACACTTGGTGGCATTAATCAACCCCCCTTGTGTACCTTGGAAGTAGTTCATGGAGGAGGTGAGTTCACATTTGGATCTAGTTGTTTGTTGGCCACCTCTTGGCCAATAAAAGGAAGCCATTGGCATGCCTTTTCTAGAGATAAATCAGAGCAAGGTTATGCCGCTGGATTTGAGTTGGAGATTCCTCATATCCCACCACTTCCTATCATTGTGAGCATTCCCAAGTTCCCTTGCCACCTTCATTCAAGGGGCAAGTGTTTCTCTCCATTGTTCTACCATCTACTTAGCATTTAGTTTGGACAGGAAAGGCCTCCCTAAGGGAGATTGTTGGCTTCCCTTGAATCCCACACCTCCTAGGTGTTGTACAACTATACCATTGGGCAATACAAGAGTGGTTTAGCATATTTGTGATTGTTATTGGAGTTTGCATTCTCCCCCCATCTCTTTCATTTTGTTTTTTATCCATATTTCTTTGTTTGAATGTGAATTACACTAACAATCTATTGCATGATCACTTGGAGGAATACCAACCACTACCACAAAGGGGCTCCAAGGACTGAGACCTTGCTGCAACCGACAAGGCTTAGTCCCTTACCAAGTGGAAGAGTGCACTTGTGCAATTTTTTCCACAACAGGACTCTCAAGCAACATGATATCAATTGAGGAAAGAACTCCTTGAATAAAAAAAGAACTCCAAATAAAAATTGATAGTTAAAAAAATTCAAATATAGTCAAATATTCATAAAAGGGAAACAATTTCATTCCGTATAAAACTCTTTAGAAAATCTGTTACTAATTAATTTAATGTAAAAAATAAGGGGTGAAGATAAATGTTGTCCAATACAACATGAAATTGCATGGATTTTATGCACTATAGTTATGACCCAAGTGGGGCATATGGGGTTAAATGTATATGATATGACCCCAAGGGGGTATATATGGGGTTAAATTTATATGAAATGAAACAAATGAATATGTAATAATGTTGGACTAACGAAGGGCCCACATGTGCAGTGAATGAATAGGTATATATAAAGGTCATGTAGCCATTGATGGGGAGAACATGTGAATTGGATATATGAATGTATTGGGGAATTTGGAGGAGGTTCTCTTATTATTTTATTTATTGTATAACTTGTATCTCTTATATATATTAGATTTGTTTTCCACGTTACATTTTTTATACATGTTGTGTACTTTGGTTTATTATGCTCCCTTAAGCATTTGTTTCATAACATTTAGTATTGAAGCATATGGTTCTTAGCTTGGCTCCTTCAAAACGAGTCATTTGGTCATTTTCACTATAACTTTTTCTTTTTTGGGGGGGAGAGGGGGGATTTAAGATAACGAAAGTTTTAGGGAACTTAGGAGACATATTGAAGTACCCATGGTAAAAATTTCAAATCCTGGGTTGCTATAATGTTAGAGATACATTATGTGGAATCTATGGTTCTTGGCCAGCCTAAAAACTAGTCTCAAATAGGTGTTATAGGTAATACTATTATATTTGAAGTTGACAGGGTCCAAATCTAGTGCAACCAATTTCATTGGACAATATATGGACCATGGTATTTCAAATTAAAATTTTAGAAGCAGATCTAAAAAATTAGAAACATGGTAGTCTGTACAAGTTCACTTTCTTGAAAGGTCCAAAATCAATAAGTTTTGGGAAAGTTGCCATAAATTTCTCCGAGTTCATCAGAATTTGGTGAAACTTGTGGCATTGCAAAGAAGACATACTGAGATACTACAAGAAGAAATTTAAGACTCATAGGGGCCAAAATTTCAAATTTACCTCAAGTGCAAGGCTGGACACTGTTACATATACATTTACTTCATTATATATACATTTATTTTATTACATATACATTTAACCCCATATATGCCTCCTTGGGGTCATATCATATACATTTAACCACATATGCCCCCTTGACTCATAATAAACTTATTGTATAGGGAAAAAAGTAAGCATGAAAAGAAGGAATAACAAAGATGTATGTCAATTAAACAAGACCATGTGGTAGAGAAAAAGAAGACAAAAAAAACATGCATAGTAAAGGAAAAGATTTGCCTCTTGCATGGAATACCATGGCATATTTAGAGGCTTATGGATGCAATTTTCCTAATTGTTTAAGTAATGCAATAATGGAAAAATAAGGGAAACCATTTCTTAAGGCAGTTGGCCTTCCACCTACCTAGGAGCATAAACTTAAACGAATCATGGGCCAATAAGAGTGTTATGATCCTTAACCCTTAAGCATGGATCACAAACAAATTCTAAAAATGCTCAATGCTCTATTTATATCAAAATATATTAAGGTAGGGAAACACCTTTAAAATATTTATTTTTAAGGAACGAATCCACTCCTATTCACTCACCTATTAAGGTTGGGTGACCTCTCAATAATTTAAGCTCCAAATACAATACACTTCCATATCTCCCATTAGGAGGACCCCATGTGGTCAAGGGACCCACCTTAATCACTAAGTTGATCCTCCTGGAGACTAGGTCAATCTCTCTAATAGTCGCTAGTCTAGATTCTAATCACACTTCCCGCATGTTCATATGCAAGTTAATAACAAAAAGGGAAAATGAGGTATGAGAGGAAAACATGTTTTCTCTATTTGTCCAATACCATTAAGTGCATGTCGTTTCCAACTATCGCTATGATGAATTTCCTATCCTTGCAAACAAATCAAACAAATACAGTCCTTAAACACTTTTGCATCATATTAACAAAGCATGTTATAAAAGATAAGCTACTTACAGGTAAAGAAAACCACATCCCAAATGGAATTCATGGATTTGCACATAAACTAATCAATAGCAAATATTTGGGGGTGGGGGGCATGAAGAATATCAATCTATATTAATGTAAATGTAACGTTACAACAATTCAAATACCTAAGTTCTGATGCAACATTCCCTTCACCGGAGCATGAATTCTCATGTCCTTAGCCACACGACTACTGGAAATATATGATCTTACTACAATGGAGGTACCAACTGATGGCTCTTTGATCTCCAATCAATATCTCTATGCAAATAAGAAACTAATCATTGGATTCTCCTTGGCAATGGAAATCTAAACCTTGGACCATTTTCACCTTGTCACTCTAAATTCCTCCAAAGTTTTGATGCTTTCAATCACTTTCTCTATATATTTTCTCTCAACATTGGATCCTCCATTTATAGGCCAGGAAGACGATAAGATCAAAGTTTAGAGTGCAAGCATGGCATGCAAGCGCCTTCCATGTGTGATCAACACTCATGGCTTTCTGATTTATGAGCTTTTTTTTTTTTGTGGATTTGAGATGTGGTTATGTTTATCGTATTGAGAAATTATGGTTAGTTGTAGTTGTTTTTAAGAACAATTGTAAGGCTTGCATTGTTCCTAAAGGAAAATAATGAACATGTGATAAAATAGCATGCAAATTCTAGACTAAGAATTACAGTCTTCATGAGCTCAATTGATTCTGATTAGGAGTATTACATATTTGTGTTCCATATATTAAGGGTGTAAAATATATGTATAACAGATGCCCCCTAATGTATGAGGTCAAAAGAGATACTAATGGTTAAAATTCATTACGAACAAAGGATGCTAACAATTGGGATAAGGAGGAGTTTCACGGACTCTAGATTCAAAAATAGTTGCAAATAGAAACCAAAATATCATATTTAAACCTTCCCTTGAGGTGAACATATCCATGCTTAGTAATGAAATGTTTACAAAGTGCCAAAAATAAATTATGGATCCATGAGATATGAAAGTGTAAAAAGCATGGCCACGAAGAATACATAATAGATCCATGTCAAACAAGATCATAGCCATCATCACATACAATGTGAATCTACGTCTTAGTGTACACCAAAGAAATGTCAAGAACCTATAAATATATATCAACTAATATTCTAGTGTACTCAACATGTAGTGGTACATTTATGCGCAACTTGGGAGACAACATCAACTAATGATGCTATCATCGCCCAAGATCTTCAATCCAAACTATCAGTACTATGAATTTTCCTATGTGAATATATGATATGCTATTAAACATAGAAAAGCATTGTTTGATTATTGATCATTGATGTATACCGTTAACAGACACAAGGTTTCCCACTGATAATGATAATGTGTGCCAAGGTACTAAGTATAGTCATCCGGAGTGAATAAATGTTTTGATGTCAAACACCTTCGTGACATTGAGGGTCAGTTGAATAACTCCCTGAGAGCTGCTTCTCCTCATCCCGAGGAGAACCTAGGTCCTATTGCTATAGAGGATCTTTCATATCCTGAAGGGCTATTGAACCCACCATAGAGTCCTAATTTTGTTCACAACTAAGAACTTGAGTTACATACCCCTAGAGTAAATAATCCACCATTTGAATGGGCTAGTATGGAAAACACAAGAGAGATAATTGTTACTAGAGAGGTTACACCCCCCATCATTTTTGTTCCCATAGGAGAAGGAAACTTAAATACATCATCGATGGGAGCATATTGACGGTTTTGACCGTCTGTAATGGTGCTTACTAGAGGGGCTTCATCTATGCCACAAGGCTCTAATCCTTCCTCCTTCATGATGACTTTTCCAGGTTTCCAACCTCTGAATGCCAATATTCCTCCCATTATAACAAATACCATTTCCCCAAGCAGTGGTTCATCAATTCCATCCTATGCTTTCCCACCCTATAGTGGACAAATGTCCATGCCCAACCCTTCCACAGTGACTAGGGTCGTTCTTGGCATCAACCTACCTCAAATGAACATACCTTACCAAGGAGTGGGAGGTATGAGTACTGGTTTTCCTTTAGGAAAAAATGTTCCACAAGGCAATATAGTTAATTCTGGAATAGGGTGCACCAATGCCGAATTTCCCTGGGGGAAGAATATACACCAAGGAAATGTTCCTTCATATGGGGCAGGATGGATAAGCATGGTCAACAATGCAAATGCTAATACTTCCCAAGGAATCCAACCATTCATGGGGGGGAATACCTACAAGCAATATGATTCCATTTGTACAAACTCTTTTCGGTCAAAATAAAAAATATGGAAAAAATAATCAACCTTTCACGAACCTTAGGAATCCCTATATACTAGGTCAATATTTTTTGAATACAAAAAAATGGGCAGCAAATGCTCCTGGGTCTTGGAATTCCATGGCACAGACAAAACTACCCTTTTTTACTACTTTGAACCTGCTAGATCTGATGAAGCTAACCAATGACCTAGTGTTACATGATCCTAGATGGCCTCACATCCCTACCAAAATTCCTTCAGATATACCTAAGTTTGAAGGAAATCCTAAAGAATATCTGACCAACAATGTGATGGCTTTCCATCTTTGGTGTTCATCAAACTCTTTGATGGATGATTCCATTCAATTGTGCCTCTTCCAAAGGAACTTGACATGGGTAGCATCAGAGTGGTACACTGAGTTACCATGAGCTTCCTTTTAGAACTTCAATGCAATTGCAACGACAGTCTTGAATCATTTCCAGTTACCAGTCTGTTATGAGACTGGTATAGAACCCCTGAATTCGTTCAGGTAGGATAAGTCCACACACATATCCGATCACATTCATTTATACAGAAGGAGGTGTAGTTTAATAAAGGCACAAATTCCTACTGAATTCTTAACTGATTGGTTCATTAAATCATTACAACCTTTCATTACAAAGGATGTGGCTCTCTCTAGGCTACAAACAGAGAAACACTCCATCATTAAAGCTCAACAACTTGATTTGGTGTATTTCCAATCAAGAATGTTGTATGAGATTATGCATACTACTCCTAAAGTAGATACCGATCCAACTGAACCAACCCATGGACCTCATGTTGATGGTGTGATTTGTTTAGTTGAGAATGTTGTGGCTTATCTAGGTGACAACCAAAATGCACCTACAACCAAAAAGAACAAGAACAAAAACTCTAAACCCAACCCTCCCGTAGACATTCTGTTAGTGCAAATGGCTAATGAAAAGGGTAATCAACAACTCGGAGGGAAAAATAATAACAATAAGAATAATGGAAACAAAGGAAACAATAACACAAACAACAATAACAATCCCGAGGGTGGGGGCAAGAAAGAAAAAAGGAGAGTGAAGTTTCCATTCTAGTAGTGCACCGAAGACCACTTAACCTATTAATGCCCCAAGTTAGAGATTGCTCAATAGTTGTTAGCACAACAGGAAGCTACCAAGCAACCAGACATGCTTACTAATCTATTTCCTCCACGACATCAACTAATGATTTGTGATGCTAAATCAAACCATACAACCTCACAAGGGGGAAACCACAATGCCTCTTTGAAAGGGGGCAAGTTAAGCCAAAGCGAAGTGTTCATGTGTCACCAGGAAACATACCTCCAAACAAGGAATAAAAATGATGAGTCAACCACATCCGGACAAGGAAAATTTTAAGCACCCATACTTACTTAAAAGTGTATAAATCTTGGTGAATTTTACCAATTCTTAAAATGTCAACTATAAAATATTTGGTGACATTTTTCTAAAATCATTTAAATTTCCAAGGATTTTATATAGTTTACCTAATAATTTGGTAATTTTTAGAGTGAAAAAAAATTTCCTTATCAAAATTGGGCGAAATGGGGCTTCAAAAAATGCAAATTGGTGAATCTTTTTTTGCAAAAAAAATGGAAAAATAGCCCATGGGCTAAATTTCGCCCCTAAAATTTTCCTTGCATCCGGATCTAAAGGAAAAGAAAATCCTGAAACTGAAACAACTCAACCATTACACATAGATAAACTAGTGAATGACTATATGCCTAGAATACCGAAAGGTGTTCTAAAGAAAGCCTCATACAATCTAAATGCATGTGCTACTCAAAATTATAACAAAGTGGAAGATCTGGCCCAAGCTCCTTGCGCAATGTCCACCCTTGAAGTCCTTCAGAGTTGTCCTACTCAATGGAAGACCTTGATTTTGGCTATAGGGGCTATGGATCCTTTGGATAGTTAGCTGTTGACATTCAATTTAGACAATTGTAAGCTCCGTTTACCTCACCATGCAAATTTCCAGATTCAAGTTTTGACCAAAAGGTCAAACATCCACCAAACTATTGTAGATGAGGGAGCATCCACTTATGTAATGTCCTTATCATGTTAGAAAGCCATCGGCTCACCCAAAGTAGTTCCCCTAGTAACCATGCTAAAGGATTTTGATAGTCACTTATTACAACCCCATGGAATCATCCCATCTCTCCCAATAGAGATACTAGGAAAGACACTTAATTTAGAAGTGGAAGTTGTTGATGCTCCACGTGACTACAATTTGTTACTAGGTAGGAGTTGGAATCACTCCATGATGGTTGTGGTATCTTCGATATTTCGAGTGATTAAATTTCCCCACAAAGGAAAGATAGTCACCATCGATCAATTATCTTTCCACATAAACGAGTCTACCCTTAACTCTGGGACAAATACCCCCCTAGTAAGCCATTCCAAGAAGGATTGTGAAAATGTTGGTGTGGGATTGTACCCTACCCTAATGGGAACATTCAATTTACCCCCACCCAACTTAGGTGACAATGTAGCTCCAATACACGCGATATTATCTGTCACTATTACTTCCACAAAAAAGTTCTCTGAATTTAGAACCTCCTAATTTGAAGATCCTTGGGTAATACCGGAACTAACACAAGGAACTAGGTGTAGGAAAGATCTGTCATTTCTTTCTACAGCTGAGATAGCTTATCAAGCTAGAGATTTAGAGAAAGAAGACTAGGAACATCATCCCATCCAAATGGAAGTTGATGATCAATATTCCACACCCATAGAATGTGAAGTCTCGTCTTCAAGGTTAGTTATAGAGATCTTACCAAATACTACCCAGTTAGAAGAAATTTTAGTATGTTTGGAATAGTTGGATGAGCATAGAAGAGATGTAGCAACTACTAACGAATCACACAAGAAACATGTGAAGGCTCAATATGACAAATATGTCCATCCTTGTGTCTACTCTAATGGAGACATGGTGCTTGTTTGTGACCAATAAGATGATGATCTTGGGATGGTAAATTCAAGTCAATATGACTTGGTCCTTATATCATAAAGTGAGTGTTAAATAAGGGAGCTTATGAGCTAGAAGATTTTGAATGGAACATTCTAGGGCCTAGAAATGGGCTTTATCTGAAGTGAAGAGGTATTATGACTAGACCTCTGTGTCCGGGCAAAATTTGCTTGTAATTATTATATTATAAGTAGCTTATATTTCTTTTACTTCTTCTTCATAATATTTCAAAAATACAAAAATGAAATATTTCAAAAACCTTACTTACCAGTACTAATGTCCTTTCACAAGATACTATAAATTATGATAGGAAAGCTAGACCAAAGGCTCAATTTTTCCAATAGGTGGTTTGTTCAAAGGGTTTGTGTCCCTAAACTAGCATATAGGGTAGTTCATCTCCATAATGCATGATTTGAATCAACCCTTTCATTATGTTCACACCTCAGGATCACAACACATGGAAGTGCAACATTAGCCCTCTGTTCTCATAAAAGTCGTAACTCTCCATGTTAGAGCTTACCAACTCATGGGTGCCCTAGTTAGAAACCCATTGTTTTATGGTTCCCATGACAAAGTTTTTGTTAGGATCGAGATTCCTTAATTATCCCTGCCATGTCATCGAGATGAAGCCTTGTAACCCTCTCTGAATCTTATTTTGGCCATTTCCTAGGGGACTCTCAATTTTTTGATTTTTGTGACATTGCATTTGCATCTAGATACTTGCGCTTTTGAGTTTAATGCCTGATGTAGTTTGTCTTTAGTTGCTTACCATCAACGCATTATCATAAGACCACTTTCCTTTGTGTAATATCCTAGTCAAGATCTGACCAAGATATTATCTTCCACTCAGAGTTTTAATAAAATTTTACTAGCAATTTTAAGGCCAAATTCTCAAACTAAGCAGGATGTAAGTGACGGGGATTGAAACTCTGAATGGGGATGGTAGGAATAAGATTAGGTTCTTGAATTTGTATCGGATAATGTGCATCAACAGCTAAACATGGTCGGATCATAATTCCTTGGCACAAAGTACTAGATCCATTCACGTTTCAACAATAGAGCAACTCTATTGCCTACTTCGAGGCTTCCTGGGCTTATAGAATATGCCAACAAGACTGGGTGAGGATTATCAGAGTTTAGGGAAGAGTTATATAAGTCATTTAACTTATAAAATATGCTGGAATAAAGACTTGGTGAACTTGGAAAGGTTTGGAGTAATTTGGTGGCTAGATGCACACTATGGACTGTTGAGCTAGTCAAATTACTGACTTTTCCAAACGAGGCTAAATGCATCCAAATTCTTAATAAAGGGGTTTATATGGGAATTATAATGAGTTATTAACCTTATCCAACTGACAGGGGGTCAAACTGATGCTCAAAATTGATTTAGCAGTAATAATGGTGAAACTAGTATAGAATAAGCACCCAACTAGCTAGTCTTGCAATTTAATTCATCAAACTGCTCCAATAATTAATAAATTCTATTCTGATATTAAATAAAGCTCTGATAAATTATATTCCACATATATAAGTCGAAATATAGCTTCATAACACTTTCTTTCTTATTATTTGTTTTCCTTCCAAAGTACAATGCCTCACAGGCTAGATTTTCATTACAATAGTGGGAGAATGAAGATGAGAAGTAGGGAATTACTTTGGATCTATTCTGAGGTAGATTATCAGACCATCTACAGTTCATATGTCTGATATGGCTGCACTCTGAGCTTCTTATCTTCACTAGGGCGCATTCACCAAACTAGCTCTCTTCTCCAAGAGAAACTCCTCCAAATCTAGCTGAGGAAGATGTAGAAGTGGGAGAAGGAGTGGAGATATTATCTGAAGCTGATATTTGAGCATGGGAAGCCTCTGTTCTTTGAAAATAATATCCCACTGGGCTCTCTAAATTTCCTGGGCGCATCCACTGAATACTATCTTCTTCTTATGGTGATTCTCCTCCAAACTAGCTGCAAATCTCTTGTAGAAATGATCTCCTCTTCAAGTTGACTGTGAATCTTCATTGGTGGACTAATATGAATGTTATTGGATGCAATAACATATTCTGGACCTGCATTTTACTCACTAAAACTCATGGGGCCTTAGGGCACATCACCCAAGAAGAACTGTTGAGGTACATCACTCAACCAAGAGAGGCTCAGAGCTCTCAATGCAAAAATACAAATGACAAAAGTTCTTAATGGGAGTTGGAAGCATTCTTTTATTGAATTCATGTTGACCTGTTGAGAAATTTACATAGCTTGGTGACATGTGAGAATAGGTCACCCATGAGTGGACATACTTTCCTTCTTTTTCCTCTTTTTCTGACTTTCCTTCTTTTCTGAACTTTCCTGCTTTTCATACTTTCCTGCTTTTTGGATTTATGCTGCTTTTCCTGAAATATTCATCTTTTCTCATTTTTGGCATTATTTTTGGACTCTAGTGCTTACTTGACTTCTACTCCAAGTAATTCCTCCAACCTTATCCACTAATTCGAATTGGTGGGCCAATTTCTCCATTTATTCAACATAAAAAATAAAATATTAATAAATGGGGATAATTAATAAAATTAATTAATTCCTTCTACAAAATTCAAAACCATTAATTATTTAATTAAACTTATAAGCCTGGCTCAAAACTCCCCAATTAACTAATAATTCATCTTAGATACTTAGTTGGTGTTTAATATCTTCCGGGGCCCACCTTATCCATTTAATCACCCAAATACACCCTTAGGCATATTCCATAATATAATTTCCACATTCACCCATTAATTAATTAATTAATGCCTAGGTGACTTAAGCCAAAATCACCCCCATGGACCATAGCAAAAATTGGGGACATGACAGTCCTCCCTTCCCAAGATTGCTTGTCCTCAAGCAATGTTAGGATTCCACCAAGCTTCTGCTGCACCACTCTAATTATAATTGTCCCCATCCACTGAACAATCTGAAAATTACACTTGGGGCCTTCAAAAAGATCTAAAAAAAATGCAAGATGACTATGAAGAATAAATTGAACTGCAAACTCTATATGCACTAAATCATGAACAAAAATCTTAACCTAGTTAAGATAACTGAGTAGAATTCCTGGGTCCCACTGCTTCCTCTATAAGGATCCAACTTTTTCTACTACCTTTGGAAAGTTGTCACTACAATGAATTCCTGGATCCCATGGTCCTTTATGAATATCATCTATCATCATTGTTACTTGTGTCAACTTGTCACTCCAGGGTATGCCAGGATCCGTCCACCAAGCTAGAAGTGTGCCACTCCCAATGCAAAACTGAATAACTATGATACTTCTCCACCAAACTTAGAACTTCTTGAGAGCATGCAAATCAGAATGCATCTCTTGTGCATGTGTACTAGAGATATCTAATGGCTACAAAATATATCTTTGTTGCTGCTCACAATTCAAGACAATGTCAGTTATAACAAAAAAATTATTGTAGAAACAAGAAAACCTTTTACCTCCCAAGGTCTTCATTGCAATGATGCCTCTACCCATCCAACCAATGGATGAATAAGAACTTTTATTTGTTGAACCATATGGAATGTGTTCAACCATATGTTTGTCTTCCTCAAATAAAGAGATCTCATTATCTCTATGGAACTCTACATGTGCTCCCCTCTTCATCCAATGGCTCAACTCTTTGCCATTGATCCAAGGGTGCAAAACTCCATCAATTGACCCACACATTGAAGGTAAGTGTATATCTAATGTCTTTTTGTCGAAAGTGTCTGCACAAAAATTCATGGGATGCCTCAACTGTCGCGGGTTAAGGAACATGTCATCAACCTCAACTCTAGGATCCTTCTGCTCATCATGTGACACAAAAAGGAAGAATCCTTTTACCCAATTTTCATTCCCAAAATTTGTGGCTGAATGTGAAGTGGGGAATGAAGGATGGTGAGCCATGCTTCTGAACATTTCATCCATTGAAGTTGTGGATGAATCCTCTCCATTGATGGCTGACCCATCTATGGTGAACTCATCTGCCTCTTCCTTGGAAGAGGGACTTTCTTCAATGAACCTCTCAGGTTCATTCTGAAAAAAATCATGTTCTTGTTTTTCATCCACTTTTTTTGCACACTCTTCAAGTACATACCAAATAGACTGCTCCTCATGGTCCACCCACTCATGAGGTTCCTCCATGGAATTTCTTATGTCAATTACCCAAAAGGGATGACTCTCAGGAAAAATTGAAGATTCA
This sequence comes from Larix kaempferi, assembly GCA_027924585.1. Lineage (NCBI taxonomy): Eukaryota > Viridiplantae > Streptophyta > Pinopsida > Pinales > Pinaceae > Larix > Larix kaempferi. The sequence goes on along the minus strand of BSBM01000490.1, from coordinate 6,159,262 downwards.
GTCAATTCTTGCCACTCTTGTTGGAATTGTTCTATCTTCATTTGTGATTCTAAGAGGGCACTTTGAGTGTATCTCAAAGAATCTTGGGTGGCCAACAAATCACCTTTGAGCTTGTAGTTCTCTTCTTCATATATGAAAATACTTTCTTCATCATGCAATGATGCTTTCCACAACAACTCAACAAGCTCAAACATGTCATTTTTATCTAAAATCAATTGTGAGAAATTACCTTTGATTGTGGACATTGCTTTCTGGATATTCTCCATGGCTTCAAAGGAAGATTGGTCTTCCATTAAAGCAACTTCCCAACACAAATTTGAAACTAAATCATGAGTGTCATGGAGAATTTTCAGGGACTCTTGGATCGTCTGTTCATCCATCTTCAGTGACCCTGCAAGAAGATGAGGTTCTTGCAGATGTTTCTCCTCTTCCTTTTCCATCACGAGATCAATTTCATGCAGTGCACTCGAGGTTTTGAAATCTGATCCATATGTTGTTGCTGCGATATATTCATCTTTTAGGTCCTCAACAACATAATTTGGGCTACAACTTAAGTGCTCATTCCTCCTTGGTGCACTAGAAATATTTTCTCTCAAGGTTTCAACCTTCACACTGCATTCCCTTTTGACACCAGAATTCTGAACCTCATCACTAGGGGGCTCAACCATTCTAAATTTTTTACTAGAAGTGGCTGCCATATTAGATTGACATAATGACACATAAAAATCAGAAATTAATATCTCACCATGTGTCATGTTATCCTCCTTATGTAGTGGAATTATGATGGCTTGTTCATCCACCCATTTCTTTGCTTCACACCCTACTGAGATGTGCTCAATTTCTGCTTCCTTGTGAGGCTCAAGGGGTGACTGTAAATATGAATTGTGTTCCTCTTTTGGATCATATCCAAAAGAGTTCTCACCATCATTAAGATTACCAATCTCTTCTGCACTTATCTTGGAATCAACCACAAAGAAATTGGGAGTGATTTCACCTTCCACATTACTAACAATCAAATGCTTGACTGCTGGATCTTCCATTGTGCATTGACCTTCTTCATGTTCTTTTGATGAAAAATTTGGTAATTCATCAACCTTATGACTGCTGAAAAATGGGATGATTTATGTTTGCAGGCTCTTCCTCATGGTATGATGGTTGTGATGAACAATCAAATTTTCGATCATACCTATGACTAGTATTTCCTCCTTTATGAACTGATGTCTTAGGGCATAAATTGGAAGAGCTATTTGATCCTTCTCTCTGCTGCAACATATGATTCACTTCTTTGCACACCTTCTCAACAGTAAGTGCATCCATACTTTTGTTTTGTATCATCCTACCTACCTCAAGTTCACAGTAATCTCGGAAAGATAAGAGATCCCGGATCTCTTCCTTCAAGGCATAGTATTCCATGAGATACTGGAATGATCCCTTTACCTTCTTTCCACAGGAAACTTTTCCATTTTCCCGTTTAGACACAGGTATATCAGATATTATGTCCTCTTCAATTATATAATCAACGAGGTAAACATCTTCAAACCAATAAAAACAATAATCTCCCACAAAGGACATCTCCTCTTCTTCATCTGGCTCAAAATCAAATTCTTCAATTATAGGTAGGAGCCTCATACTGCAACTTTGAAGAATTAGATATGCAATATTATTCCATCAAGGAGCTTCTTCCTTTCCACAGGGGTGGAGGAAAGTGCTCTGATACCACTGTAATATCCTAGTTAATATCTGACCAAGATATTATCTTCTACTTAGAGTTTTAATAAAATTTTACTAGCAATTTTAAGGCCAAATTCTCAAACTGAGCAGGATGTAAGTGACGGGGATTGAAACTCTGAATGGGGATGGTAGGAATGAGATTAGGTTCTTGAATTTGTATGGGATAATGTGCAGCAGCATATAAACATGGTCGGATCATAAGTGCTTGGCACAAAGTACTAGAGCCATTCACTTTTCAACAATAGAGCAACTCTATTGCCTACTTCGAGGCTTCCTGGGCTTCTAGCATATGCCAACAAGAATGGGTGAGGATTATCAGAGTTTAGGGAATAGTTTTTTTTTCAAAAAGAAAAAAGCGTAATTTCATTCATCTTTCGAGATCAAAATTACATATTGCGTATTCACTGTGTCAGTGAAATTCCATGGCCTATGAAACATAGGTTCTTTTGATGAGACTGTTACGTCTACTTTCAAAATTCAAAATATGAAACATTTCTGTTTTCAAAAAGAGAGAGGTTCTGTCCCAACGGACTATATTCTGTTACATCTTCATCTGAAAATTCAGTAGCAGCATATAAATTAAAAGGTACATATGTTTGATTCTGTTAGATATATTAAAAATGTAGTAAATCAATCCACAAAAGGTCTGTGGTAAAATTCAAAGCTCTGCCCCTCCCTGACTTCACTTACTTTCCAGATACCAAAGTCCAGGAGTAGCCCATTCTTGGACGCTTGGTCCGCTTGCCTGTTGTTTTCCCTGTAAACATGTCGGCAGGAGAAATGGTCAAAAGAAAGAATGACAGTCCTTATTAGGGAAGAGTTATATAAGTCATTTAACTTATAAAATATGGTGGAATAAATACTTGGTGAACTTGGAAAGGTTTGGAGTAATTTGGTGGCTAGATGCACACTGTGGACTGTTGAGCTAGTCAAATTACTGACTTTTCCAAACAAGGATAAATGCATCCAAATTCTTAATACAAGGGTTTATATGGGAATTATACTGATTTACTAACCTTATAAAACTTACAGGGGGTCAAATTGATGCTCATAATTGATTTAGCAGTAAAAATGGTGAAACTAGTCTAGAATAAGCACCCAACTAGCTAGTCTTGCAATTTAATTCATCAAACTGCTCCAATAATTAATAAACTCTGTTCTTATATTAAATAAATCTCTGATAAATGATATTCCACATATATAAGTTGAAATATAGCTTTAGAACACTTTATTTCTTATTATTTGTTTTCCTTCCAAAGTACAATGCCTCATAGGCTAGATTTTCATTACAATAGTGGGAGAATGAAGATGAGAAGTAGGAAATTACTTTGGCTTTGTTCCAAGGTGTATTATCAGACCATCTACAGGTCAGATGTATGATATGGCTACACTCTGAATTGTTGATATTCACTGGGGCTCATTCACCAAACTAGCTCTCTTCTCCAAGAGAAACTCCTCCAAATCTAGCTAAGGAAGATGCAGAAGTGGGAGAAGGAGTGGAGATAAGATCTGAAGCTGATATTTGAGCATGGGAAGCCTTTTTTATCTGCAAATAATATCCCACTGGGCTCTCTAAAGTTCCTGGGCACATCCACTTAATACTATCTTCTTCTTCTGGTGATTCTCCTCCAAAACTAGCTGCAAATCTCCTGTAGAAATGATCTCCTCTTCAAGCTGACTATGGATATTCAATGGTGGATAAATATGAATGTTATTGGCTGCAATAACATATTGTGGACCTGCATATTAGTCACTGAAACTCATGGGGCCTTGGGGCACATCACCCAAGAAGAACTGTTGAGGCACATCCCTCAACCAAGAGAGGCTCAGAGCTCCCAATGCAAAAATACAAATGACAAAAGTTCTTAATGGGAGTTGGAAGCATTCTTTAATAGAATTCATGTTGACCTGTTGAGCAAGTTACTTGGCTTTGTGACCTGTGAGAATAGGTCACCCATGAGTGAACATACTTTCCTTGCTTTTCTTTGCTTTGGCTTTCCTTCTTTTTCCTCTTTTTTTGGCTTTCCTTCTTTTATGAACTTTTCTGCTTTTCATACTTTTCTGCTTTATGGATTTATGCTGCTTTTCCTGAAATATTCCTCTTTTCTCATTTTTGGCATCATTTTTGGACTTTAGTGCTTACTTGAATTCTACTCCAAGTAATTCCTCCAACCTTATCCACTAATTCGAATTGGTGGGCCAATTTCTCCATTTATTCAACATAAACAAATAAAATATTAATAAATGAGGATAATTAATAAAATTAATTAATTCCTTCTCCAAAATTCAAAGCCATTAATTATTTAATTAAACTTATAAGTCTGGCTCAAAACTCCCCAATTAATTAATAATTCATCTTAGATACTTAGTTGGTGTTTAATATCTTCCGGGGGCCCACCTTATCCATTTAATCACCCAAATACATCCTTAGGCATATTCCATACGATAATTTCCACATTCACCCATTAATTAATTAATTAATGCCTAGGTGATGTAGGCCAAAATCACCCCCATGGACGATAGCAAAAATTGGGGACATGACACTTTGCTACCTTTTTACAGTCACATCTTTCTACCCTAACCAGAGAAGACATGCTTCAAGAGCATCCACATCATGCACATCCTTTTTTTAGTAAGTTATACAACTTGACAAGAACCCGACATTGTTCTCATTTTTTGGTGGTCAATTTTAGTAGCTGTTTTTACATCTGTTTCAGAAAGTGTGTATACTGGTAGCACCATTTTTCATTTTGAACCTTTTTTTTACGACTTTCAAACTTCTTGGTCATAAAAAAACTACAATTTCTATTTACAAATGCGTTTTTTCAAATTTTACAAAAAAAATATACATTTAGTAGCTAGTTATATTGAAAATATATATACATTTTTGAATTTTTGTTAGGTTTAGAAACCATTTAGAATGAAATATATATATATATATATATATATATATATATATATATATATATATTTGAAGTTTTTTTTAAACTTTTCTCTTAAATAAATCATTTTATGAGCAAATATACCAAAAAATATAAAACGTATAGTCATTTCAAACATTTTTTTATACATTTTAAGATTTGTTTTATGTATAGAACTAAAAAAATTTAAATTTAAAAAAAAATGAAAAAGCACCAAAAGAAACAAAAGAAATAAACAAAAAAAACTTAAAAACAAAATAAATAATTAAAAAAAAAAAATTAAAAAACTTAAAAAACAAAATCTAAAATTTAAAAACTAAATTTGATTTTTTTTTTTTAACATAAACGACTATTTTTTATATTATATAAAAAGGCGAGACATACAAAAAGAGTGATGATCGGATTGCTCCCATGAATAGAAGGCATCCATCACACTGTGTTCATCAACCTCAAACTGATATTTGTCATTTCTTCTTCCTGTCCTCTGAGAGCTATAACATCTAATGAACTGACCTAAGAGTAAAATGCAGTAGAAGAGCATGTGTTTCAACCTTATACAAAAACTAGTTTATCAGGCTTTTCCAGTATGCCAAAATAACTTAAAATAGTACTAAAAGTTCTAGTGACCATAAGCAGATTACTGATATGCATAAAAACAAAACAAAGCTAAGATTATCCAACTAGAGATCCAACCCGGACAATTACTGCAGTCCTGCTTCCATTGTTGCACCTGCAGAGCTCGCAGCTCTGTTTTTTTCCATGCTGAGGTCCACGAAGTTTCCAGCAGTGACCATGAAATTTTGTAGCTTCTCCATCTTCCTGTTAATGCTTTCGAGCGCTCTGTCCAAGATTTTACACTTTTGAACCTTGTGGGGGTAGGCCAAGCCTAAGGTTTCCTCAAGATGATCTACCTTCTCTGTGATTTTTTGTTGCTGGGCTTTCACCTCAGTATGAGTGGTATAGGCGAGATTATACAGCCGGGTGATCATTTTCTTTTGCTCCAGGTTCTCCCCATGGATTATCCTGGCTTGTAGTTCAAGTTCCTGCAACCTTTCCAGAAATTTGACCTCAAATTTGGAAATACCCTTGTTTTCAGCTTGACCCCGAGAATTTCCAGCCCCGCCATGCTTGCAGCAAGCGCCACACCCATGGGTAAACTCCACTTCATCAGAATCTCCACGATGATCCTCATAGTGCAGACCCCATCCGCAACCACCACCCGGGCCTCTCCCCGGCTTAAAAAATCTACTACACTTCTGCATAACACTTCCCCTGCCCTGCAGTCGACCAGTGCCTGCATGATACAGATCTCCCCCACTTTGTGGACGCCCAACACCATGATAATCCATGGTATTCCCAACACCGAAATTCGCCGGAGAGACAGACCAAGAACACCAAGAGCTGAAATGAATGGAATGAACGGAAGGATGGTTCTCGACGCCTAGATATACGAAGCCCATCACCTCGCATGCCAACCATCTGGCAAGGGGCATGTCCTCATTAATTTCATGCGTGTAAGGGTGACTATCGAGGGTAGAGGGAGCTGTCGAAACTACCAAATGATGATTCCAAAGGAGAGTGGCCATCGACCCTTCAGCTAGATAGGACCAAGGAGATGGGTGATGAGCATAGGTAGTGGCATAAACCAAAATCTTACAATCTTGCCGAGTTCTATGGTATCCAAGCATTTTCTAGTCTTTCATTGTTGTAACTTATCATGCCATAAGAGAGCCTAATTCCCCTATTGGCCATTTCGTCAGCTTGTCCATTTTGTCCCCGGAGAATGTGCTTAAAATTAATCTCATGGAAATCCCTGCTGATACAGAGGAGGAGTTGGTGGATTTTTGAGGTGGGGTTCCTCCTTTTGCCGATGATGCTTCTAGCTTCTCTTATAATGATTAAAGAGTATCCTAAAACCATGAGTCTTGATATCCCCAGAGTATTGGCGATCTCCAGCCCTTTGATGAGGCCTAGCCATTCCGCCCCGTTATTGGTTTTCCTACCTAGCTCCCAGGCAAAGTCCTTCAACTTGTTCCCCTTGGAGTCAAAGATTACTCCCCCCGCACCTGCCATCCCAGGATTTCCTTTTGAGGCTCCATCAAAGAATAACATACTGCTTCTCTCTTGGGTTCTCCAAAGCTGGAAGTCCTCATTGCTCATCCTCAGTTTCCAATTCAAGGGTCTTGGTTTCTTGGGAGGTTTTATCCAGAATATTTTGGTTGGAGGTAGAAGGAAATCCGCCATCCAGCTTCTTTCTTCGACCGTCAAAGGTTCCTGATGTATGCTGGCCATTCCTCGCATGGATAAGGCCTCATACCAAAGAGCCTTAGCAGTGACAGAGGTCCTGCTAGGGAAAGGAGCTAATCCTTCAAATATTTCTTTATTTCGGGCAGTCCATACTTTCTAGCAAATATACCTGGGGAGAGCTTCCCAGGATCTAGTGAAATCCGGTTTTCTTGACAGGGTGCCATGATAGAATTCCTTCCAATGCTTAAATAAATCGTTCCAGTTGGTTGGCATTACCAGGTTGACATTTAAGCTGATGGTGGTGTAATTCCAGACCTCAAGGGTGAACCTACAGTTCAGAAAGAGGTGATCCAACGTCTCTTCGGCCTCCTTGCATAGGACACATCAAAGAGGGCCTTTGATTCCACGTTTTCTCAAATTTTCAGCTGTAAGCATTTTCCTGTGGGCTAGGACCAAAAAGAAGACGTTCACCTTTGGTAGGCCACATTTGCACTAGACCTTTGACCATTTGGAGTCTTTAGGATCTCCATTTCTAACATTGAGGACATGATTATATCCATCCTTCATCGAGTAAGACCCTGAGCTTCCCCATCCGCTTGTGTCCTTAATAGAGAGGCTAATTGGACATTGTTCCTGGAGGAGTGAAAGAAAATCTTTATAATCCATTTGCAAATGAATGGGGAGATCCAGCTCCTTCCAACCGTCCCACCTGCCATTGCTTGACCAATTCAAGATGTCGAATAGGGTGTGGAGGTTACTACTATCAAACCAATTTTCCAAATCTCTTAGCTCTTGCCTAAAGTTAGCAGGAGATGATCTCCCCAGCTGATCATACCAGATTTTTATGCTTTTCCCATTTCCAGTGATCCAATGGACTTTGTCTTTTATTATAAAGGATGCCTTTTTGCACAATTCCCATACTGGAGATCCCTTCTTATCCATGTTGAGATTATCAATACTTTTGAGCCTGGAACCCCTCATATATTTTTTTTGAATCGCCTTCTTCGACCATGCGTCTTTATCTGAGATGATTCTCCACAGAATTTTAGCTCCAAGAGCCAAGTTCATTATGTTTGGGTCCTTAACCCCTGCCCTGCCTTTGGATTTGAGGCAGCAAACCGTGCTCCAATTTATAAGGTGATACTTCTTTGTGTTATTTGCTCTGCCCCCTTGCCAAAGAAAGTTCCTAATCTCTTTGTTGATTTCTTGAATAATGAAGCTGGGAGCTAGGGAGATAGAGCATATATAGATTGGATGTGCCGACAGGATGGATTTAATTAAGGTAGGCTTACCTACAGGATTTAGCCATATGAATCCCCAAGCTGATATATTCTTCTTTATTTTATCTATCAACCCTTGCCAATCTTCCTTCCTTTTCCTCCCTTTGAAGATTGGAACTCCAAGATAGTTGAAGGAATTCCAATCTGTAATTCCTTCAAAGCCAAGAGTTCTAGAGATCCTTGCCATGGTAACTGTCGGGCAATTCCAGCCGTAAAATTTTGACTTGAGGTCACTGATTCTTCCATTTGAGGCGTTAAGGAAGGAAGACAAAACCGATTTGAATCTTTCAGCAATGACATTAGATGCACCTCCCAGTAGGATAGTATCATCTGCAAATTGCACATTGTTTGCAGCCCAGACTCCTCGTGCTATTTTGATACCTTTCAAGTGCCCTGAGAGTTGGAGACGCTTGAGTCTTCTACTCGAGGAATCAACAACCAAGATGTAGAGGAAAGGAGATAAAGGACATCCTTGTTGGATACCCCAAGAAGCTTGGAAAAAATTAGTTGGGCGTCCATTAACAAGGGGAGCTGTCCAAGGGCAGCCGACACAGGCTTTAATCCACCTGACAAATTCTTGAGAGAATCCAAATTTCAACATGATTTCAAATAGAAAGAAATGATTAGCCCTATCAAAAGCATTGGCCATATCAAGCTTAATTGCCATACCTTGTTGTTTGCATTCCATGCTAGAATGTATTGCTTCCTGCATAATGATGATGTTGTTCAGTATTTGTCTGCCAGCGATGAAACCTCCCTGAGTTTCTGAGATTATTTTCCCCATGACCTTCTTCATTCTGGTTGCCAGAATTTTTGCCAGAATTTTGTAGGACGTGTTGCACAATGAGATTGGATTGAATCTATTTATAGATATTGGCTTCTTGTCTTTAGGGATTAGGGCCAGAAAAGAGGAATTTGTAGCTCCTCTGATCTTGTCCTTTTTCTGAGTCCAATTCAGCATTTGTTTTAAGTCTTCCTTTATAATTTCCCAAGCAGCTCTATATAAATTGATTGTGAATCCATTTGGGCTCGGGGCTTTATCAACACTCAGGGACCAGATGGCCTCTCTAATCTCAGATTCCTGGATGCCTTTATATAGCTCCCCATTTTCCTCTTCAGAGATTAGAGTGGGAATGTCTGAAAGGAGATCGGCCTGAGCCTGAGGATCGACCTCGTCTTTGTCTAAGAAGAGCTCTTGGAAGTGTTGGAAAACATGGGATTTTATCTCATCTTGATTTTGGTTTTGTTTCCGTCTCCATCTCTGAGTTCCTTGATCATGTTGTAGCTTAACCGGGCTTTGGTTTGTTTATGGAAGTAACCAGTGTTGCTGTCTCCTCCTCTAAGCCATAGTTGCTTGGATTTTAGACGCCATGCCTCCTCTTCATGTCGAGCTGCTATAAGAATTTTGTTGTTAAGGTCTTGCTCATGATATATAAGTGCAGGGGTGATATCTATCTTTTCCATTTCAGTCTGGAGAGCTGCCAGTTCGGATTGGAGCTGATTTTTTATATGACTCGGGCTTTTGAAATCCTTTTTCGCCCAGCTTTTCAATTCATAACGAACATTCCTAAGCTTTTTTTCCCAAACAAAGCTTGGAGAGCCAAGGCAGGGATATCTCCAAGCCTTTTCTATTAAGGACAAAACCATACCATCATTAAGCCATAAGGGATTAAACTGAAAAGGAATAGGGCCTAAGTTAGCAGGGGCGCTTAGGGAGAGGGAGATTGGCTTGTGGTCTGAAGCTGCGGAAGGGATGACAAAGGAAGACAGAATGAGATTGTTGGGGCCAAGGTCGCAGCTATAGTAAAAGATGCGAATTTTGGGAAAAAGCACGAGTATGGAAGGAAAGTGCTAATTTTGGGACAAGCACTAAGTTTTGGGTAAGAAGGAGACGGTGCGCAGTACGGTGCCAGATGGATGATCTCAGCGCAGATCACGGACCGGAAATTGCGGAGCTCGCACGCACGTCATCGAAGAATGAAGGTGGCTCAGCTACCATAATAAATAAGGCGATGGAGTAGAGGGCTCAGCTACCCTCATTTAAAGGCTCAAGTACAGAAGTTATGGTTGCTCGGATCAAGGAGGAGCAACGGACCAGAGCATTGAAGGCGAAGGACGATCGCCCATACCCACAATCTGCGCCGGAATTCATGGAGCCTACAGGAAGCGGCGACGTGACTACAAGCGGCGCCTACAGTACACCTAGCCATGTGCGTGGTTAGGGTTTTTGGGAATCACTGTTGGGAAAGGCCCACAGTTTTGTAAAGGTGTGACCGTCATGGCCACCTATATATATGAATAATTGTAATGGATAGAGGTTGGGTTAGAGAGTTAGAGAGAGCTAGATGTTAGACTGTTAGATAGCCAGTCTAAAGGATAGATCATGTGTTGATTAGCCTTCTGTATTTTCTACCCAGATTGTAGAACTAGAGAGGAAATCGGATAGCCGAGGAGCTAATCCCTGAGTTGCCAGACAGTCTGTGTGACGTATGCGCCTTTGTAATCTCCATAGAGAGGAGACTAGATTGAGAGAAGGGCTCCCAGCTGTGTGCGTGGAGTTTCCTGGAAAGATCTAAGGCTGCAGCTGTGTGCGCAGCATATTGTATAACTCTATCATTTCTGGTTAATATAACACTCCCGTGGACGTGGTTTTCCTCGAGGAGATGAGGTCACTTATATCTTCTTGTTATAATGTTTGCGTGAATGATAACTATTTAGAGCTCATTATTTGTGTATGCAAGACTCCTGTCTTATCTTTGTGACTGTTTGAGTGAGTTGGGAAGATCCCTTGATAGCTATAAGTGTTTTAAGTACTAAAGAGGTAGAAACGCGCGGTCGCTGCTGCGAGAGCAGACTGCGTTACTGCGCTGGATGTGAAGGGTGAGGAAGTATTTAGCACGTCGACGCAAGGGATAGTTGCCTGCTGCGTTAGAGAGGAGAAACTGCGCAGTAGGCCTGCCAAGGAAGGAATCCACGCAGCTGCGCCGAGCGGCCTGCGGGAAGGTCCGACCGCCGATTTCGTAGGAACCATTAAAGGAAGAGCTATCTCCGCGTCACCCAGGTTAAGGAAACCTGATTCCTTAACCCCCCCATAGCCACTTCGGGTGAGACCTCGAGCTGCCGCGCAGCTCGTTGCCAAGAGGGCCAGTGCGCCAAGGGGTTTTGTTGCTGCGCTTCATTAAAACCCGGGTCTGCCCAGTAAAGCAGCCAACAAATGGTTCCGTTGCCTTGCGACTTGTTGTTGTAAGACTTGTTATTTTGGCGACGCGCGAGATAGAGCAAGCCAACAAATGATTCCTTTGCCTTGCGACTTGTTGCTGTAAGACTGACGCGACATCTGAGATTGTTGCTGAAGACGACATAAGGTTCTGTTACACTGAGACTTGCTCAGTTAACAAATGTGCTACTGGAATCCTACAGCTAAAGAAATTGGAGATTGGTTTGATTTAAAGGCTAAAGAGTTTGCTGAACAAGAAAATAGAAGCCTTACGTTTCAAACAGAAGACTGGTTACAGAAGTATATTTATGCTGACCTCTACGAAATTTTCTTTGTTACGTTTGCATTGGAGTTACACGCTTGGATAGCCAAGTTAGCAGATTCTACACCTACGCTGCATGTTGATCGACCCGTCACGTGGACGCCCGAGCTAGTCAGTATTGTGAAGCGGATCGACAATTCTGTTTCCCGCGCAGTAGACTTTTGGTTGAATAGTCTACTGGAAGGTTTCATTACCGAATTTGCAGTCGATACAAGAAAGAGTTTCAGTGAAGCTGAGAGGAGTTTCTTCCAAGTACACAGAGGTAAGTTCTTAAATTCTCTGAACTTATGGATTAAAATGCTTCTGTATGAAAAAGGAAAGCTATGTATTGCTTCTGATGAATAGCATAGACAAGTAATGTCCGTAGATTCTGATAGTGATCCTGAAGTTATTGGTTGCACTCGTAGTGGAAAACGATATAAAGTAGGCCTTGACCAATATTCTTTTGAGTCTAGCCCAGACGATAGCCAAGTCCCTAGAGCAAGCCATATAGAAAGACAAGGGAGTGCTCATATCCCTTATTACCCCTTTACACCACAAAAACCAGACGGAGCTCAGTATAATCCTACAGTAACACCTTCTAGTAGCCCACACGGTACTTCTAGCACCTCTGTACCACCTTTGTTTAACCATCCCGGAGGCACTGCTGCAGTACCTCCACCTCAAACCCGCGCAAGAAGGATGGGTGATGACATGAAGCTACCAACTTTTAGAGGAACAGGGATAGAAGACCCTGAGCAGCACTGGTTCTTATGCGAAGCCATTTGGACAATTAAGCAAATTAATGACGATGCTGTTAAACTGGTCCAGTTAGCAACCACACTAAGAGAAAGAGCCTTGACTTGGTTCATGAAATACTCAGCAGCACAGAATAGGACGCTTGCTGAGGTAAGAAATGCTATGATTCGGGAATTTAAGAAACCTAAATCAGAATCACAGTGTATAACAGAGCTCAAAGACATCAAACAGTTACCTACAGAATCAGTATGGGACTTTGACCAGAAGTTCAAAGCCTTGATAGATCAAGTAAGCTTCGAGTTTGCACCACAGCAACATAAAGAATGGTTCATTGCTGCGCTGCTCCCACACATTAGACTTCCTCTTATGCAACAGAATCTCAATACTCAGGAACAAGCTCTAGAAATGGCTATGAAACTAGAAGCTTCGCCAATTGCAGGAACAAGCAACGATGTTGCGCATTTACAGAACCAATTAGCAAACTTAACCTTGCAAGTGCATGATATTAAGAAAGGCAAGGAGATTAAGGAAGAAATTTGGTGTACAAAATGTAAAGTCCAAGGTCATTCAAAGGACCATTGTCCCGTTTTCATAGACTATATTGCAACTGGAGCACCTAATCCTTTACCACAGGCACAAGGGCCTTGGTGTGAAATCTGTAGAACTAGAGGTCATAGACCACAAGAATGTCACTTACTCCAGAAATATGTGCAAACCCCAAAGAATCTATATTGTAATTTCTGTAAATCAGTAGGTCATGATGAGAACAATTGTAGAGCATATGATCTTATGATAGAAAGAAAGCATGATGTTTGTAGGGTACAAGCAGAGACACAAGGACCCACAGCAGGTCCACCTTATGACCAAACTCGGGACGCCCGAGCAGCAAATTACAGAGGACGCGGACGCATAACAAATTTTGGTCGCGGAAGAGGACAGATCACTTGTTATAATTGCGGAACACAAGGTCATTTTGCTAGGGATTGCCAAAATCCTACAACCCTCTGCAGGTATTGTAAATCTTCTGACCATATTATTGAAGAATGCCCTCAGTTACAGGCTAAGATGCAAGCAAAGACACCACAGGTCAATCAGAATATCCAGTTGATTGGAGCAGAAAAAAGAGAACCAGACCCTACAGTTAATATAGTGACACGCAGTGGAGCAACCACTGGTGCACAAGAGATGGGAACGGGAAAGCAAGCGACGCAATGGGTGCGCCGCGCTAACATTAAACCAGCCCCACTTAACCTGCAGAAGCAAAAAGAAGCATTCAAGCAAGCTCAAGAGTATTTCTCAGATCCGAGAACTTCAAGTTCTGCCGCAATTCCGCAGAACATTAGTAGATCGCAAGTGCTAAGACAAGACAACCTGGTACAAGAACAAGCCACTACAGCTGGAAGGCCTGATGACGATGAGGAGCATGCACTAGGCAGTGTTCATGCGTTCCTGCGACAATGTTTAAAACTGTTGCGCAATGAAAAGGCAACTCAAGAACTCCAACACCTGTTGGATCAGTGCCAACACTCTGCTTCGACGAACACACCGCAGTGTGCTGTTCACCAGATCAGGAGTCACATTAGAACTGGAAAAGAGATGAGGCTCACAGCGCAGATTGGAGCATTTGAAATGGATGAAGTCATGTTAGATTTGGGCTCCGAAGCCAATGTTCTCACTATGCAGACATGGGAACAGATGGGAAGCCCTCAGCTTACAAGATCCCCTATCCAGCTAAGACTCGCAAATCAGCAACGAGTCTCTCCATTGGGCAGATTACCCAATGTACCTATTGATATTGAAGGAGTAAGAAGCTCTGCAGATTTTGAAGTAATCAAAATTATGGATGATAGTAGACCATACCCAGCGCTGTTAGGAATAGACTGGGCATTTGATAATTTGGCTGTCATTAACCTGAAGAAAAGACAGATGACCTTTGAGGATGACCAGATCAGGGTCATCGCACCTCTTGATCCTATTCAAGGACCAAGATATATAGAACCCATTCGCGCAGAAGAGGAAGCGCGCCACATGGAAAGTTTGTACCAGATGACCACTAACCACAGTGACTATGTTAACCCCACAGCAGACGGCCATATCAGCTGGCGATGTGATAGCTCGTGCACATCAGATTCAGATGCAGGATTGGAAAACTGGCAGAATCGTCTACATGAGGTTTCTGCAAGACGTTGCGCCATGATAACTAAATCCATTCGATGGATTGGCACAGAATTAACTGACACTCCAACTTTTGATGGTTTAACCGAAGTAACTAAATTCATAGAGGAATATGAACAAAAGCTTTCAGAACCACAGCGCATACAGGCACTGGACGTAGCATTGCGCGCTACACCCGCAAGATGGTGGATTGCGCACAAGGAGAATATTCATACATGGAAAGACTGTCGCAGATTGATACTGCGCAGATTTCAGGACACCACAGCCGAAGCGCTATGCAAATATGAAGGACAGAGTGACCCTAGGTCACACATTGAAGCATGTATTCAGCAATGGTCAGATATTCCGGAAGATGAATGGGTTCACCAATTCATTCACACATTGGATACAATTCCAAGGAATTGGTATACTGAAACAGAATTACAGAAAGGCACTCTTACTTGGGCTCTTATGATAGAAAGCTTTCAACTTACCTTCAGCTTTGAGTCAGAACATCCAAGCATTGATCAGGCTTTGAAGTGTATTAGAAAGAAGGTATTTGAACACTATCCAGTAACAGAGTATTCCCCACCAGATTGGGCTGTCCAGATAGAACATGCCCTGGAATGTTATAACTTCACCGCTGAAGATGAGGAGGACGATCCTCGCAACATCAATATCCCAGAATCAGAAGGGACGCGCAATATTGAAGGTCCTGAGCTTGATATCCATGCCATCACAGAACACGTCAAGCTCAAGAAAGTTAACATTGGCACAGAAGCTGACCCAAAGTTTGCTTCTATAGGAGATTATTGGGATGATGAAACTGTTGCGCATGTTTCAGATTTATTACGTGACTACCAGGATATCTTTCCTACCAAGTTCACAGAAATGAAAGGCATCCTAGGAGACTTAGGAGTGATGCGCATACCTCTGAAACCAGATGCCAAGCCAGTAAAGCAGCGCCCATACAGGTTGAACCCGCGCTACAAAGAAAAAGTCAAAGAAGAAATTGATAAGATGCTTGCAGCAGGAATTATTGAGCCAGTAGAGGAAAGCGATTGGATTAGTCCTATGGTGGTCCAAGAAAAGAAAACGAAAGGTGAAATAAGAATTTGCGTCGACTTGCGCAAACTCAATGATGCATCAGCGCACGATCCATTTCCCACTCCTTTCACAGATGAAGTACTTGATAATGTTGGAGGACAAGAGGCTTACTCCTTCACTGATGGTTTCTCGGGATATCATCAGATCAGAATCCATCCGGACGACCGCCACAAGACTACTTTTGCAACTGAATGGGGCTCATTCCAGTATACGGTAATGCCCTTTGGTCTTAAAAACGCACCTGCTATCTTCTCTAGAGTTGTTGTTGCTGTTTTTAAAGAATTTATCCACAAGTTTTTAGAAGTCTATTTTGATGACTGGACTGTGTTTGGTTTACTAAAGAACCATATTGCGAATCTGCGCATGATGCTAGAAAAATGTAGACAGCATCAGATTTCCCTTAACTTGAAAAAATGTATATTTTGTGCGCCCTTTGGTATTTTGTTGGGACATATTGTATGCAGACAAGGACTTCTGATGGATCCTGCGAAGGTTGCCATCATTGCTAACTTACCTGCGCCCAACTCAGTTAAGCAATTGCGCACTACATTAGGACATACAGGATACTACAGAAAATTCATCAAAGGATATGCAAGGATCACAGCACCTATGGAAAGATTGCTGAAGAAGGATTCGAAGTTCCACTGGACAGAAGAATGCCAACAGAGCTTGGACACACTTAAAGAAAAGATGATCACAGCGTCTATTCTAGTTTTCCCGGACTGGAGAAAACCTTTTCATGTTCATGTTGATGCTTCTTCCATAGCATTAGGAATCGTGCTTACACAGTCTGGAGAAGGAAGTATTGACCACCCAATTGCTTACTCCAGCAGAAAGCTATCTACAGCTGAGAAGAATTACACCACTACAGAAAGGGAAGGATTAGCTATGGTGTATGCCCTACAGAAATTCAGACACTACCTGTTAGGAGCTCACTTTAAAATGTATACTGACCATTCTGCCTTAAAATATTTGGTCAATAAACCAGTTTTAGGAGGAAGAATTTGCAGATGGCTACTGCTCTTTCAAGAGTATGATTTTGAGGTTATTGTAAAGCCAGGCAGACTGAATGCAGGGCCTGACCATCTATCCAGAATAGAGTCAGGAGAGGAACCTACGAGTCTGGAGGACAATCTGCCTGACGCACAGTTGTTTTCTATCCAAGCAGCAGACGAATATTATTCTGATATTCTTGAGTTTCTCACTACCGGACAAGCGCCGGCTGAGCTTACAATCCAGCAGAAAAAGCAACTTGTTGTTAGAGCCGCAGACTTCACTTTGATAGCAGGCCAGCTTTATAAGTTGGGCCCTGACGAAATTTTGCGCAGATGTATCTTACCACATGAAAAGAGCTCTATCATCACAGAAGCGCATTCAGGTACCGCAGGAGGCCATTTCGCAGGAAAGCCGACTGCGCAAAAGATATTAGCCGCAGGTCTTTGGTGGCCGACATTGCACAAGGACACTAAGGAATTCTGTAAATGTTGTGATGTGTGCCAGCGCACAGGAAAACCCTCACGGAGAGATGAAATGCCGCTAAGACCCCAGATCACACTGCGTGCTTTTGATAAATGGGCCATTGACTTTGTAGGACCTATTAACCCACCAGGAAAAAGAACTGGCGCAAGATATATCATTACAGCTACTGAATACCTCACCAGATGGGCTGAGGCGAAGCCAGTTAAGAACTGCGACGCTGCTACTGCCGCGCAGTTCATTTTCGAGAACATTATCACTAGGTTTGGATGCCCAGTGATCCTCATGAGTGATCAAGGTACACATTTCCTCAATGAGACTATAGAGGCCCTTACTGAAGAATTTCAAATTAATCACCATAAGACTACACCCTACCATCCTCAAGCTAATGGTACGGTGGAAGCATTCAATAAGATTCTTGAGAATGCCCTGACAAAAATCTGTAATCAACAAAGAGATGATTGGGACCTTAGAGTCACAGCTGTATTATGGGCTTACAGAACCACTTGCAAGAAACTAACAGGTCACACACCTTTCAGCTTGGTGTATGGACAAGAAGCAGTTATGCCCATGGAATACATTGTTCCCAGTCTCCGAATTGCGCAAATTACAGAAATGGCAGATCCTGATACTATGAATGAGAGACTTTCGCAACTGCTTGCCTTAGAAGAAGACAGACTTTTGGCCGGATTTCATCAACAGGTACAGAAGGCAAGATAGAAAGCTTGGCACGACAGGCACATTAAGCATAAGCACTTTGAAGAAGGAGACTTGGTACTCCTTTATGATAGTAAATTCATCAAGTTTCCAGGCAAGTTTCGCGTGCATTGGCTAGGCCCTTTTCAGGTAATAAAAATAACAGACGGAGGCGCAGTTCAGCTTGCGAAGCTGGATGGAGAATTCCTACCTACAATGATAAACGGGAGTCGGCTTAAGCTTTATTGCGACGGCCACTCCGCCCTGTCGACATAATATATTGCTCAAGAGTGCAGATGTCCGGTGTAGTTGAAAGAGACATCGCATCCAGTCTACACGGAAGCTGCGACACACCCTCAGTTTCCAGCTTCCTGCGCAGTTCCTTGAAATATCCGCGCATCCTGAATAAAAATTGCTAAAAGAGCGCTTATCGGTGCGCTCTGGCGAACTTTTGTTTTTGGACCGTCGAACTATCGCTCTTGCGGAGTTCCCTTTGATAATTTGCCGCTTGAAAAAGTTTTGTTGTGGACCCATAAAGGCACAGTTTCCTAAGTTGAAATGACCCGCCGGAAATTTTGAATTCAAGCAGTTATGTAGCCGCGTTTGAATAAATGAAGGATAAGGCCGCTATTTAAGTCTAGCCGTTCTGACGGATTCGGCTTAATCTCCGAAGGATTTGCAGTTAATTCAGGCGCCGAAAGCATTAGCTTCTCCCGGAAGGCTGTCAGAACCCGTCAATCACACTAAATGCACCGCTACGGAAAGGAGGATAGCGTGTTGTCAACTCATCTGTAGCCGCCTATAGCTACGTTACCCCACTTGGTCGCATTTACTATCCCCGCTGGCTATAAATACCTCACACTTGTATCATTTTCGGGTTACTGTCTCGAGTTGCATAGTTGTGTTTCAAGATCTAAATTATTGTTTTCAGAGCCGAGTGTGCAGAGTATTTCCCCTTGTTTTCAGCATCCATACCCTACGCAGGTCCGCCACTTGCTACCCAGAGTTTTGTTATTTACATTGGTCCACGACGGAGAATTTATCGACTGAAGAAGTTGTTCGTCAATTTCTACGCCGAGGCTTAGATTTCGGCATGGCCACTCCGGTGACGCCTTCGACCTACGTACACCCTGGTGCTATTGATCCCAGAACATCTCCAGGCACAAGAGCATCTCAGCAGCAGCCGGACGAACCTGTTCCATAGCCGCTCGCGTCTATGGTGAACTATATTCCGCCGCGTCCAGATGATGCGCCGGATGTACAGATTCCGAAGAATGCAAAGTATCCAATTCCGCTACCCGCCACTACCGGCTAGTGTGCGGGTAGAAGGCCAACTATTGGGAAACATTCCATTGGTTAAATTCTCTGATTTTAACCTTGGAGACTATAAGACATATCCTCAGTTCCAGTTGGACCGATATCTGGATATCGTCCATAATCCCACCAGAAAAGTTGACGAGTTTATCCCGAAGGGATTTGCAGCAAATCTTGAGCGCCCTGGACTCTTGAATTTGTTGAAGCTACCGCACTTTGGGCGTAGCAATGAAGTGAACGCAGTCGTTAAAACACTGCTATCCTGCGTTCATGGAGGTTACCTTTGGCTCGGGAGGCCAATTGATCTAAATGTTGATTTGATACACCGTATCACCGGTCTATCTAAGGTTGGTAAGGATCCCAATATCCATTTTGTGGGAAAGGAAAAGCACCGAAAATTGGCTGCAAAGCTGGTCCAGAAATATAACTTGACAAGAGGAGGTCGGGCTTATGACCTCACGACAGTAGAAGATGAGGCACTTCGCTTCACAGGAAGTCTGCTTGCAGGCAGACTTCTCACAAAGTGCCGACCAAAAGAAGTTACTGGAGCTGTCGTGGAGCTCGCTATCGCAGCTGCGGAGGGAGAACAGTACAACTGGTCTCTCTTCCTGCTGAATTCTTTTCTGGATGATTGCCTGAATGTGCAGGACAATGCAGCCCAATCATTCCATTTTTCGTGGCTTTTAATTTTATGCGCTCTCGTCGGGTGGAAGGAGCCCCCGAATACTCAATTCCTTCCGCGCCGCGCAGGAGAGGTTGCCGGCATGCGCTACATCAACCTCTGGGATTCCCCTAATCCCGCGAAGCGTAAGATGAATCGCGTTGTCTTTTGTGAGTACTACTATCTCCTTCGAGATACCATACAAGATATGCCAAGGCTGAGCGAGGAGACAGCCACATTGTATGAAGGGAAGTTGGCTTTTACTGCCGACATCCATCAACTTTACCTTCGGCCTTGCGACATTCCAGGTGACTGGGCGCTAGGTCTTTACAGGATGACCACAGAAGATGTCGAAGAAACCATTAAGTCGTGGTCGGACGAATGGAGAGCAGCAGCCGACCTCGCATCTGCGATGCCACCCGCCGCTGCGAAAGAGAAGGATAAGGGCAAGCAAGCCCCTGAGCAGAGAAGCGATGAAGGCTCAACCGAACCAGCCACCAAGAATCAGAAAGTGTCGCATCCCACTGAGGCCATTCCCTCGGAGATTGACAAATACTTGAAAGAGCAATTTCGTGAGATGAGGAACACGCAGGCTCACATCCGAAGTGCTCTAGACTTACAGTTTGTGGAATTGAAAGGTCTCGCAGGAAGGATTGCGCAGACCCATGCGCCAGCATCTACTTCGCAGGCGCCACAAGAAATTCCAAGTGATGAGCGAGTTGAAGAACTCACAGAAAGGCACACTGTCGTGCATATTCCGCCTACCAGCATGACACTTCCAGATCCTCTAGCTGAACTACAGGTAAGCACAGTTGGACCTGTAGAAATTAATTTTTCTATAATTCCTATAGAGACCTTACAGCTTGTACATGAGAAAGTTTCTCTTGAGTTGAGAGCTAGAGAGCTCTCTACTTTCCAGGCAAACCAACGACTGCAATCGCAGGAGATAGAGCTAAAAGAAAGTAATAAGAATATCTCTGCGAAGCTTGCACTCTATGAGGCGCAAGACACCGGCATCAGAAACGCAATAGAAGAGATTGCCCAGGAACTGCCGGCTTGCGAGATTCAACCAGACCTCCCTCTGGTTGCAAAAGTTCAAATTATTGGCGAAAGGGCGAAAACCCTGGAGCAAGAAATAGCTGCTATGGCAGAAGGCCATAGAACCCAGATTGCTGAGCTAGAAGCTCGCGTTGCTGCGCATCTTACGGATGATGCGCAGGTACAATTTGAAGCACTGAGCAGAGCTTCCACACGGATGAAAGATCGAGTACAGGAAGCCAAGAACCTGATGGACCAGGCTATGGAAGCTTGGTCAGAGCTTGTGAACCTCCCTTTTAAAGTGGGACTGTCAGAACAGGTGCACGCTGCAGAACAGTCTCTCACTGTTCTCAATGAAGAAGCTAAGGCCCTAACAGGCCTACCAAAAATGAAGAAAATGGGCGAAGTGCGCAAAATGCAGCAGCAACTGCACAAGCTCAGAACTGAAGATGAGAATCTCACCAACAGCATTCAGCCATTCATGGATGAGTATGCTGAAATCGTTGGCCAGGTTGAGACAAAAATCAAAGAGGTTGCCGAGTCTCAGGAGATCATTGATACACTCACTAAAGGCGAAGCAACCGCAGAAACAGTGCAAACAGCTGATCAGTGTATTGAGGAATTGGACTCCGCTATTGCAAAGTGGCAGAAAACATTCGCGAAGATTCAAGCAAAAGCAGATGCGCAAATCAAACGACCACGCGCTAGTGCGAGTGGCTCGAGGGCGAGCCACAAGTGAGTGTTGGGGGCCTGTTGGGGCCAAGGTCGCAGCTATAGTAAAAGCTGCGAATTTTGGGAAAAAGCACGAGTATGGAAGGAAAGTGCTAATTTTGGGACAAGCACTAAGTTTTGGGTAAGAAGGAGACGGTGCGCAGTACGGTGCCAGATGGATGATCTCAGCGCAGATCACGGACCGGAAATTGAGGAGCTCGCACGCACGTCATCGAAGAATGAAGGTGGCTCAGCTACCATAATAAATAAGGCGATGGAGTAGAGGGCTCAGCTACCCTCATTTAAAGGCTCAAGTACAGAAGTTATGGTTGCTCGGATCAAGGAGGAGCAACGGACCAGAGCATTGAAGGCGAAGGACGATCGCCCATACCCACAATCTGCGCCGGAATTCATGGAGCCCGCAGGAAGCGGCGACGTGACTACAAGCGGCGCCTACAGTACACCTAGCCATGTGCGTGGTTAGGGTTTTTGGGAATCACTGTTGGGAAAGGCCCACAGTTTTGTAAAGGTGTGACCGTCATGGCCACCTATATATATGAATAATTGTAATGGATAGAGGTTGGGTTAGAGAGTTAGAGAGAGCTAGATGTTAGACTGTTAGATAGCCAGTCTAAAGGATAGATCATGTGTTGATTATCCTTCTGTATTTTCTACCCAGAGTGTAGAACTAGAGAGGAAATCGGATAGCCGAGGAGCTAATCCCTGAGTTGCCAGACAGTCTGTGTGACGTCTGCGCCTTTGTAATCTCCATAGAGAGGAGACTAGATTGAGAGAAGGGCTCCCAGTTGTGTGCGTGGAGTTTCCTGGAAAGATCTAAGGCTGCAGCTGTGTGCGCAGCATATTGTATAACTCTATCATTTCTGGTTAATATAACACTCCCGTGGACGTGGTTTTCCTCGAGGAGATGAGGTCACTTATATCTTCTTGTTATAATGTTTGCGTGAATGATAACTATTTAGAGCTCATTATTTGTGTATGCAAGACTCCTGTCTTATCTTTGTGACTGTTTGAGTGAGTTGGGAAGATCCCTTGATAGCTATAAGTGTTTTAAGTACTAAAGAGGTAGTAACGCGCGGTCGCTGCTGCGAGAGCAGACTGCGTTACTGCGCTGGATGTGAAGGGTGAGGAAGTATTTAGCACGTCGACGCAAGGGATAGTTGCCTGCTGTGTTAGAGAGGAGAAACTGCGCAGTAGGCCTGCCAAGGAAGGAATCCACGCAGATGCGCCGAGCGGCCTGCGGGAAGGTCCGACCGCCGATTTCGCAGGAACCATTAAAGGAAGAGCTATCTCCGCGTCACCCAGGTTAAGGAAACCTGATTCCTTAACCCCCCCATAGCCACTTCGGGTGAGACCTCGAGCTGCCGCGCAGCTCGTTGCCGAGAGGGCCAGTGCGCCAAGGGGTTTTGTTGCTGCGCTTCATTAAAACCCGGGTCTGCCCAGTAAAGCAGCCAACAGAGATTTAGATTAAGGAAAGAGGAGTTGATGAGGAAGTGGTCAAGCCTAGAAGTGATATGGCCAATCCCCACATGGCGATTACTCCAAGTCAAGCTACCATTCTTAAGAGGGGGGTCAAGCAAATCCAGGTCAACAATCAGATCTTCTAAGAATTCCCCGAAGGGGTCCCTAACTTTGGATCCGCCACGTTTTTCAGACTGGTTAATGGTGACATTAAAATCCACGGCTATAATGACTTCCTTATTGTTTATCAAATCCTTGATGGTAGTGAGGCTGTTCCAGAATGCCTGCTTATCTCTATAATGTGTAGGTCCGTAGACATTGCATACGAAGAAAACACCATTATCTTCCTTATTTTTGATTTCATTAAGTGTCCAATACTAACTTTCTTTCACCATTTGGAGAGTATACTTACTTGAGAAGAATGAGGTGATTCCTCCAGAGGCTCCTCTAGAGCTAATTGCATTTCCATGGAAATCTGTCCAGAAGTGGTGTGTGAGTGCCAAAATATCCACATCACTCATCTTTGTCTCTGTATCAATAGGATGTCTGACTTTTCTGATCTGACCATTTCCTTCAGAGCCTTGACTTTACTAGGTCCACCAAGACCCCTACAGTTCCAAGAGACAAGCTTCATTATTTCTTCCCTGATTGTTGGCCTACCCGAGCCCGTCCATCTTCTATGCTTCTTTGCCTCCCTAGTTCAAGTTCCCATTCCGCCTCTTGCTCTCAGTGGTAGCAAAGATATTTTCTTCCCCTAGTGTTTTGCGGAGGTCCTGGTTCAGAATATTCTTGAGATCCGATTGAGGAGGATTCAGGCGTTCCTGAGGATGGAGCTACTTTTCTCTGCTTGACCAGTTCTACCGAGGAGCTGTTGAGAGGAGGGGATCCCTCTCGAACTGGGGTTTCATTGTTGGGATCGAATATTGGGTTTGAAGTGCTAATGGGAACTTACACAATGGGCTCAGCTTCCGCGTCCAGATCTTCAGGTTCTGCAATCTCCCCTTCTTCCATGATAAGGGCTTCGAATTGATTGCTGGCAGGGATTGCTGTTCCAGCTTGATCATTTTCTAGGTGTTTCTTGCCTGGAGCAGCTATCTCTTCGTGCAATTTTCTTTACCTTTTCCTTGTTGTTGCTTCCTTGGTTCGGCGTTTGTAGCATGGGTTTTCTTCCCTTTCTTCACTTGTTGTCATTCTTCCTCCGGCATGTTCTCCGGGGTTTCTTTAGCGATTTTTGGGCAGTATTTCACGAAGTGACCGTATTCGTGACATTTATTGCATTTGAAGGCTAGCTGCTCATAGTCTACCTTCTATGCATATTCCCATCCATCCATGCAAAGACTTACTACCTCCAGAATCCCCTTCTCCAGATCCACTTCCACGCATATTCTTGCATAGGAAAATAATGGGCCCTTCGGTTCAACTTTATCAATATATTTTCCAAAGGAGTTTCCTATTGCCTGAAGAGACTCATCATTCCAACAGTGCAGAGGAAGATGGGGGAGCCGAACCCAAACAGGAACAGCTGAAGGCACATCTTTTTCAGGGTCAAAGGAAAGGCTCCATCGGTTGAGATAAAGCCCTCGGGAGCCTATGAAGTAAGGCTTGCTGCGAAAGATCAGGTCCCTTTCCTCTTTGTCTTCAAATAAAAAAGTAAAGAAACCCTTGCCACAAAAACAATGATGGATTCCCCCAGAGATCTAGGGCATCCAATTCTTTTTGATCCAAAACTCCATGGTCTTTGGCAACGGTCAAATACCTGTAAATTGACCTATCAGGCCTCGCTCACTTAATGCAAGAGCTTTTAGCCTCGAAGCTGCTGACTTGATCTAAATTTTGGGGGCTTCGGACAGTTTAACAAAGCCATCCCCGACAACGAAGGCAGCAGAGGGCAGAGGAGAGGCGACGGCCACCAGAGCCCTAAAGGCTTCATCTAGAAGCCGACGACGAGTAGCAGGGTTGGACTCCGGTGGGGGATCCATCCTAAGCCAGACGAGCTGCGCGCAGGGATCCCAGGAAGGGCGCATGGGGGAAACCCTAGCAGGACGCTCGGAGGTGAACCGGGTAACGAATTCTTACATGTCTTAGTCTGAAAAAAAAAATTCAAAAACTATAAAAAATTTAAATTAAAAAAAAAACTAAATAACAAATTATATTTCAAGAAAATAAAAAATAAAAATACTAAATTAGATTAAAAATTAAATTAAAAATAAAAAATAAAAAAATCCCTACCTCCCTCCCTATCCCCATCCCGCCCCCCTACTCCTACCCCTACCCCTACCCCTCTCTCCTCCCACCCCCCTCCCCTACCTCCCTACCCCCTCTCCCCTCCCCTCTCCTCCCTACCCCTCTCCTCCCCTCTCCTCCCTACCCCCATCCCGCCCCATTAAATTTAATTTGTTTTGAAATATAAGTTTTTTTATAGATTTTTTTTTTAACTTAAATTTTTTTATAGTTTTAAATTTTAATATAGTTTTATTATTTTTTAATTTTTATTTATTTTAAATTTAGTATTTTAAGTTTTGTTTTCAATTTTTTTATTAACTTTTCTTCTATTTAAAAAAAAAATGTTTAATTTGAAATAATTTTAGAAAAAAAAATTGAATTGATTTTTTTTTAAACATGTTCAAACATTATTCAAACATGTTCAAGATTTTTAAGTTTTTTTAAATGTTTATTTTCATTATTAAATTTATATTTTTTTGAAATTTGTGTTTTATTTTGAATTTTTTTACAATTTTATTTTATACATTTATTTTATTTATTTATTAAATTTTTTGTTTTATAAATTTTCTTGTAAAGTTATAAATTTTTTTGATTTTTTTAAATTTGGTTTTTGAATTTTTCAATAGATTTGCAGTTTTGAATTTTCACATTTTTTATTTTATTTTTAAATTTTAGGAGGTCCACTTTTCAATGGTTCAGTTTACGGTTTCGATTACAACGATACCACCCATGGTTCATTTTGAGGATGTTTTTTGTGTGTTTTTGATGCAAAAATAAGAATTTGTATGGCTAGAGTTCTCAGTCTTTATATATAGTTCTCGTTTTAGAGTATACTGCATTCTCTCTTTCTCCCTTGTGCGCCCAAATATCATAACTTCTACATTTTATGGTTTAATATATGGTTTTATTATGAATAATATCATAAATTCTTTTATTTTATATGAAAAGAGTGGTGAAATAATTTATTGAATAATTTGTGTTCAACTCAGTGCTAGATTTATATAGTGTTACTAAGAGATTTAATAAATACAATTCTAAATTATGATACAATGATATAACAATGCCATTTTTTGAAAATGTGTGCTACTGGTAGCATTAGTTTTCAATTTAGGGCTTTATTTTAAGGTTTTTGTAAACATCAATAAGAATTGTTTTTGTCCATGTCTATATTTTTAACAAACAAAAAAACGATGCTACCGGTAGCACCACGTTTTGATTTGGGGTTGTTCTTTGGTGTTTTTATGCAAAAATATGAGTTTTTGTGGCTAAAGTTCTTGTTTTGAATATAAAGTTCTTGTCAAGTTGTATAACTTGTTTTTTGTGTATTTTACATAGGTATGTTCCATGCACTTGGAATGTAGTTGAACACCCATGTGATGCTCGTCTTCTCCAATGTATCATAGCATTCTTTTATTCCTTTTCAGGGTTTATAATATGAAAAAGACACAAAAAAATCAAATATTATAAAAAACGAGGGGAGGGAAAGATCTCAAATGTTTATCGTTGTAGTGGAAGCAAGTCAAGTCATCCTTGAACAAAGCACCAGTCTTGTGTCTCTTTGCAAGTTGGGTTCTGGTTTCCGGCCTTAGGTTTTAATCCTACATCTCAGATTTATTACTCCTCTGGTTGGTTACTCTTCCAATTATATGGAGAATCTGACA
Source organism: Larix kaempferi (assembly GCA_027924585.1). Lineage (NCBI taxonomy): Eukaryota > Viridiplantae > Streptophyta > Pinopsida > Pinales > Pinaceae > Larix > Larix kaempferi. Next base: position 6,132,286 of record BSBM01000490.1, on the reverse strand, counting down.
ATGTCACCTACATTGTAGATTTGTATTATTGGTCCCTTTGTGTCAAAAGCTTCCCAAGCCACTACCGTGTCGACCATTCTGCACTCACCTTGACCTCATGTGTTCTCATTATGCATCATTGAAATTAGTGTTCGGACTCATGCCAATGTGGAAGGCCCCCATTGAATTCTCATAGGAAATTTGTGTCTCATCGATGGCAACTCATCTACACAGAGGCATTAACCTAGAGTCGTAGTACCCTGGCCCTGTTTATATAATTGACAAGTACCATTGCACTCAATAAGTGACAATTCATCATTAGTCGATGATTGAGTGGTTTCCCTTGATGTTTGATGTTGAGAAATCTATTAACATTTTGGGATTCGTGTTGTACATTGGATTCCATTTTCATCATTGGTGGAAGTCCTTGCCCTTGTCAATAGCTTTCATTATTGATTGTTGCTTAGAGGGCCTCTTTTGTGCACTATTTACATATGATGCATGCAGGAGACGTAATCAGTGGTCCGTTATGCAAAACTTTGTCCCTTTCCTTTTCCAATTCAAACCAATCCCTGATATTTCCTCATGTTAGATAATGGGGGATGCCTTAGTGCCTCCTTTCCAATGGGTCTCTTCCCATCGACTTCAACTCATCATGCTTTGGGAATGAGATCTAGAGTCTCAGTAGTACCTTAGGGCTTGCAATCATCAATGGCATGTGCCCTTGCAATCATCAATGGCATGTTCCCTCTCTATTGCACAGTGGGAATACATCAATGTCTCCTACTCAATAGATTCTATAAGTGTTCAAATCCAAGACATCTATTTACACTTGCTATAATGTATTAGGTACCTTGGTTCCCATCATCATTATTGGTGGTTTGCCTTGCATTTGTTAATGGTATACATCAATGACTATTAATCAAATGGTATCCTCCATGTTCGACTTCAACTCATCTATTCACATGGGTAGGATTCATACCTTTAGGCAGTTTGGATGGAAGACCTTGGACCAATAGTAGCATACTCACATTTTGTTATTTCTCGATTTGCGCAAGATTGTACCACACCTCATATGACACTGGTACCATTGGGAGAACCATTATTCAACTCAACTACATGCATGTTGTTCTCATGATGCATGGTGAGACATAAATCCATTGTGCATTCATTTGTGTCTATGATCTCTAGATTGACATAGATCCACTATGTATCTATTCTTGTCCATGGCCTTCTAACTAGCATGGATACACTATGTATCATCTTCGTAGCCATGACCCACCTATATATATATATATCACATGGATCCACTTTGTATTCTTTCATGGACATGATCACTGCATTCATACATGCCATGGATCCGTAGTGTATGCTATTTGGCGGCCATATTCTATCACTTTGAGCATGGATATGTTCATCCCAGGGAAAAGATTGCCTGACACTTGTTTTTTGTTTCAGGTACTATGATGGAACTAAGATTCTTGGAATCTCGACCATGTTTCTCCACATTTTACTCCATAGTTGGTTATAATTTATTTTAGCCATCATGTTCCCTTCTGACCTCACACATTAGGGGGGAATCTGTTATAGCTCAAATTGACACTTCTCTATATGTGATGGCAGTTTAAAAAGAGGACACTCAATGTGTCACCATACGTTCACAAAAATGATAGTTATGGATGGAAGATCCTATGATTTGACTCTTATTTGGTGGCCCTAAGCATTAGAAGTGAAACCCCAACTCCTTCCCATTCATTATCAAGAGTTTCAACCTTAAAATGAGTAATTCACACCTTATGAACTAGCAAGGAGTGTACCATTCGCTCCCTAGCCTTGTGCAAGGTGTAGATTTGCATGTTTCCTTTGAATTAGGTGGGAATTCCCTCAAAAAATCATAAAAAATAAATAAAATTTTGAAAATGAGGGAAGTTAGGAAGTTATGCAAACTAACTTGCTCAGATGTAACTTGTCCAACCACCTGGTAACCATCTTCAACTTCTTCCTTCAATCATAAAAGGGAATGGAATGGACCAAGAGTGGGACACCCAATATAGTCAAGTCACACTGGAGGAATCACTCGCCGTCACACCCATTTTTCCCTTCCTTCGGTAACCCTTGTAACTGAACCCCTATATCCTTGCATACTGAAATTGTTGCCCTCAAGTTGTTTCTTCCTTTTATGTGTTCAATGGATTGGAGTGGAATTATGGGAGTGCATGAGCAAGAGAGACTAGAATCTTTAGGTTTGTTAAGGTGTCAAAGCAGAGAAGAGGTATATCTTGTACTCTGTTTCACTGTTTCAATAGATATTTGACATATTTCCCTTCCCCAAATACTGAGTCAATTTTGTGATTAATAATTGGCAAATTATTGTTTTACATATTGAAGTTGATTAGTAATCTTATGTTCTTTACATCCTTCAATTCAGTTATATTATTTACTTTTTGTTAAATTTTTAGAATTTACTTCAATCTGATCTAGGATCTTAACTGAGAGAACAACATGTACAGCATATCAATCATGGAGACGATAATGCAAGCACACAAGAGACACAAAGATTTACTTGGGGAAAACCATAAAGGTGAAAAACCCCAATAACTTCCTCAAAGATAGATAGAGCAATGATACAACCAACCATAAGAGATAGACACAACCTAGCAGCAGATCCTCCTCCTCCATAAGTGCGCCACTTCTCCTTGAGTGCATGACTGAGAAGTGAGTGAACAAATAGAGTGCCTCCCGCACTCTATTTATACTTGACTTGACTTGCCTTTTTACCTAACTCATGTAGGCTCGAACTTAACCACATAACATAATGCTGATTGGGCCGACCCCCAATAGGGTGGTCTAATAACCCTTTAACCCACATGGCCAACCCCCAATAGGGTGGTCTAATAACCCTTTGACCCACATGACTTATACAGGGCCGACCCCAAACAAGGTGGTCTAATAACCCATCAAGTATAAGCTACGACACTTACAATATAAATAACGACACTTCCTTATAGAGGAATAATACCATCTCTATAGGAATACAATATACATATATGTGAAATACATTCCAAAGTTACATATACATCAACACTCCCTCTTAACTAGGAAGGTATTTCTCAGCACAGTTCTTCTAGCACAAGTCATCTTCTTTGGATCATCGTCATCGATGCATCGTCATCATCATCATCATTGCTGCTGCTATCTCAATCAATCTCTGAATCTACTCGTCATAGGAAGTTCTACAGAGCCAGTCCTTTTTCATACTGGATGTAGGCCCACCACCTGCAGGTCTTCATCATCACTGGCCATACTGTGGAATCCTCAGGACTTATTACGTGCGTCACAAAACCTGGCTGCAGCATCCCAGGCTATTACAAGCACACAGCTCTACCTGTAGGATCTCCCAGGAGCACATTACATGTGACCCATCACAAAACCTGGCTGAAGCATCCCAGGCTGTTACGAGCATGCGGCTCTACCTGTCGGATCTCCCAGGAGCACATTACATGTGATCTCACCACAAAACCTGGCTGAAGCATCCCAGGCTATTACGAGCACACAGCTCTACCTGTCGGATCTCCCAGGAGCACATTACATGTGGTCCACCACAAAACCTGGTTGAAGCATCTGAGGCCTTTTTCATCCTGTCTAGATCTCCCAGGAGCAAATTACATGTGGTCATGGCAAAACCTGGCTGAAGCATCTGAGGCCTTTTTCATCCTGTCCAGATCTCCCAGGAGCAAATTACATGCCATAGGACAAAACCTCGCAAGAGCATCTGCCAGATATCCCAGGGCACCGAATTACATGCCATAGGAAAAACCTCGAAAGACTATCTGCAGATCTCCTAGGGCACAAATTACATGTCCTCCTAAGCAAAACCTCGCAAGACCATTTGCTAGATGTCCCAGGGCACCGAATTACATGCCATAGGCAAAACCTCGAAAGACCATCTGCAAATCTCCGAGGGCACAAATTACATGCTTACCTGCACAACCTGATCCACGGCCACAAAGTATCATCTGATACTCATCAAACATCATCCTGATGTACACATGATCATACTGATCATCATCACTGCAACATGCTGTTGCATGTCATATGGAGAAGCTCGTCATCCACGATCATCCTGATCATACAATGCATCCATCTGATGCACACCAAGTATCCACCTGATACATACATAGATACATGATCCACACAATGTATCCATCAATCATACATGATCTACCTGATCATACAAAGATACATGATCCACACAATGTATCCATCAGCATACATGATCTACCTGATCATAAAAATATACATGATCCACACAATGTATCCATCAGCATCCAACATGATGCGTTCATACATAAATGATCCAACTGATCATATCCAGCATCCAACATGATGCGTACATACATACAAAAATGATTCAACTGATCATATCCAAGCATCCAACATGATGCGTACATACATACATAAAAATGATCCAACAGATCATATCTAGCAGAAGCCAGAACATCAACCTGATGCTCATCATCCAGCACTTACATCCACAGCCATGTGAAGGTTCCTCCTTTCAACATGCTTGGAATGGCTTCAACAAATGTGTCCATCACTTCTTCCTCGAAGTGTCCTCGATCTGAAGAACGCCAAGCCTCTCTTTGAAGTACTCGAACTTCACCCTGGCTAGTGGCTTCGTCAGCACATCTGCAATCTGCTCATCTGTTGCAACATACAGGATCTTCACAGCTCCTCTCTGCACCATATCCCTGATATAGTGATATTTGATCTCTACGTGTTTCGACCTGTCATGAAACACTGGGTTCTCGGACAGCTTCACACAACTCTGGTTATTATAGAAGATACCAGTAGCATCCAACGGGAGATCAAATAACTCAGACAGTAGCTTCCATAGCCATACTGCCTCACAACTAGCTGAACAAGCTGCAACATACTCTGCCTCAGCTGTACTCAGTGCTACGCAGGACTGCTTCCTGCTAAACCAAGAGATCACACCTGATCCCATACTGAAGCAGCACCCAGATGTGCTCTTCCTGTCTGCAGCACTGCCAGCCCAATCTGAATCAACATAACCCTGCAGGTTAAACTTTTGATTCACCTCATACTTGAGCCCATAATCCACTGTACCCTTCAGGTACCTCAGAACATGCTTTACAGCAACTAGGTGAACACTCCTCGGATCCGTCAGGAACTGGATCAATGTGTTCACAGCAAAGCAAATGTCTGGTCTCGTGTTCGTCAGGTACATCAAGGACCCAATCATCTGACGATACAAAGAGACATCAACCGGCTCAGATGAAGCATCACATAGAAGCTTCAGATTCGATGCCATAGGTGTGGCCATATCCTTGCAGTCCATCATCTCGAACCTCTTCAGGATCTCTACTGTCCAAGGAAGATTCCATCTGCACTCTGCCACACCTCCATGCCAAAAACAAATAGTGCATCATCCCCAAGTTCTTCATCTCAAACTCGGCAGAAAGCTTCCGCTGCGTGTCGGCAATCAATCTATCTTCACCTGTAACAAACAGGTTATCTGCATACAAAAGTAGTATCACTAGATTTCCTTCCTCAACCTTGTAGAAAAGGTTGGAATCTGCTTTACTCTTGGTAACGCCCAAACTGGATAGAAAGCTGTCTATCCTACCATACCAAGTTCTGCACACATATATGACTACACCATGCTGTCTTGAAATCCATCTGGTGCATCTTCTATTTCATCACTTTTATATTTCTCAATGCTGCCATCTGCAACATGCTTGATCTGATAGTTCCATATAGAAGTCATAACAAACTTCCCTTCAGGTCTTGGGACTACATCCCAAACATCATTCTTCATGATCGACGGATCATGGCATTCCATTTCTTCATCCCAAATCTTGGGAACTTCAATATCTTCAATAGATATCTTTGTTGTTGGAACAAATGTTGTAGTCCTTTTGTAGGTGAAGATATACAGTCTTTCTTATCTTATTTGTTCGTTGGGTGGACACCCTTTGAATCTTTGCTTCCTTGTAGGAGCTGCTGGAGTCCTAATCTGAAGTAGCTTCTTCTACACCTTTCTGTTGTGGAATGTAGAGAGATGGTCAACTCCCTCTGAATATTTGCATCCTTGCATAAACCACTGGAGTGTACTCCCTCTTGATCTTTGCTTCCTGGATTACCTGTTCTTGAACTCATATTCATCCTTGGTCCCTATACATGCTTATTAGTATCATGATTGTGTTATCCTTGTGATATCATATAAAATCATACATTCATTAGTATACTATTAAGACACAATCATCTCAAGCATGTATAGTCATGATCATTTCAAAACAAAGATAATAAGCATTAGCATTCAAGGTTTATGTAGGATTCTTATGGTTAGTCAAATCATAAGAAACATAACATGTCTAAACCTGTAATTACTCAAACCTATGACTCTTCAGGTTAGTTGAATCATCAATCAAGATAAGAGATATAATATGCATAAAACCTGAGATTATTCAAACCTATACCTTCATGAATAATCATTATCAACAATAGTATAAGATACTAACACAAGGTAGGATTCTATCTTGATATAGGAAAAACATACCTGGATTAGCATGCTAGTTAGTTATGTCTAACATACTCACATGATGTCTTCTTGTTCTTCTACAATGACTTGTGCTAGTAACCTGTATATCTCATAGGTTAGCCATTATAAAACCAAGTTATACATACCTCGTAAATGGATCTTCTATGAGATCCATGATAATGGATGAATCCTTGTCCTCATGTTATCATGATCATATGTTCTTGGACCAGGACATGATTTGTCTTTCTTGGTGTACCTTTCATGTTAGTAGACAACATAAACCTCATACAACACCATAATGCATTAGTACAATCATAAGTGTCAACACCCTAATCAATGAATATTTTCTATTGTGCATTCATAGTTTTATTAAGGTGATATGACAAGTCAATATTGTACTAACTGTAATAACATGAAGACAAACATACCATAAACTTAATCATGAACAAATCTCGAAACATACCTCAATGAGTCATACCTGTCGAGATCGCTTGTAATCTTCTTATGTAAGGCCTTAGCCTCATCTCCCTCTGAAACAGGAACTTCTTCACTCATGCAGATGATCAATCCATCTTCTTCTAGGATTAACCCAATCCACTTGATTGCAAGAACTGGACCTGCAGCTGGATATGGGTTTGTCAGAGAAACCCCAAAAATTCAAACTTTGAATTTCAAACTTCCGAAAGGATAGAAATATGCGCCTTGATGAGCTGATCAAGCTAGTATATTTAGAATTTGAAAACTGCAAAGTTTCACTCCTCAATTTTGCCTTTGAAACTTTCGGATTCACTGGACGTGACCCTAAACTGGGGTTTGATGAATCCCACTCTTCTACCCAATCAAAAGGTTTGAACCAAAGCTCTAAGATTCTATTTTTCTGAGGAGCTTCCAGCCGTGGTCACAGATTTCAAAAATTCCCATTTTTATAGAAGCCCTAATTTTCCACTTTTCTGATCAAAGTCCCAAACTAGGGTTTGATCAAGCCCGGCCTTCTTCCCAACCAAAAATTCTGATCTTGGTCTCTAAATTTCTATTTTGATGAGTAGAATCCAGCCGTGGTCTCCGATTACAAAAATTCCAACTTTCTCCAAAGCCCTAAATTCCGGAAGCCATGAATGAAGGTACTCAAAAATAATTCTGTTTTTACATAAATATGTACCTGATTGTTTCTGGTGTAACTCTGAACTTTATGATCCACAGGGTCTGAAAACGTTTCCTGAGATAGCCTGACCTGTTATCTTTCCATCCTGATAGGTCTGACCTCAATTGGATTCTCTGATAGAGAGTTATGGCAAATGTTGCAACGTGACCTGTTTTGGGATAATACAAGAGAGCGAACTTGTACGGCGTGCTACATGTCACTATTTCAACTTCGGCCTCTGAAAAATTTTCCTGAGATAGCTCGGCCTGTTATCTTGCCATCCTGACAGGTCTGAACTCAATTGGATTTTCTGAGAGAGAGTTATGCCAAGTGTCGCAACGTGACCTGTTTATGGGATAATACAGGAGAGCGAACTTTTACAGCGTGCCACATATCACTGGTTCAACTTCGGCCTCTGCAAAATTTTTCTGAGATAGTACAGTATGTGTACTACCTGTCACTTTTTACAAAATTTCATTTGGAGCTTCCTAGCCCAAGTTATGACCTTTTTCCCAAGGTCACCTGATTTTGACTCAGATCTGGAAGAGGCAGAAACCCTATATTGCACAGCTCATAAATCACAAAGTACAACGAATTAGAGGTTGTCCTTTGGACACAAGGTACCTGGAGATTTAATCTTTGTCTTGTAACAATTTCAGATCCGAAAACGTTTCCAAAACAGATTCATAGTGAAAGTGCTACGATGACTGGTTTTTGCTATATCAAGCCCTAGCATCGTAAGTGCAACAAGTGTCATACATGCCATATCATGCCTTCTTTCAGGCTAGCTCTGATACCATGTTAAATTTTCAGAATTTACTTCAATCTGATCTAGGATATTAACTGAGAGAACAACATGTACAGCATATCTACAGCATATCAATCATGGAGACGATAATGCAAGCACACAAGAGACACAAAGATTTACTTGGGGAAAACCATAAAGGTGAAAAACCCCAATAACTTCCTCAAAGATAGATAGAGCAATGATACAACCAACCATAAGAGATAGACACAACCTAGCAGCATATCCTCCTCCTCCATAAGTGCGCCACTTCTCCTTGAGTGCATGACTGAGAAGTGAGTGAACAAATAGAGTGCCTCCCGCACTCTATTTATACTTGACTTGACTTGCCTTTTTACCTAACTCATGTAGGCTCGAACTTAACCACATAACATAATGCTGATTGGGCCGACCCCCAATAGGGTGGTCTAATAACCCTTTGACCCACATGGCCAACCCCCAATAGGGTGGTCTAATAACCCTTTGACCCACATGACTTATACAGGGCCGACCCCAAACAAGGTGGTCTAATAACCCATCAAGTATAAGTTACGACACTTACAATATAAATAACGACACTTCCTTATAGAGGAATAATACCATCTCTATAGGAATACAATATACATATATGTGAAATACATTCCGAAGTTACATATACATCAACACTTTTCTTCAAATTGGTTTGAGGCAGGTTGGTTCCATTTGTTTTGCAGGTTGAAGGTTGGCTAATCAAGAGAATATCTGGAAAGAAGAAGGAGCAGCTTGGATCAACCATTGTAAAAAGGTGCACAAGATTTCTTCTTATTATCTCTCATTAATTTATATTTGAATATTATAAATTTTTGTGTGGTCTTGTGGATGAGTGTGAGTCTTTTCTACCTACCAATAAAGCCTTATATGCCAGTATCCTTTTATTTAGTATGTTGGTGATCTCGCCCTAATCATAGGATTAATTTTCATACAACAAGCATGATCCTATAAGCACATCAATTCTTGCAGCAAAGGAACTACACAAACAATGAATGAAAAAGGAAACTCCAATGACAAAAGATAAGCCACTAATGAATATTATGGACTATGAGCATTATAAGGTGATAAAAGAAAAAGAACATGACAAGGAATAGCATATAGTCAACTAAATACCAAGAATGAGATGCCATGAAAAATGATATTGCATAAATTATAGAGGCACACATGACAATATATAACGATGAGTTTACCATAGAGGGTGAGGCCCAATAGAGGTTGAGATTTCATAATGTATGATAAGAAATATCCCTCTAGCTTCCAAGATATGAAAAACACAATTTAGAGAACGCTTTGAATGAACCAACTTTGCATATGGTAAATACAATTAGGGAAACTTCTAATACTATCATGCCACCAAAAGGGTGCTGATAGTTCAACCTCCTTGGGTATCCAAACCCAACCTCATCTAGAATTTGTGCCTTCACTACAATGAAAAGAAAAAAGGAGGCCATGTATCACCAATTCATTAACATCTTCAAGAAATGTATAAACACTAGAAGAACTTGGAAATAATAATTTATTGAAGCATTGTGCACCTTGGAATGAAAACTCAAAGACATTGTCATGTAATATTAAAGAGCTTAATGCCCAAATAAAAGGAGGATAATCGAACAAAAATAACATGAGGAAAAACAAACTTTCTTCTTAAAAACAAATTATATATAAAAATTAATGCAAAGGTTTGTTGAAAATATTTGGACGGTTTGTGAGAGCAACAAAATTAGCACAGTTGTTTATGCAAGGGAGCTAACAATACTTTGGAACCTAAGAATAAGATGGACAATGATATGTGTCACTTAGGTCATGATTGGCGACAATAGATCCCACTGGAATAATGAAACTCTTTTATGATGAAAGCATGTAAAAACTAGAGTGTTTATGAAAACCAAATGCATAACAAACCAAACAAAATGACTAAAAGTTATAAGCAATACGAATCACATAAAGATGAAAGCGAAGAATTGATAATGAAGAAACTCAAAGTGGGTGAAAAGTATAATGTATTGGTCAATGGCCTTTGGAAATTAGTCTTCAAATTCGGTAAATGAAATATGCAAGGAAAAGTGAATTGATTCAATTGCTTGTCCACCATAACAAATGGGGATCTATGGGTTGTACAGAGTGGAACTCTTTCCTCCTAGAGATTATATGTACTTGTACAATTTATGAGTGACACTTAGGTGACTAGTGCATTGTATTTCAATTACATTTAGTTACAAGAATGAATGGAGAAGACAAACCAACATGTTAGTGATCATCTTGAAGAAGAGACATGCACCAGAGGAATTCTGAGGTAAAAAGTGGCCCTTAAAAGCAAAAAATGTACTACCAAATTCAACTTTATCATAGAACCATTTGGATTGAAGATGATGATGTCAACCATAACGGTAAATAGTTTTGTAGGGAAAGTAAAAAAAACTACTTTTGTCTATAGTATTATCAACTTAGCTCCTTGTAGGTTTACTCAAATTTAGAGTGTAAGCACTTGTCGGATGTGGAAGTACCCACTCAAAATAATTTTGATAGACCACAACTCAGAAAAAAAACTCAAAATATATTTAAAAAACATATTCCTTTAACAAAATACATTGTTTTGTTTGTTTGTTTGTTTGTTTGTTTTTTTTAAATGTATTTCAAGTTTTTTCCTATCAGGGGTCAGTCAAATGTATGTTGAGTGGGTACTCTTTAGATGCATAATTTAATTCCACATCCAACAAGTGCCCACACTCGAAATTTTAGTAAAACTACAAAGAGATAAGTTGAAAATATGATAGAAATAAAAACTAAAAGGTATTTTTTTTCCTTTCGTTAAAAAAATTATAACTCTTATTTTATTATTTTCCTTGGGAGGCCCATTTTAGACCTCAAATTTCTTATAATGCTACCATGATGATGGTATTTTCCTAGGTATTTTCTAATTGTTCAAAATGTCCACTAACATGAATGTTAAATCATTAAGTGTCGTTTGACATGTATGATGACCAATCCTTATCAAAGGATGCATAATTCCACTAAATCAGGGTTGGTTGATGTTCGACATGACAAACAACTGTATTATGCAAGAGATTCTAATGATGATTATGCAAGTAAATTAGATGAGTGTCTATTCTTGGGATGGATCAAACCTTCCCCATTAATTGTCGTTTGTTCCCATTGCATACTTATGCAGATGAGAAAACTCACACATTGATTCAATGGTTGTATATCAATTACCCAATGTTGGGAGTTGTCTTGCTTTGGCCACCTAAAACAAGGGGATTGTTTGTGTCCTTATATGGCGTACTTGTTTTCCATCAATAGTGTTGAATTCAAATGGTTCTTGAACATCTGGGTTCATGTTAGTATGTTGTAGCAATGGCAAAAAATATAGTCGAAGCAAATTCACATTGAACACTGAATATAAACCTAAGTATGGTGCAACATTGAGATTAAGACCAACATAGATCCATCTTAAAGGGGATCTACCAAGCGCTGAGAGGGATGAAATCTCTAGAAGTGCATACTCCTTGTTAGAGTGAAAATGTTGAGGAAGTGTTTTAATTTATCTAATTTGTGTAGTTTTATATATATGCCGTTGTAAATGTTTTAAATAGCCCACGTGTTATTTTTTATAATATGTTATTATTTTTTAAAAAGGACACATGTCATCTCCAAGATGAGCATGGAAGGAGTTACACATCTCCCCCTATTGGGCTATAGAATGCGCCTCTTCGGTGCAATCATTTTCCCCACTTTTCTCAAGTAATGTAAGGACCATATCTAAAAGGTTTCAGCTCCTGTATGGGCCACCTTTCTTTCTATAGATGCAATCATAATTGATCCTCAATTTGGAATGATGAGGGACATTGATGTAACTTCAAATGTGAGCCTCCAAGGGCCTCACATCGGAATCCAATACTAAGAGATCAACTCTGAAATGGACCCAAAAAAAACATAGCAACAAAGAAATAGAACCAAATGAAATAACCTAGAACAAAATACAAGAGTGTGAGAAGATTCAAGGCTAGACTAATTTATTATTATGGAGGCCACATAGTCTTTATATAGCCATTACCAATTGTTTTCAATGACCCAGTGAATTTGAACCCTAACTAACAATGAATGGAGTGCTTTATTTAAATATTATTATGCTAACTACTTCCTAGAGAAGTATGCCCAATTATAACTCACGAGTTGGAACTAAACAAAGCTATTGATGAGAAGTTGGAAATCTAAGAACTACTACTGTTGAAAACTATGTCATCAAAGAGATATTGTATCATGTATGCATACCATGCCTCCTAGTTTAGGAGTGAAATACTATAGAAAAAGGATTCAGGGGCCATGTTTGAAGAGGATGTTAATGTTGAGTGAACAAAGAGCTCAGATGTTGACTGACAAAGTTGTTGTATCTATGTGAATTTGGAAGAGGAGTGTTGAAGTGTTGTGGGAATGCTAATATTGAATTGGTTGATGCTGTTGAAAACTGTGCCAAAAAAGAAATGTCGAAGTCCATCAATGCCTCTTGGTTTAGGAATGGTGCTAGGGAGGGATAGAGTGATTGTAAGAAAAAACCATGCTACTGATTGTATGTATGAATCTATAACTACGATTGATAGAAGGAGGATTCTTGAGTTCATAGATGGTGTCGGACCATTGTGTTGTAGAAGGGATATCATAGGAATCATGTAGTTGTTAATGGTCAATGTTGCATTTCCTTGATGAAGCAAGGATTCCACTTCAGTTTGGGACTAAAGCAGGGGATGAACATAAAGTCTCAAGGGAGATCTGGGTGGTGGTCCTAACCTCATGAAAACAAATTTGTTGATTGTAATATCTTGATTTTGACCCCATTGCATTAAATTGTAAATGGTGTAATATTGTTATAAAATCGTGGTGAGGAGCTCGAGGCCAAGGCCTCGCCATTGATTTAGTGATGCATATGGTTTGCGTGCTATCTAGGCACAATGGAATTGCAAATATCATGTAAATATGCAGTTTAATAAAATACCCACAACTAGCTATGCAATGCAATGGAACAAGACATGGGGGCATGATTTTTACAAGGAATTGGTAGGGAAATATTCAAACCCTTGGAGCCAATCAAGTCAACCCAAGTGTCAATGAGAGAACCCATTAACCCTCAACTACCCATGTTGACTTTTGTACCCAATCATTTATTTCTTCTAAGAGTTGGTTGAGGTAGTTAATGCCTTGGGAAATGGAGAGGTATGGCTATCCAAATTCGGGTATGGGCAAGCCATCATTTTTGGAAAAATGTGTTGGGCTTCCTTGGCAAGAAGGGAGCCATGAAATTGCACCCCATGCCATTCTTCATGGGGATTTTTGCTCTCCCATGATTTCTGGGCTAGCTGGGGCGTTTTCCCTCATGTTTTCCCCAAGTTTACCCTCATTTTCCACAATCGGGAGGTCGTTTTTTTGTTGTAGAATGTATGTGAGGAAGGGAGTCACGATTTGGCAGCCCATAGAGGTTGTTTTTTCCCTCTAAATGTCCACATACCTGTCAAGAACTCGTTTTTGCTCCCCATGGTTGATTTTCCTTCCCCACAATTCGTTTTGGGTGTGCCACGAATTGGAAATAATCCATGGGAACCCTGTTTTTGTATATCCCATAGTAAAATTATTTATCCATGCCCAAACTTTGAGCTTGTTGTGTGTATAGAGTATGTTGGGTTATGGGTATCCATTGTTTTGGCTTGAGCTTCAGTGAAAGCATCCGGAAATGAAGAGGGTTCAGATTTAGCCTGATAAACCCAACTATGGACTGGCTTGGCTTAGATGTGATGTTTTCTTGGGCTGTGTTGATCTTGAGAGTCTCCTTTTCCTTGTAGAAATCATGCCCAGCTCGGGGGTGGAAACTATGCTGAGAGATTAATGAGCACATTTGTCCTATGGTTGGGTGGAACATTGTAGCGACATAACTAGTTTCTTGGGACAACATTACATCAAGATGAATATTTTATTTATGTGCTTTACTTCTGCAAGGTTTTAATTATTTGATGAATGTTATCAATATGTTGGAAATTGCATGATATATGTGTGTAGAAGAATTTTACTTCCGCTGTGTTTGATATATCTGCACACACATATGTTTTTATTTGTATGAATCTAATGATGGGGATGAGTTTATGTAAAATCCCAAGATGTGTAGTCATTTTCCCTTCCTTACGTTGGATCGATGGGAGGGGACGTTACATGATGAATTCTTGTCAAAGCAATACTTCCACTTTCCCTGAGGAGAAAAGTAGTGATTGAGTTGTAAGCATGTGGCAACATAGATTAGGGTGGGAGGGCACACTCCAAAAATTCCCAATTTGAATTTTGTTGAAGAGTAGTCTAAGTGCGGTGTAGAACCTAGAAACCAAAACTACCAATAATGAATAACTGAGAGCAAGTGCCTTTCTTAGATTTGGGTGTGAGGGAGCACTCCAAGGAACTAGATATGGACCATTGTTATTAATTATGAGTAATTTCGGTGGGGCATAGAGCTAGGAAACTTAATCTACCAAATATAATTATATTTGTTTCCATGTAAAAAATAAATCCCAATGTATTCCATGGTGATAATTCATACCTCCATTATTGTGCTTGCAAATGAGACAACTAGTGAAATAAGATAATAACATAGACAGGTTGCACATGAAAAATCGTAATGTATGTTGGTGGTATATTTGAGAAGGGAATTGTACCGCAAAGTGTAAATGTGTAGCCATGACTGGTGTATGGTATAAAAAACCTAAATCATTTCAGAACATGAAACACATCTAGCGGAAAATGGGACCATGTTGTCATTTTGATTGAATACAAGAGAATATGATGCTCTATTGTTAAAGAAAGAAATGTAGTTTTCCTATAGACAATATACTGTTGAAGGGGTATGTTGTAGTGATGATTGCATTGGTGTCCATTACCACCTAAATGGTACTTAGTCAGATTTCAATTGAGCCGGCAAAGAACGAACAAGTTATTCATTCATCACCAGAATTCATAAATCCAAGCAGGCTAATTTTTGGCCCTTTTTATGTTTTTTTGCATGTTCACACCCCCTTGGGGGAATTGCAATAAATGATGTAAAATGATGACCCTTTGTAAAAGGATTGGAATTCCTAGGACTTAGTCATCAAACCAATCAAACTAGAGTGTTTTTTCCTTCTTAATTATGCGACGTTTTTTAGCGACACATAATTTTTGAGCTTTTCACTCAAAATCCTCCAAAGTTGGGGTGGTGAAATTGATGATTATGCCTTGGGACGTTATTAAAGCCTATGGTATTGAATTTTCAAGACTTGATTCTATGTATATTACCATGCTAGTCATAGTCCCAAATTTTCGTTAACATGCTCTAAGTCTCCCCTATGATTTTTTAATTTTTTAGTTTTTTAATAAAATAATTGATAAGGTGTATTTTAATTGTAAAATTTCAAAAGGTCATAAAAGTGGGTCTAGGGGGCCAAATTTGTCACTGGAATGATCCTTTTTGAACCCAGAGCCCCCACTTAACCCCTAATCCCACTTTTGAGAGTCAAATTGGCAATTTTCAATTACTAATTTTGATTTTCTTTTGAAAATGACATTTTGGGTCAAATAATTGGGAAATATGGAGAAAAGCCAATTCCTAAATCAAAGGGAGCTTGTCTCTAAGGTGTCCAGGTTGGTTGACATCTTGTCTGGGTCAATAAATGAGTTGTCTGGGCATCTAATCTCACAAGATGAGGGGGATTTGATGTGCTTTCATGAGGGGGGTGCAATCTCGCCAAGAGAGGGTGCATTTCCCCACTTGGCTCTCTTGTTGGAGTGGAAGCCTCCCATGAGTGCTTGGGACACTTCTTGAGAGGTGGAAGCCCCATTGCTCACATGAAATACACTTTCCACACTCTCTAGAACCCACAATCCACTTCCTCCATTGGGAATTTCGCCCTCCAAGGGTTTGAAGGGCAAAGTTTCTATAAAAGCAACCTTCTCCTCTTGTTTCACGATGGAGGTGGTGAAGTTCCACCGAAACTTTGTATGATCATTATTGTATTGTTTATGAAAAAATAAAGCTTTGGAGGCTCATCATTGGTGTAGTGTGCTTCATGTGTGGATACTTTGTTCTCAAATTCTTATGAGGTATTATCTTTCTTAATTTCTTCTTGCTTTCATTGGATAAGCAGTGGGCCTACATAGGGGAGATACCTCCCAGTAGAATAAGGGTGCATTCTTGTTTGAATTGTATTCTTAGTTATTTGTTAGTGGTGGATCTATTGGATATGCATGCATTCTTGTTTGATTTGTATGCTTTCTAATCTTCTATCGTTTGTGTAGCTAGGGTTTTCACCCTAGCTTGTTCAAATGGGCACCTACTAAGGAGAAGGGACTCCCTAGTAGCAGTTCAGTAAAAATGGTAAAAACAAGACAATAAATAAAACAATAAACTACTCTAAGCATGTGCATAAAAAGAAATGACAAGATAATAAAAAATGGTTTTTGTATTGATTTTACCTCAAATGTGAGGTTGGTGGATCCTTTGCAGTAGTCCAGGAGGGCTGCTTCCAAGCTCCAGTGTTGTTCCTTCTCCTTCTCCAAAGTGTTTTGGATATGGGCCAAAAGGGGCACTCAAATGTGAAATTAGCTCAAAAGGGTGAGCTAGGGTTTCAGGAGTGATTTTGGCAGAGTGAGGATAGGGAAGATTGTGGATGTGAAATGGGGAGCCTCCATCACCTATTTATAGGTTTTTAGTGGTGGAGTGCTGACCCATGGTTTTGGGCACCATATGGTTTAGGTCAGATGTATAGGGTTTTTGCTTCATTTTTTCCCTCTTTTTCCTCTTTTTTGTATTTTTTATTCCCTTTTTAGAGGGTTTTTGCTATTTTTGGAGGAATTTACATTATTTTGGGGAAAAAAGGGGGTTTTGGCCTTTTGGAGGCTTTTTAATGGGTTTTTAAGGTTTTGGAGGCAAATATGGTAGGAAATATGGACAAATGAGTCATGTAATGAAGGAGATGAGGTAGTGAGCACTTTTTGGGTGTTAACAGATTGCCCCCTGATGTGTGAGGGCAGGAGCTCATCGTATGGCCGATAGACATCATAGGTCTTGTATGGTTTTCCTGGGATGGGGAGAGGAGAAGAAACGAACTAGATCCCGGAACAACGGTCCCGAACAAACTGCAAAAACTGAAAATACATGACCTCAATGGTGAATGAGGAATAATCTCAACATATGGACCAGGCGGGCATTCCCATGCTCGTAGCAAGATCTATAAGAATGACAATGAGGTCCAAAAAATGGGGACCTGAAAGATACATGGCCTCAAGTAATGAATGAGGAAGAATCTCAATATATGGACGAGGTGGGCATTCCCATGCTCGTATCAAGATATATAAAAAATAACAGTGAGGCCCAAAAATGGGGGCCTGAAGGATACATGGAGAACCACTGTGTACATCATAAGGGTCCAGAGGGGACACAGAATCTGGGACATACTGCTGGGTTGACCATGTCTGAGCTGAAGAAATGATATACTGGAATAACAATAGTGCTGCTGAGTGTGGTACTAGAGGAACTGATGAACTGCTGGGGCATAGTGACGGGGGGTCATACCCTCAATGGTACACTGAACTGGAACTAAACTGAGTACTCAAGGAAGCATATAACTGGATGGCTTCCGAATACAATCGCCAATGCAACCCGGACATCAACGGGAACATATAACTGGGTGTTCCGAAGTGACTCACCAATGTGCTAGAGTCGGGGGAAATCCGGGGTCTTAGACCAATAACTGAAGGGATATATACCCTGTGCGATTCTCAACGATGCGATCAAGGTGTTGAAGTCGAACATGTGAGAAACAAACACTCGGAGAGGCACTGATGACTCCTCTCAAAATGGTCCGTAGGAACTCACCACAGATGGTGATGAGTCTAAGGCGTAGGGACCTCTGGGTCCATCCTCTGGAATAGATGGGCTGTCGTCGACAGAGGGAGACCTACAACTAGCAAGGCAATGAGGTGTCCTTGATAGGAGCACGAGGTGGAGAACCGAAGTGTGATAGTACCGAAGGTAGGACTGAGATAGTATGGGGGGTGGGGGATAACTTGGCAAGTAGAGTGGGTGGACTCAAAATTCCTTTGTTCAGATTATGATGGCGGGGATGATCGGGCAGCATATGAAAATGACTGGTGGGAAAGGGATCATAGTTGTAATGGATCAAGGATAGTGACTGGGATGAGTGATACTCAAGTTGGGGTAAAATGGCAGGAGACTGCAGAATACTCTGAACAAAGGCGACCTTATTGGGGGTGCTGCCGAGATGATCGATCGTGGTGTTGAGAGGCACTGGGGGTACTTCTTCATGGGTTAAGGAACTAGAAGAAGTGTGTTCAAAATGGTACTGTCGTGTGGATTTATACGAGCCCAGGATAGTTCATGCTCGGGATTGCTTTCAATTTTAAGGAGTCTGAAAGCGATAAGAAGACTCTAAAATAATGGAATGGTACCGTCGTGTGGATTTGTACGAGTCCAGGACGGTGCGTGCTTGTGTTTGCTTTCAATTTTAGAGAGTCTGAAAGCGATAAGAAGACTCCAGGGGTGTGCTTTTTCGTGTGTTAGTCTCCAAGGCCCGAAGAAGCATAAAAGGATGCAATGAAGAACTCTTCTAGCCGGTGTGTCTAGAGTATTCCTTTTTCGTAATTAGTCTACTAGGTCCGGAAAAGGGTTAAACTTATACCAGATAGACGCCCTTTTAGGTACTTTAACGAGCATGAAAGGAAGCAAGATTGCTCGGTGATCTTTTCATTCTTTTAGGAGTCAGAAAATAGCTTAACAGAAACTCCCTAAGTGCCTTTTTCGTAAAGGACTTGTCCGGCCTGAAAAAGGGATAAAATTATACCTAACAAAAGGAATGGCCAGGCAAGGAGGAAGTGCTCAATCAAGAAACATCGATGAGAACCAAGAACGAGGGTGGGGGGGGAACACTAGTGGGCCTCCTTGCGGGATGATGAATGGTGGAAAAATAACGAAATAATTGCAGTATGAAGGGAGTGAATGGCTCATGTAAAAATGTGTAACAATCCGATGGTGGTCGATGTGGCGCGCAAACTGAGGCAGCAAGGTGTCAGGACACAATGTTGAAATTGTACCCGGTGAGAGCGAGAAATGATCTCAAGCATCATCATGAGCTCGAAAAACTGAATCCGATGATATAAAAAGTGTAAAAAAACGGTTAACAACCGAGGTGGCACGCAAACCGAGGCAACGGGGGGCGTTTTGGGAAAAATACCCAAAAAATCTGGGGGTGAGAGCGAGAAATGATCTCAAGCATCATCATGGGCTCAGAAAAATGAATCTGATGATAGAAAGTATATAAAAAATGGGCTATGGTCGATGTGGCACGCAAACCGAGGAAATGAAGGGTGTCTAGAAAAAATGCTCAAAAAACGGTGCAGGAAAAAGAAGAAAATGAGTCGACCATCATGATGGTCTCGTCGTGCTGATTCCAGTGGTGGAAACGGTTCGGAGAATGGACTCTGTATGGATTCAAAATGGCCGAAACAAGAAAAAGTCAACTGGCTATAAATAGTAAGTGGGCCTAACCGGACAAGTATCAGTTGGACTTGTTGACTTTGACCAGAGATCATAGTGGACCAGAGCTGAGTTGGTGTTTCTGGATGATTCGACCGACCGATTTCAGATCCAGGAGTTGTAGATATTCCGTGAAACTCATACCTGCATTTTTTGTTGGGTTCGGGGGGGTGGTGGGTCCCCAGGGGGGTCTTGTATGGTCCATGAGGGCGTGGATCGTGGGTTTCCGAGGTGGAATCGTGGTCTGGGACCGCGAGTTCCGTGTCTGAACACGTGGTCTTGGACTGCGAGTTCTGGGGCTGAACATGCGATCCTAGACCGCAAGTTCGGCTCGTATAGTCGTGGTCCCAGATCTGACTCGGATCGGGAAATCCGCGGTCCGCGACTGTAGCCCTGACAGCCGCGATCAGAGATCACGGCAAGGGGCCCTAAAGCCGCGATCTGGATCGAGCTTTAGGGTTATCCCGAGGGGGGGGGCGGGAAAGGGTTATTTATTTGACGTGGGTCTGATGAGTTTGCATTGTGTGATTGACAGGATGCCGGTAGTGCTATGGCGGGAGCGGGAGGTCCCAGACGACATAGTGGAGATCATCCGGAGGGATCGACATGTTCGGTCTACTTTGGGGTTGTGCAGGATTCTGAAGTTTGCACAGGTTCCCATGATGCATTCAGCAGGACTACTGCTGAACAGGTTGGTGGGCTTCTGGGAGCCCGACATACAGGCTTTCAGGGTGCAGGGGGAGAGGGTGGATCTCACCCTTGCAGATGTAAATTTCTTGACGGGGTTTCCCTGTTTGGGTAGGGTGGCTAATATGCAGCCACAAGTGTCTGCAGACGTGGACATGGAGGATATGTTGGAGCGTTACTGCATTCCAGAGGCTACAGTGCATAGGAATGCACTCCGGATTGTGGAATTGTAAGAGCCATCAATGTGGGCGATCGCGGCGTGTGTGGTTCGGGTTTTGGGGTCTCAGGGGGCCAGATGTAGCTGGTGGAGCGAGTGCTGGATGGAATATACTTCGCGTGGGGCTAGATGTTCCTCACCTGTGTTCAGCGAGAGCTGACCAAGGTGAAGGAAGCTGGCAAGGGATTTTGTTACGGGTCATTTCTCTGTGCCTTATTCATGGAGCGGGTACCTACACTGCGGCCGTGGGTGCCGATCAGGGCAGGAGGACTGAGGGAGCTGCGCATGGTGCGGTGGGGAGAGATGATGTGCCGATGGGGGTGGCGGTGAGGTTGGGAGGTACTTCACCCAGGAGCTCTACCTACAGTGGTTGCAGATGCCACTGACGCTGGATGATTATCCATACAGAGATATGGACTACACAGGAGATCTGGAGGCACCACGGCCTCCAGAGCAGGCGTGGGGACCAGATGGTATGTATCTACTTGCTTGATTGTTTTTTATGTTAGATTTTGTGTATGACAGGTTTGAGATATTGATATGCTGGTACTAACTGATGTATGATCTGCAGATGTTGGACCGAGGCCACCACCGGGACATATAGACCGCAGGGGGCATGTGGCTGTTCCAGCCCTGCCAGGCCGAGGGGAGGTGCGTCGACGAGACGCTGAGGGGACTCTGGAGTCCGTACGAGTGCTTCTAGATCAGTTACTGGTTGGGGTGACTGATGAGGGATGGCAGGACCTGGATCAGGAGGTGATTCGAGATTGTCTCGGGGCTCCACGGGATTTCCGATCGATCGCGATTCGGGTGGCCATACTGGCGGAGAGGAGTAGGGAACAAGATCTCGTAGGGGATGAGGAGCTTCCAGAGGAGGAGCGGGGTGAGGATTTGGAGGCGGCCGATGCGGGTAGTGATGGAGGGTACGACTCGCATTAGGGAGTACAGAGGACTCCCTCCCGATGTGTATGGACACTCGGGGTTTTTTGTAGCCACGACATGTATTTTATGAGGCTTTTCTATGTAGATATATTTTTTGTATAGCTGAGTACCAAGGTACTCAGGACATGTGTATAACATTGATAGTTATTATATCGATATGCACATGGATGCATCTTTTGAGATTATGATTTATTGTACGCACGCGGATGCGCCTGTGGTTACTTATATGATGATAGGCATGTGGATGCCCCCTGTGGATTTGGTATTATATATTGCACATGGATGCAACAATGTGTGTTTAGGATAGGCACGTGGATGCCCCTATATAGTTGTGTGTTTATGTTATTGCACATGGATGCAAATATTATGTGATGATAGGCACGTGGATGCCCCTTGTAGATGCAATCTTTTTGGGATTTTTATATTTTTTTGATGGGATGATATGGTATGATGATGCATGATGGATAGTTTACATGGTGTGATTTATATGCCAATCTAGGATATTGTTAGCCATTTGATCTGCGACACTATTCTGAGCTCTTGGGACATGGGTGAATGTTATGGATTCAAACTGTCGGCTTAGCTGTTTTGTGCACAGGAACTTTCTAAAGAGGCAAGGATCACGCACTTGGTAGCAGTTGTTGAGCTGGGAGACAAGTAGCTGGGAGTCAAGGAACACATGAAGGTGACATATGCCCATCTGAAGGGAAGTAGTCAGGAGACCGGTCACTTATCATACTCTGCCTGGTTATTGGTAGCAGCCCCTATGCACATTCCGTCGAGGTGGATCAACTCATGTGAAGGGGAATATAAGACCCATGCTGCAGAGGCCAGGTTTGGAGACCAACGGCTTGCTCCATCAACGAAGCCAATGTAATGAGGTGGGAGATGGTCCATCTGTGATCATGCAAAAATGATGAATGTAAGGTTGCGGTAAAAAAGTGAAAAACAAAAAGAAAGCAAACTATACAATACGGACCAATGGGGCCGCGGGTTTGATTAAGGATAAAAGCGTTTAAGATACAACCCATTACGAAGGTTGTGCAAAGGGTGGCCTTCGGAGTCAGTTAAAATGTATGCCCCATTTCCGAGGTAGGTCTGCACGATGTAAGGGCCTTGCCACATGGATTCAAACTTTCCTTTACCGGTCTTGTCATGGGCTTGGTCATAGGTGAGGACGAGGGCCCCTTCGTGGAAAGTTCGTGGGTGGACATGTTTGTCGTAACCAACTTTGGAGCGGTTCTTGGCATCTTCAATGGTTTGGAGGGTGGCGCGACGGTCTTCATCAGCTTGTTCCAATGATAGCAGACGTTGCTTGAGTGGGGAGGTGTCTGGGAGAAGCTCGATGGCGATGTGTAAGGTAGGTATCTGACACTCGATGGGGAGGACAAACTCTACACCATGAACTAAATGAAACGGGGTAAAACCGGTGGCGGTCTTGGTTGATGTACGGTAAGCCCATAATGCAGGGAAAAGCATGTGATGCCAGTTGGACTTATGCTGGTCAACAGTGCGTTGGAGGATGGTTTTTAAAATTTTGTTAATGGCCTCCACTTGGCCGTTCCCTTGGGGGTAGTAAGCAGAGGAATACTGATGTTCGAACTTCAGTAGAGTGGACAACTCATGCCAAATGGAATCTTCAAAATGTGAACCATGGTCTGAGACTAGCAGTTTGGGGACCCCGAATCGAGTGACAACATGGTTAAAAAAGAAACGGGCAGCAGTGTCGGCTTTACAATTGAAGGTGGGCATGGCTTCATCCCATTTGGTGAAGTAGTCGATGGCGACAATGATGTACTTATGGCCGTTTGCGGATTAGGGTTTACACTCCATGAAGTCGATGGCCCATTTGCAGAAGGGACCAACGATGATGACTGGGTGTAGCGGAGCGGGTGGTGTCCGAGCCTTAGGGGAAAAAAGTTGGCAATTATGGAAATGTTTGACTGCTGTGATGCAATCGATAAAGAGTGTAGGCCAGAAGTATCTGGCGCGGATGACCTTTTGGGCGGTGGCCATTCCAGAGAAATGTCCGCCGCAGGCGCCGCTATGACAATCATTGAGGACTTGTTCTGCTTCCTCGTGTGTAAGACAACGACGGAGAATGGTATCAACCCCTTGCCGGTAAAGGACATCAGCCAAGAGGAGATATCGAGAGGCCTGGTGACAGATACGATGGCATCCATCACGATTTATGTCGGGTCTAAACTTCTGTGTGCGAAGGTAGAGCAAAATATCACCGTACCAGGGGTCATCGGACGAGATGATGAACAAGTGATTGTCGGGTAACTCTTTGGATATTTGTGGGGATGTCAAAAGGGATGGGAGATCGGTAATGAGCTGGGCATGCGCGAGGGATTTAGTGCTCTTAGGGGTTGTAAAAGTTAGGTCATATTCTTGGAGGATAATTACCCATTTAGCAACGCGACCTTGCAGCAGTTGCCGGTTCAAGAGATAGACCATGGGGTTGGAGTTGGCGACCACTGTGGTATGACTGAGTAAAATGTAATGTCACAATTTTTGTACGGAAAAGACGACGGCAAGGGCCAACCTCTCTTCATACGGGTAACGTAGGGGTGGTCCAGATAAGGTTTGGCTGACATAATAAATGACATGCTCTTGGTGAGCAGCGTCTTCTTCAACCAGGACCCCTAACACGGCGTGGTCGGATGCCGAGACCTAAAGGATGAAGTCCTGAGAGAAATCTGGAGGGGAGATCAAAGGGGCTTGCGTGAGAGATTTTTTAAGAGCTTCGAATGTAGCTTGTGCCTGGTCATCCCAAACAAAGGGTATGTGGGTACGAAGCAGGCATAAGAAACCATGAACTGTGGTGGCATAATCAGGAACGAAGCGACAGAGAAAATTAGATTTCCCCTGCAAACTCTGGAGCTGCCGGAGCGTGTGTGGTGCGGGAAGGTCTATGATCGCTTGGACTTTGAGGGGATCGACAACAATTTCTTTATGGGAAACAATGAAACCCAACAACTGGCTTGCAGGAACGCAAAAGACACACTTGAGTGGGTTCAAGCAGATTTGATATTTGCGACAACGCAGAAAGACTTGTCGGAGGTCGTTAAGGTGGTCTGATCGTTTCCGGGAACGAGCTGTAAGATTGTCAAGATAGACTAGCAGGATGTGGACCAAGTCATGAAAACAATAGGTCATGGCCCGCTGGAAGGTAGCGCCAGCATTTTTAACACCGAAAGGCATGACACGATAGGAAAAGGTGCCCCATGGGGTGGTAAAGGCAGTCTTGTACTGATCTTCCTTGTGGATCTGAATCTGGTTGTATGCAGAGAAACCATCCATGAAGGATAGGACCTCATGGCCCGCACACGCATCGATGAGTTGGTTAATGAATGGCGTGGGGAAGTTGTCTTTGGGACATGCTTGGTTTAAATCGCGGAAGTCCGTACATACTCAGATGGTGCCTTTTTTCTTGTTAACGGGGACGGTGTTAGAAACCCAAGTGGTATATGCAATAGGATAAATGAATCCTGCTGTGCGAAGTTTCTCAATCTCTGCTTTAACGACGAGGAGCTTTGATGGGTGAATGGGGTGTTGTTTCTGGAGAACGGGGGGTACATCTGGCCATGTGTCAATGTGGTGCTCTATGATAGAGGGGTCAAGACCAGGCATTTCAGTATAGGACCAGGAAAAGACATCACATAACTCTTTGAAATTTTTTTTGTACTCTCCGATCTCATACTCTGTGTAGGAGGCTCCTAACGTAATGATTTCAGGACCACCAGCTGGGTCAGAGATATCAATGTGGATTGTGGGTGAGATATTGGCCATGTTACCTTCCTCGAAGGCGTCGGGGGCAGGAATGGGATCTTTAAACCAGTCGACTTTAGCGGGGAGGAAATATTTGGACTCAACCAAAAATTGGGTGGCTGTGGTGGAGGAGGAGGCCTCTAGGAGGAAATAGGAACGATGGTGCATATCCTCCTAGGGGTAATCAGGGGCAGTAAGAGCCTCTAGAATCTCCTCATCATTGTGGAAACTTTGGGTTGTCAAATCGGTTGACGAGGGAGTGGTAGTAGAAGAGATCATATAGATGGTATTAATCTCTCCGGTTGACGGGGATACTGGGGGGTGGATCTCCTCAATGGTGGGGGGAGCCGTCTCGAGGTCCAAGTTATTCATCTCGTAGAGGGCTGCTCTGTAATCTAGGAGATCTGGACAGTGATGTGAGTAATGGCCGTAAATACCGCATATTTCACAAGGGTGGTTGGTACATAGTGATTTATCACAAGGATTAGGGGTCGGGTCAAGTTGGACCACCGAGATGTTGGGGTCGTCGTCAAGCATTTGCATGTGCTCTTGTAATGCAGGTAATTGTGGACATTGATGGGTAGGATGGCCTAACTCATCACACAACGAGCATTTGGGAGGAGCATGAAACACGGGGGGGTTTTTAACCGTTTTGGGCGGGGGTACAACAGTGTATGGTTGTGGGCCTCTGCCCCCAATGTGCTTGATAAGAGGGGATGGATTAGTAGATGAGGAGGGGGGTAGTGACACCGGGAGGTGGTTGACTAGTAGTAGTGATGGGTTGCATCGGTTGTAGGACGACATTTGGTGTCGGAGGGGTAACGGGAGGCATGATGTACCATACAGGTAATCCTAAAGTTAAACCAGGGAGATTGAGAGTATCCATAACCGGGGCGCTTACTACTCCCGAAGGGGGGAATAGGAAGGGGATTGTATGGATGGGTGTGACACCAACATGAATAGGTACCAATGGTGGTTGAGGTAGCAAGGGTGGTTGATGGTTGGGTGTTGGTGGATTGTGGGAAAGGGTACATAAGTCAGATATTTCAGTCGCTGGTGACGGGGGTGGAATGGCTTGCAATGTTGAAGTCATCGAAGTATCTGAGTAAACTCCAGGTCCCACTGAGGAAACCAACGAGGTAGCTGCGCCACAAACAAGTTGTTCAACCATGGGGAGAACATTTTCGGGTGCAGCGAGGGCATTGGGATCATAATAGGTGAGTTGATCAACCTTGAACACGTGTCCGTCATGGGGGAACATCATGGTACGAAAAATGGATGAGGCAACCGCCCGCATGGCGTACATGTAACTGCGACCAAGTAAGAGGTTATAATCAAGTTAGGCGTTGATGACCTCTATGTCAATGAGCATGGTTTTACCAGCCAACTGGATGAGGACATTAGCTAAGAGACCTTGGGGTTGAGCCGAACGACCATCGTAGGCTCGCAACGTAGTAGTGGACTGCTGGAGAGTAGGGGATCCCAAATTCTGCCAAACGAATGTGGACATCACGCATGTGGAGGCACCTTCATCGATGATGCACCGATGGATGACAAGATTCCAAATGGATACAGAAACTTGGAACGCTAAAGTGGAAGGCAGGCGTGGTTCGGATTGGTCCAAATCGAAAGCCATCATTCGTGAATCATTTGGGTCAATAGCACCAATGGCTGAGAGCAAAGTCTTGCGCTGTGTAGGGCAGTTTTTTAAGACCTCTAACGTAGACATGGCTGCGGGGGACTGGGCTAAGTCATCTACAATGTTGTAATTAGACGCAGCGCGAGCATTGGGGTTATTGTTGATGCAGCAAAGTGGAAAGCGAGGGGCTTTGGAGGCGCCATCTTGTGGAGCCGGAGGTATTCGTAATGACTGATCAGTGGGATGAGCGTTGTTGTTCTTGTAGGTGGGAGGGGCTTCAGGGGTGGAGCCATATTGGTTTCGACGGGTTTGAAGGTTGACATCGACGGATGACATCATTAACAAGTGATGGGTACATGAGTCTAACATGGGTTGATCAGGAGCGGCATAAGTGATTTGCTGTTGTGGTGGCGTGTTTCCTTGAGGGGGAGCTAACGGCTGAGTGTTCACTACGCCTTGCGTGGGCAAAGGGTTTTGTAACACCAAGGGTTGATTCTGAGGTGGTGGGGGGTTGGGCGGCGCCTGAGGAGCCGCGTGCCCTTGGCAGTGGGCATCATCAGTCCAGAGTTGTTGAGCCCGTTCCAAATGTGGGCAAGCGTGTGTGTAATGGCCATAGACCCCACAAATAGAACAAGGATGGTTTGTTCGCAAATTAGGATTTTTGGCTTGCTTGGGCAGCCGTTCAGGGTTCTAGGTTGTAGGTGCCGCGTTATTATTGTTCGAAGGATTGGGAGGTTGACCGCCTTGGTCTGGAGGGGGGTTGTTCTCACGGTTACGACCTTTGCCGCGGTTTTGCTGGCCTTGTTGGTGTTGGTTATTTTGGTTCTGCTGCGGATCTTGTTGGGCATACACTTGCCCTTGGGCAGCAGGTGGGTTTTGGGGTTGTGCAGGTGCGGGAGCAGGCTGCGGTGGATAATAAGTAGGTGTAGGCGGTGCAGGTGCTGAACCTTGTGGGGGTTGCTGATACGTCTGTGCGATGGGTTGGGGGTTTGCTGTAGGTGCTGCCTGTGGCTGGTAATAAGTAGGTAGGGCTTGAGAGGACATAGGAGCTGGTGCAGCCTGCGGGTGGTAATATGGCTGTGGTGCGATTGGGGGGGCATAAGCGGGGGATGCATGACCAAAGAACTGAGGTGGACATGAGGGTCCGTGGGAATGATGATGATGTTCCATGGGAGCATACGAATTGGTTGCTCCAGAATGGGATGTAGCCCGTGAAAGGTCGGGGCTAGGGCTAGGACGTGATATGGAAAAGGGCTGGTTATGCGAGTCAATGCGGCCAATGATGCCATTTGCGGCATGGGATTCCCCCGGTGCATCGTGTCGGGAGGAATCACCGCGGGGGGCGTCAGGTATGATGGAATAGAGATAACCAGACTGGGCGTAAATAAGGTCAAATTACTGGGCTTTGAGGATGGCCTCTTCTTCGGACTAGGGTCGCTCGGATGCCACATCCTTGGCAATGACAGGAAGGAGAGATTTTAGAAACCAATCTAAGAAGATACGGTCATCTAACTTGATTTTGCAGAGGCTTCGGCGTCGACACCACTCATGAATGTGGTCAGTGATGTGGGTAGCTGTGTTCTGTCTGCAAGACAATAGGATCTCAACTCCCGCGTCATAGCGGACAAGTAACTGAAAGAACTGCAGGAAGGTCGAGGCGAGGAAGGTAAAGGTGGCATGGGTCCCATGGGGCTGCTCGATGTACCACTTAGCTGCAAAGCCAGAGAGGGTGCGCTGTAACAGATGGAGTCAGACAGAGTCATCCACTATGGAGTTGGAGGAACACCATAGATGGAAGGACATAATGTGGTTCTGGGGGTCTTCACCTGCCTTGCCCTCAAACCTAGGGATGTCTGATGGGAGTTTGGTAGGCATGTGCGGCCACACAGGGTCGTGTCTGATGGGAGTTTGGTAGGCATGTGCGGCCACGCAGGGTCGTGTCTGATGGGATCGTTAGTCAGTTTGGCTAGGTCAGGAAGGTTGAGACTAGCCATGAATGGAAAACTAGTAGAAGGATGTGACATACTGGTGGTTGTGACCACGTTGGGGCCAATGCCCCTAAGTGGAGGGGTTGGGTTCAGGTTGGGGATGTTGCCCCCAGGTGGGGGAACGAAGGTGGTATGGGACGGTCCTGCACCACCAAGGGTAGTGTGAGTCACTGGTGGAGTTGGGATGGATATGGTAGCTACTGGAATGGGTATAGTGATCGGAATGGTGGATGTGGGCCCCATCGAGGGCATACCCAAAGCGGGTGTGATAGCTGGGCTGGTGGTGGATGTTCCACCAGTGGTTCCTACAAATAAAGGGTTGGAAGTCATGCCAGCCATGGGGCTGGTTGGTGCAGTGTAAGTGGGGTTCTCGGACTCTGCCTCAGAATCAGAGGTAAACTAAGGGGCGTCAAGGCTGGGGGACGGAGCTCTACGTCGTCGACGAGTGGAGTCGAGTGATGAAGCTCTTCATCTATGATGAGTGATGTCAAGTGAACTGTGCCGCGGGGGCTCACCTCGGAGTCGCCGAGAATGTCTCGGGGACTCAATGGTGACAGATGGTGTCAAGTATCTGGGGGGTTGTGTCGAGTGAAAAACAACTCAAAAACCCTAATGCAACCGAGTGTGCAGAAGGAGAGAGCAAAAAGACGGCACTCAGGACAACAAACAGCTCAAAACACTCACTGCAACAGCTGTGCTACAATAAGTGGAGCGTCAACAATAATGGTCAGAATACAACCAAGCAGCAAGTTTCCTAAAAAATAAAAATAGTGGACTGGCTAGACCAAAGGGAGGTAAGGGAGCATGCAAGCACCTAGCTAAATAGTATTCTGACTCAACCAGACATATCCTCTGCAAGGTGATGAAATCCAAGTCAGACAATATGGATAGTAGAGCCAAGTGGCTAAAGATATCCCCCTACCGGGAGGGACACCGGGTAGTCAATCCTAGAAGAAAGACAACTAAGATACCCTGTTCATGACACGTCCAGAAAAGGTGAATCTGCAGTTTGGTTCTATCGTTGCTGTACCCCCATACGGGTGGTACACCGAGAACTACGAAAGGTATCCTTCGGTTACTGAATGGATTGCGAGAGGCCCTCTGATAAACTGGTTGTGACCGTGCCAAAATATACTAGGGGATTTTGGTTCCCTAATGGACAATAACTATGTCTCAAGTGTAAGCGACCGAGGGGTGTTATTTGGATGCCTATCCCCCCAACCCTACCTAACTACAATATTCTTATGTGTTCCCCAAGTGGGGTTAGAATGTTGGTTGTGTTAAGTAGTATTTTAGGGCTCACTTGAATTAGGTGACAGAGTGTGTGCGTGTGAGATAATGAACCCAAGTAAAAGTGCCACGGGGTGGGCAACTTTCTAACTAATAATAACAATGCAGAAATTAAAATTTGAAATGCAAAATTTTCTCTTTCAATTGAAATGCTTAAATTAAAAAAAAAAAAAAAACTCTGTCAAGGGAAGAGAAAGCAAACTGCAGAAAAAAGGTTGTAGGTAAGTATGGCTGCAGGTAGGATAGGTGGCTGTGCAGGTGCAGAAAATATTGCAGCAAAGTGCTGGGTTCAAACAGGAAAAAAATACAGAAAACAAATCGCGGGTTTGTGGCGAAACTGCGCGGTCAGATCGCGGGAAACAGGCTGACAGCCACGGGCGGATTGCAAGAAAAAGGCTAAAGGCCGCGGGTGGATCGCAGGAAAATGGCCGAATGCCGCGGGTGGATAGCAGGAAAATGGCTAATGGCCACGGTCGGATCGCAGGGAACAGGTTAATAGCCGCGGTCGGATCGCAGGAAACATGGGTAATCGCTGCGGGCGGATCGCAGGAAAATGGCTGAAAGCCGTGGGCGGATTGCAGGGAACAGGTTAATAGCCGCAGTCGGATCGCAGGAAACAGGCTGAGAGTCGTGGTCAAATCGCAGGAAACAGACTGAAAGCTGCGGGGAGATCGCAGGAAACAGTATGAGAGCTACGGTCGGATCGCAGGTAACATTCTGGAAGCCGCAGTCGGATCGCAACTGTGGGGAAAAAAGACATGATTTACGGCAGCAAACCCAACTACCGAAAGGGACAGCCGAAAGGGGAAAACAGAAAAATATTGCAGAAAACTAAAAACTTCTAAAAATTATAACCAGAAATGCAAAGGAACACTAGGGGAGTTGCCAAAACTGTAGCTAAGGTTTTCACCCTAGCTTGTGCAAATGGGCACCTACTAAGGAGAAGGGACTCCTTAGTAGCAGTTCAGTAAAAATGGTAAAAACAAGACAGTAAATAAAACAGTAAACTACTCTAAGCATGTGCATAAAAAGAAATGACAAGATAATAAAAAATGGTTTTTGTATTGATTTTACCTCAAATGTGAGGTTGGTGGAGCCTTTGCAGTAGTCCAGGAGGGTTGCTTCCAAGCTCCAGTGTTGTTCCTTCTCCTTCTCCAAAGTGTTTTGGATATGTGCCAAAAGGGGCACTCAAATGTGAAATTAGCTCAAAAGGGTGAGCTAGGGTTTCAGGAGTGATTTTGGCAGAGTGAGGATAGGGAAGATTGTGGATGTGAAATGGGGAGCCTCCATCACCTATTTATAGGTTTTTAGTGGTGGAGTGTTGACCCATGGTTTTGGGCACCATATGGTTTAGGTCAGCTATATAGGGTTTTTGCTTCCTTTTTTCCCTCTTTTTTGTATTTTTTATTCCCTTTTAGAGGGTTTTTGCTATTTTTGGAGGAATTTACATTATTTTGGGGAAAAAAGGGGGGGTTTTGGCCTTTTGGAGGCTTTTTAATGATTTTTTGGCCTTTTGGAGGCTTTTTAATGGGTTTTTAAGGTTTTGGAGGCAAATATGGTAGGAAATATGGACAAATGAGTCATGTAATGAAGGAGATGAGGTAGTGAGCACTTTTTGGGTGTTAATAGTTTGCAAATACCCTCATTTAACCATTGTTTTTGTGCAAGGATTGTTAAGCTTGTAGGTAGCCTTACTTGGAGAGGAGAAGGAGCTTTCTTTCATACTTCTCATCTTAAAGTTCTTTCAAGGACAAACACCCTCTACATTCCACAAAAAGCACAGAAATTTCAAGCTTCTTCATTCTAGTTTATGGGATTCTTCACCTTCTTTCTCTTAAACTAAAATCTATTTTCTAGTTACTCGGTTATTGGTTCCTCATATTATAACAAGTATATATCATATTTAGAGCTGCATTCATAACATTAGTTTTTATTGAAAAGATATAGATTTAAAGTGCTTTACTTCATTCATAATCTTAAAGCTTAGATCTATGGTTTTAGTACTTGAATTTGCAAATTTTCTAATATTTTTCCAAGTACTAAGTAGTGTTAGATTTTTATTTTAGATTTATTTAAACCACTAAAATTTTAAAAACTTTAGATTGCTGTTTTTTTTTTCATTTATATATAGGTTAAGTGGAAGTGCTGTCGAAAATTTCAAGATTTAAGCCTTCCAAATCGCCTCCTCAAAGCCCTCTCCAAAAATGGCATTTTTCCATCTCTTTTTTGTAACCTCTTTCATCCAAACTTATAAGGATAAAGAGGCCTTATTTAATCATTGTAAAAATCCATTAATAAAAGAATCAAGTGGGCTACATAGATCCCCTTCCCCCACTGCGGGAACCTGTATCGCCTCCTTTTTTGGTGTGACTTTCCCTTTTTACTTTGTTTTTCAATACTAACCCTTAGAGTAGTTTTCTTTTTTTTGCAAGTTAGTTTAGCTTCATTTGTGCAAGAATAATTTAGTTAGTTTCAATTTTTTTTAGTTAATTCACATTTATTTTGCAAGTAAATAAGCGAACTTGACTCGTTTCCATGAAGTATGCTCTCGCCACCACCTAAAGGCTTTCCTGATTAATGGTGGATGATTAGAAAGTTGACACATACTCAGTAGTAATTAGTACAATACTTTTTGCTTCATTTAATTTATTTTATTTGCACTTACAATATCATTTTCTTTCAAAATTGGAATTAATATGTGCATTACCCCCAAGTATGCTCTTGTGCATTGCAGACTAGTTTAGGCTAGTTTGATCTTTGGAACAACCAGAAAGGGATCTTGCATTTCATAACTTTTCACATCTAATTAACAACACAATTTTAATAAAAAACAACTCCCCAAATTTGGCATCATGATATTTACCTTATGTGGGCAAAGTTTGCAAAGAAAGCAGGAACAACTAGATAGTGACCATGGGGTCCCGTCAGGCTACACCCTCGATTGGTGTAGTGTTGGACACACCCTTGCGACTCCGATATAGCCCAAATTTTCTTCTGTAGAACCACATTGGGAAAAGTCCGGACATATTCCACGTACCTTACAAGTATATTGGAACCCCCTTCCCGTAATCCACTCATCGTAATAATTCTAAAAATTACCAAGATACAATTGCAAAACCTTTCTCTTTCAACAACATTATTTGACTCCATCATCATTAATCTAATTTACAACAATACTATTTGCTTTCAGTCATTTCCTTGTTGTGAATGTTATATTTTATATGCTGTGGAACAAATTCATATCTTTTTCACTTGTCTTGTTTCAGTATTAAATCTAAAAACTCCTAAATAACTTACTCCCATTTTAACATCTAAGAACTAAAAATCCTTAGTAAATTTTCTTAGGGTTTACCCCCCTTGGCTTCATTTTGAGTTAGTCAAAACAAAGGAGTCAAGATCAAGTGAAAGTAATTGACTCAAGACTTTCCCCCAAGGACACATCAAGGGGCTTGAAGATTTCTGCCACATTACCTAGGTGTGTATCAGGCGGCAACAATGTCTCTTTTAGAAAAGTCTAGTGAGATGTCCTTGGATGGATCTGAAAATAATATAATGACACCATCATTTCTTTCACCAAAATGCTCTCTTGAGCTTGGAATACATAATTTATCTTCTTTATAGAGTTGACTACAAAAGATCTTTCCAGAGGGCTATGAAACCCGTGTATTGTTTATGGAATGAGTTGGAATAGTGTGGGGAGGAATATCATAGCTAATTTCATGAGAGCCAATACAAGAAAAGAGCCATTGTTAAGGCATATTAGAAATTTCTTGACAAATAGAGACTGGACTACGTGCAAATGATAAACAAAATGATTTCCCAAGCATCACCAACTAACTGTAGGGCATCAATGAGACATTCAACCAATAGTGGTGTTGGAACCTTGGATTCTATTGGGATAGGTACATATATATGCAACAAAAGCATGACCAGAAAATGGTGGGTGGGTTTTATGGTAATACAAAGGATAAAAAATGCTGCCACTAAGAAAGGAACAACTACTTAGAGCAAACATTGTGAGGGAATATTACTGATTTAAGGGAAGATCCAACTTATAGATGCAAAAGACTAAGTTGATGATGATCACGTCTGAGGATGCATGGAGAGGGAAAAAAGGTTGACAACTACAAGAGAAATTGAACTGATAAGCACGAATATGTTGTGGCAAGAGAAATTGACAATGATCTAGAACCTGGATATATGTGGGAAAAAATTGCTAAAAGAGAATTTGGAGCTTGTGGTCTGTCGTTAAACATGTTGGATTCTTCCTAATGAGATGTTCCTCGATTTTTAACCCATCAAAAACCCTATCTTGTTGTGGTGATAAGTGGCATAAGTAACTCTAGATTGTGAGACTACTGCCCTATCCATTGAAAACCCAAATCATAGTTTGTATGTGTGTTGTGTATTGGGTTGTTATCACAGATTATGTATAGGGATTTATCCCTTATTTTTTCTAGAGCGGACCAAATTTTGACCAAATATTTATAGTGAGCATTAGAGACATATCATGTATGATTGATGGATTGATATTATTATGAGATCACAGCAGGATTAGATATTGTGGGCAAGGCCTTTGAGCAGGGATTCAGGTCATTTGTTGATCCTCTTATGTGATTCCCTGCTATACATTTTGGAACCTTTGTACAGTGTTCTGCTACACTATTGGACATTGATTTTGGATCCCAGTCTTAAGATATTCTCATATGTTCCTATGATGTTCATCCTACAACTTCAATGGTGGGTTAGGTATTTTCCTAGAGGTTTTTATTTGGATTATTATGACTTTTATTGATAAGATGAGGAGTAGTAGGAATTATTCTACACTTATGATCATCCAGTATATATTGTGAGTATGATAGCTTGTGTAAATATGGTAGGGAGTATTAGTTTTGGTTTTATACAAATATATTTCTTTGGCATGGTCTCCAATGTATTATATGAATGAAAACCTCTTCCTTGGTTCCATACTTGGCATTATCCACCATCCATTCATTCACCATTTTACAAAATCTCGTTGATCTAGATATGACTAAGTAACTCAAGGACCCTCCCCTCTGTGACCTCTTTATTAGGACGTCCTCCATGTATTTCCCCGGTGTCTTGGATTTGGTGTGTGTGGCAAATATTTTTGACCCTATGATCTCTTTCTTCTTGTAAATTCTTATGGATTGAGTGTGAGCTAAAGTTGGCCTAGTCACCAGAAGTGTATCCCTGAGGTTTGAAACAAGTTTATCCTTGAGGGTAGGTGGTCCTTGAATTAAGAGGTACTTCCTATTTGATTTGAACAATCATTATTGTGGAAACTCTATCACAATTATGGACAGTGGCTGGTGGCGAAGCTAAGGCATTTCATAACTAGTGCCTGGAAAGGAAATCCAGGGCCAATACCTTTTAGTCATTATCTAACTAAAGGATTGCAAATAAAGAATGTACTTCAAAGAAATATAAAAAAAAACAGAAATAAAAGGAATCAAAGAGAAAAATGAAATTGAAAAGAAAAATGTGAAAGTGAAATTCAAAGAAGTGCTTGCTAAAGCCAAGGGGATACCTTCTATCACATCATCCATATGTGAACACTCGGTTCCCTAGTATTTTCCAAACTAACAACTGTCAAAAAGACTTTCCCTGTCCCTTGTATCCAAGAGTGACTCAAGTCTTCCAATGATCAATCCTCCATGTAACTATCCCATTGACTATTGACCATCAATTTCACCCTAGGAGGGAGGCTGGTCTTTGAAATGCATTGTGATGGTTACACTAGAGGTGGACATGTATATAATACTTTTACTTCTGATCATTACTTTCTTATGCATGTGTGCTATATGTGTTTTGTACTAAGTGTCAAATGGTGATCACTTGTGGATGATAAGCCCTTATATTTTAGTTGCTTGTCAATATTTGTCATGATTAAGTGTTTTTCATCCTCTAGAGGCTTAGTATATGGTCTATACATCCGTTTGCACATTGGTCAAATTTTGACCAAATTTGAATTTTTGATGGGACATTCATGTAGGCATCATTCATCACGTTTCAACCTTTCAAGTCCAATTGGACCCCTCCAAATAGCATTGCAACAATATTTGACTAATTGGCTAATTATGGAATTATTTTCCTAAGTTCAGAATTTTATCCTAAGTTCAAATTTAGTTATTTGTGGCTAATTTAAAAAGACATATTGCACATTGGAATTTGGCATGAATTTGAACCACATTGTGGTTCTGAGGTTCAAGGAATTCATCCGTGGAATTAGATTTTCATTTTGGGCAAAGGAAGACAAGCATCTATATACTATTGCATTATTAAATTTTATAATAAGGTCCAATTTAAAAAATGACTAAGGTTTATTATGTATAGCAGTGGGATTGTAGAAAGGAAAAGTGGTGACATGGGTAATCTTGAAATATGTTCCTAGACACATTTCTATCATTTCCTTGACACAACATGTTCTTGCTTGATTTTAGGCATGGCTCATTAGTGGTGGTGGGGGGGGGGGAGCATATCTCTTCATTGGGGCGAATTTGATCAAATCGACCAAACTAAAAGCATCTACATCAAGTTATAACTCAAAAAATATGTAAGGGGGACCCCCTAATGATCCCCCCTTGTCTCCTAGGCATATAACTTTCCAAAAAGATGTATTTTTGTGTTGTAAAAATGGGTTGTAAGAGAGAATTCGCCCCCCCTCTATTTTCAATTTGTTAGAAATTCATAAATGAGAAATTATCTCATCCGTTGATCTATTTTACTCATCTTGTAATCTCAGACATTTATAATTTTGGCTAGGTATTTTTCTCACTCTCACCCTATAAAAGAGAGTGAGCCACCCTTTGTAAGGGAATTTTTTCCATTTCAACAGAAATACATAACCAGATTTTTGAGATCTTCTTCTTGTTTATTTCTGAGAGTATTGTTGATTGAATCTTGCTCTTTCCATCCTCTACAACTCATGTAATCTTAGTTATATCAGTTTGGGCAATTTTTATGGTGTGTTTTATGTAGGCAGAGAAGAACAAATGTGCCCCAAGCGCCCTGGTCATCTCCGCTAGAGGGAGGTTTTGCTTATGAGTTTGATTTAGCTAGTTCTCATCATTTTTCTTGCCTCTCCCTCTCTATGTTATTTCAATTTGTAGTGGTAGATCGGTTTGGCAATCTATTGCTAATTCTGGTTCTTGTATTACAGGCTAGAGATCCTTGGAAAACAAGTGTGCCTTAGATAGTAAAGGAGAATTTTCTGGATTGAGAAGTATATTAGTTGCTGCTAGGAAGGGGTGGGCGACTTCATAAACCAGCGAAACCAGATAATAGGTTGTATCTTTCTATTTTAACTCTGTGGAATACCACTAGTCTCTTAATTCACATTGTTCTCTCTATTATGATTGCATGTTGGGGGGTTTTAAATTATTTTCATGGTTGTAGATTTCATTATCTTTCGAGGGTTTGTTTGTTAGTGAAGACTTGTGGTTAGTGAATCCATATCGGCCCCTAGGATAGGCACTACTCTCTAAAATAAATTTTCAGCCATTTGGGTATGTTGTTCTCCCAATTTCATGCATGTTTAGTGCATTGTCCTATAGAGCATACATCTGAATTTTACAAGGCAGAAGGCTATATTTTGTGTCAAAGTGGTCCTCAACTCATACCAACCCCTTAAATCTATCAATAATCATCTTATTTGAGCTTTGTATTGTATCATAATTTCAAGTTTTTTATTTTTATTTTTTTATTATACGAGTTGGTTCATTTACCTTGTCACCAACTTAGTAAGGCACATGTTATTCTCTACACTTAGAATTTATCTTTAGGCTACCCCAATTTCATTTACGTAGTGAAATCCTCATAACATTCAAATTCGATCAAGTCTAGTAATTTTGATGTGTCTTACCTCTACTCAAGTGACCTGTTCTTTTCTCTTTTGACATCTTTTGTGTTTCTTGTGTTACTTCTTAGGGTTTCACTTTCACATTTATAAGTCCTTAGTCAAACCCCAAGTAATTCCCCCAAAGTACTAAATCCATTATTTGTTATAATTTTCCAAGTGCCCCGTTCCCTTTTAAAATCGTTCCCTAAACTACTGTGTGAAATTTGGTTCTACCAACAAGTGGTCGAGAAAGCTGGACTGGGGACACCTCCCGTGGCTAGTCTGGGTTTTCCCTTAGTAGGTCCTAGAATACTAAAGAGAGAGAACCTTGCCTGACATGACACTTTGGGATAAAGTCCCGAGGTTTCACAGGTTTGGAAGTCATTACTGTTTTCCAATATAGAGACCACCACATTTTGTGACAAAATTTTTGGCGTTGTTGTTGGGGAGGTAGAAACTACCCTGGTTAATCATAGTGAATCTATCCTTACTAACTTGTCTAGTTATTTATCATCCCACACTTTTGTTTTGTTTTGGGTGGCATGTTTTGTTTGATTCATTAATGTCCTTGCCATTTTATGGTTCTATCAAGTTTTGACATCTCTATCTCCTTTGCTTCTAACGATATCCATTTTGGTGAAGCTCTATTCCCTTCACCTGGTGACTACAATCCACAAATCCACTGGTGATTGACCCCATCATACCTATAACCCATGGATTTTTTTAATGTATGTGATGGTTTACATTCAAGATCCTTAAAATATTATCTCTAGCAATCATGGCTAGTTCTAACCGACCAAGGGCTTTTCGCCCAAAAAGAGTTTCTTCTTTTGACTTCTCTAAGATCATTGGGTATCCTCATGTAGCTCCTAACCAAGCACATGAAAGGTTTCCTATATTCAGTGAAAATTATGAGACATCTGCTGAAGAACACCTTAAACTCTTTTTGGAAGTTGTAATGAACTACATATAACCCACGAGGATGTATGCATGAAATTGTTGGTTGCAACATTGCATGAAATTTCCCATGACTGGTTTATGGACTTAGAAACAAGTAACATAATTGGGTATAATATGTTTGAGCAAAGGTTCCTAGAAGAATGGGGAATTAGGTATGATGGCATGGAATTCTTGAGCCAATTATGAAAATACAAAAGTAAGATAATGAGACGGTTAAGAATTTCAATAAAAGATTTGATGAGAGTCTTGAAAGAATCCTAAAATTCATTAGACCTAAAATCCTTGCCATCATAGTCTACTACTTGGATTCTTTTAAGGGAACCCTTGGCTTCATGCTAAAGGAAAAGAGCCTTGTGAACCTCATACATGCGTAGTATGAAGCCAAGCAAATTGAAATGAAAGCATATTTCTCTAACAAAATGAATCTTCCCAAATACTCAAGGGGATCTTGTTCAAAATATGAAATTGAAACATGGGAGGAGAGCATAGAATATCAAATCCAAGACCAAAGTTTTCCCTCTCATGATCCTATGGTGAATTGATAAATATTTTAAGTATTTTAACTAAGAAGGTAGACAAACTAAAGGGACTCCATGAAAGACAAAGTTTCCCAAAGGCTCGTGATGAATTTGAGTATCCCTACAACAATGATGATGAAGATGAAACTCATAGCCAATATTCAGAAGATTTCTTAGAAGGCCAAGGAGTGCCCCCTTTTGGACATTTATCAATGTTGGACCATTGTTTGGATAGTCCTAAATATAATTCAATCCTTGAACCTGATATTATGAAGGACGAGTATGCAAAGCACAATTATGAATACATTGATGGGATACTTGATTTTTCATCCAATGACTCTTCAGAAGAGATATCCGATATCGAAAATTTCTTGGTGATAATTTGATCAAATAATCCAAAATAAAAGAATCTAAATCAAGTTATAACTTAAAAAATATGCAATGGGAGACCCCCTAATGATCCCCCCATTCTCCTAGGCATCTAAATTTCCAAAAAGATATATTTTCATCTTGTAAAAATGGGTTGTAAGAGGCAATTCACCCCTGTCTATTTTTCATTTTGTTAGAAATTTGTAAATTAGAAATTATCTCATCTATTGATATGTTGTTCTCATCTTATAATCTCAGCCATTCATCATTTTTGGTTACGGATTTTTCTCACTCTCACTCCATAAAATAGAGTGAGCCACCATTTGTAAGGGACTTTTTCCCATATCAATAGAAATACACAACCAGATTTTTGAGATCTTCTTCTTGTCTATTTTCGAGGGTATTGTTGATTGAATCTTGCTCTTACCATCCTTTACAACTCATGTAAACTTAGTTATATTAGTTTGGGCAATTTTTTATGGTGTGTTTTATGCAGGTGGAGAAGAAAAAATGCACCCTAGTCATCTCATCTAGAAGGGGGGTTTCGCTTTTGAGTTTGATTTAACTTGTTCTCATAATTTTTCTTGCCTCTCCCTCTCTACTACTTGCATGTTATTTCAATTTGTAGTGCCAGATCGGTTTGGAAATCTCTTGCTAATTCCGGTTCTTTTATTATAGGATGGACATCCTTAGTAAACAAGTGTGTCCTAGTTGGTAAAGGAGAATCTTTCGGACTGAGAAGTATATTAGTTGCTGCTAGGAAGGGGTGGGTGACTTCATCAACCACCTAAACCAGGTAATAGGTTCTCTCTTTCTATTTTAACTTTGTTGGAATTCCACTAGTCACTTAATTTACACGGCGTTCTCTCTATTGTGATTGCATGTTGGGGAGTTCTAAATTATTTTCATGGTTGTAGCTTTCATTATCTTTTGGGGGTTTGTTTGTTATTAAAGGATTGTTGTTAGTGACTAAAATAAATGTCTTTAAAATAAATTTTCATCCAATTGGGTATATTTTTGTCCCCCTTTCATGCATGTTTAGCACATTGTTTTGTAGAGTATAGATATTAATTTTACATGGAAGCAAGATATATTTTGTGTCAAAGTGGTCCTCAACTCATAATAGCCCCTTAAATCTACCCATAAACATCATATTTGGGATTTGTATTGTGTCATAAATTCAAGCTCTATTTATTATAGGAGCTGGTTCATTTACCTTGACACTAACATAGTAATGCACCTTGTTTCAAGACACTTCGTCTATGCAGAAAAAGGAAAAATCTCTCTAGTTTAAACGATGTAGATATAGAACAAAACACAACAGAACATATAAACTTTCCTAGATTAATCAAATTACAAAGAGTGCAAAAGAATTTCTTACCTTGCAACCGTAGTGATGTCTCCTTGATTGATGTAGCTTTCGATCCTCAACTGCAAAATAATATACAACAAACAAGTGGAAACACACAAACAATAATAATATGTAGTATTGATTAATCTAAACTAGTGGTCAAGGAAACTAATTCTAAAGATTTGATGCAAACAATCTTTATGGAAAGAGTATATATTACTGTAATAAAACAAGTACAAAGGGAGAGATTACAACCACTCCCTGACGTCACAACTTATTCCAACTAGCCTTTTGCCTCAAAGATCCAACCCTACTTCTACTAGAGAAAGGAACCTTAGCTCTAAGGAAATTTCAGCAGCACTTGGATACTCTCTTCTTCCTCCTCCCATTCCATGAAGGCAAGCTTGCATTTATAGGTCAAAGAAGATAGAATAGGTTGAGGATTTGATGGGGAAGACTAAGGGATCATCCCAAGGATTTAGGGGATTGACTGCCACCTTCACTGATTTGTTGGGATAGGCCTCCACAAAGGGATTTGTTCTAGAAGGTGCTCAAAGCTTCTCTTTTTCTTCTTTAATTGACAATGATGCACCTTTCTA
Source organism: Larix kaempferi (assembly GCA_027924585.1). NCBI lineage: Eukaryota > Viridiplantae > Streptophyta > Pinopsida > Pinales > Pinaceae > Larix > Larix kaempferi. The sequence goes on along the minus strand of BSBM01000490.1, from coordinate 6,090,032 downwards.
ACTAGCAACCTGTGTCAGAGAGGGGGGTGACGCATGTTGACTGAAGGAAATCAGGTTCAACGACGCAATTTGTCAATATGCAGACTGCATTGTCAAGTGTACAACGCGTATTGTAAAGGGGCAAGGTGCGTCGGCCTTCCAAAACTAGGAAACTGAAATTCAAAAAACCCTTCCTAAGTCATTTGGCACTTGGTACTTCATGGATTATGGTTAAATCAAGGATACACATGTCATTATCATGGTTATGACAAGATTTTGGTGTAAAATACCTTCTATTCTATGCACTTAGACTTTATCTTGAGGCTGCCCCTATTTCGCTTACATAGTCAAATCTCCATAGAAATCACATTCAATCAAGTCTAGTAATTTGGGTGTGTCTTACCTCTACTCAAGTGACCTGTGCTTTTCTCTTTTGACATTTTTTTATGTTTCTTGTGCTGCTTCTTCCGGTTTCATTTTCACATTTATAAATCCTTAGTCAAAACCCAAGTAAGTCCCCCCAATTTACTAAATCCATTACCTGTTAGATTTTTCCAAGAGCCACGTTCCCTTTTAAATCTGGTGCCTCAACTATTTAGTGAAAGTTGGTTCTACCTGCAAGTGGCCAGGAAAGTTGGACTAGAGACTTCTACCTAGCTATTTTGGGTTTTCACTCACTAGTTCCAGAAATCCTAAAGAGAGAGGACCATGCACGGCATGATACTTTGGGGCATAGTTCTAAGGTTTCATAGGTTTGGAAGTCATTACTCTCTTCTTGTAATATAGATACCACAACATTTTGTGACAACATTTTTGGCGGAGTTGCCGGGGAGACAAAGACTACCTTGGTTAATCATAGTGAACCTATCCTTGCTACCTTGTCTATTCATTTATCATCCTACACTTTTGTTTTGGGTGGGATATTTTGTTTTTTTCATTGATTTGCTTGCCATATTTTGGTTATATCATGTTTTGACATCTCTATCTACCTTGCTTATAACGACATCCATTTTGATGAAGCTCTATTTCATTCACATGGCGACTCCACTTTGCAAATCCACTAGTGACGAAACCCGCCATACCTATAACCCATGGATTTTATTAATGTATGTGATGGTTTACATTTGAGCTCCTAAAAATCTTAGCTCTAACACTCATGGCTAGTTGCAATTGTTAATTTTTTTATCTTTAATTCAAAAACACAATAGTACTTGAAATCAAAGAAAAATCATACACATAATAAATCACATTCGATACATGAATTTACCATGAGGAAACCCTCTATGACTTGAGGGAGAAAACCCCAGCAAAACCTTTCTTAGTATATAATGTCTTTTACATCAAGCACCCACGGTGCAATTTACAAAGCGAGAGGGATAGATAAATAAGAGAGACTAAGAATAATAATTCTCCAATCAATCAACTCGCCAATATTGGTCACATGTACAAATTTACTTCATAGGAATTCGCTCCAACCTTGGAGACATCAATCTTGCATGGAGAAGTTCCCCCCACTTCTCATGCAATACAATTAACTCACTGTATTGACTTCAGGATGAAATCATCCCTTAACTGAAAGCTTTCCCACTTAGTTAGGTGGCTAACTTAAGTGTCGTCATGCAAGTGTCACAAATCAAGTGTCGTAGTTTAGTTAAGCACAAGTGTCGTCTTTTAGTTTAACATAAGTGTCATCATGCAAAAACACTTAGTTAACTAGATCTTCTTCGTTATCACTTAGTTAACTCTCTTAATTGAAATCTTTCTTGTTAACCTCACTCTAGTGAACAATTTGAGTTCTCCTTTGATTGACTGAAGTCTTCTTTGTTAATATCACTAAATTTTAACAATTCAAATTCTTTCTAAAGTATTTATGTGCAATTCGAATTCTCTCATATCTTATCTCATCTTATCTGCATGGTCCACATGTGCCATTTGTAATATCTCGATTTTGACCCCATTGCATTAAAATGTAAATGATGTAATATTGTTATAAAATCGTGGTGAGGAGATCAAGGCCAAGGCACCACCATCGATTTAGTGATGCATATGGTTGCGTGCTAGCCAGGCACAATGGAATTGCAAATATCATGTAAATATGCATTTTAATAAAATACCCACAACTAGCTATGTAATGCAATGCAACAAGAGATGGGGGCATGATTTTTACAAGGAATTGGGAGGGAAATATTCAAACCCTTGGAGCCAATCAAGTCAAGCCAAGTGTCAATGAGGGAACCCATGAACCCTCAACTACCCATGTTGACTTTTGTACCCAATCATTTATTTCTTCCAATAGTTGGTTGAGGTAGTTAATGCCTTGGGAAATGGAGAGGTATGGCTGTCCAAATTTGGGTATGGGAAAGCCATCAGTTTTGGGGAAAAACATGTTTGACTTCCTGGGTAAGAAAGGAGCCATGAAATTGCACCCCAAGCCATTATTCATGGAGGATTTTTTCTCTCCCACGAGTTCTGGGCTAGCTGGGGCCTTTTCCCTCATGTTTTCCCTGAGTTTACCCTCATTTTCCACAACTGGGAGGTCATTTTTTCCCTCTGAACGTCCACATACCTGTCGAGAACTCATTTTTTCTCCCTATTACACCTAAAATATTCCCATCATGAGATTCAGTGTATACACCCCTGAAGTTACCTTGATTAAGTGACTAACTTGGAAGGATTTGTACCCATTTTGTACTAGGTTTTGAGAGGTCGTCGCAGGTTGCACCCATGCAACATGCGACATTGCACCATGCTCCATTACAGGGTGCGATGAAGTCAGTTAGATGGCAAAAATAGCTTCTTCTATCTCCTTCTCGAAGCTTGCTGACTTGGGACCCTATCCCTGACCTCTTGGGAGAGTTGGCACTCAATTCCTAACACCTTGGAAAGATCCCTTGAGTCTCTCCTATCATATCTCAACCTATCCTATCCACTTAGTCCTATTTAAATGAAGCTCACTCCCATTCTAAAGGGAGGAAGTCTATGGTACTCTCATGTTGGTGAAATCAAGCCCAATAGACCCGAGACTCTAGCTTGGGGAACATCCACTTCTCTCTAGGAGCTTTGGCATGGCTTGTCGGAAGGAGATTGCAACGTTAAGGCGATGGTTGTGATCCTCTTTTCTATTGTACTTCTCCATTCTTCAATACAGTTAATATAATTGCTTTCCATAAGTGTTGCCTTTTGATGATGTTTAGAGCTTTCCTCCTTAACTGTTAGCTTAGATCTATCATATGAAATATATGCTTTCACTTCTCATGGTCTGTCACATGTTCAACAAGGTTTAGCTACTTACAATCCAGCAACACTGGAGCATTGGATCAACGGAGGAGAAAGGGATCTATGAATCTGAGGTAAACGATCTGCTCCCACATTTGTACATCTATACGATCTAGGAAAGTATTTTATGTTCTGTCCTATTTGTTCTAGAATTACGTTAAGCTACGGAGATCATGCCTTGAGTCCACTCTCAGTAGATTGTCCATGAAACAATCCCCATGGTCGGTTTTCCTTCCCCACAATTCGTTTTGGGTGTGCCACGAATTGGAAGAATCCATGGGAATCCTGTCTTTGTATATCCCATAGTAAAACCGTTTATCGATGCCAAACCATTGAGCTTGATGTGTGTAGATAGAGTACGTTGGGACATGGGTTATGGGTATCCATTGTTTTGGATTGATCTTGAGTGCAAGCATCCATAAATGAAGAGGGTTCAGATTTAGCCTGATAAACCCAACTATGGACTGGCTTGTCTTAGATGTGATGTTTGCTTGGGCTGTGCTGAGCTTGAGAGTCCCCTTTTCCTTGTAGAAATCATTCCCAGCTCGGGGGGTGGCAACTATGCTAAGAGATTAATAAGCACAGCTGGCTTATGGTTGGGTGGAACGTTGCAACGACATAGCTAGTTGCTTGGGACAACATTACATCAAGATGAGTATTCTTTATGTGTTTTTACTTCTGCATTGTTTTTGTTTGAAAACAACTATGATTATGTTAATAAATGCATGTGACATGTGTGTGGATAGTTAAATTCTGTTGTGCATGTTTATTTGAGTATGTTGGCTTAAGATACTGTTCTAGAGGTTTCCAATGTAGACCTAGGTTCTTCGCGGTTCAAGGAACCAACAAAACCCCTTTTCACCGGTCCTTTCGGCAACAATATGCAAACAGATTGAGGTCTCACCCGAGGTGAAGCAATGGGGGGGGGCTGCGGAATCAGGTTTCCACAACCACGTGATGAGTGTTTAAACAGATCTGATGAGTAGCGCACTGCGGGGATTGCACTACGGACTGAGGACTGCACGAAGATCACCTTCTTCGTGGTTACTACTTCTACAATCTAGGACGTTTGCATAACTCACGCATCCAAGGACTGCACGGTTCAGAGATTATTTAGCAATAGGATAGCGCAACTAGCAACTGTGCTTCCTCTCCAGACTTAACCAACTTCAACAAGCTATACTTGGCGTTTTATCCATTCATCAATTGCCTTAGGTTATTTATCTTATGACTTATGCAATATGACGAAACAAAATACCCTGCGCACTTCCGGTGCTGCACTCAGGGGAGTCGCACAACGCAAGATCTACTTACTCAAGTGTTTATCCAACTGACTTATGCGTTCAATCAGATTTAGAAATACTTGTGCATCTTAACATTCATCCTCATATGCGATACTTAACATATTATCCCCATCTCATTCTTTATGGAAAATACATATAAAAGTAAGACACATAAACTGATAAGAAAGATCTTAAGCATTCATTATAAGCAAATAAACAGATTCAAACACACAAACAGTCACACAACATGGTATTTAACGTGGTTCACCCCCAGGATGGGAGCTACGTCCACAGGAACTATTGTTATATTATCTTGGGAAGGGTACAACAGTTCCAGTCTGTGCACTCAGCTGTAGACTCTTTTCTCTCTCAATAGGCCTCTGCGCACGTAGCTTGCAAAGCCTTTACAATGGATTTCATCAATACAACACAGTATCACTCAGATTCAGCAATTACATTTCAACATTAACCCTTTCCCTTACAAAATGTGCCCTTTTATAGATCATGCCCGTAGGTCATGTCTTTAAAATGCATAGGCAAAAACCCTAAGGTTTCCCAAAACTGTCGCGGTTTTCCCTTAACCGGACTGTTAGGATTTGATAGCGACTCCTCCGTCGTGGCCATCCTCTGTGCGTGGTCACATCACTATCAGTTCCCTTGTCACACGCACACCAATAGGTCGCTTTCACCCAACCGTTCCTTCTCTAACGGCTTCATGCGACCGGTTAGTGTAGTGCTTCCTTGCTTGTGCGACCGGTCACTTTCCTCCGCTTTAATCCTTACCCACTGCTTGGTAATCATGGAGAATCTTTACCAAAAATAGACCACCGATGGTCTAAACGAAATATGTACCATTTTCCTTCCAACATTCTGCCTTGTCGGATCTCCGTAGATCGAGCTCTTCACAGTGCTACCTCTCCGCAACACTGTATCTTCGCGGCACTGGCTTCCTTCTCTGTCGATGCTGCGATTCGCTCAACTTCACAGCTCCCAAAAATGACTTGCACAAAAAGTATTCAACTGAATTGCACTCAACTTTACAGTTCCAAAATGGATTTGCACAAAAATGCCCCACTTGGGCCAGGCCCAACAAAGTATGAACCTGCACACATGTGTTTTTATTTATATGAATTTGATGACTGGGGATGGGTTTATGTAAAAGCCCCCAGAATTGTAGTCATGTTCCCTTCCTTGAATTGGATCCACGGAAGGGGACATGACACCATCTTAATTACTTATCATATTAAATATACTAAGGATATTTTCCCAATGATGTGATCATATTGTTCTACTATCATTCCAAGTGGTTATATGCTAAAGTAATTCACTCTAGAGGTGGTCAGTCTACAGAGGAGACTTAATAGATCAACCATGGTTAGTAGTACATCACACACTATACATGCTTCAACATGCAAAGCATCACCTCAACACATGAGGCACCACCTTGACACACGAGGATATGTCTGGACACACAAGACCTTAACCTTGACTAGCAAGATTGTACAACATCATCACTTTGACATACAAAGCACTTTCCTCAACACATGAATCTTATCCATTCTTGAGTCCAACTCAAGATTCTTCTCCAATTTTCTTGAGTCCAACTCAGGCTCCTATAAGGCACTACCTTGACACACGAGGCTCAGTACTGACACACAATATTGAATTGGAGAATGACTCATGATGTTGTAACTTTAACACTCCCTCTTAGTGAGGGAGGCATTCTCTTCCATTCCAAGCTTGTCTCGAAAGTGCCTATACTTTTTCACATACATAGGCTTAGTCAACATATCAGCTATCTGCTCACCAGTAGAAATGTACTGAAGTCTTATGGCACCTCTCTGGACCATGTCTCTGATGTAGTGATAATTCATCTCAATGTGTTTCGATTTGTCATGAAACACTGGGTTTTCTATGAGCTCAATGTAGCTTTGATTGTCAAAGTGAATGATAGTAGTCTCAAGATTCTCACTGAACAACCCAAAAAGTAGCTTCCTAAGCCACACTGCTTCTCAGTAGGCCGTACTGGCTGCAATATACTCTTCTCCTGTAGTACTTTGGGCTATGGAGCCCTGCTTCCTGCTGGACCAAGAGATCATAGTTGATCCCAAGCTAAAAAAAATCTTGATGTACTCTTTCGGTCCACAATAATACGACCCAAGTCGGAGTTGGCATATCCAAGTAGCATCACTCCACCACTGGAAGCATATCTGAGTCCATAAGAAATAATACCTCGAAGATATCTAAGCACATGCTTGGCAGTAACCTAATGTCTATGTCTTGGCTCAAACATGAACTGACTCAAGATACTCATTGCATAACATATGTCTGGTCTATTATGTATCAAATACATCAAGGAACCAATGAGTTGTCTATACATGGTAGGATCCACTAGATCTGATATGGAATCTGACTCATGTAGCTTCTTTAGATTAAAAACCATAGAAGTATACATGGACTCACATTCCATCATACCAAATCTCTGCAACACATCAACTATGTACTTTCCATGTGAAAGAAAGATCTAATCTTTCCTTTTCAAAAATTCTAAACCAAGAAAATAGTGCATAATACCTAAGTCTTTCATTTCGAACTCAGAATTGAGCTCCCCCTTGTATCGAGCTGTCTGTTTCTCCTCTCCAGTAAGGAACAAGTCATCAACATAGAGATCCAAGATCAATGGTTGGTTCTTCACAACCTTGCAGTATAGGTTGGGGTCAGGTTCGCTTTTGGAGAAGCCCAAGCTCTGAAGATAGCTTCCAATCCTCAAATACCAAGCCCTCAGGGCCTACTTAATCCCATACAAGGATTTCTTAAGTTTTCATACATGGGACTCCTTCCCATGAACTACAAAACCTCAGGTTTTTTTTAATGTAAACCTCTTTCTCAACTTCACCATTGAGAAATGCAGTCTTCACATCCATCTGGTGAAGTTTCCAACCCAAAAATGAAGCAAGGGAAATTATGGTTCGAATAGTAGTGTACCTAGACACAGGAGCGAATGTCTCATCATAGTCTATCCCTTATTTATGTGAGAAACCACAGGCCACAAAACTTGCTTTATACTTTTCAATACTTCCATAAGCTACATGCTTGATTTTATAAATCCACTTGGAAGTTACTACATACTTCCCGTCAGGTTTAGGAACCACTTCCCACGCATCATTCTTCATGATACATTTGTATTCTTATACCATGGCATCTTTCCATACTTTTTTCTTAGAGGCTTCCTCATAGGTAGAGGGTTCTAAATCACTGATGTGACTCATCTATACTACATATCTTGAAAATATTTCAAGTCTCTTTTGCTCTCTGGATGACCCTGGTGGTGCAACATGCTTTCTGCCTCTTGCAGAATGTCTCGACACCATGCAGTTCTCCTCTTATCAAGAGGTTCATTAAGATATCTTTCTATCAGATCTACTGTCTCTTCAGGATCAAGTGGATCTACAGACTCTCTTGGATTCTCCCTCTCAACATATGAAGGGGGAGAATCAGAAACTGGATCCTCCATCAAGGGAACCTCATGCTCCTCCATATCTTAATCACACTTAATTTCTTTGGAGCGCTTGAAGGAAACCTCTTCATGAAATGTTACATAAATGCTCACTTCAATGTTTCTTTGTCCTGGAACATAGATTTTGTAAGCTTTGGAGGATTCACTATATCCAACAAATGTTCCTTTCTTTCCATATGGCTCCATATTTGTCCTCTTCTCTTTTGGTATATGAATGTAGACATGACAACCGAAAATATTCAAGTTCCCAACATCTGTTTTTTCTTAAGTGAAAATCTCTTCAAGAGTCTTTTCTCCCAGGATAGCATGATGAATTGTGTTCTGTATATAAACAATAGTGCTATAGGCTTCTTCCCATAAGGAAGTGGGTAGATCCTGATCACACATCATGGATTTTGAAGCCTCACATATTGTTTTGTTCTTTCTTTTAGAAACCCCATTCTGTTGGGAGTTGTATGGTATAGTCAATTGTATTTTTATTCCCGCATCTTGATAGAAGTCATTAAAGTCATGAGACTCAAACTCTCCTCCATTATCAGATCTCAAAGCACGAATGTGCTTTCCAATCTGATTCTCGTCCAATGCTTTAAACTATCGAAATTTGTTGAAAGTTTCACTCTTTGCCTTCAAAAAATAGATCCAATACTTGCTAGATAATTCATCTATGAACAACACATAGTACAAATAACCACTAAAGGAAGGCGCTGAAATAGGTCCACATATATTGGAATGAATTAAATCAAGGACCCCTTTGTATCTTTTGGCACTACTAGGAAAACTCTTCTTGATATTCTTGCCAAGAGCGCAACCTCTACAAACACTATCAAAATTAGATTTAAATATAGGCATACCTTTCACCATCTCTTGCAATGCAGGTAGCACTTTGAAATGGAGATGACCAAGCCTTCTATGCCACAACTCACAAGGATTGAATATGTCATGGATCATGGCTTGAATGAACTTTGTAGATACCTCCCTCTCTAACTCCAATCATAGATGCAGAGTTCAAGTCTTCATGATTAGGCCACAAGAGCGCTTTGTTGTCCATAAAGATTAATATGAATCCTTTATCGAAACATACAGGAGGTTGTTTTTCAATCCCAAGACAAACAAAATTTCATCCACATGGAGTACATCTCCTAAATCCAACTGAAAAGAAGTGGATCCAACTCCTTGGATTGAATAGGTGGTATTATCTCCAAGATCCACCTTACAAGAGAACTTCTTCTCCTTCATATCTATGGTAGCGGTCCTATATATCTAGTCATGTGCTTGGATGCGCCACTGTCCACCATCCATGTCTCAGCACTAGTGGTAATGGATCCAGAAAGGGTTAAGACAAGATAGTACTCCTTCCTCATCTCTTGATCATTAGAATAACTTTTTCTTGTAGGTTCATCTTTTGTAGCAGTAGTGTGATAATCTGTAGGGAGATCTCACAACTACAACAGTTCTCACTAATCTCACTAATGAATTGCAGAGAAGAAAGAAGAATCAATAATCACTCACGAACACAGAAAATGGAGAATAAAAGTATAATCATACATCAGCTGTATGCTGGCACTCTGAATAACTGAATACAATACAATAACTGTCAAGAGAATTTGAATAGGCTAAGAGGTCATTCGAATCATCCTCAGTGTGTAGCTTGGATAACATTGGAGACATCATCCAATCAATAGCAGTAATCATAGATAGTCAAGAAGTCAATCAAATGAGTCTAACTGAGCCATGTGAGCATAAATCAGGGGATGGAGACTCCAAGGTGGGCGTATGATGCCGTCAGAAGGCCAAGTGGCATTCCAAAACAGAAAACTGGGAGATACAGGCAGTTCAACTGAGCAATAAATGCACCAACTGGCTAATAAATTCTCTAACTAACTGTTAAACTCCTGGTAGGTGAGATAAGGTGCACATGTCATCCAGGTGAGGAAAACAAGGTGCATCACGTAGGTAGGAGGGCTACTAGGGGCCGAAGACAGGCTCTAGGTGCTAGGGAGACCACCAAACTGATGTCTGGATGCATGCAGAATGCATGCATGCATGCAAATATAAAAAAATGATGGTGATAATATTCCAACACCCCCTCTCAAGCTATACTATGAGGTAGAACTGAAGAACTAAATAGTAGGGCCCTGGTGACTGAGACCAAAGGTCACCCCGTACAACAATCTAAATAATAAAAGAGGAAAGAGGGAAAACCCAGTGGGAAGAAAGCCCCCCCTCAAGATAGACTGAAGGATGCTAATGTAGCATGGCATCACTCACCCCAAGAAGAGATCTAAGGTAAGTGAACCTCTTCATCGAATAATGATCGATCAGCAAGAAATGCATCAGTAATGTGAGAAGGATGAAACCTTCCATTATGAAAATCAGATCTGGTTCTCCTTTTATCAAGTGGATCTCCCACAAGATCTCCAGTAGATCTAAGAGTAGTGGCTTCCCATCTTGGAAGAGGAGGATCATCGGTTGAGAGATCATCATGTTCTTGTGGAACTGGATCTCCCATTCGCTCATCTTCATTGTCAGTTGCTAGATCTTCAGGTTCTTGTGGATCTGGATCTAGCATTTTCTCTTCATCATCTTCACTGTCATACTCAGATTTTGAACTGTCATGTGATGAAGGTTCGCTCTCTTGGAGATCATCAAGTAATGGAGGTGTAGTAGGAAATCTCTCATGCTCAACGGGATGAGCATCATGAAGAGGCCATTCCTCAAACTGTACACTCCTATAAAGAAATGTAGTCATAGTAGAAGGATCAAGTAGCTTGTAGGCCTTTGCATTCAAGGCATAACCCACCATAATACACTCTCTGCTTTGTGGATCTAGGGCTCTCCTTTTCTCAATTGTAATCCTTTCCCATGCTCTGGATCCAAACACTCTAAGATGAGACACATTAGGTTTGTATCCCATCCATGCTTCGAAAGGAGTTATATCTTTGAGTCCTTTGTGAGGAACTCTGTTCTAAATATAGGAGGCACAGTTAATGGCTTCTACCCAAAGACTAGGGTGCAACCCTTTCGACTTTAGCATGCAGGTGGCCATTTCTTTCAATGTTATGTTCTTCCTTTCATCAAACATTTTGCTGTGGTGTATAGGGAACAATATGTTGCATATCAATGTCTTCTTCAACACAAAAGGTTTAAAAATCACCCTTGATGTACTCTCCTCCATTATCAGTGCAAATGGCTTTGATCCTTCTATCTGAAATTTTTTCTGTAGAAGACTTGAAAAAATTAAAGAATCCAAATACTTCTAACTTCAATCTAATAAAGTATACCCATGTAAATATTGAATAATCATCAATACAAGTGAGTATATACCTTGCTTTGTTTAAAGATAGATCTGGAAATGGCCTTGCAACATCACTATGAATGAGATATAGAGGTTAAGAGGCTCTCCTTGCCTTCCCCTTCTCAAATTTCTTTTCAGGATGCTTTCCCATCAAACAACCATGACAGTTTCCCTTGGAAAAATTGATCTTGGGCAACCCTTCAACCATCTCTTTTGTATGCATGTATTGCAAGTATTGATAGTTAAGATTCCCAAATATTTCATGCTACAATCTACTCTCTTCATTTGCATGAGTGTGAAGAGCAGATTGCTTTGAGAGAGGTAAGAAGTGTGAGAACTCATACAATTTTGACTTATGATTTGCAACTCCTTTTGCAATGGTAGATCCTGATACCATGTCTTGAATTTCGACCTCATTAGGAGAGAAGATCACCCTCTTGGGATCTCCAGTATAAGTCATTTGATATACTGAAAGCAGATTTGCAGTGAGAGTGGGGACATAGAGCACATCTGAGAAATACCTATGATCAAGTTTGATTCTTCCTATCCCTTTAGAAGAGACATCAGAATCATTCCCCAACATGATGGATGGTACAATAGTAGATTTGAAACCAGTGAAGAGATCCTTGGAGGAAGACATGTGTCTTGATGCTCCAGAATCTATAGGAGGATTGTGATTATGCTCCTTCCATGAGAGCATGGCATATCTCTTTGTCCTCAAATCCAATTGATTCACTCTCTTTCTTCCTAGCACATGCAGGTACTGGAAGGTTATTCTTCTCAAGAAGTGAAGCCATGATATCTATGGTCTTCTTCATACATGAACTCTCAAGGTGATATCCTCAATTACAGTATGTGCACTTGGATTTATCCTTCTGAGTTTGCTTGTCCTTCTTAGGATTCGAAAATCCATCTGACTATTTTGGATTCTCCTTCTGCTTTTGGTCATTCGACCTCCTTTCATAAACTTTTTTTCCCTTTACCATTTGCTCTTCTCATCTCAATGGCTGCAAGAGCTGAATCCAACTTGGTTTTTATCACTCCCATGTGTACTAGCTTCTCCTCCTCAAGTGTGAGGGATTGGATGAAGTCTTCAAGCGAAGGGAACTTCCATTTTGTAATGGACAACTTTTCTAATTGGAAGGTCAGAACAAACACTGAATAATCAGGGACTAGCTTCGACATAATGGCAAGGATGAGTTGTTTCTCTTCCTTCTCAATCACATACCTTTTCAATTGTGAAATCATGTTCTTGAACTTATTGAGAAACTCAGTGATAGTTTCGAAACTGCTTGGGCTCAAGGTGATGAGCTCATTTTCTAACTTATGACCATTCAAGTCATCCTTCTGACCAAGAAGAGATTCGAGCTTGTCCCAAACCTCCTTTGGAGTCTTCAGATCAGTAACATGAAAGTGTAGGTTTTCATAAATGCTAAGTAGTTGTAGTCCTACTGCTTCATCAAGCTTGTCTAATTACTTGGATTTCTCTACTGCACCAGTGGGCTCAACTGCAGATCCATTCACCACTATGGAAAGGCTCTTCGACTTCAATAAGATTTCCATCTTTTCCTTCCATTCGAAGTAGTTGAATGGATTCAAATTGAGATCCATGATACTACAGAATTTGAAGTTGAAGAGAGGATAGTCCTACAAAACAAATGAGAATTATGAAATGGAGAACTGCTGCAATTTGAATTGAACACTGCCTTAGGACACTGAGCACATGTGACTAAGTCCTTCACACCTGGCTAAACCTCACTGGATTTCTCCAGTGAATTCAAGGAAATAGCACTAGGATTTGTTGTGGAAACCCAGAGGCTTCTGGTGCTTAATGAAAGACAACTGCTCAAAGAATTGCTGCAACTGCTACTGCTGCAATTCATATAGCTGCTGCCATCTCTAATACCACGTGATAATATGCAGGGAGATTTCATAGCTACTACAACTCTCACTAATCTCACTAATGAATTGCAGAGAAGAAATAAGAATCAATAATCACTCATGAACACAGAAAATGGAGAATAGCAATATAATCATACATCAGCTGTAAGTTGGCACTATGAATAACTGAATGCAATGCAATAATTGTCAAGAGAATTTGCATAGGCCAAGATGTCATTCAAATCATCCTTAGTGTGCATCTTGGATAACATTGGAGACATCATCCAATCAGTAGCAGTATTCACAAATAGTCAAGAAGTCAGTCAAATGAGTCTAACTGAGCCATCTGAGCACAAATCAGGGGATGGAGTCTCCAAGGTGGGGGCATGAGGCTGTCAGAAGGTCAAGTGGCACTCCAAAACAAACAACTAGGAGCTACATGCAGTTAAACTAAGCAATAAATGCACCAACTGGTTAATAAATGCTCTAATTGACTGTTAAACTCCTGGTAGGTGAGATAAGGCGCACATGTCATCCAGATGAGGAAAACAAGGCGCATCAGGTAGGTAGGAGGGATACTAGGGGCTGAAGAGAGGCTCTAGGGAGCTGAAAATAGTCTCTAGGTGCTAGGGAGATCACCAAACTGATGACTAGATGCATGCATCACGACTGGATGCATGCAAATGTAAAAAATGATGGTGATAATATTCCAACACCCCCTCTCAAGCTATACTATGAGGTAGAACTGAAGAACTAAATAGTAGGTCCTTGGTGACTGAGACCAAAGGTCACCCCGTACAACAATCTAAATAATAAAAGAGGAAAGAGGGAAAACCCAGTGGGAAAAAATCCCCCCCTTAAAATAGATTGAAGAATGCTAATGTAGCATGACATCACTCACCCCAAGAAGAGATCTAAGGTAAGTGAACCTCTTCACCGAAGAGTGATTGATCAAAAAGAAATGGATTAGTAATGTGAGAAGGATGAAATGTTCCATTCTGAAAATCAGTTCTGGTTCTCCTTTGATCAAGTGGATCTCCCACAAGATCTCCAACAAATCTAAGAATAGTGGCTTCCCATCTCGGAAGAGGAGGATCATCGGTTGAGAGATCATCAGGTTCTTGTGGAACTAGATCTCACATTCGCTCATCTTCACTATCAGTTTCTAGATCTTCAGGTTCTTATGGATCTGGATCTATCATTCGCTCTTCATCATCTTCACTGTCATACTCTGATTTTGAACTGTCATGTGATGAAGGTTCGCTCTCTTGGAGCTCATCAAGCAATGGAGGTGTAGTAGGAAAGCTATCATGCTCAATGGGACGAGCATCATAAAGAGGCCATTCCTCAAATTGTAAACTCCTATAAAGAAATGTAGTCATAGTAGAAGGATGAAGTAGCTTGTAGGAATTTGCATTCAATGCATAACCCACCATAATACACTCTCTGCTTTGTGGATCTAGGGATCTCCTTTTCTCAGTTGGAATCCTTTCCCATGCTCTGGATCCAAACACTCTAAAATGAGACACATCAGGTTTGTATCCCATCCATGCTTTGAAAGGAGTTATATCTTTGAGTCCTTTGTGAGGAACTCTATTCTAAATATAGGAGGCATAGTTAATGGCTTCTTCCCAAAGACTAGGGTGCAACCCTTTCGAATTTAGCATGCATGTGGCCATTTCTTTCAATGTTCTGTTCTTCCTTTCAACAACACCATTTTGCTGTGGTGTATAGGGAACAATATGTTGCATCTCAATGACTTCTTTAGCACAAAAGGTTTGAAAATCACCCTTGATGTACTCTCCTCCATTATTAGTGCGAATGGCTTTGATCCTTCTATCTGAAAACTTTTCTGTAGAAGACTTGAAAAACTTAAAGAATCCAAATACTTCTGACTTCAATCTAAGAAAGTATACCCATGTAAATCTTGAATAATCATCAATATAAGTGAGTATATACCTTGCTTTGTTTAAAGATAGATCTGGAAATGGCCCTACAACATCACTATGAATGAGATCTAGAGGTTGAGAGGCTCTCCTTGCCTTCCCCTTTTCAAATTTCTTTTTAGGATGCTTGCCCATCAAACAACCATGACAGTTGCCCTTGGAAAACATGATCTTGGGCAGCCATTCAACCATCTCTTTTGTATGCATGTCTTGCAAGTAATGATAGTTAAGATGCCCAAATATTTCATGACACAATCTACTCTCTTCATTTGCACGAGTGTGAAGAGAAGATTGCTTTGCGAGAGGTAAGAAGTGTGAGAACTCATACAATTTAGACTTATGATTTGCAACTCCTTTTGCAATGGTAGATCCTGATACCATGTCTTGAATTTCGACCTCATTAGGAGAGAAGATCACCCTCTTGGGCTCTCCAGTATGATTCATCTGATATAATGAAAGTAGATCTGCAGTGAGAGTGGGGACATAGAGCACATCTGAGAAGTACCCATGATCAAGTTTGATTCTTCCTATCCCTTCAGAAGAGACATCAGAATCATTCCCCAACATGATGGATGGTCCAATAGTAGATTCAAAACCAGTGAAGAGATCCTTGGAGGAAGACATGTGTCTTGATGCTCCAGAATCTATGATGAAGGAGGATTGTGATGATGCTCCTGCCATGAGAGCATGGTATATCTCTTTGTCCTCAGATACAGATGATTCACTCTCTTTCTTCCTAGCACATGCAGGTACTGGAAGGTTATTCTTCTCAAGAAGTGAAGCCATGATATCTATGGTCTTCTTCATACATGAACTCTCAGGGTGATATCCTCGATTACAGTATGTGCACTTGGATTTATCCTTCTGAGTTTGCTTGTCCTTCTTAGCATTCGAAACTCCATCTGACTATTTTGGATTCTCCTTCTGCTTTTGGTCATTCGACCTCATTTTAGAAACTTTTTGTTTCCATTTACCATTCGCTCTTCTCATCTCAGTGGCCGCAAGAGCTGAATCCAACTTGGTTTTTATCACTCCCATGTGTACTAGCTTCTCCTCCTCAAGTGTGAGGGATGGGATGAAGTCTTCAAGCGAAGGGAACTTCCATTTTGGAATGGACAAATTTGTTGATTGGAAGGTCGAAACAAACACTGAATAGTCAAGAAGTAAGTCAAATGAGTCTAACTGAGCCATGTGAGAACAAATCAGGGGATGGAGACTCCAAGGTGGGAGCATGAGGCTGTGAGAAGGTCAAGTGGCACTCCAAAATAGACAACTGAGAGCTACAGGTAGTTAAACTGAGCAATAAATCCACCAACTAGTTAATAAATTCTCTAACTAATTGTTAAACTCTTGGTAGGTGAGAAAAATTTAACTTTATTGTTGTAATCATTTTCATTTTGATGAGAAAAATTCTTATGAGAAAAATATTTCTCTCCTTTCTTCATCCGTGCTGCAAGAGCAAGGTTCTCTTCTTTGGAGGAAACATATTTTCTTTGGATTCACCCTTATTCTTGTAGGAAATCATGCCACAATATCTCAAATTTTGGTTGCAGTTATTGACCATTTATTGCATCCAAGAATGTCTCCCATGAAGATGGAAGGCCATCGACAATAGTCTATATGAGATCATCATCATTGACCATCGTACCAATGCTCATGAGTTGATATCTTACTTAAGAGATCTTTGTGATGAAGGAAGCGACAACTTCATCCTTCTCCATCTTCATATTTCAAAGCTTGTTCTTCAATGCTCTCTTTTGACTAGGTGCCTTCTTCTCATAAATATTTGTCAAAGTGGCGAAGCATTCCTTTGTGGTCTCAATGGAGTAATCAAGAGAATCAAATTGTCTTTCACCGAATCATAAATGATTCTCTTTGCCGTGGCTTGATTCTTCTTGAAGTTGGTGTGCCCTGCATCAGTAGTAGGCTCTTCAATAACACTGGATACATAGCCATCTAGATCATGCTCTTCCAGGATATTCAAAATCCCAGCCTTCCAAGTATTGAAGTTTGAAGTTACTTCAAGTCAGTTTTCCAGTCTTACTGAGATTGAAGCCATAATTCTTCAAGTATTGTGGTCACTCAGGATTTACGTAGGCTCAAGCTTGATTGATGAACTTAGCTCTTTCATGCCTTGAGCTGTGATACCGTGTCAATTATTTATCTTTAATTTGGAAACACAATAGTACTTGAAATCAAATAACAATCATACACATAAGCAACCACATTCAACACATGAATTTACCATGGGGAAACCCTCTATGACTTGAGGGAGAAAACCCCAATAAAACCTTCCTTAGTATATTGATAGATAGCAGCGAATGTATTTTACATCAAGCACCCGCGGTGAAATTTACAGAGAAAGAGAGATAGATAAAGAAGAGAGACTTGGAATAATAATTCTCTAATTAACCAACTCATCGATATTGGTCACATGCACAAATTTACTTCAAAGGAATTCACTCCAACCTTGGAGACATCAATCTTGCATGGAGAAGTGCACTTGACTTCTCATGCAATAGTATTAACCCACTGTACTAAATTTAGGATGAACTCACCCCTTAACTGAAAGCTTTCCCACTTAGTTAGGTATCTAACTTAGGTGTCGTCATGCAAGTGTCACAAATCAAGTGTCGTCTTTTAGTTAAACACAAGTGTAATCTTTTAGTTTAACATAAGTGTCGTCTTTTAGTTTAACATAAGTGTCGTCATGCAAAACACTTAGTTAAATATATATATTTTTTTATCACTTAGTTATCTCTCTTAACTGTAATCTTTCTTGTTAACATCACTCTAGTGAACAATTCGAATTCTCCTTTGATTGATCGAAGACTTCTTTGTTAATATCACTGAAGTTTAACAATTCGAATTATCTCTTAAGTATTTATGGGCAATTCGAATTCTCCCATATCTTATCTCATCTTATCTACATGGTCCACATGTACCACCTTAATTAATTATCATACCAAATATATTGAGTAGATTTTCCCAATGATGTGATCATATTGTTCTACTATTGTTCCAAGCGGTTATATTCTAAAGTAATTCGCTCTAGAGGTGGCCAGTCTCTAGAGGACACTTAATAGCTCAACCATGGTTAGTAGTGCATAACACACTATACATGCTTCGACATGCAAAGCATCACCTTAACACACTAGGCACCACCTTAACACATGAGTATCTGTCTGTTAGGAACCCCTGTCAACCCTTCTCTTTACTTTGTTAGTATATTGTTGTTGGACGCATATGCTTTGTAAGTCGTCTCGTAGTATTTGTTGATCCATAGTTTGTATTATCCCATGGTATTGACCCATGGTATTGGACGCATATGCTTTGTAAGTCGTCTCGTAGTATTATATGTTCCATGGTATTGACCCATAGCATTGGGCATCGACTTAGTATATAAGTGCTTGTTGAGGCCAATGAAGCCACCGTGAAGTTATTTTGTATTGAGCTTGCTCAAAGGAGGTTGCCCTCTCGAAGTGGTCCGCGATCAATAAGAATATTTTGTGATCTGATATATCGTGTATTTCATCAATTAATTGTTGCAGGTTCTTCACATCTGGTATCAGAGCACTTTCTTGGGCTCGTTGGGTGGAATTTCTGCCAATTTTTTTTTTCCCATCTAGGAATAATCCCTATCCGCTTAACTGTGGGAAGTACTTGGGAATAATCCCTAAAACTCATTGTGAGGAGTACCACAAGAACCCCGAAGTAGATTTCCCATTGAGAGGACCTGCCAGCGAAAAGGGCAACGACCCCTACCTGATTGACTAGTTCCCACCCGTGAGGTAAACCAAGAGCTGTCGTTTGTGGCAAAGCGGTTATCAGTTTTACCTGAGCCGTGGATCGAGGGGTACTTCCCCATTACACAAGTTGTCATACAACATTGGTACTCGAGTGAATCCCCTGAACCGTTAGGAAGTCGAGCATACCTGGGGTTCATCTTTATTTTCAGCTGATAAATCATAGATTACATATGTCCAAACTGTTGCTGATCACTTTTGCGCCGTTGCAGATCCATTTGTTGCCGATCACTTCCGCATCGTTGCAGATCCATTTTAACTCCGTTTCCCTTGAAACTTCACTGACACCCCTGCAATCCCATTCTGCATATTTCATTCCTGAGGACCCTATCCCAAATTCCACTTCCTAGAGCTAGAAATCCCACATTTGTATATTTTTAGGGTTTGCCATAACTTCTTCGATTTTCACCCAATCGCCTTCCAATTTTTCCACAGTGTTCATTTCCTATTTCTGCTTCTTTGTCCCTCTCTGACAAATTTTCTCATTCTTTCACCCCGCTTTTGAAATCCACATTTTTTGCTTCCCTGTCCATTTGAAAGTGTCCAAAACCTAGTCAAACCCCAATTACCCATCAACGTTTTTCCCAAATCCAAATTTTCCCTTACTAAAGAAGCTTTTGTTTTTGTTTTTCTACCCATTCAAAAAAAAACTCATGGTTATGGTTGTCACCCGCATAGGAGCACAAATCATGGATGAAGAACTTGCAGCCCTCAAAACCAAACTCCAAGATTTGGATGAAAACTTTCGCAGCCTTCATTTTCAACATTCAACCATGAACAATAAACGACAACCAGAATCTTCTGCAAACATTGGGTTCTCTTATTCCAACAATTTTTGTGGGCCGAAGCTTGATTTTCCTCACTTCAATGGTAATGATCCGACTGGATGGATATACCGGGAAGAACAATATTTCAGTCTACATAATAATTTTGATGTCCACAAAGTTCCACTTGCATCCTTTCATTTGGAACATGAAGCCCTTCAATGGTACCGTTGGTACATCAAGGCTCATGACGAGCGAAAATGGATAGATTTTTGCCAACTCCTTTTGCAACGATTTGGTCCTAGTGCTTTTGATGACTTCACAGGAGCACTCACTAAACTTCGCCAAATTGGCACTGTGAGAGAGTAGCAAACAAAATTTGAGAAACTGGCCAATCACATAGTAGGACTGTCTGATGAATTCTACATGAGTTGTTTTATTAGTGGTCTTAAGGATGAAATCCGCTCAGAGGTTAAAATGTTCCGTCCCAACACAATGATGGAAGTCCTAGGGTTGGCTAAGTTGGCGGAGGACAAGATCATAGCCCAACAATGCTCCAAATCCACTTTTGTTCCATTCATAAATATGGTTTCCCAATGACCTCCCATCCTGCCAGCTCCTCGCACAACTCCTATCAAGCATTTTTCTAAAGCAGAGATGCGGGTACATGGAGAAAAAGGGCTTTGTTATAATTGTGATGAGAAATTCACTCGGGGACATAGATGTGTTGAGAAACAACTCTATCTCTTGGATGTGCATTCTCTTCCTGCCTCTAAGGTTGGTGAAGAAGATCCAGATACACCAGATGATCAGGTCGAGATTCAGCAGCTTCCTGTTCACCTTCCGTCTCCGGACGACCACGCAGAGATATCTCTCCATGCTTTAGCCGGAGTCACCACCCCACAAACAATGCGAGTCAGGGGTTACTTCAAGAAGCTCCCTCTTATAGTACTCATTGATTCTAGTAGCACTCATAACTTCATTGAACCTCAGATCGCCAAACAGGATGATTGTTTTGTCCATCCTTGCTCCAACTTTGAAGTCATTATTTCCAATGGGGGAACCTTACATTGCAAGGGGAAGTGCCGCAATGTGCATATCTCTATGGAAGATTATACCCTGCACTCTGACATGTTTTCCTTGTCCTTAAGTGGATGTGATGTGGTTTTGGGTGCTCAATGGTTACGCACACGTGTCCCCATCTTATGGGATTTTGCTGAACTTTGGATGCAGTTTTCAGTTAATGGGAAAAAAACACACATTTACGGGCTTGCAACCGGGGTCTCTCTGCATAATCAGTTCACATTGCCTGGAAAAGATCCTTAATAATAATTCACATGGTGTTATCTCTCAGCTCCATTCCATTCAAATGCACCCATCAACGGTCTCCACTACTCCCTTGGATAGATATGCAGGTGTATTTGCTAAACCAATGGGGTTGTCTCCTTCAAGAGACCTTTCCGGTAAGAATTTAGCTGCCTCTACATCTGAGAAGGAAATGATGGCTATTTTGAATGCAGTACATAAGTGGTAGCCATACCTATTAGGGAATTATTTCTGCATCCAGATTGATCACCAGAGTTTGAAAAATTTCCTGGAACAACGGGTCTCCTCCCCAACACACCTGAAGTCTCCTCCCCAACACACCTGAAATGGATTAGACAACTCGAGGTTTATGCCTATGAGATCACTTACAAGAAGGGTAAGGACAATATGGTGGCGGATGCTCCTTCTCGCACATTTGATGTCCCAGTTTCTCTTTCATATATTTCTATGCTTGTTCCAAATTAGTTGCAATATGTTCAACAAGGCTATGTCTTATATGAACTCCATGCTTCTCCA
This sequence comes from Larix kaempferi, assembly GCA_027924585.1. NCBI lineage: Eukaryota > Viridiplantae > Streptophyta > Pinopsida > Pinales > Pinaceae > Larix > Larix kaempferi. The sequence goes on along the minus strand of BSBM01000490.1, from coordinate 6,068,443 downwards.
TCGGCAGGGCACTCTAGGTTCCTCAAAATGTATGACTAGGAACATTGTAACTTCTTTTGGCCGAGACTGAAAATGACAATTCAACAGATGGTGGCTGAATGTGATACTTGACAGGTCAACAAGGGTGAAACGATACTCCTTCCTGGATTGCTTGAACCCTTTCCCATCCCAACACAGATTTGGACAGATATTTCTATAGATTTCCTTGAAGGGATCCGGTGGTACAATACTACATCTAAAATGACTCCATATGAAGAAATCTATGTTCAGGCGCTAGTTCTTCTTCCATACACCCTCAACAGTTCACCAGTTTAGGCAATTGACTCGGTTCTTCGAAACTACAATCAAATTCTTCTCATTTTGTAGGACAATCTTCACATGGAAAGAATTCGAATGAAACAACAAGCCGATCGACATTGTTCTGAGTGCACTTTTCAAGCAGGTGATATGGTTCTTCTTCATCTACATCCTTCCAAGCAATCCCCCCTGAAACTCAAAAGGCGTCAACTTCTCTCTCAATCTATCACAGAGGTATTAATTCAGTGGCACGAAATGCAACCAGAGGATGCTACAGGGGAACCACTCCTTCATATTCCGCATCAATTTCCACATCTAAATATTTGAGGACAAAGCTTTTTCTAAGGGAGAGGGGATGTTAGGAACCCCTGTCAACCCTTCTCTTTACTTTGTTAGTATATTGTTGTTGGACGCATATGATTTGTAAGTCGTCCCGTAGTATTTTTTTATCCATAGTTTGTATTAGCCCATGGTATTGACCGATAGTATTGGACGCATATGCTTTGCAAGTCGTTCCATAGTATTATATGTTCCATGGTATTGACCCATAGTATTCGGCATAGACTTCGTATATAAGTGCGTGTTGAGGCCAATGAAGCCACCGTGAAGTTATTTTGTATTGAGCTTGCTCAAAGGAGGTTGCCCCCTCAAAGTGGCTCGCGATCAATAAAAATATTATGTGATCTGATATATCGTGTATTTCATCAATTAATTGTTGCAGGTTCTTCACACTGTCTTGACATGCAAGACCTTAGCCTTGACTAGCAAGACTGTACAACATCATAACTTTGACATAAAAAACACTTGCCTCAACACATGAAGCTTATACAGTCTTGAGTCCAACTCAAGATTCTTCTCCAATTTTCATGAGTCCAACTCAGGCTCCTATAAGGCACTACCTCGACACACGAAGCTCAATATTGACACATAATATTGGCTTGGAGAATGACTCATGATGCTGTAACTTTAATAGTAAACAACTAAGGGATTTTGGCCCCAAAATGGTTTCTTCTTTTAACTTCTTTGAGATCATTGGGTATCCTCATATAGTCCATAACCAAGCAAATGAAAGGTTGCCTATATTCAATGGAAACTATGAGACATCTATAAAAGAACGCCTTGAACACTTTTTGGAAGTTATTAATGAACTACATATAACCCACGAGGATATATGCATGAAACTGTTGGTTGCATCATTGCATGAAATTGCCCATGACTGGTTTATGGAATTAGAACTGAGTAGCATAACTAGGTATAATATGTTTGAGTAAAGGTTCCTAGAAGAATGAGGAATTGGGTCTGATGGCATGGACTTCTTGAACAAATTATGCAAGTACAAAAGGAAGATAATGAGACAGTTTAGAATTTCAATCAAATATTCAAATATACCCTTGGAAGAATCCTGAAATTCATCAGATCTAAAATCATTTCCATCCCAGTCTACTACTTGGATGCTTTTAAGGGCACCCTTGGCTTCACGCTGAAGGAAAAGGGCCCTATGAACCTCATACATGCATAGTATGAAGCCATAAAAATGGAAGTGAAATCATATTTCACTAACAAAATGAATGTTCCCAATCCTCAAGGGGATCATGTTCAAAATATGAAACTGAAACAGGGGAGAAGAGCATTGAATATCAAATCCAAGACCAAAGTTTTCCCTCTTATGATCCTATGGCTGAATTGATAAATAGTTAAATAGTTTAAGTATTTTTACTCTTAAGGTAGCCTGAATAGAGGGAATCCAACAAAGACGAAGCTTCCCAAAGCCTCATGATGAAGTTGGATATCCCTGCTAACAAGATGATGAAGATGAAACCCATAACCAATATTCAGAATATTTCTTAGAAATTCAAGGAGTGCCTCCTTTTAAACATTTATCACGGTTGATTCATTGTTTAGGTAGTCCTAAATATAATTTGACCCTTGACCCTGAGATTATGAAGGAAAAGTATGAAGACCACAATGATGAATACATCAATGGGATCCTTTATTGTTCTTCCAATGATTCTTCAAAAGAGATATACATAGTTGAAAATTCCCTGGGGCGAATTTGATCAAATCAACCAAAATAAAAGCATTTAAATCAAGTTATAACTCAAAAAGTATGCAAGGGGGGACCCCCTAATGATCACCCCATGCATCCTAGGCATCTAACTTGCCAAAAATATGTATTTTCATGTTGTAAAAATGGCTTGTAAGATGCAATTCACCCCCCTCTATTTTCAATTTGTTAGAAATTTGTAAACGAGAAATTATCTCATCCATTGATCTATTGTACTCATCTTCTATTCCCATCCATTCATAATTTTGGCTAGGAATATTTCTTACTCTCACTCTATAAAAGAGAGTGAACCACCATTTGCAAGGGACTTTTTCCCATTTCAATCGAAATATAAAACCAAAGTTTTGAGATCTCATTGTTTTCTATTTCCGAGAATATTGTTGATTGAATCTTGCTCTTTCCATCCTCTATAACTCAAATAATCTTAGTTATATCAGTTTCGGAAATTTTCATAGTGTGTTCTATGTAGGTGGAGAAAAAATGCACCCCAAGCGCCCTAGTCATCTCTGCTAGAGGGGTGTTTTGATTATGATTTTTATTTATCTTGTTCTCATCAATTTTCTTGTCTCTCCCTCTCTCCTACTTGCATGTTATTTCAGTTTGTAGAGATAGATCAGTTTGGTAATATCTTGCTAATTCTGGTTCTTGTATTATAGGTTGGAGATCCTTGGAAAACAAGTGCACCCTAGCTGGTAAAGGAGAATTTTCCGGAATGAGAAGTGTATTAGTTGTTGCTAGGAAGGGGTGGGCGACTTCATCAATCACCAGAACCATGTAATAGGTTCTCTCTTTCTATTTTAACTCTATTGGAATTCTAGTGGTCAATTTATTCACACCGTGTTCTCTTTATTTTGATTGCATGTTGGGGAGTTTTTTCATGGTTGAATCTTTCACTGTCTTTCAGGGGTTTGTTTGTTAGTGAAGACTTGTGGTTAGTGACTCCATATCGCCCCCTAAGATAAGCAATGGCATGTAAAATATTTTTTCATCCATTTGGGTATATTTTTCTCCCCCTTTCATGCATGTTTAGTCCGTTTTCTTGTAGAGTATAGATATGAATTTTAGTAGGCAGCATGTTATATTTTGTGTCAAAGAGGTCCTAAACTCATACCAGCCCCTTAACTCTACCCATAATCATCATATTTGAGCTTTGTTTTGCTCCATAATTTCAAGTTTTGTTTATTATAGGAGTTGGTTCATTTGCCTTGACACTAACTTAGTAAGGCACCTATTATTCTATGCACTTAGACTTTATCTTGAGGTTGCCCCTATTTATTTTGCATAGTCAAATCCCCATAACATTCATATTCAATCAAGTCCAATAATTTGGGTGTGTCTTACCTCTACTCAAGTGACCTGTGATTTTTTCTTTTGACATATTTGGTGTTTCTTCTGTTGCTTCTTGGGGTTTCATTTTCACATTTGTAAATCCTTAGTCAAACCCCAAGTTATTCCCCCAAGGGTACTAAATCCATTACCTGTTAGAGTTTTCCAAGTGCCATGTTCACTTTAAAATTGGTCCCTCGACTACTGTGTTAAAGTTGGTTCTACCAATGAGTGGCTAGGAAAGTTTCACTTGCAACACCTCCTGTGGCTAGTTTGGGTTTTGTTAAATATACAACATTAGGATAAATTCTCCAAACCAATCTTGTGTAGCCAAGATTGATCCTCTCGTATAGAGGTGAGCACTTTGATTGCCTTCTGTGTAAGGGTTATTCCTCCCGTATAGAGGTACTTGATCAAAGTAATGATGTTGTAATTTATTGTTGGACACGACTCCAGACTTGTGTGTGAAGTCATGATTCTCATGTGAACCTTTCGTATAAAGGTATACATGATGGACCTCCCGTATAGAGGTGGATATTCCGTATAAAGGTCATGATCTACTTGTTAAAAGAATTTAATGTTGTGTGATGTATTATTAACCATGATCACCAGTTGTTATTAATTCTCCTTTAGACATTGATCACCTCTAAAGTGAATTAGTTTAGCATATGATCATTTGGTTTGGAATAATATAATATGGTCATTGCATCTGATAATTCTTCTTAGTATAATGTAATGTGATTGATAATTAAAGTTAACACATATTGACCATGCTGTAAGAGATAAAATAATTAAATATCAAAGCTCAACCAAATTTCAACATGGTATCAAAGCTCAGGGCGTGAAGGATCTCAGTTTTTCATGCCAGCTAGAGCCTACGTTCATCTTGAGAAGTTGAGAACAATATTTGAATACTATGGAATCAGTCTTTGTACGACCGGAAGACCGTCTTGAGGGCACCTCAAACTTCTAAACTTGGAAGGATATGATTCTCAACATCCTAAAGGAACATGAATTAGATGTCTACGTATCCACTGTGGTGGATGAGCCTACATCTAATGCAGGGCACATCAACTTCAAGAAGAATCAAGCTAAGGCCAAACAGATCATCTATGATTCGGTAAAAGGTAATTTAATGCATGTGATCACACTGTTGAAGACCGCGAAAGAATGTTATGATACATTGACTAATATGAGAAGAAGGCCCAAAGTCAAAAGAGGGAATTGAAGAATAAGCTTCGAAACTTAAAGATGGAGACAGATGAGGTAGTGGCATCCTTCTTCTCCAAGATATCTCAGGTAAGAGATCAGCTTGCTAGTGTTGTAGTAGTGGTGGATGAAGATGATCTTATCCAAACCACTATTGATGGTCTCCCATACTCATGGGAGACATTCTTGGCTGTTGTAAATGGACAAGAGGTACAACCTAACTTCGAAAGGTTGTGGCATGACTGCCTTCGAGAGGAGGGGCGAATATAGAGCAAGTTAGTGTGCATCAAAGAAGAAAATATTTCCCTCATGGCAAGAATGGATAAAGGAAAGAAATCCTTATTCCAAAATAAGTTCTCTCATCCAAAGAAGAAGGAGGTCAACAAAAGCTTTGACAATTCAAAACCTAGATGCTTCAATTGCAACAAGAAAGGCATTTCTCAAGAGATTGCAGAGCAAATCAGAAAGGAAAGTTTCATGCTTCTACCGCCATAGAATATGAAATCACTCAAAATAATGCATCTGAAGAAAAGGAGACAAGAAGGGAGTATTATCTTGTCTCATACCTTTCGGGATCCGTCATCACAAATGCAGACACATGGTTGATTGACAATGGGGCATCCAAACATATGAATGGTTACAAGAGTGCCATCACCGATCTAAAGGATAAAGAATTCACATGCATGGTTGAGTTGGGGGACAACTCAACTTATTCGATCCAAGGAGAAGGATCCACCTCATTATAGCTGAGCATCGGTGATATTATACATATGGAGAAAATCCTATATGTTATAGGCTTGAAGAAGAACCGAAACTGAATCCAGGTTCTTCTATGGTACCCGGGAGGATACCAGGTTCTTCTATGTCTGTTTCGGTTCTTGAAGACAAAGGCTTCTGAGTTATCTTCGTGGATAACAAAGCACTTTTATGGCCGAAGAACAAAATCCTAGAATCTACTGCTGTGATTGGAGTTCGAGAGGGAGGACTCTACAAGGTACCCGGGAAGTACATTAAATCTATTGTTCACCCAACTATCAGTCCATACGATCTATGGCACCAAAGGCTTGGACACCTACATTGCAAAGCACTACCAGGACTTCAAAGGATGGTAAAAGTTATGCCCATATTTGATTTTGAGCATGATAGTGTATGTCGGGGTTGTGCACTTGGGAAGAATGTTAAGAAAAGTTTTTCTAGCAGTACTACTAGATATAAAGGGATTTTAGATTTAATACATTCTGATTTATGTGGTCCCATGTCATCCCCCTCCCTGAGTGGCTTCTTATATTATGTACTATTCATATATTATTTTTCTAGGAAGTCATGGATTTATTTCCTTAAGGATAAAAGTGAAACTCTTAGCAAATTTAAAGAGTTTAAAGCCCTAGTTGAAAATCAGAAAGAAAAGTACATCCATGCTTTAAGGTATAATAATGGAGGTGAATTTGATTCACATGCATTTAATGAGATATGTAGTGATGCAGGAATATGTAGACAGTTAACAGTACCTTACAACCCTCAGCAAAATGAGGTTGCCGAAAGGAAGAATAGAACCATATGTGAGGCTGCAAAATCTATGATGCATGATCAAGATATGTCTACCTCATTATGGGTGGAAGCCACCCGTAAGGATGTGTACATATAGAATAGAAGCCTGCATGGAATTCTAGATGAGAAGAAACTTGAAGAAGTGTTTATCAGTGAGAAGCCAGACATCTCACACTTGAGGATATCTGGGAGCCCAATATACATTCATGTACAGAAAAAAAAGAGAACACAGATGGAGCCTTATGGAAATAAAGGAACCTTTGTGGGTTATAGCGAGTCATCCAAAGCATACCGAATATATGTACCTGGTGAGAAACACATTGAATTCAATTGAGATGTTACCTTCCATGAGGAAGCTGATTTCAAAATATCGAAAGAGATTCAATGTGATTCATAAATGGAGGATCCCGAGTCTGATTCTCCCCCTTCAAAGTTTGATAGGGAGAAACTAGAATATGCCTAAGATTCGCTAGCTCATATAGAACCAGTAGAACTGGTTGAGAGGTCACTTGATGAACCTCCCACTAAAAGAATATCTACTTGGTATCGAGACATCTTACAAATTGCAAAGAAACATGGAGCACCAATAGGCTCATCTAGAGAGCACAAGCAACTTGACAAAATTTAGGGTATGTTGTACTGATGAGTCAGATCATTGATTCAAAACCATCCTCATATGAAGAAGTTGCAAAGCAACAAGTTTGGAAAGATGCAATGACATAAGATTAAAACTCTATAATGAAGAATGATGTTTGGGAGGTTGTTCCCAAACCTGATGGGAAGTCTATTGTGACTTTCAAATGGCTTTACAAGATAAAGCATGTTGTGGATGGTAGCATTGAGAAGTATAAATCCAAATTCATTTCCATAGGTTTATCTCAGAAAGAAGGCATCGATTCTGATGAGACCTTTGCCCCGGTGGCAAGGTAAACCACAATCCAAGCAATTATTGCACTTGCATATGTTTTAGAATGGAAACTTCAAAAGATGGATGTGAAGACAACCTTCCTCAGTGGTGAGGTTGGGGAAGAGGTTTATATTCAGCAGCCTGAAGGATTTGTGGTGCATGGGAAGGAGTCCCACGTTTGCAAGATAAAGAAATCTCTACATGGGCTTAAGCAAGCCCCCAAGGATTGCTACTCTAGAATTGATAGCTACCTTCAAAAACTAGGTTTCTATAAGAGTGAAGCTAATCCAAAATTGTACTTCAAAGTAGTGAAGAACCAATCGTTGATATTGGTTCTGTATGTTGATGATTTTTTCTCACCGGAGAGGAACATCTGATTGTTGGGTGCAAGAGGGAGCTCACATCAGAGTTCAAGATGAAATACTTAGTTCTAATGCACTACTTTCTTGGCCTTGAGATCTGGCAAAGAAAAGATGAAATTTTTCTATCTCAAGGGAAGTACACTATGGATATATTATGCAGGTTTGGCATGATAGATTGCAAATACATGACTACACCGATGGTTTCTAATTTGAGTAAACTTCATTAGTCAGGATATGGATCAGATCCAATATATCCCACTTTGTATAGATAACTTATAGGCTCGCTAATGTACTTGATACATTCAAGGCATGATATATGTTATGCTGTGAGCATTTTGAGTCAATTTATGTCTGATCCGAGACACAGACACTGGACAGATGCTAAGCATGTGCTTAGGTACCTTCGAGGTACAATTTTATATGGACGTAGATATGCCTCCAGTGGAGGAGTCATGTTACTTGGTTATACAGACTCGGGATGGGGAGGAAGCATTGTGGACCATAAGAGTATATCCAACTACCGTTGTAGCCTAGGATCAGCTATGATATCTTGGTCCAGCAGGAAGCAGGGCTTCGTATCCCAGAGCACTGCCAAAGAAGAATACATAGTTGTTAGTGTTTCCTTCCGAGAAGCAGTGTAGCTCATAAATCTACTTGTAGGGTTATTCGGTGAAAATATTGAGCCTACAGTTATTGGGTGTGACAATTAGAGTTTCATTAAGATTTACGAAAACCTAGTGTTTCATGACAAGTTGAAGTACATTGAAATGAAGTATCAATTCATTCGAGACATGGTCCAGAAAGGTACATTGAAACTTCAGTACATTTCTAATGATGAGTAGATTGAAAATGTGTTAACAAAACCTCTGTCAGTGACAAAATTCAGGTACTTCCGAGACAAGCTTGGTATGGCAGAGAATGCCTCCCTTGCTGAGAGGGAGTGTTAAATATACAACATCATGAGACATTCTCCAAACCAATCTTGTGTAGCCAAGATTGATACTCCCATATAGAGGTGAGCACTTTGATTGCCTTCTGTGTAAAGGTTATTCCTCCAGTATAGAGGTACTTGATCAAAGTAATGATGTTGTAAATTCTTGTTGGAAAAGACTCCAGACTTGTGTGTCAATTCATGATTCTCATGTGAACCTTCTGTATAAAGGTATCCATGATGGACCTCCAGTATAGAGGTGGACCTTCCGTATAAAGGTCATGCTTTACTTGTTAAAAGAATTTAATGTTGTGTGATGTATTATTAACCATGATCTCCAGTTTCTATTAAGTATCCTTTAGAGATTGATCACCTCTAAAGTGAATTACTTTAGCATATGATCATTTGGTCCAGAATAATATAGTATGATCACAACATCTGATAATTCTTCTTAGTATAATGTAATGTGATGGATAATTAAAGTTAGCACATATTGACCATGCAATAAGAGATAAAATAATTAAAGATCAAAGCCCAACCAAATTTCAATAGGTTTTCCCTCAACAGGTTCAGGAATCCTAAAGAGAGAGGAACCTATTCGACATGAAACTTTGAGGCAGAGTCCCGAGGTTTCACGAGTTTGGAAATAATTACTCTCTGCTAATACAAAGACTACCACATTTTATGACAACATTTTTGTCATTGTTGCCGGGGAGGCAGAGACTGCCCTGGTTAATTATAACGAATCTATCCTTGCAACCTTGTCTAGTCCTTTATCATCCCATACTTTTGTTTTCGGTGGCATATTTTGTTTGCTTGGTTTATGTCTGTTAACTCCTAAAAAATTTCCATTGGCCATGTCATCAGCCTAGTCACCCACATACACCATCATTCCACCCCTTGTACCTTGATAAAACATTGAAAAGCCAAAAAATTAAAGAAAAAACCAAAAGGAGGCATTTTAAGTTCAGGTCACTCATATCCCTAGGGTATAAGCGACCCAATTCGCACCAAACCCCTAAAAAAGAGCGACCCAAGTTGCACAAAATATTAGAAAGAGAGCGACATGGATCCCAACATAAATTTTTGTTGTTTCCTACCTTTCCCTAGCAAAAAGAGAAAAGCTAGGTTCGAACTCCGAATCGACACAAATCATGGAGAGGATTCGGGATAGAAAAATACACCCCGATCCTTATATGCAAATCCACTCTCTGAGCCTATAAATGAACCTTCAAGGTCCCCCATTCATCAATATTTCTCCATTCATCACTCAAAGCTGTCATTCTGCCCAAATTTCCATTAGAACGGAGCCAACCTCCTTTGTTCCTGTCTCACCTTGTCATAAATCATGATCATGACATCTAGCCGGAGGATCGTGAGCTACTAGGAGACTAAACAGACCCTACCTTAGACAGTTCTAGGGTCCCATTCTACTGCTTCTTATGAGGTGATCCTATTCCTTATAATTCAATGCAATTCTTTAATTATTTAAATGCTTCAGTTATCTTAATGATATTTGTCAAAGAATGTGTTGAAAATGTTAGTTTAGATTTGCTTTAATACTGTTTTAGTTTAGTTCTACTTGCATGCTAAATTAATTATATTTCCTATATTTTGTTCATTTATGTTTTCCTTTGAAACTTTACTAAAATTTGCACAACCCTTAGTAGGTGCTATTTTGCATTGGATGGTGTGAAAACACTAGATACATTGTCCGTTCCATACTATGGTTATATCATGTTTTGACATCTCTATCTCCCTTGCTTCTAATGGCATCCACTTTGGTGAAGCTCAATTCCCTTCACCCAACGATTCCACTCCATGAATCCATTAGCGACCAACCCCATCATACCTATAACCATGGAGTTCTTTAATATCTGTGATGCTTTGCATTCGAACTTCTAAAAATATTAACTCTTCCACTCATGGCTAGTTATAACCGTCCAAGGGATTTTGGCCCAAAAAGGTTTTCTTCTTTTGACTTCTATGAGATCATTGGGTATCCACATATAGTATGTAACCTAGCACATGAAAGGTTTCCTATATTCAGTGGAAAATATGAGACATCTATAGAAGAAGAGCTTGAACTACTTTTGGAAGTTATTAATGAACTTCATATAACCCACAGAGATGTATGCATGAAATTGTTGGTTGCATCGTTGCAAAGGTTCCTAGAAGAATGGGGAATTAGGTCTGATGGCATGGACTTCATGAGCCAATTATGAAAATACAAAAGGAAGATAACAAGATGGTTCAGAAGTTCAACCAAATATTTTATGAGACCCTTGGAAGAAGCCTAAAATTCATCATACCTAAAACCCCTACCATCCTAGTCTACTACTTGGATGCTTTTAAGGGCACTCTTGGATTCATGCTGAAAGAAAAGGGCCATGTGAGCCTCATACATGCATAGTATGAAACCATTAAAAGGTAAAAAAAACCATATTTCATTGATAAAATGAATCTTCCCAAATCCTCAAGGGGATCTTGTTGAAAATATGAAACTGAAACGGGGGAGCAGGGCATAAAATATCAAATCCAAGACCAAATTTTTCCCTCTCGATCCTATGGATGAATCGAGAAATAATTTAAGTATTTTAACTCATAAGGTATCAAGAATAGATGGAATCCAAGAAAGATGAAGTTTCCCAAAGCTTCATTACTAAGTTCAATATCCCTACTACAATTCCAATGAAGATGAAACACATAGCAATATTCAGGAGATGTCTTAGAAGGTCAAGGAGTGCCTCCTTTTGAACATTTATCAATGTTGAATCATTGTTTGGATAGTCCTAAATATAATTCCACCCTTGACATTGATATTATGAAGGACAAGTATGCAGAACACAATGATGGACACATTGATGGGATTCTTGATTGTTCTTCCAATGATTCTTCATAAGAGATATATGCATTTGAAAATTCAGTTTGGGAGGTCATCAAGGTATCCTTAGAAAGACATTTATCTCATCATTATGTAGTTAGGAATCAACGTATCCAAGGAGGAATTTCCTTAAGGGACGCCTCAAAGTCAGATGATAAATTCTTGAAGAAAATCCTAGCTCATCTTTTTGTGATGAGTTTTTAGAAGGGACCCTTACAAAAACAATCTTATGATGATGGTATGGTTTAGAATAACCTTTATCAAGGTCAAGTATATTTACAAGCCCTATCATCTTAGGATTGGTTCCTAAATGCTTATGAGGTTTCCATTTCTGAGCCTTCTATATTTGATGAGGTGTCTCCTTCAACCCTTGATCAAAGCCTTTTGTCTATATGCATATGTGAAGATGATCAATCTGAGTCCCATCCATGTGATGTTTATTGTAATAATTTCCTTAACCAATTTCCTTTATATTATGAAGAATTGGGGTCAACAACCTTAAGTGATGTGTACAAACTGCCATGTTTCAATCCACCCTCCCATACCAGCCTTAGGAATCTTCCTATATTGTTTCATTTTCAAATCAAGTTTTTACATTCAAACATCTCAGTAAGGAGCCTCATGAATGCCAAGGGGTAAATGGTGAAATGTCACATCTCCCTTTTCAACCATCCTTAATCAATAATATACATCAATCAATTAATCCCATTGATTGGTGGATGGAAAAGGTATGTAAAGAACAATTTCATCCTTGGCACAATATCATCCTACATCATTCTTATCTTTTCTCAATCTTTAATCAATAAGTTGGGGTAATCCCAGTTTCCAGTTTCTCAATTTCTAATTTATCCCCGACTTGTTCAATCATCAATCATGGAGTGAAAATAATTGAGTATGCTATCATGGTGGATGAAGAAAACAATGATAGCCGACATATTTTCAATCAAGTGTCACATACCTTACTTCCATCATATTTAAAGGATAATTCATATCATTATGACCTTTTCTCAATTCTCAAGCAACAAGTTAAGGTAATCATGATTTCCACTTTCTTCATCTCTAAACTATCCTCGACTTGTTTCATCATCAACCGTAAAGAAAGAGGGATTGACCTATTCAACAAATGGTTGCATTGGTTTTTTTATTTCAATTAACACTTTCTTGTATGGATTAGCTTAGAGTAGGTAGGATAAATAATTTCTCTCTTGAACATTAGAATAAGTTTATTATTTTCTTTGCTTTCCTGCATTTTTCCTTCATAATTTTGCGCATGTGTGTGTTTGTTCTATTTGGTTAGTTCTATTTCATTTTATGTTAATGGTTAGAAAGTTTGAGAATTTCAATTTCACTTTATTTTTGTATATATATATACAGAGAGAGAGAGAGAGAGAGAGAGAGAGAGAGGCTTTATCCTGCATTTTTTCCAGAGCAGGCTAGATTTTGGCCAGATTGTGATCATAAGAGACATATCATGTATGATTGGAGGATTTAGATTATTATGATATCATATTTGGATCATATCTTGTGGGAAAGGATTTGGAGGAGGGACCCATGTCATTTGTTGAGCCTCTTCTATGATCCCATGCTATGCATTTTGGAACCATTGTATAGTGGACTGCTACACTATTAGACATTGATTTTGGATCCCAACCTAAAAACTTCATGTATTTTCCTATGATGTTCATTCTACTACTTTGGTGTTCGGTGAGGTATATGCCTAGAGGATTTTATTTGGATTATTATGACTTTTATTGATAAGATGACTAGTAGTAGTACTTATTCTACACTTAAAATCATCTAGTATATGTTGCGAGTATGATATCTCATTTAAACATGGTAGGGAGTATTAGTTTTGTTTTTATATACATATCTTTCTTCGACATAGTCTCCAGTGTATTGTATGGATCACAACCTCTACCTTGGTTTTGTACTTGGCCTTTATATCCACCTTCCATCAATTCACTTTGTTACAAAATCTTGTTGATTTGGATATGACTAAGTAACTCAAGGAATCTCCCCTCTATGGTGTCTTTGTTAGGATGGCCTCCATATATTTCCCCGATGTCTCGGCTTTGGTGTGTGTGTCAAATATTTTTTACCTCATTGATATCTATTTTCTTGTATATCCCTATGGATTGAGGCCGAGATAAGGTTGGCCTAGTCATCAGAATTGTGTCCTTGAGGTTTGAAACAATTTTCCCCATCCTTGAAATTGGTTAGTGGATGGAAGGGTAGGTACTCCTTGAATTAAGATGTATTGTATATTTTCTCTAAACAAGCATTATTGTGGCAACTCCATCGCACCTATGGATGGTAGTTGGCAGTAGAGCTAAGGTCGTGTCGTAACTAGTGCCCAGAAGGTAATCCGAGCCTAGTACCTTTCAGTCATTAGCTAACTAAAGGATTGCAAATAAATAAAGTGCTTCAAAGAAATATCCAAAGAAAGAAAATAAAGAAAAGGCATCAAAGAGAAAAATGAAATTGAAAAGCAAAATGTAAAAGTGAAATACAAATGGGGGCTTTCTAAATCCAAGGGGATACCTTGTAGCACATCATCCATATGTGAAACACCACGTTTCCTAGTATTTGTGAAACTAGAAAATGTCACAGAGACTTTCCTTGTCCCTTGTATCTAAGAGTGACTCAAGTATTCCAATGATCAATCCTCCACCTGACTAACCCATTTTCTATTGACCATCCATTTCACCCAAGGAGGGAGGTTGATCTATGCAATGCATTGTGATGGTTAAATTGGAGGTGGACATGTATATAAGACTTTTACTTATGCTCATTACTTTGTTATGCACTTGTGCTATATGTGTTTTCTATACTAAGTGTTAAATGATCACTTGTGTATAATATTCCATTATATTTTAGTTGCTTGTCATATTTGTCATGATTAAGTGGTTTTCATCTTCTAGAGGCTTAGTATATGGTCCATACATGAGTTTGCATGTTGGTCAAATTTTGATCAAGTTTGAATTTTTGACTTAGTCAAACTCGGGTTTGATCTAGTCAAAGGGACCACCCAGCAACATGGGACATTCAATCAGGCATCATTCATCATGTTTAAGTCTAATTTCGAGACCAATTGGACCCCTCCAAATAGCATTTGCAACATTATCTAATTAATTGGCTAATTATGGAATCATTTTCCTAAGTTCAAAATTTTAGGATAAGTTTGAATTTAATTATTTAGAGTTGATTTAAAAGGACATATTGCAGATTGGATTTTTGCATGAACTTGACCCATACTATGGTTTAGAGGGTCAAGGAATTCATCCATGGCATTAGATTTTCATTTTGGGCAAAGGAAGACAAGGATTTAATTAATGGTGCATTATTAAATTTTATCCTAAGGTCCAATTTTAAAAAATGCATAAGGTCTATTATGTATAACAACGAGATTGCGGAAAGGAAAAGTGGTGACTTGGGTAATCTTGAATTATTTTTCTATACATGTTTCTATCATTTCCTCGGCACAACAACATGTTCTTGCTTTATTTAAGGCATGGCTCACCCAGGGGGAGGGCACATTTCTCTTCCTTGGGGCGAATTTGTTCAAATCAACCAAAATAAAAGAATCTAAATCAAGTTATAACTCAAAAAATATGTAAGGGGGGACCCCTTAATGATCCTCCCATGTTTCCTAAGCATCTAAATTTCCAAAAAAATGTATTTTCATGTTGCAAAAATGGGTTGTAAGAGGCAATTCTCCCCCCTCTATTTTCAGCTTGTTAGAAATTTGTAAATAAGAAATTATATCATCCATTGATCTATTGTACTCATGTTCTAATCTCAACCATTCATCATTTTAGCTAGGTATTTTTGTCACTCTCACTCTATAAAAGAGTGTGAGCCACCATTTGTACGGGACTTTTGGCCATTTCAACATAAATACAAAACCATATTTTTTAGCTCTTCTTCTTGTTTATTTCCAGGACTATTGTTCATTGAATCTTGTTCTTACCATCCTCTACAACTCATGTGATCTCAATGATATCTGTTTGGTCAATTCTTATGGTGTTTTTTATGCACGTGGAGAAGAACAAATGTGCCCCAAGCACACTAGTCATCTCATATAGATGGTTTTTTTTATTATGAGTTTGATTTAGCTTTTTCTCATCATTTTTCTTGCCTCTCACTCTCTGCTACTTGCATGTTATTTCAATTTGTAGTGCTAGATTAGTTTGGCACTGTGTTTATCTCTTGCTAGTTCTGGTTCTTGTATTATAGGTTGGATATCCTTGGAAAACAAGTGCGCGCTAGCTAGTCAATGAGAATTTTTTGGACTAAGAAGTATATTAGTTGTTTGTAGGAAGGGGTGGACGACTTCATCAACCACCAGAACCGGGTAAGAAGTTATCGCTTTCTAATTTAACTATATTGGAATTCCACTAGTCGCTTAATTCACACTGTGTTCTCTCAATAATGTTTGCATGTTGGGGGGTTTTAAATTATTTTCATGGTTGTATTTTTCATTATCTTTCACCGGTTTGTTAGTTAGTGTAGACTTCTGGTTAGTGACTCCATATCTCCCCCTAGGACAAGGACTAGTCTCTAAAATAAATTTTTATCCATTTGGGTATACTTTTCTCCCCCTTTCATTCATGCTTAGCTCATTGTCCTGTAGAGTACATGTCTAAATTTTACATGGAAGCAGGCTATATTTCTTTATTCATCATTTTACACAGATAAGATACAATTGTAAAGAGTGGAAAATCTATGTTAGAGGTGACAAATCTTTCTCAACGTTTCAAACCCTAAAGCAGGTTCATCTTTAGGAGAACTGGAACAACTCACGATTTCCTCCAATTTGATTTTGTTGAATATTAATAATTTAGAAACCAATCAAATAATGAATAATCAATGGGTAAGGTCGACTTGTATTCATCATTGGAAATTCATTAAGAGGAGGCAACATTTTTAAGAAGTTGTATGACTGGATTTCAACCTTCTTTTAACTTCATACAATCGTCTCGGCTAATGTTATTATCATATTTTTCAATTTCTATGGCTTCTCTTATTTTTCTTTTGTAATAGTGCAGGATTAGATCTAACACTCTTGACTCCTCCAAGCATATGTGGTGACTAGACATGTGTGAGTGCTCAACAATGGAAAAAAAAAATCCTCTCATGGTGTATATTTGCACTATGTTCTTTTAGCCTTGTTTTTATTAAGCGACATGTTTCACCAATGTACACCTTTTTGCAAGAACAAAAAATTGCATACACTCCTTTGTGAAGTTTTTTCTTGATTGGATACTTAGCAAAGTATAAAATGTTTCTTAGAGAGTTCGGGGAAGAGAAAGAAACCCTTATGTTTCTCCTTCCATCTATTTTGGCAATCTTGTCTGTAGTTCCTTCGATGTATAGCGTGCTAATTTTTTATTATCTTAATGCAGATTATAGTAGTACTTGAAATCAAATGAATAATCAACAAGCATAAGAATTCACATGAGACACAGTATTTACCCTGGAGAAACCATCTAGTACTTGAGGGAGAAAACCCTAGCAAAATCATCCTTAGAATATTGATAGATAGCATATAATGTCTTTACAATGAGCATATTACATCAAGCACCCTTGGTGCATTATCAGAGAGAAATACCAACCTCCCCTATTGCATTATCATAGAGAAATACCAAGCACCCCTGGTGCAATCACATAGCAAGAGAGAATATGGAAGAATAGAACTTAGAATAATATCATGCACAAAACCAATTCGTTGATTTTGCTCACATGCACAATGAATGTGAATTTCCTTCAAGAGAGAAGAGAATTCTCTCTCACATTGAATTCATCAATCCTGCATAACATATATCTATCATACTTCTCATGTTTCGGAATCTATTTTTATCTTTCGACTTCAAGATGAACGCATCCTTCATCTGGATGCTAGGTGACTTAGTTAGGAGGCTAACTCAAGTGTCGTCATGCAAGTGTCGTAACTTAAGTGTTGTAACTCAAGTGTTGTATTTTAGTTCAAGTTAAGTGTTGTCTTTTAGTTTATCTCAAGTGTTGACATGCAAAACAATTTAGTTAACTAGATATTCTTTATTAACACTTAGTTAACTCTTTTAACTGAAGTCCTTCTTGATAACATCACTGAAGTGAACAATTTGAATTCTCCTTTAATAAACTAAAGTCTTTCTTGTTAACATCATTGAAGTTTAACAATTCAAGTCTCTCTTATTTAACTAAAGTCTTTATCATCATTGAGCAAATCGAGGTCTCTCTTATTTAACTAAAGTCTTTATCATTATTGAGAAAATCAAGGTCTCTCTTATCTTATCACATCTTATCTTTATCTCTTGTCTTATCTACATGGTCCACATGCGCCAACTTTAATTTATCTATCATATCAAATATACTAAGGAGATTTTTCCAATGATGTGATCATCTTGTTCTACTATCGTTCCAAGTGGTCATATGCTAAAGTAATTCACTCTAGAGGTGGAAAATCTCTAGAGGAGACTTAATAGCTCAACCATGGTTAGTAGTACATCACACACCATTCATGATTTGACATGCAAAGCATTACCTCAACACATGAGGATCCATCTTGACATACAATATCTTAGTCTTGACAAACAAGATTGTACATTACCATCACTTTGACATACAAAGCACTTACCTCAACACATGAGGCTTATTCATTCTTGATTCCAACTCAAGATTCTTCTCCAATTTTCCTGAATCCAAATTAGGTTCCTATAAGGCACTATCTCGACACATGAGGCTCAATCTTGGCACACAAGATTGACTTGGATAATTACTCATGATGTTGTAACTTTAACATAGCATAGTGGTTCGAATATTATCCTTTTCTATGTTTCCATCTCTATTTCTTTTTCTCTGGGCATTTTGATGGTTTCATTAACCATTTTTTTTTGTATCCATTATTTGCAAAGACTTCCTTAAGATGTTTAATCTCTTTTTCTAGATGGTGATCATCTGAAATTCTTATAGCTCAGATGGATAGTGTCTTGGTTACACTTTTTTTTATGTTGGGTGATGATGTGAATCCACATGCAAATATCTGTCGGTATCAATATTCTTCCTGTATACCCGATGTGCAAAGGACCCATCTCTTTTCTTTGTGGTGAGCACATCTAGGAAGGGTATGCAACCATTCTCTTATTTTTCCACATAGACAATTTGATGTTATTAGATTGGTTGTTGAGATGATTTATGAATACTTCCAACCTATCTTCACTATATGGCCAATTGTTATATACATCATCAACAAAACTTAGCCACCACTTAGGTTTCTGAGTAAAGGATTCCAATGCCTTTTTATCAAAGTTCTCCATGAAGAGGTTGGCAACAATTGGTGAAAGAGGTGAATCCTTAACAGCTCCCTCTGTTTGCTCCTATATTTCTCCATGGAATCTAAAAAATGTTGACCTAAGGCAGATCTCTACAAGGTTCACAGTTTCAACATCAGAGACACTCCTAATGACATCAATAGCTTCATTAATCGGAATTTTTGTAAAGAGGGAAATGACATCAAAACTAACAAGTATATCATTGTCATATGTCCTCTATTATTTCAACATATTAACCAGATGTGTCGAGTCCTTTATATATGAATAAGTGTTTCCTACTAGGGGCTTGAGGTTCATTGCCAAGTATTTTGCCAATTCATAAGTTGGAGAGACTCTTGTGTCAACAATAGGTCTCAAGGGAATGCATGTTTTATGGATTATTGGTAGATTGTAAATTCTTGGCATTATTGCCATTTACGAGGTGTAAGCTTCTTTTTCCAGCTTTCATATAGAGAGGAATTATTTACTACCAAGGAGACCTTCCTCATAACTTTGTTCATAGGATCTCCTTTCACCTCTTTGTAGCTGCAATTGGATACATGTTCATACATTTTTTGGTTGTAGTCTTCAGTTTTAAGGACCACTGTAGCATTTGTCTTATTTGCTTTTAGGATTGTTATATCTTTGTTTTGTATTAAACTTTTAAAGATGATAATCTCTTCCTTAGAAATATTATGTTTGGTAGCGATCCTTATCTCAATTGCTGATTCCCTCCATCCAACGGGAAAGGAGGAAAGTCAACTTTTGACCTTGCTCCATGCCTGTTGGATGAAGAGAATCAACAATCGAGATAAGATCAGGGATGTTTGGTAGGCCTAACATTCTTGAGTACGATTGCACATTCTTGACGTATATCTTCAGTAGTTGCTTCGGGAAAATTCTTGATCGTGTCTTCTATGCTGCATATAATGTCTTCGATGTGAATTTTTCTTGGAGCCACAACGTAATTCAACCCTTTTCCAGTAAACTCATCATGGCTTCATCCAAGTTTATATGTATCATATTAACCACGGTGATTTTGTTCTCAATGGTTGTGGGATCATTGCTTTTTTGCAAGGTGTTTGTACATAGCGGCCTATTTTTCTGTGGTTTTGGTGAATATTCTATCATCTTTCAAAATCGTGGCTGCTTCTACTGTGAGCCATAAATCCACACGTAGAACCCTAGAGAGACTCATGTGTAGGTCAAACACCATTTTGGAGAGGTAATTGAGCTTACGTCTCGTGCGTTTAATTTCTCCTACAATTATTGTAATACTCATCTTGGTAAATTCCTGGATATGCCTATCTCTGAAATGATAGTTTAGTATTGTGAAGCTTGGAATCACACAATTGTCTTGACATCTTTTAAGAAAATTTAGATCAACAGAATGATGAGTAATCTTGACCCTTAGTATTTCAAAGAGCTGAATTCTATGAAGCATTTCCTTTCTATGGAGGGCCGCAATTTCTTTATTCACGATTTCACACAAATAAGATACAATTGTAAAAAGTGGAAATTCTTTTGATCCTCTCATGGTGTATATCTGCACTATGTTCTTTTAGCCTTGTTTTTTTTATTGAGCGACATGTTTCACCAATATACACCTTTTCGCAAGAACATGGAATTTCATACACTCCTCCTTAGTGAAGCTTTTTCTTGATTGGATCCTTAGCAAAGTATAACATGTTTCTTAGAGAATTCGAGGAAGAGAAAGAAACCCTTATGTTTCTCCTTCCAAATATTTTGTCAATCTTGTTTCTAGTTCCTTCGATGTATTGCATAGTGGTTCTATAATACTCCCTTTCTATGTTTCCATCGCTATTTCTTTTTCTCTAGGCCTTTTGATGGTTTCATTAGCCATTTTGTTTTTGTATCCATTATTTGCAAAGACCTTCTTAACATGGTTAATCTCTTTTTATAGATGGTTCTCATTTGAAATTATTATAGCTCAAATGGATAAAGTATTGATTACACCTATTTTTTTGTGTTGAGTGATGATGTGAATCGACATGCAAATATCTATCAGTATGAGTATTCTTCCTGTATACCTGGTGTGCCAAGGACCCATCTCTTTTCTTTGTGATGAGCACATCTAGGAAGGGTATGCAACCATTCTCTTCTTTTTCCACAGATAACTTGATGTTATAAGATTGGCTGTTGATATGATTTGTGAATACTTCTAGTCTATTTTCACAATATGGCCAATTGTTATATACATCATCAACAAACTTGAGCCACCACTTAGGTTTCTAAGGAAAGGATTCCAATGCCTTTTTTTCTCAAGTTTATCCATGGAGAGGTTGGAGAAAAGTGGTGAAAGAGGTGAACCCATAACATCTCCCTCTGTTTGCTCCTATATTTCTCCATGGAAGCTAAACGATGTTGACCTAAGGCAGATCTCCACACGGTTCACATTTTCAACATCGGAGACACTCCTAGTGACATCAACAACTTCATTAATCAGAATTTTTGTAAAGAGGGAAATCACATTATTAAAAATAACAACTATATCATTTCCATGTGTCCTCCACTCTTTCAACATATTAACCACATGTGTCGAGTCCTTTATATATGAAGAAGTGTTTCCTACCAGGGGTTTGAGCTTTCTTTCCAAGTATTTTGTCAATTCATAAGTTGGAGAGCCTCTTGTGTTATCAATAGGTCTCAAGGGAATGCATATTTTATGGATTTTTGGAAGACCGTAAATTATTGGCATTATTGCATTACCGGGGGGTAAGCTTCTTTTTCCAGCTTTCATCTAGAGACCTTCCTCATAACTTTGTTCATAGGATCTCCTTTCACCTCTCGATAGTTTCCATTGGATACGTGTTCATACATTTTTTGGTTGTAGTCCATGGGGGGTTCACTCAGTGAACTTGTTACATAGCACGATCGTTCGCAGGATATTAAAGAATATCCCTAATTTCACTAAATATTGGAAACTTCCTCCTAAAATTGTATTGTTGAACCCCCCTCCCAATATACCGTTCATATTAAGAAAACCCCTATTTTCACCAAATATTGTAGGTATCCATTTTTATCAACCCATTTTTAATATCCCCTTTATATCATATTATCAAGGTGTAACAAACAGGATCCTTAATGCATCTTAGTATAATGCTAAAGAAAATAGTACTATAATGCTAACAATGATCCCACTGTGATTGCAGGGGCGACTGATGAATTTGTAGCATTGGATAGTGGATGACCCAATGAAATAGTAATGGGGAAGGTAAAATGAGTAAAAGGAAACTCATCAAGAGATCAATGCAACAAAGAATGTAAAAGACAGATAGTCCAATAGTTAGTGCAATGCTTAGAAAATATGAGAATTACAGATGTTTCAAACCACAACCTACCAATCTACCAACACGGTTGACTCTTGGGAACACCTTCTACAACAACTGGACATCAATAGTGCTAGGTGGGGAAGACCATGACAGTTAGACGACTAAAGTGAGAAGAAAAGGGATTCTAGGGATCTGAAGGCTTGAATGGAATGAAAAAATGCAAAGAAAAAATGAAAAGAGATGCCATTTTCTTACATCCCATCCATCTCAAAGGCAAGCCACCTTCCAACCTCAAAGAACTAGTGGTTTCTCTAAGAACTAGGAACTGAATTGTAGCTCATAACTTCTAAGAATTACCATCCTTCTTCTAAATAATTCCTTCTAGAAACAAATTTCATAAACTCAAAGCCAAATGGAAATTATATGTCTTTACAAAATTCCTTGTTCAGTTCTTTTAAGGAGAACCAACTATTAATTATTATTTTCCCATAGTTTTTCTTTTATTCAAAGAAGCTTATTGTATTAAAATAATAAATACAAAGTATAATAATGTACAAAGGGACTATTAGACATTGTTTATTTACTAAGGGTATTAATATAAAGTCATATTATAATGTTATGAAGTTAAGATATAATATTAGAATATAAAGTGCAGTTATATGTTGTAAATAATGTAGTATTAAGACATGACATGTAATAAAGAGATTAGTTGAGTGGTTCCTAAGTAGAATAATGAAACTTGCTACATATATGTAAAGCATTTTTGTATGTAATTTTTAAAACATTAAAGTAATTCAATCTTTCAATTTCTCATTTCGGTCTCTTTGTAGAGGCCTCATAGAATTATTTTTTAAGAAGGAATCATGAACTCATCATACTCACTATGAAATCTTTTCACATTTAAAATTGTACCAATGAGTGTCACATATTGCATGTAAACTCAACTGCATATAAGCATGCTATGCCAATCCTAGATTCTATTCTTGCACAATAATGAGTGTAGCTCAAATATACAATTTCTAAGTGGCAGTCAAATAAGTTTACTTCATTTTTATGAATAGTGGTAGCCCTTGCACTAGTTTTTTTACAATTTTAAATGTGCTTGAAAGTTGTATTTAAAAATTTGGTGCACAAATATCATACAACACAACAACTAAGAACCAAATCGAATATCAAACATAGAATGTAACTATGTTTCCATCAAAATAAATTAGGTCAAGGGAATATGACAGTTTTGAGAAATCAAGTGTAATGATGCATGGAAAATCAGGTTTGAAGCAAGGATATATTAACCTTTACATTGCTTAAAGTGTAGGTAAGGTGAGGAATAGAAAATAAAGGACCTAAGAAATATTAACTAGTGAATAACTGAAATACCAAATGAGTGGGTAGATAGTAAACCCACTGAAATTGTAATAAATTCTCAGCTAATTTAACTAAATGTAAACAACATCTTATGTAGAATGGTTGTCATGAAGAAGGTTTCGACTCAAATGCCTAAATATCCATGCAATACATAGATAATAGTGATGCATTCCATTGGAAAATTATATGAGGGACCAAGTCCCACAATATATTCAAGGCCTCAATGCCTGAACTCACAAAACCCATAAGTTCACTGACATGACTCTCTTATATCCTTTTCCTAGGACACGATTAATACAAGGCTTCACAATATTAAACTAAAGGAAAAAAGACAGGGACTAACTAGTGGATGGGAAGAATATAATACCAATGCAGTCATACCCTTACTAAATCTCTAAGGCATGCTCAAGATCCCTTCAATTAATCATGCAACTGGAAAAGTAAAGACAACTTGTTCTATTAAAGGAACTAGACACAAGTTCAAACTAGGAAAGAATGACCTCCCACTAAGTTCTTGACTACATCCAACTCTTCTTTGAGAAATAACTCTAGCTTTAACCTAACACGAACTTCTAATTAACATATCTTATACTAGCTTAGATTAAAACTATGATTCAAATCAACTTGAAAACATGACTATAAATAAGTCAGTCCCTCTAACCATATCAATATGTACTATGATAATAGTAAATAAATGATGTTGTATACAAATTAGGAGAGGGTTTACAAAACATGAACTCTTTTAGTAGAAACAAATGTTTACAACTCTGTCAGTTGGAAAATACAAATTAAACAAAAGCGCACCCAAGTGCAAAAACAATTTACATGATATACAACCCTATATGAGGAGCGACCTTCTATTGATAAAAAACTTGAAGCATTTAATTTTCAATTACAACGTTTATGCTAACTCTACAAGTTAGCTGAGGAGGTTCTTATAATACAAGTTCTAGTAGAGAGAGGTGTATGGGATGATAACCCATTTAAATTTGTAGATGTATATTGAACCTCCCCATTTGAGAGAGGATATGATATAATATGATTCCAACAAGTTCATTTATATTCTATGTTTCTACTGAAATATCCTAACCCTTTGGTTTCATTGCTCATTAGAAACATAAAATCACTATAGAAGCCAAGAGAACACTTACCAACACACTTCATCAGACAACCATTGTGGGAACATCTTAATGTTTACAACTCTGTCAGTTGGAAAATACAAATTAAACAAAAGCGCACCCAAGTGCAAAAACAATTTACATGATATACAACCCAATATGAGGAGTGACCTTCTATTGATAAAACTTGAAGCATTTAATTTTCAATTACAACGTTTATGCTAACTCTACGAGTTAGCTGAGGAGGTTCTTATAATACAAGTTCTAGTAGAGAGAGGTGTATGGGATGATAACCCATTTAAATTTGTAGATGTATATTGAACCTCCCCATTTGAGAGAGGATATGACATAATATGATTCCAACAAGTTCATTTATATTCTATGTTTCTACTGAAATATCCTAACCCTTTGGTTTCATTGCTCACTAGAAACATAAAATCACTATAGAAACCAAGAGAACACTTACCAACACACTTCATCAGACAACCATTGTGGGAACATCTTATATGGGTGCAACAAACAAAGAACTTATAAAAAATAATAAGACAATATCCAAGGCAGGGAAGGAGTTGAAAACCTTGCTGGGGGATTTAACATTCAGTGGACAACTGCCATCCTAATCTCTCAATACTATAAGCCATTTTTTCGCTCAATATCATATATCCACAACGACCATTAAGAAAGAGCAGGAAATTTTTCTGTCAACGCCATGAAATTATCATTCTAGATGCTTAACATAATAAGTAGGATCAGATGCCACTGGGTTTTTTAACAGAATTAATGAAGTGCCCGCTATGACTAATGGAACAAAAAACCACCTTCTTCCTCCCATTCCCAAAATCTCATCTCTAAGCATTCTGGTTCTTAATATTTATGTCCTTGAGGTTCCCAATGCTCTACATTCAATTGTCCCAATTAGGGATATCAAAGGAAATTTCACATCTTCACTCTCTCCTAAGGTAGGCACATTGCAGACACATGGAAAAGAGAAGGAAGACAGGGTCAATGCATATCTTCTCTTTGATGTTGTCCAAACTCTGGGAAATCAATGTTTACTTCTGGGATCGTTGAACATCACCAATAGCTATTCCCATTGACCCTCTTAAAAATCCATTCTCATATTTATCCTTCTGTATGCATATTTCCCCCACTCCATCTCTATTGTAGCAACAATATAATTCTCCATCTCCATGCCCATTCCCCGACTTCTTCACTTCAATAGCTCCAACTGCTCCTTTAAAATCTTTTTCCATATTCCTCTGCAAATCGTTGCCCACTTGGACAAGGCAAGTGAACAAATTGGCGAAACCCCCATGGTTTTCCCTTCAACCTAGGTTTTTTCTTTTCCCACACTTAACCTATCTCCCTTGAGATGAAAGGGTAACCCTGTTGGTTATCATGTTTCTAGCAAATGCAGATCCCTAACGTATTGTTTAAAATTAAAAAAAACACCCTCTGGACTATGAAAATAGAAAAATAGAGGTACCTGGAACTGAAGGGATTGAGTAGATGGATATTTTGTGAGTATATACTTCACACTTTTATGCTTTTCGATCTTCGATTTGGAGGGAAATGCCTCACTGTTTAACTACCGATCTATGCCATGGGATGGAAAACAAGGGTGCAGGGTATGTGTTTTCTTGCTATCGTGTTTGGTCTTTAACAAAGAGTTTGTGATCCATTACCATATCAAGTGATTAATAAAAAAAAGGCAACAAATTTTAACAAGGGTCATAAAAACGAGCAACAAATTTTCTATCAATGCCATGAAATTACTAGTCTGGATACTTACCACAATAAATAGGCTTGGATGTTACTGCATTTGTTAGCAGAATCATTGAAGAGCTTGTTGTCACTAACAGAACAAAAAAAACCATCGTCTTCCTCCCATTCCCAACATCTTTTCTCTGAGCATTCTCGTTCTTAAGTTTCGCATCCTTCGCGGTTCCCATTGCTTTGCATTTCACGTCTGCTTTGTGTCCTATAACTAAAGCAAATAACATATTAATACTTAGACATCATTTTCAAATCTTATTCTTACAAGACATACATGTAATTCTATATAACTAAAAGTAATTATCATTTTAATAATGAAAGTTCATTTTCCAATTCCATTCATTCATTATGTATATATATATGGATATATATGTTTCCACTTATCTATACGAAATTTAATACTTAATAGTCCTTCTAAGTATGCATCTATATGTACAAATATATATATATATATATGAATATATGTTTCTAGTTAACTATAAGTAAATTAATACTTATTAGTCCTTCTAAGAATGCATTTAAACTCCATAATTATTTAACATTTATTTTATGGTCGCTAACATGAACCCACGTGGATGGCAATGCTAAGTAAAACAATAACTGAATTAAAACTACAGAGTTCATATATTTATTAGCTATTTTGAAATATGTATATATATTGAAACAAATAACAAATTCGCTATTCTGGAATATATTTCTATTTTGAAAACACTAACTACAACTTTAAGTAATATAAACCCTTCCCTTTTTTCTTTTTTCTTTTTACATTATTACACCCCTTCTATAATTATATAGATATTTAGCTATCTTTAAATTGTATCAGAGTTTATGATCCACAATTGAATTCACTTTAAAATACAGAAATATATTATATAATGTTGAATTCACTTTAAAATACAAAAATATATTATATAATATAGAAGCTAGTTCTATTTATATATTATTAATAATACAACATATTCTATTCTATCCTATATTTTAACTACAATTAACACACTGAAATATAATATATTGCATTCCATTTCTCAACTATTAATGACACATTTGTGTATACATATTCTATTTCATAATTTCACGACAATTAATACATTAAAATAGAATATATTTGCATTTCATTTCTCAACAACTTAATGACACTTTACAAGTATTCAACAGTAACTCTATACTAATATTATGACATGTAAATTCCTCTTTTTCTTTTTCTCCCTTTTTTTATTAAACAGTAACTCTATACTAAACTATACTAATATTATGACATGTAAATTCCTCTTTTTCTTTTTCTCCCTTTTTTTATTAAACAGTAACTCTATACTAAACTATACTAATATTATGACATGCAAATTCCTCTTTTTCTTTTTCTCCCTTTTTTTTTAATAAAGAGTAATTGTTTTGTAATGGTTTCCTTAAGATGTTAACATAACCCTATCATAATTTCAAGACATAAATTCCTTAAAATTTATGTAGGTTCATAAGGACTCATTTCTTGTAACACTTTTAATCTAATCACCAAGTAAGTGTATTACCAACCAAATGAATCTTTATCGAATAATAAGATATAGTTCTCTTTAAAAGTTTCATTACTTATAATTATCGATATCTAAATAGTTCATTGAATGTCTATTATCATAGATAATATATTCTTTTCGTTTAAAGGGTCTTCATGATAGCTATTTCAAATTTTTTTATACGTGTCTTTCATATAAGTTTGGAAACAATCATGCATGGGAGTATCATCCCTACATCATCATGTAGATTTAGATCTTATCTCATAACTAACAAATTATTTTTAATGAGATATCATTAATACTTTTGTTAGTATGTCGCATATCCTTCTGGTATGTGCTCATATCTCGACGCAAATATCTCAGATATAAGGTAGTATCCTACATACCCTACGATCATGCAGAAGTTAAAACATGTGGTCTTCTGGTATTTTATAATTTTATAAGACATACATCCAACATTTAATCATTGATTCTCAATAGATACAGAAGTTATAATCTATCAATAAAACTGATTTTGTTATGACCCAAATAATTCTCCCATTGCTTAACACCGGACGTCTCTACGATAAGTTCTCGGCAAAAAAATGTGGAGTTACCAGTTGCATTAGTCACACATGAGCTTGTTGGAGTTTAACTAGCACATAACGTAATGAAGGGGATTCAGGAAAATAAGATTTTATAGGATATTAGGTAAAGTCCATCATGATCAAGGTAGTGGTAGTGCGGAGGGTTGGTACAACATTTCAGATGAAGCTTTACTATTAATGGTTAGAGGAACAGAGGAAGTGTGACTCGGAAGCACGATAATCAACTCTCATGGGCTGGTTCGAAGGTGAGTTACGCAATCCAGAT
The DNA here is from genome assembly GCA_027924585.1 of Larix kaempferi. Lineage (NCBI taxonomy): Eukaryota > Viridiplantae > Streptophyta > Pinopsida > Pinales > Pinaceae > Larix > Larix kaempferi. The sequence goes on along the minus strand of BSBM01000490.1, from coordinate 6,039,695 downwards.
GATCGAATTAGATTACATTCAAGTTCAGCGGGTTCCCAGTCTGAGTTCGAAGCTCAGATATAAAATTAAGTTGTTTATGCAAGGGTAAAATAAGTAGGCAATGAACCTTAGTCTGCCCAATTCCTTCTGTAATGAATAAATCTACTCACACAGCCTTAAAATGAATTTCCCAACCAATGCAGGTTCAAACATAATTCGTATATTTTATTCATAATATAAATGCCAGAATTAACTCATGTGCTAGCTCCCTAAATTCTGATTTATAACCTGCAACATAGCTATATGATTAAATTGATCTATACTGAGGGGGAATGACATCCTTCCTGAACTAAAGAAAAAAAAAAGCAGCAATTCCTTTATGAAAAAGAATGTACAAATATACTCCTGAAGTATGATTACAGAGGTCCGTTTCTGGATTGAATTACATAGATTCAATCCTCAAATGCAATTACAATGAAGTTTTGTATGAGATCTAGCGTAATACTTTATTATGTTCACAAACAATCCTAAAAAAACCGAATATATACTGAATTATAAACAACTTATTTTATAGACCAGCTCAGATTCATAAGTTCCTTAGACTCAAATCTTAAATAAGCATAGAATAATAATATTCCTATGAATCAATTTCGAATGGGGATGCAATAAAATTTCATAAGCGATTTAACACAGTATAATATTTCGTGCATGACCGATTCCTGAAATAAAATGCAGAAGTCCAACCTTCAAATAGGATTAAAGGAAGACCTTTAATACAACAGAATATTCGGTTCGTGATCGGTCTTAGAAACGAAAAAGGGTAAGTTATACACAGTTTACTTTACGGCTCGACTCAAATTCATACATTCTTGGACTCAATTTCAAAACTAAGCACAGAATAATTACAAAAACGAAATAGGGTAAGTTTACACAGTTTACTTTACGGTTCGACATAGATTCATACATTCTTGGACTCGATTTCAACAATAAGCACAGAATAACTACAGAAACGAAATAGGGTAAGTAGACACAGTTTGATCTCATTTCACTAAACACTTGCTTGATCCTTACAATCCTGAGCATCAATAGTAGAAATGCGGTTGAAATAAACGATTTTCCATATTTTGCGAAATGCCCAATAAGTAATCTGATTGTTTTAAACTATTTTAAAAATAATAATTAAAATATGCAGAATGATATTATAAACGAAAATTTTAAAGCACTACCCTGTCACCGACGGCTCAGGGGCAAAACAGAGTATTCAGAGGGAAAAAACAAAAACTAGATATCATGATCCGCTAGTTTGAGTTTCGATTCGAGAGGGTTTTTCAAAAAATAAAGGGTTTCTATAATTTCTATAATGATTGATGTCGGCTAAGAAGAAACCCATATGAGGTGCTTAAAAGATAAAATTTTACCTTCTTTAATCATTTTCACGGTGGATATGAAAGAAAGTGACGGCTGCTCTATGCTGAATGAATGCCAGCCTCACAACTGAACCAGGGCAGTGAATAGTGGGGCCCAAAAATGCCCAGAACTCCTCTTCTCCACGAGGTTTAGCAACGCAATTCTCTTCTTCCCCTTTTTTAATATTATGCTGCATATAAAATAATCTTACCCATCGACTCTCCATCTGATGTGGCCTCTCCCTTCTTCACAGCTTCTTTGGCTCTTATTCATATGTAGGACTCTTCACCATTGATTGATGGCAGTGGCTCCTTCACTGAACATCGGCTCCTTCAACGCAGCTCTTCAAAATGATGACTGCCCTTCGTGGCTATTCTCCGGCAGCAGCTGTGCAAGAACTCAGCTACTGCAAATGGGGAAAAGCCCTCTCTAGGAGCCTCTGCCGCCGGAGCTGCGAATGGGGAAAAGCCCTCTCTAGGAGTCTCTGCCGCCGGAGCTGCAACAAGAAGCACCAGTGTAGCTGTCGCTGCCAGAGAAGGAAGCCTCGCCGCCACGGGGATGCAAGCCAAACCAAACTACAAACCACCTCGCCGCCATATCTGGAAGCCGAGGATCCGCCGCTGTCGGTGGGTGCAGGAATAGTCGCACTGCAATGGGCTGCAGCTCAGCAGAGAATTGCCACCGTCATCATCACACAGGGCACCATCTCCATCTCCAGCGCCATCGCAAGGTGAACAGGGAGGGCGGCTAGGGTTTCTTTAATAACTCTCAAAACTCAGCTGTAAAGGGAAAACCAACTATCGCTCGGTAAAGGGCAGGTGGTTCACAATACTTTCACCCAAAGTTTACTATTCCCGCGTTTCCACACTAAATGTATTTTTATTTTGTCTTCTTAAAGACGAAAATATAAAATAAATAAATATTATAAAATAAATAAAAATGAGAGCTCCAAGTTAAAGACGATTTGATATTTTTGTCTCAAATAATTGTCTCAAACTGGTCCTACATGTAGTAGTGAATTCAAACCAAGACTAAATAATCTATCAAATGAGTATGGATCAAGGCCAGTAATCCGAAGAGACTTCCATCAATATTATCATTGGTATGCTATTATCATATTTATCCAAAACTTAGGATCATAAGAAATATCAAATAAAAATGGAGGGTCCTTAAGTTTTAGGTGGGTATGAATCGAGCCCATGGTTTGGAGGTATGAATCCATCCCATGATTTGGAGGTTATTCCTAAGCCCACCCCAATAAAATAACCCCCAATATTTATATTACTATGTCAAATTAAAAAAACCCCTTAACCCCTTAATATGGGGCAATATATTTTTGAAGTTTTTAAGAGTATTCAAATCCCCAATATGAATGAACGTGATATGATATTGCCTCACTAGTGAACCCCCCGTGTTGTAGTCTTTAGTTAATTTAAGAACCACTGTAGCATTTCCCTTATCTACTTTTAGGATTTTTGTATCTTTGTTTTATCTTAAAATTTTAAGAGCAACAATCTCTTCCTTAGAAATATTCTGTTTGCAAGGCCTAGCGTTCTTGAGTACGATTGCACATTCCTAGCGTATATCTTCAACAGTTGCTTCAGGAAAATACTTGATCACGTCTTATATGCTGCATATAATGTCTTCGACAGGAATTTTTCTTGGAGCCACAACATAATTCAACCCTTCTTCCAGTAAACTCATTGTGGCTTCATCCAATTCTATATCTATCATATTAAACACAGTGATTTTCTTCTCAATGGTTGCGGGCCATTGGTTTTTTGCAAGTTGTTTGTACTTAGCGGAATACTTTTCTGTGGTTTTGGTGAATATTCTATTAGATTTAAAAATAGTGCACGCTTCTACTGTGAGCCAAAAATCCACAGGTAAAACCCTAGGTAGACTCATGTGTAGGTCAAACACCATTTTGGAGAGGTAATCGAGATCACGTCTAGTACGTTTAATTTATCCTGCAATTATTGTAATGTGTTCTCTCATGCTTGCTTTCATAGTGTGATGGTTTGCTCTCCATAATTTCCAAATTCACTGTGTTAAGAAGGGGTTTATCGATATTTCAAACCTACGCAGTCCATTCTCAAGACAAGATATATGAAAAGTGTAATTTCCAAGAATTTTGCCCAGGTTGATTAATATTAATATTAATATTAATATTGAATATTGATAATTTATGAAAGTTGCTATAGCTTTTAAAAATGAAATTTTAACGGATTATGTATAAGTATATTATTAATAAAATTATTTAGATTATGAATTAATTATCAATATTATCTTAATTTTCATTATCATATTAAATCGATTATAATTATAACTGAAATTTGGTGTAATAATTAATTATTATTAATAAAAAGTGCAACAATTAAAATTATTATAATGATGTAATAATTAAAATTATTAAAATTAAAATTTATTATAATTAATTAAAATAAAATTAAAGATATTTTTTTAGTATTAATTTTTCATTAATTATTATTATTGGCATCTTATTAAAAATATTAATTTTAATTATTTTTATTTTTAATTTTATTTATTTATTATTATTATTATTATTAATTTTTATTTAAGTTAGGGAGAGGTTAAAAGGATAATGGGTAAAGGTTAAGGAGATGATGGACGTAAGGATTCTTTTCGAAGGAGGGGAAGTCGTGATTTGTTAAGCTTAAGACCATCGTCCCTATTAAGGTAGTTGTTTTCTTTAACTATCTCCATGGCCTCCCTAACCCGCCTTCTAGTTAAGTGATCTTCCTTAAATAGGATATTAGAATCCCCGATGCGTATATGGTGTTTGGTTTTGATAGAATGCTCTGCAAGGGCTGAGGATTTTTCTCGATTGTGGATGATTGTCGCTTTGTGCTCCTTCAACCTAACTTGGAAGGATCTCCCTGTCTCACCAATGTACTTAAGGTCGTATGGGCAGGGGGTGCTGTAAATTCCTTTTTGTAACATGGGGTCCTCAGGGTCCTTTACATATTTTAGAAGGTTTCTAATGGTGGGGGAGGTTGGAATATTGTAACAATCTTATTCTTTCTGAGAATTCTAGCAATCTTTTATGAGGTTCCTTTCACATACAAAATCACTGGACAACATTAATATTAATCAACCTAGGAAAAAATCTTGGAAATTACACTCTTCACATATCCTGAGGATGGACTACGTATTGCAGGTCCAAAACATCGATAAACCCCTTCTTAACACAGTGAATCCAAAAGTCATGGAGAGCAAGTTATTGCAATAATCCTTTTGGTAAATTCCTGGATATGCCTATCTCTAAAACGATGGTTTAGTACTATGAAGCTTGGAATCATGCAATTGTCTCGACATCTTTTAAGAAAATCCAGATCAACAGAATGATGAGCGATCTTGACCCCTAGTCTTTCAAAGAGCTGAGTTCTATGAAGCATTTCACTTCCATGGAGGGACGCAATTTCTTTATTCATGATTTCACACAGATAAGATACAATTGTAAAGAATGGAAAATCTATGTTATAGGTGAGAAATTTTTCTTGACGTTTTGAACCCTAAAGCAGGTTCATCTTCAGGAGATCTGGTACAACTCACGATTTCCTCCAATTTTAATTTTGTCGGTATTAATACTTTAAAAACCAATAAAATAATGAATAATCAATGGGTAAGTTTGACTTGTACTCATCATTGAAAATTCATTAAGAGGAGGCAACATTTTTAATATTTTGGTTGACTGGCTTCCAAGCTTCTTTTAACTTCATACCATTGTCTTGATTAATGTTATTATCATATTTTTAAATTTCTATGGCTTCTGTTATTTTTCTTTTGTAATAGTGCGGGATTAGAATTAACACTCTTGACTCCTCCAAGCATATGTGGTGACTATACATGTGCAAGTGCTTGGAAACTACAACATGTTTTATCCTCTTATGGTGTATATCTGCACTATGTTCTTTTAGCCTTATTTTTATTGAGCGGCTTGTTTCACCAATGCACACCTTTCTGCAAGAACGTGGAATTGCATACACTCCTTTGTGAAGCTTTTTGATGATTGGATCCTTAGCAAAGTCTTGCATGTTTCTTAGAGAGTTAGTGTGAGAGAAAGAAACCCTTATGTTTCTCCTTCCAAATATTTTGGCAATCTTGTCTATAACTCCTTGGATGTATGGCATACTGGTTCTAATATTATCTCTTTTTATGTTTCCATCTCTATTACTTTGCCTCTCAGAATTTTTGTTCGTTTCATTAACCATTTTGTTTTTGTAGTCTATATTCTATGTGAAGGTGGTCCTCAACTCATACCAACCCCTTAAATTTACACATAATCATCATATTTCGGCTTTGTATTGCTTCATAATTTCAAGTTTGTTTATTATAGGAGCTTATTCATTTACCTTGACGGTAAATTAGTAAGTCACTTGTTATTATATGCACTTAGACTTTATCTTGAGCTTGCCCATATTTCATTTATGTAGTCAAATCTTCACAGCAGTCACATTCAATCAAGTCTAGTAATTTGGGTGTCTTACCTCTATTCAAGTGAGTTGTGCTTTTCTCTTTTGACATCTTTTGTGTTTTTTGTGTTGCTTCTTGGGGTTTCATTTTCATGTTTGTAAATCCTTAGTCAAACCCCAAGTAAGTCCCCCCCCAGGGTACTAAATCCATTATTTGTCGTATTTTTCCGAGTGCCATGTTCCCTTTTAAAATTGAACCCTCGACCACTATGTGAAAGTTGGCTCTATTGGAAGGTAGTCTGGAAAGTTGGATTGGGGACATCTCCCATATTTAATCTGGTCTGGGTATTCCCTCAATAGGTCCAGGAAGCCTAAAGTGAGAGTACCTTACTCAATGTGACACTTTGGTGTAGAGTCCTGAGGTTTCACAAGTTTGGTGGTCACTACTCTCTGTCAATACAGAGACCGCCACATTTTGTGACAACACAAGTAAAGGCGCTAATGAATACCACAGTGTTTGCATGCTAGATGCCTACCACTCAACTAGATGCCACGGAAAGTATGATCTATAGATTTGATTCAACCTTTCCCATTCATAACTAGAGAGAAGTTTTCCCAATCATAACTATGGAGATACCCATGATCTATCTACACCAAGTTATGCTTGTTGCGCCAAACCTTTGCTTTTCACTAGCCCTCTACAACATTTGTTGCGCTAGTTTTAGATTTCACAAATCTTATCTTGGAACTTGAGTGCCTCGTTAATTTATTGATGTTTATGGTATGTATTGATGGAAACAATCGACTAAATTGATCAAGTAAATAAGAATCTAGGGTTGAAATCCATAACAAAGTTAAAAAAGACTCTTGTTTGTGGAAGTGAATTGAGCTCAATTGTAGTTATGTTGGATGTATGGAAGACTCTCATCCCATGTTCTACAATGCCTCTGGTTGAAGCCATTATACCACAATCTAATTAACATCCTTGATATGTCCATCTTTGAGGATGGAACATTATTGACATGAATATTTTTGTGTCTAGATGTTGCCATGATATCTTCCAAAAGATGCTTACAAATTAGGAATCATAGTTGGTGGTGATTATATTAAGTAGAATCGGTAGTGTTTCCAAACGGGTTTGAAGAAGAGTTGTGTTTGATTAGTAATGGTATTATTCTTGCAATTACGAGGATAGATTTCTTTTAGAATATGTCCACTAGTGTTAGGGTTGCATGATGTTTGTGCTTGGTGATATGATATCCATTTTATTCCATAAATATATACTCTCATGGTTTATTTGGAATAAGTAAGAGTGTGTACAAACCCTGTCAATGACTTTAATGTCTTTGTGATGGCACAAACCATGCATGTCTTGATGCACTTGAGGAAATATAACATGAGTGAAGGCCAATAGAATAAATTGTGCATCTTCTATTTGTGCTCACCTTGAGGTAGACAAAGTTTTCCTAGCTTGTAGAGAAAACTTCCCTTCATGTGATAGTTGAGGGCAATAGAGTGTCGATCGTTTAGAGATGTTGATATATTGATTAAAAGTTGGTGTACGCTTCATACTGTGGAGGCCAAGTAATGGTTTCATAAGAATACCTAAGATTTTAAGAAGTGAAGCCATTCAAGGCCAACTAAGCCAATCAGTTGTTGCATTGGCTTTGATTTTATATGCTTAATTATTTATAATCATTATAGGTAACTGATCCACTTGAGTCATATTGTCATGTACATCTTAAACTGAAAAAAACAATGAACTATAGAAGCTTATGGCTAGTGTGGATGACCATTTATTTTCCTAAAAGTAGCATGTACATTGTTTAAGTGCTTGCACAATGACATATAATGCCCTTTCATAATTAAAGCATTTATGAGAAGTATCACTAAAAGTTTCTAAATTGAATGCTATTAGTTGACCAACATGAGCGATCACAACTCCTATAGCATACTCTGAAGCGTTAGCGTCTATTTCAAATGGCTAATGAAAATCAAGGAGTGATCACTTGAGTTGTACAAAGATTTTCCTAGTAAAGTTGTTTAGAAGTTTGATGGTGTGTCCATTTAAATGTTATCTTTCCACCTCCCTTCATCAATTCATTTATTGACCAAGCGATGTGGTTGAATTCTAACACAGATTTGTAATAAAAGTTTGCTAAGCCAAGGAAACTCCTTGGTTCATGAATGTCTCTTAGAACATGCCATTACGTAATGACTTGAATTCATGTAAAGTTGATCATGTTACCTAAGTACTTAATACTCTTCATGGGAAAATAGAACTTCTCCAAGTTTATATGTCAAAGAGTGTAAGCACTTATTAAGCAGTACAAACATTCTCACACAATCTATGGCAAATCAATATGTCATCCAAGCAAACAATGACACATTTCCTTGAAAAAGGTTGAAAATCATCATCCATATACGTCATGAAAGTAACAAGTGTATTTGTTAGACCAAAAGGCAGGACTAGCCATTCAAAAAATCCTTCCTTGGTTTTGAAAATAATTTTTCAAATCTCTAAGGAATCTTGATGATATCCCAAGTTGAAATTTAGTTTGGTAAAGAACTTAATGTCCTTTAAAGAATAAAGTAAATCAATTATTCTATGGAGAATATACATATTCTTCACTGAGATCTTATTAAAAGCTTTATAGTCAATATGTTGGAATCGATTTAATACTGAGAGGGGGGTGAATCAATATTAGCGCGGTAATTAGCAGTTTTTACCTTCTTTAACATATTATCCTTTACTTAATATTTATCTTCTATTATGCATCAGTAAATAAACATCCATACATATATGCACCACATAAACAACACATAACACACAGGATTTTTACGTGGAAACCCAGATGGGAGAAAATCACTGAATGCTTCTTTATAATGAGAAAGAATACATTCAAGGAAGCAGCGACTTCTTGTGTTTACTAGCACCAACTGGAAGGAGGCACCAACCCCCTGGTTTTACAGGCACCAACCTTAAGGAAAATTATGCTCCCTATGTTTCTCCAGCACTAACTGGAAGGAAGAACCGACCCCCTGTCTTCTTTGTTTTACAGCAATCAACCTGAAGGAAGCTTCGACTCCCTATCTCCTTGCCTCATCCAACCGCCCTAATGTCTTATGTATGTTGTTGTCTTTCTGAACTTCAACTTTGCGCACTTCTTCAGATCTTCTGATGACAATTCTACTATGCACCACCTTCGTATGCATACTATACTCTGTCACTGCACTGCATACATCACTTGAATTCTCATTCCTCTCAAATCATACTTTTGTTGATGACTTACTTCATATACTTTGTGCTCTGTTGATACTGCATCTATGTCTCTGTTATCTCAACATTATGCTCTGTGTGACTATAATGATCAACTGATACCGTGCTTTCAATTGATATTTTTTTGTTCTGAAATGAGGCACTAGTAAAAGATGGAACTGCGTACTTTCTGATGTGTTCGTTCTATTTAAGTGCTACAGTCTCTCAGATAATCTGTGACGTCCTGTGACTCAAATGATTCGTCCATTCTATTTAGTGCACTTGTCTTAGATCATCTTCATCATGATGCGCCTATCAGATCCTGTTGTTGTTCTATTGTTGCGCATCAGATGGAGTTCTCAACATAACACACTTTCACTTCTACTCATATGCATCAGTTAGACATCTGTGCAATATCTAATAAAATTTGGTTATGTTTTTGTGCTTCTGTGACTATCTGTGTGTTGATTGTAATATTGTCCTTCAAAACATCAAGCACTTGCGCATACTTCAGTATTTCTTTATTTCAGTATTCGCGCATCTATCATAGATCTATAACATCATTCTACGCACCATCAAAACTTCATTCTTCTGCATGTGCGCAGTCTGCTCTTCGCTAGATCATTTTGTTTTGTCCACGAGCCCCTTGATGCTCCAAACAACAAACTGAAACCTGCACTCAAATCTCTTATGCTCTCTCCATCAAGCTTACCTTCAATCTCCAACTTGCATCTCTATTTATACATGTCCTACATGGATTGTATATTCATAAGTTGGTTGTAGCATTCCTTCTTCCATACTTCATGGATTATGCATATTGCACGCGTCATCTTCTACGCTATTGATGTGCCATATGATATGTGTCTTGCGCCCTCAAGGTCCACAACTTAGTGGGACTTTACACCTTGGTGGTGTACCTTTTCTCTCTTAATGTATCATTTCCTTATGGTATGCGCGCAATCTTACACTTCATCTTGATGTGTCTATGACTTGTGTTGTACGACATCCTTTGTGGGTGATGTTCCCTTGGTGAAATGATACTTTGTGAAATCTGTTCATACTCCAACTTTTTCTAAGTGGGTCTTTTTCCTTTGACTTGTCATCCTTTGTGGGACTTGTGCACATGTTGTACCGTCGGTTGTGGAATTTGCTCATAGATGGTCTTCAACCATTGTACCCTTGTATGAACTTGTGCACATTCCACTTACTGAAAGCATATTCTGATTGGTTATGCTTGCGCGCTTTCAGGATTGTCCAACCATTAACTGCTTGCGCACTTCCAACCTTTAACCAAGAAACGCTCAAGCTTGCTTGCATACTCGTACCATTTGTTCAACCAACTCCTTGGATGCTTGAGCACATGTACCATTGTCCAACGAACTCCTTGGATACTACCATGTGAAGTATGACTTTGTGGACTTGATTTATGCGCAAGGACCACACAAGGTAGGATACATTACTTTTGTTCTTTCTTGAACTGGATTTGTATGATGTATCCTTGACACACATATTCAGACTGAATGCACTTCTATATATACTCCAAATTTGCATACATGTCTGTCACCTTCAATATTTGCGCATATACTTCTGGTATTCATGTTCTTCTTCTTCTTGCGCATATACTACTTCAAAGTGGATTCCATATACTTCTTCATACTTCTGCAGGAATACTGTATCCACTTTGACTTCAGTTGACATCCTCTTTGACATTAGTTGAGAGTCAAACACCTGACATCTTATTTATTTGACATCAATGACAACCAATGCTCAACAATATCCCCCTTTGGCATTGATGTCAACACCTTATGAATATATACCCGATCTTCTTTGAATCGTATGTGTCATTTGTACTTTGTTGTAGTGCTCCCCCTGTGTATATGCTCCCCCTGAGTTTTTTGGTATTATGGCTACTGCATTTTCTGTTTTTAGTACTTCTGCTACCAATTCTCTGCGATAACCATTATGCTTTCTGTTACATCTACGCAGACCATATGTTCAGTCATATTCACACTCTTTCATGTATGTTATCTTATTTTGTTGTCTGCAATTCTCCCCTTCATGGATCACTTCTATCATTATGTATATAACAGTTTCATGCATCTCTTCTTTCATTATGTCCTGCTGATTTCAGCTTCTGATGTGCATTTCATGCCTCATCTTCATGCATTTCTCCCCCTTTTACATTAATGGCAAAGAGGTGCCATTATTTTGTGCTATATGAGTTCTTCTTGTTTGTTTTGCACTGGTGTTCATCACGACTATATCTAGGGATAACTCCCCCTGTCATTCTTCTCTATTGCTTTGCACAACTTATGTACTGATATCTTTTCATAATTACCTTTGATTGCTTTTCTGATAAATATGTTACGATGTTCTTTTAACTTGATCTCTTTATCCTGTCACAATACTTTGTCATTCCTTGCGCAGTGATCATGCTATCGGCATTACTTACCCACTACATAGTGACGATCCCTTTTGGATTTATGCTTCTTTGATTAGGTTCTCATTGTGTTGAGGATTGAGAACCACACCCAATTTTTCTCTGAGATATTCACATGTACTTCGTGGAAGAGGTTTTGTAAATATATATGCAATTTGTTCCTTAGTATCAACATATTCTAATTTGCCCACATTATCAGCTACTTTCTCTCTCACAAAATGATACTTGATGAGGATGTGCTTATTTTTGCAATGCATATCCGGATTTTTGGAGATATTGACAGCACTTGTGTTATCACATAGTATTTGTATTAGATGATCTATATTTACTTAAAGATCCTTCAAAGTCTGTTTCATACATAACACTTGTGAACAACAAGCAGCTGCAGCAATGTATTCTACTTTTGCTGTAGATAATGCCACAGATGATTTTTTTGTTAATTGATGACAAAATACAGTTTCCTAAGAAAAACGCAACACCACTAGTGCTTCTCCTATCATCAATACTTTCAGCCCAGTCTACATCAATGTACGCGACTAAGTCGAGATTTTTGCTTTGTGGGTACCATAGCCCAATATACATAGTCCCTTTCAAATATCTGGAAATTCTTTTGACTACTTGAACATGCATTTCCTTGGGTGCTGCCTGAAACCTTGTGACAAGTCCAACAGCTTGCATGATGTCTGTTCTAGAAGCAATTACATATAATAGACTGTCAATCATCGATCTGTAAAATCTCTGATCAACTTCTTTAGCCTCATCTTCTTTACTCAACTTGCATCCTATAACCATGGGTGTACATATTGGCTTGCAATATTCCATGTTAAATATTTTTAGCATTTCCTTTACATACTTATATTGGGAGATGAAGATTCCATCATTTAGTTGTGAAAATTGCAACCCAAGAAAAAATGGTAGTTCTCCTAGCATATACATTTCAAACTCTTTTTGCATATCTTTCGCAAATTGCTTACTAATTCTATTATCATTGATTCCAAAAATGATATCATCAACATATACTTCCACGACTATCATTTTTTTCATTTTCGATTTTGATGTAGAGATTATTGTCTACACTCCCCCTTTTGAAACCTTAGTTTTGTAGATATTTATCCAGCCTTGAATACCAGGTTCTGGGGGCTTGTTTGAGTCCATACAGAGCTTTCTTTAGCTTGCAAACATAATCCTTGTTTCCTAAGAGTGAGAAACCATATAGTTGTTCAATGTATACCTCTTCTTCAAGATCTCCATTTAGAAAATTTGATTTTACATCCATTTGATATACCTTGACATCTTCTGCACAGGCATAGGCCAGTAAAAGTTTGATAGCTTCCATTCACGCCAAGGGGGAAATTTTTTCCTCAAAATCTATTCCTTTGATTTGCACATATCCTTTGCATACCAATATTTCCTTGTTTCTGACAACTTGTCCATATTCATTTAGTTTGTTTCTGAATACCCACTTCGTTCCTATAACATTATTGTTTTTAGGTCTTGGAATAAGTTCCCAAGTCTCATTCTTTTTTATTTGATTTAATTCTTCAATCATAGCCTTCATCCATCCTTCATCTTATTTGGCTTGCGCAACCCTTTTTGGTTCTTTTTGTGATAGTAACAACAAATGCACTTCCTCAGTTAGGTTGCTCTGACTTCTTCTAGTTTTTACATCAGCATCTTTGTCTCCAATAATCAAATCTACTGATTGATTTTTCTAAGCAAATCTGGAGGGGTCCCTTGTGTCTGGTCTTCCTTCTTCTAGTACGCGTTGATATACTTCCTCCTACGGTTTTTCTATTTCTTGATTTTCTTCATATGGTTGTTCCAGCTATGGTAAGTCATCATCTTCTTCAATTCTTCTATGAGTCAATACTTCATCAACTTTTACTTCAGTACCTTGCACTATTTTTCTGAGTCGCAAATTGTAGCACTTGTGAGCTTTGATTTTGCAGGAATAACCGAGAAAGACCCCTTCATCTTATCTGGAATCAAATTTTCCTAATGTATCATCATTTATTTTGATGTAACATTTGATTCCAAATATTTTAAAATGCTTAACTGTAGCTGGTATTCCTTTCCATATTTCATATGGTGTTGAGAAACTATTTGTACTGATTAAACATCTGTTGAGGATGTGAACAATTGTATGAATGGCATGTGTCCAAAACATGTCTGATAGCTTCAATTCGTTTAGCATTGTCATGGCCATCTCTTGAGAAGTCCTGTTTTTTCTTTTTGCCACCCCATTTTGCTGTGGAGTTATGGCTATTGAAAATTGTCTTCCAATTCCATGTTTATCACAGTAGTTATAAAACTTGTTTGATGTTTACTCTCCTCCATTGTCAGTTCTTAAGCATTTTATTCTTAAATCAGTTTCATTCTCGACCGCTTCTTTAAATGCCTTGAAACATTCGAATTTTTCTAATTTTGCATTAAGAAAGAATACCCATGTCATTCAGGTGAAATCATCAATAAATAGTAGAAAGTATTCTTCACCATTCATTCCTTTGGTTCTCATTGGACCGCAAATATCTGAATGCACTAATTCCAAAGGTCTTGAGGTAGTGTATTCGTTTGTTGAGTACTTGATTCTAGCTTGTTTCCCATGTAGACAGTGTTTGCAGAAGGAATTTGATGGCTTAGTAATCCTTGGAATGTCCCTCACTGCCTGTTTCTTACTGATCTTGATCAAATTATCAAAATTGATGTGTCCCAATCTTCTATACCAAAGCCAGATTTCATCCATTTGTCGCATGCAACATTTCTCTTCTCTTTATTCATCCAGAATGTGAACATTGTTAGGAGTTATGGAGGTTGTAGCTACGATTCTACCTGTATCCCTGTTTTTTATTTTGCATTTTTCTAAATAAAGGTAAGAGTGTGTCTCTGATCGCACATATGGATAACACATAAAATATTGTGTTTCATGTTCTCAACTAATAGAACATTATCTGCCTTATTTATTTTGTTTCCTAGGCTTGCTATACCTTTACCCAAAATTTTAGCTGATCCATTGTCTCCAAAATAGACACTGCCTCCCTTGTCTTCTCTGAACTTAAGATAGGTTTTTTTTTAATTTCCGGTCATATGCTTGGAGCATCCGCTGTCTATAAACCATTGCCCCTTCTACTTTGTGCATGTAAGGTTAGGTTGCATGCTTCTTGATGATCCTGATCTTTCTAATCTTCATTTATCTTAATGAATTGCATAGGTTGTTGTTGTTTTTTGCAGTCATGAGTATCATGTTCTGTCGTTTCACAATATTCATTTTCTGAACTTAAAATGCTAAAAGGATTGGAATCTTCAAACGCGACTTCAATAAGTTTTCTGAGAATATTCTAGGTAAGATTTGTCTAATTGCACATACATTTATTTCTGGCATATGCTAATGCGTAAGTTCTACAATTTATTAATTTGTGACTAAAATTATAACAGTAAAAGCAATTTCCAAAGAAAATATTTTGATACCTGGTAGGATAGAAATTTTGAGGTTGCACAGACTTATTTTCCAAAAGACTCGGCCTTTGATGTTCTCTTTCAAATCTCTAATTTGTTCTTGACTATGAGGTCTTGAGAGCATCTGCATAACTTTTAGCGAAGTAAGTTTCTTCATCAATGTTGTTTCTGCATCTTTGTTCTAGTTGAAGGCTTAATGGTTGGATTTCACTTCTTAGAGAAACTACTTCAGGTTCCATACTTTCACACTTGTCATCCTTCATTTCAATTGCCTAGTGGTGTCTTCTTCTAATTTCAAAAGAGCTTCCTACGGGAGCTTGTTTTTCTTCCTTGACTTATTTAGTTCATCCAGTGCACTAACTAGTTCTTCTTCAAAGTCTACTTCAGCCATATGATCATATATTGAGTCCGTTTCTGCTGGATTCTGCGCTGAAATCCATCTTCCAGATGCTAATCTATTACTAAAGAAACCCACTCTTATACCAATTGTTGGAATCGATTTAATATTGAGAGGGGAGGGTGAATCAGTATTAACACAGTTATTAGCAGTTTTTACCTTCTTTAACATTTTATCCTTTACTTAATATTTATCTTTTATTATGCATCAGTAAATAAACATCAACACATATATTCACCACATAAACAACACATAAAACACAAGATTTTTATGTGGAAACCTAAACGGGAGAAAAATATGGAATGCTTCTTTATAATGAGAAAGAATACATTCAGGGAAGCACCGACTTCCTATGTTTACCGGCACCAACTGGAAGGAAGCACCAACCCCTTGGTTTTACAGGCACTGACCAAAAGGAAGCTTTTGCTCCTTGTATTTATCCAACACCAACTGGAAGGAGGCACCAAACCCCTATATTCTTTGTCTTACAGGCACCAACCTAAAGGAAGCTCTGACTCCCTGTCTCCTTGCCCCGTTCAACCACCTTGATGTCTTATGTATGTTGTTGTCTTACCGAAATTCAACTCTGTGCACTTATTCAGATCTTCTGATGACAATTCTATTGTGCGCCACCTTCGTATGCAGACTATACTCTGTCACTACGCTGCATACATTACTTGACTTCTCATTCCTCTCAAATCATACTTCTGCTGGTGACTTACTCCATATACTTTGTGATATGTTGATACTGCAGTCAGTGTCTATGTTATATCAACGTTCTACTCTGTGTGATTGCAATGATCAACTAATATTGTGCTTTCAATTGATAGTTTGTTGTTCTGAAATGAAGCACTAGTAACAGATGGAACTATGCACTTTCTGATATGTTTGTTCTATTTAAGTGTTGCAGTCTTTCAAATAATCTACGGCGTCCTATGCATCAAATGATTCGCCTGTTCTGTTTAACGCACTTGTCTTAGATCATCTGCATTGTGATGCACCTATAAGATCTTGCTGATGTTATGTCGTTGCGCATCAAATGGATTTCTCAACATCACACACTTTCACTTCTGCTCATATGCATCAGCTAGACATCTACGCAATATCTAATAAATTTTGGTTATGTTTCTGTGCTTATGTCTCTACAACATCTGTGACTATCTGTGTGTTGATTGTAATATTGTCCTTCAAAACATAAATCACTTGCGCATACTTCAATATTTATTCATTTCAGTATTCGCGCATCTGTCATAGATCTATCACATCATTTTGTGCACCATCAAAACTTCATTCTTTTGCATGTGCACATTCAGCTCTTCACTCAATCATTTTTTTCTATCCACGAGCCCCTTGATGCCCCAAAAAACAAACTGAAACTTGCACTCGAATATCTTATGCTCTCACCATCAAGTTTACCTTCAATCTCCAACTTGCATCTATATTTATACATGAACGCCTATTTCATTAAATTAGTCATATTAGGAAAAATTTGGACTAAAAAAGTGTGAACTTAGACTTTGAAAGTGTCAATATAAACCTTTCTAAAGTGCAAAATTAGGTTCTGAAAGTGGCAATATTAGCTTTGAAAAGTGTGTTTTTCTATTCGAATAGTGTGTTTTTTGACTACTTATGAACCCTAAAATTACAGTTTTTAATTATGAAACTATGAATTTCAATTCAAAAAGTGTGAATTTCAAATCAAAAAATGAAAATTTTCATTTGGAAATGTGCAATCTTTTAAGGTGAAAAGTGCAATGTCTATAATATTCGACCGTCCTTGTTTGAATGGAAAGTTTATCAATTCTTGTTTCTTTTTTTATACAATATCAAGAATATCTAGCTTTTTACATATATAATTTTAGTAGTTTCCAAATGAGGCAGGAATTATCGGCGTAATCTGTATAGGAACACTTACTTACATAGTAGTAACCAACAAATAGTGTATTTTGCATCACGGTAGTAATTTTCCACAAATTCCTAGAGGCTCGTGGACGTTCCAGATGCTGGACGTTTTCTCACCCATCCAGGTTGATAGACAGACTAGAAGGATTGTAACAAAATATAAATTTCTTGGGCTAAGATCCCATCAAACGATATCCATAGGAACATCCATCCCACTCTCAACACTATGCCCCATCTGCTCTCGTTGTGCCTTAACTGCTGCAAGGCCCTTGTTTATTCTATTTTTTTCCCATGTCCATCCTAGCCTTGGTGACCATTCCCATATGATGTTATTTACATCGATCATCATATTTTATTCTACACCAACAACCCATCGTTGCTTTCTATTTCAACAGTTTTTGTACAAGACCTTCAAATCCTTCGATGATCATGTTGGCCTCCACCATTACACCTCTACTTTGTAAGACCCAAGAGTACTAGCATCTGAATCCTAATAAATATTACCAATCTCCCTACCCAACCATATTGCACAATCTAGCTCTGTTGATTGAATAATAACCATTTGGTCCTTTACAACATACACTCTTGGAATGAATTCATCTCTAGGATTGTTGCATACTGGTCCAACATAGCAATCCTGCAAAGCAGGAACATTTTCCTTCAAATAGGCATCCATAATTTCTTGTTCAGATCTTGTAGGTTCACTACTATGAATATTATGGCTTGTCGATGGACAAAAGTTAGTTGCTGAATGATCAACACTCTCAAAGGGGCTGTCCAAAGCTTTATATACAGCCTCCCAATAATTTAACTTGGGACGCCAAAAAATTTCACCTCCCTTCTCAATCCCTCGATTCCATAATGAAATATATGTTTCTATTCCTTTTATTATTTCGTCAATGTTTGAAGGTCTTTTTTATTGTAGATTTAATAACCTAGGCTTCCCCACCGGCAAGTATGCGCTACGATCTGGAAATGGCCGCCAAAGATGAATAGGAGACGACCAAGCTTCATCCCGAAGTGATGCCCTCCATTGCATGACTGGAATGTTATCTATGAGCTGAAATTCAAAAAACTAGCATTTTTTGATACTGATGATTTTGGCATTTCCATCCAAAAGGTGGGGTTTCACAAAACTCTTAAAATGATAAATTTCATCAATTAGATAATGGTCATAGAAATTTTGATCTTCACATGTCCTATACGTATCCATAATTTCTGAGAGTGAAAATATATCCTTGTGCATTAGCTTTACCGATAACCTTCCATAAGTTCCATCTATGTCTTCATGGGTGTGTCCAACCGGGAGGAATCCAACTTCAACTATCTCGAACACTCTCCTTGTTGTTAAAAGAGATAAAAATGCAAATACAAAGCGGTTTTTGTTATCGCTTGAACAATTATCCATTTGCAACAACAATATGGGTGGTAGTTTTCTATCTGGCATGCATTGATTAGTACCATCAACACAGAATATATCATGTTGCATTGCATCTTGTCTGTATATCACACACTTTTCATATGACTCTGATTGCAAAAGAGTATCATGAAATTGGTGCTTAGATGTTCCACCTTTGTAGAGAAAATCACCATATTTATCAACCACTGGTTCTTCAATACTCTTCAAGCATTTAGCTAGGGATGTCACAGTGAAATTCGATCCCATCTCTAAAAATGAGAGGCTAAAATGGCCAAAACCCCCAGTCTTGTGCCCATGAGTCAACATTCCAGTCAATGATATGGGAATATCCATAACATTACTAAAATATTTTTCCTTCTTACCCATCCTTGGAATGGAAGTCTTTGACTTATCCATTTTGTCATGAACAATACTCATAAAAGTATTTGGTTTTTTCTGTGAAGCTAATCTGTGAGAATAATATACTTGCTGACAACTTGCGATATATTTATTATGAGCTTCTTGATGTCCTCGCAACATTTCCACCTCAGCTGGATCAGTGGTCCTCTTAATCCTATCTTGTATTGTAATGCACTCATTACACCTTGCAAAGGAGTTTGATTTAGAAATTTTAACATCTCAAAAATATTCTCTCATCACCTTGCTAAAGGAGGATTGTGATACTAGAGGAAAACCAATACTTTCGATTTCTTCATTTTCCATTTTTCGTAGCAAAACATGGGACATATTAGATGACAATAATTTCAAGGTTGTCCTTGTTCTATCTTCATTGATTAATCGTGTAAGATGTGGAGATTTGTCTAAATTCTCTTCTAGAATTTTATTAATTGTAGCTACCAGTGCAACAATGTTCGCCCTAGATTTTTCCAAGCCACTGTTACCATGCACATCTCTCACATCACCATTCAAGAACATGCTTTATAATTGTAGAAAGTGCTCCTTTTTATCCCATGGAATTTATACCATGAATTTTGACAGATGTCTATTGTGTCTAATCTCATTGTAAACATGCTTCTTTTTTTGTCATCCCCTTCTTTGGACTCAAGAGCATTTGATCCCATAGAATTTATAACATACTATCTTCTTGAATTTCCATTCATACTATGAAATTTATTCACACATTCAACTATCGATTGAAGTGAAATTTTTGATATACAAAGATTTGAGAAACAATGTTTAGTCACAATTTTTGAAAGGAATGCATCTTGATCAATTCCAGGCCTGTAAGGTACTGAGCTTGAATTTATTTCAGAAATTTTAGTTCCAGTTGTCCGCTTTACGAAATTATGGCCTTGTTCCATTACCTTTAACATATGTATATTCACAATGGGGAGTACCAGGAAGGACCATCTGTAAATGACATTCTTCAAAAATATTCCAAATGTTGACCATGTATTTGTATGTGTTCTTTTTTAGTATAACATCCAAAGGAACATCATTAAGGTCAAGCAAATTGTTTCAGGCCATCTTACAAGAGAGCCTTCAAATACACCACAATCCTCACAATTGCAAAAGACTTTATGAACTAAAATACCAAACTCACCAAAATCTAGTGGTTTGAATTGTACAATGCCTCCTTCAAAAACACTTGACACTATTCCCTGAGCAACATAATGTGTCTTTAAAGAACATTGATGTATCAAATTAACTTTCTCTCCCACAAACTTGATATTGTGATTTTGTCTTAATACTTTCAAAGTAGTTTCAGATTGATTAATGTTGAAATTGCTTTCAACAGAAAGCAATGTTTCTATATTAAAATCTATGATTCTTTTAACCATCCATACAACAAAACCTCCACTGGTTAACCCTAGACAACATTCCATACAAGAAAACACCACTGCATCCACCAAAATAACAAAGGAGAAGTTACCCAAAAACGTTCCCCCAACAAAATCATTCCCACTCACATTTGTTACAAAACTTATGGAAATGCAATCCTTGCATTCTAAACACTTATGTAACAACTTAACTTTTCTCATAATAAAAGAATATTTATTCTCAGTTGTTATGGTATGTTCTACACTCCTCGAAATAGAATTTGGTATATCATTCACCTCATTCTCGTGAAGAGAAGATCCAATGTGGTGAATGATATCAGATGCAAGCCATTGAATATAACCACCAATTGGCTCTGGCAATGTATCTGCACCTTCTGATGGATAGGGAAATTGAAGACCTGCATTTAAAGTCTTGGTAACGATTACAATGATACATCCATCATGAATGCTGATATTATGCAATATTTTTCTTTCTGGAAAAGAGATTCCTTCATCAACTTTCAATCCATTCAAAAGGAGGTCCACACATTGTTGAGAACCAAAATCCATTTCAGAAGCGATTTATGAAATATAAAATAACATGACACATTGTTGAAAACCAAAATCCATTTCAGAAGCGATTTATGAAATATAAAATAACAGGAGCACATTAAAAATAATATTTATTTTAAACAAATAATATTTTTTTCCACTAGTATATATTATCAAATAAGTCAATGCTCTACAGTTTAATAGAATTATTGTATGCTATCATTCTCCATAAGATGATAAATTAGAAAACATTCCTCACTATGAAGAAAACGTTCAGAGTTCTAGTAACAACAATCTCATGTAGATTTACAATGCTATTGTTTTTTGAGAAGGAATCAATTTCAGAAGGAGCGGAAGATCCTTCCTAATTGGATACAATGTAATTGTTGCTTAGAATAAATCCATGAGATAAGGAGGTGCCGCTGAATGCTCAAAAGGTAATCTGTTGTTTTCATTGGAAGGCGCTCAAAGTGATGATGGATGAATGAGCGACTAATTTTTTGAGGAAGGAGTGGTTGTTCCTTTTTAAAAGGATCCCTTGGACCATAGAGGTTGGAAATATTTATCGAGATAATATATTATTAGTAATATTTAAATATTATACATGAATTTGCTTTACGTATTTGAATTATGAATTATATAAGGCGGTATCAATAAAGGACATGCGTCCTTAGCCATCTAACACGCATATGTCTAAATGGAGTGCACGAGATTTGAGGCTCTTTCTTCTGGCCATCTACTTTCCCCAACCCCAAAATGGAAACCCTTGAGAAAGGATCGGTTGCTCTTTCTAAGATACACATATTTTCTAAAAGGGTCCATACATGTAAGGATCAACCGTTTCTTTTTCGTCATGTCCCGTGCTCCTCGCAGGGGTTGACGCTCTTTAAATTATTTACATCTGCACATAAATCATATATGGTATTCAGAATTAGAAAAAATCCACAGTCGAACTACTTTAAAAAAATAGAGTAATTAAATTTGTATTCAAAAGGATTTCCACGTCCATTCATTAAAAAAAAGGAGATCCTGGGAGCAAAAATAGCTTTCACGGTGGAGATTAAGTAAATTCCCAGTCTGGCTCTGTAATGGTTTCTGATTTGTTTCCTAGTATTTGTAAATACAAGGGAGTGATAAACCCTTACAAACTAGAAATTTAACAAGATGCAGAATAGCATTCAAACTTTCAAACAAGGATGTACCAACTCATCGAAGGAGGGAGCTCTTCTCCTCTTTTATCGGAATAATATATTATTAGTAATATTTAAATATTATACATGAATTTTATTTACGTATTTGAATTATGAATTATATTAGGTGGTATCAATAAAGGACATGCATCCTTAGCCGTCTAACACGCATATGTTGGAATGGAGTGCATGAGCTTTGAGGCTCTTTCTTCTGACTATCTACTTTCCCCAACCTTGAATTGGAAACCCTTGAGAAAGGATTGGTCGTTCTTTCTGAGATAAGAATCGTTTCTAAAAGGGTCCATACATATAAGGATCAACCGTTGATTTTCCATCATGTCCCCATGCTCCTAGCAGGGGTTGACGCTCTTTAAATGATTTACATCTTCACATAAATCATATACGTTATTCAGAATTACCAAAACTCCACAATCGACCTAATTTTTTTAACAAAAATAGGGTAATTAAGTTTGTATTCAAAAGGCTGTGCACAACCATTCATTACAAAAAGGAGAGCCTAGGGGGAGAAATAGATTTCACAATGGATATTAAGTAAATGCCCAATATGGCTCAGTAATAGTTTCTGATTTGCTACCTAGTATTTGTAACTACAAGGGAGGGATAAACCCTTACAAACTGGAAATTTAACAAGATGCATAAAAACATTCAAACTTTCAAAAAAGGAGGTACCAACTCATCGAAGGAGGGAGCTCTTCTAAAAAAAATCATGCTGTTGAACAAAGGTGTCCTTGGCAATTATCATGTCCACAGAGGGGGATTCCTGGTAGTGGTTGCACTGTGAAATCCTGGCCATCTTCAAATTTTCATATTTTATAATACCCACTGTCCCCATCAGTTCAATCAAATTTCATTCCAAATCATCAATTCTCGAGTCCTAGCAGGTTAATTGTTGAGAGATATACCTCATGTCATTGAATGACTCTCTATGCGCTTTGATACCCAAGCAGACTGCCTCATAAACCTTTTGCAGGTGTTGTTTGAATTCTTCCACACTGGAATTTAGGAACGCCATTCCATCTGCAAGGCCCGTCATTGAACTGAGAGAAGAGTTCTGAGAAGGGGTCGAACCGTCCTGTTTCCCTGACAAAAACAAAAAAAAATGAAGGACTGGACTCTGAGCTGATAGGATGGGATAAAATGTCCTTCCAAATAGTTAAGGAGAGGTTTTCAAAGATGTATATAAACCCAGGAGGAAAAATATTCACAGACAGGTCTGAATTGCTTGGAGGGTTCGAAATACTTCCATCATTAGGGCCACTTAAAAATGGAACAAGAACCTCATTAAATGTAGGAGCATGTATACCGTCGACGAAGGGATGTGCACCACTAGAAAAGGGAACAAGAGACTCATTAAATGTAGGATCGTGGATATTGTCGCCGAAGGGATGTGAGAAGGTGTGGCCATAAATTTTATAATTCCAATGGGGAGATTAACCCCTTGTTTGGATTATTCGTAAGCTTACTTGTTGTTTACCCTGCGTATGTGGAAATAGAGTACCTCTAGGGAGGAGTTTATCTGATTGATCCTCCTATGCATTCTATTACATCTGGAATTACCTTTAGGTGTCCCTTTCCTCATTTTTTGGATGACATGTTTGGAGTCTCCAAAAATATTGAGTGTGTTGATATTGAGAGTTGAGATCATTTCCATGGAATAATAGAGTGCTAACAATTTTGATTCTTTGTTGTTTTTGTTTTTTCTCAGCATCTACTTCCAACACCCCAAAATAGAACAACTTGAGGAAAGAGTGGCCATTCTTTCTTTAAGAAAATTTCCACTTTTAAGAAAATTGTTTATAAGGGAAAAATACTATGAAATTTGTGCTTAGGGTGCCAATATCTGCTTTCCCTACCCCTTAAAAAGAGAGATTGTAGAAATGAGTGGATTCTCTTTCTCCTCGACATATACTTTCAACTCCCCAAAATAGAGCAACTTGAGGAAAGAGCGGCCGCTCTTTCTCTGAAAACATTTCCACCTGCTAGAAAATTGTTTGAAGCAAATTTTGTATGCAAATTTTGTATAAAGTGTCGATGTATACTTTTCCAACTTTTATAAAATAACCCCTAAGGGAAGGATCAGACGCTCTTTCTCCTCAACATCTACTTCCAACACCCCAAAATAGAACAATTTGATGAAAGATCGTTCTCTCTTTCTCTGAGAAAATTTCTGCTCGCCAGCAAACTCTTTCAAGCAAAATTACTATGAATTTTTTTTTTTAAATGATGATATCTACATTCCCCAGACCAAAATAGAACCCCTGTAGGAAGGAGCGGGTGCACTTTCTCCTCTGTATCTATTTTCAACACCCCAAAATAGCACATATTGAGGAAAGAGCGGTCGCCTCTTGCTCTAAGAAAATTTCCAATTGCAGGAAAACTGTTTAGAGAAAAGTTCCTATCAAATTTTTGATTACATCCCCGTAAAAATAACCCCTGGAGGAAGGAGCGGACTCTCTTTCTCCCCAGCATATACTTTCATTAGCCCAAAATAGAACAACATGAGGAAAGAGCGGCCTCTCTTTCTCTGAGAAAATTTCCACTTTCCATCAAACCATTTCAAGCAAAGTTCCTATGAAATTTATGTTTGATGTGTCGATATCTACTTTCCCCACCCATAAAAAAGAACGCCTAGAGAAAGTAAGGAACTCACTTTCTCCTCATCAGATTCTTTCAAAACCACAAAATAGAACACCTTGAAGAAATAACGACCGCTCTTTCTCTGAGAATATTTCCACTTGCCAGCAAACTGTGCGAAGCAATGTTCCTATAAAATTTGTGTTTAGAGTGTTGATATCTACTTTACCCACTCCTAAAAAATACCTGGAGAAAGGAGCGGACGCTCTTTCTCCTCAACATCTACTTCCAACGCCTCAAAATAAAACAACTTGAAGAAAGAGTGGCAACTCTTTCTCTGAGAAAATTTCCACTTTTAAGCAAATTGTTTAAGGGAAAAATACTACGAAATTTGTGCTTAGGGTGCCGATATCTACTTTCCTTATCCCTTAAAAAGAGCGCCTGGAGAAAGGAGTGGATTCTCTTTCTCCTCAGCATATACTTTCAACTCCCAAAAATAGAGCAACTTGAGAAAAGAGCGACCGCTCTTTCTCTGAAAACATTTCCACCTTCCAGAAAATTGTTTAAAGCAAATTTCATATGCAAATTGTGTTTAAAGTGTCGAGGTCTACTTTTCCCACTTTTAAGAAAGAACCCCTGAGGGAAGGAGCGAACGCTCTTTCTCCTCGGCATCTACTTCCATCACCACAACATAGAACAATTTGATGAAAGAGCATTCTCTCTTTCTGTGATGATATATGCATTCCCCTAGAGGAAGGAGTGGATGCTCTTTCTCCTCAGTATCTATTTTCAACACCCCAAAATAGCACATATTGAGGAAAGAGCGGTCACCGCTTGCTCTGAGAAAATTTCCACTTGCAGGAAAATTGTTTAAAGCTAAGTTCCTATCAATTTTGTAATTAAGGTGGTATCTAATTTCCTCACCCCGTAAAAATAAAATTTGGAGGAAGGAGAGAACACTCTTTCTCCCCAACATATACTTTCATTAGCCCAAAATAGAAGAACAGAAGGAAAGAGCGGCCTCTCTTTCTCTGAGAAAATTTCCACTTTCCAGCAAACTGTTTCAAGCAAAGTTCCTATGAAATTTATGTTTAATGTGCCGATACTACTTTCCCCGCCCATAAAAATGAACGCCTGGAGAAAGGAACGAACACTCTTTCTCCTCACCAGATTCTTTCAAAACCCCAAAATAGAACAACTTGAAGAAAGAGCGGCCACTCTTTCTCTGAGAATACTTACACTTACCAGCAAACTATGCGAAGCAATGTTCCTCTGAAATTTGCGTTTAGAGTGTCGATATCTACTTTCCCCACTTATAAAAAAAACCTGTAGGAAGGAGCGGATTCTCTTTCTCCTCAGCATCTACTTCCAACACCCCAAAATAGAACAACTGTAGGAAATAGTGCCTTCTCTTTCTTTGAGAAAATTTTCACTTTCAAGCAAACTGTTTAATGGAAAAAATCTATGAAATATTTGCTTAGTGTGTCAATATCTACTTTCCCTACCCCTTAAAAAGAGCACCTGGATAAAGGAGCATATGCTCTTTCTCCTCAACATATAATTTCAACTCCACAAAATAGAGCAACTTGAGGAAAGAGCAGCCGCTCTTTCTCTGGAAAAATTTCCACTTGCCAGAAAATTGTTTGAAGCAAAGTTTGTATGTAAATTGTGTTTAAATTGCCGATGTATACTTTTCCCACTTTTAAAAAAGAACCCCTGAGGGAAGGATCGGACGTTCTTTCTCCTCAGCATCTACTTCCAACATCCCAACATAGAACAATTTGATGAAAGAGCGTTCTCTCTTTCTCTGAGAAAATTTTCGCTCGCCAGCAAACTCTTTGAAACAAAATTACTATGAATTTTGTTGTTAAAATGCTGATATCTACATTCCCCACCCCAAAATAGAACCCATGGAGGAAGGAGAGGACACTCTTTCTCCTTAGTATCTATTTTCAACACCCCAAAATATCACATATTGAGGAAAGAGCGATCGCCTCTTGCTCTGAGAAATTTTTCACTTGCTAGCAAATTGTTTAAAGCTAAGTTCCTATCAAATTTGTGATTAAGGTACTATCTACGTTCCTCACCCCTTAAAAAGAACCCCTTGAGGAAGGAGCAGACGCTCCTTCTCCCTAGCATATACTTTCATTATCCCAAAATAGAACAACATGAGGAAAGAGCGGCCTCTCTTTCTCTGAGAAAATTTCCACTTTCCAGCAAACTGTTTCAAGCAAAGTTCCTATGAAATTTATGTCTAATCTGTCAATGTCTACTTTCCCAACCCCTTAAAAATAACACCTGGAGAAAGGAACGAACGCTCTTTCTCCTCACCAGATTCTTTCAAAACCCCAAAATAGAACAACTTGAAGAAAGAGTGGTCACTCTTTCTTTGAGAATATTTCCACTTGCCATCAAACTGTGCGAAGCAATGTTCCTATGAAATTTTTGTTTAGAGTGTCAATATCTACTTTCCCCACTCCTAAAAACAATCCCTGGAGGAAGGAGCATATGCTCTTTATCCTCAGTATCTACTTCCAACACCCCAAAATAGAACAACCTAAGGAAAGAGCAACCTCTCTTTCTCTGACAAAATTTCCACTTGCCAGCAAAGTCTTTGAAGAAAATTTTCTATAAATTTTGTTGTTAAAATGTCGAAATCTAGTTTCCTAGGGTGACACATGGAACGATCAGATGGTGACATGTGGCATATTTGATTTTTAAAATTAGTTTAAAGATTGTATAAACTAATATTAAGGATATTAATGGTACCATTTCAATATAAACATATGGATTTAAGTTATATAAATTTTTGGAATAGATATCAGGGATCAAATTTGAAGGACTGACCTTAATTTCAGGTTGAAGGGTATATATTCATACCACCCTTCTAGCATGAAGGGAATTAATTAAAAAAATAACACTTCAATTGAAAATAATAAATTAACTCAACGTTTCATTAAAAATATTGTTCAATAAAATATTACTAGATATGAGTCATACGTTACATATTTCGTTGCATACACATAAAGAAAGTGAATTCTAACAATGTCATGCCACCCAGCTTAATAAGGAACATCTAACAATCTGTTCAACTGAAATTGATCCTATGGACAACTATATCTACCTTGCTGATATAACTACAACTCCATTCAGATAACCCCTACTCTGAATGGGGAACAAATATTAGATGTTTTATGACTGGAAAGATCAGAACTACTAGTGTTTGTGTCATGTCTTGTAGTTTAGATTATATGATGGTCTGTAAGGATTAATTGTATGGAATCAACAGTATATGTAATTTTGGTTTAGTGTTCTGGTTAGACAGTATTATGATAAATCTCATGTTTAAGGTTAGAGAACCAAGAAGTGAAGGAGAACAACATAGCTTTGGCCTGTTTTGCTCAGATGTAATTTGATCATTTTATAAAATACAAAATTTCCTTACTTACAAAAAAAAAACCTACTCTACTTCAGACACTTTTCAAGAATGTGGGGAACACAATGGCATATAGGAGCATAACTTTAAGAAAATTACTTTCTTATCTACACGGATTAGTGTTAAATTTTATACAAAATATGTTCATCATGTTTATAAAAAAATTAATATATAAATCAGTCAAAGTCCTGTATATAAAGTTGCAATGAAAAAAATAATTAACCCCATCTTAGAGATTTGTTTAGATAAGAGTTCAATATCCTGGAACCCGCGTGGAATTTGGAGTAGACCAAGCCTAGAATGGGAATCTGTGTGGAAATGCGCAACTGGAGTCTGGACCGAGCATGGAACCTGCATAGGGCTTGATCTGCGTCGAACGAAGATGGGACATATCCCGCTGCGTGGAACTGTTACCCAATCTTCCATTGCCGCACAAGATAT
The DNA here is from genome assembly GCA_027924585.1 of Larix kaempferi. Classification (NCBI taxonomy): domain Eukaryota; kingdom Viridiplantae; phylum Streptophyta; class Pinopsida; order Pinales; family Pinaceae; genus Larix; species Larix kaempferi. Next base: position 6,011,028 of record BSBM01000490.1, on the reverse strand, counting down.
TTCTTGCTGTTGCAGGGGAACTAGAACCCAAACCCTCGAAAATTATATTTTGTAACTACTGCCTGGAACTTTTGCGAAGTTTTTGGATGTCAGGTAAATACGATGGCGGTTAAACAATGCCCGCGAAAACCTGATGCGTCACCCGAAATAAAGACAAAATTTACCTTTATTACACACTGCCACTAGGAAAAAATAGGATTAATCATTGTCGTAGTTCGTATTGGATCATATGGTTGATGCTGTTTTCGCACTTTCAACTAGCGCGGAGAATGAAAAGGGTAAGCGGTAGCGGAATGTTTACTGCTTACCACGTGTCGATTCGAGGATCATTTCGCTAAAAGAAAAATTGTAATGGAAAACCACTTCTCATGATCCCGAAACCACCTACACGAGATATTATAAAAGGAAAAGGGGTCACGGGGAATATTTGTCACTTTGTGCCCTACTGATCACACAACATATCCCATTTTTTTTTATAAAATGGGAACCCCTTAGATTTAATTTTGATACAATTTTTTTGGTTCTTTGCTTCGAATTGTTTATATTATTGAGTGATTTCATTTGCTTTGCCTCATTTTTAATAAAGTATTTGACCAATATTCCTACTTAATTTCCAAATCCCGAGTTATCTTTTCCTTTGACAAAAAAAATTCTCAGTCACAATCATAAATTTCAATTTTCTTTGCTAAATTTTATGACTCTGACTTCCTGAAGCCGACCACGGAAGTCGGGAATTGGGAAAAACATTGATCACTTTATTTTAAAAATATAGTATCCCGACTCTGCCATTCCAATCCCAACTTTCCAAATTCGATTTCTTTAGAAAAAATTCATCTTTAATATTGAGCATCTGATCTTGTCAAATCAACGATCACATTTTAATTTTGTTGAAAGTGTGAGTTAAGTTTTTCTTTTACTTTTTACTTTGATATCTTACTTAGCGCAACGTTTTACCATAAGCATTGCTCAACTTATGGTTTTCACTACTCTACAAATTCTCGCGGGTAAGTATTTTTTCAAATCTTTGACTGGTTCTATGATTTCAAAATTTATTTGGGAAATTTTTTGAAACTTAAAATCTTGTTTTATATTTTGTAATAAAAAAATTCAGTTGATTTCAATCATGTCAAGAAATACTAGGTCCAAGTCAGTTTTGGATGAACTGGGGATGAAATACCCAACCGCCAGAATCTTTTCTGATACTGAAGGGAGGGTTTCTGATACCTATTGCCTCGACTGGGCAAGAATTTATTCCATATTTGATAATGATGATTTGTCTAAAATTCAACATGACCAACAAGCATACCAGAACATTAGCAAGTCTCAAATCTATGCCATTGCAGCCAGACCACCATTGATTCCCTATACCGACGCTATGAAATGGATTATAGATAATGCTAACCCTGTTGATCTTTATTTTGAGGATGTGAACCATACCCAATTGGCCTCTTTCAGGACTGAAGTTTTTGCTAGGATTTATGCCCTAGGAACTCCAAAACAACTTATTTCTAAGCAATCCATGGCTTATTCTGTAAGTCTTTTCAATTTTGATGTAATGATGAAGTATTGGATGGAAAACCCCGCCATTTTTGTTCCCAAGGCTGATAGACAATATCCTATTTCATGGTTTATAGAACCATTCTCTTAGCTGTCAGCGATGTTGTTTCGACTGTATGGATTACCAAATTGTGTATTTTTCAAACCAGAATGGGCACCTCTTGCACATCATATTCTCAACATCGGTGAACCTTTTAATTGGGCACATATACTATCTGTGGTAATGAGGGAAACTATTGAGAAGTATAAGAAATCTTTTGTTACCAAAAATCTGGCATTCTATCTTTCAGGGCATGTGATTGATGTTTTTTGCTCATCTTTTCCTTTCCCTACCATGGGATGGAAATGGACAAAAGTAGCACCACCGATTCATATCTATTGATCTGCATTATGGGAAGGCAATTAAATTCCTTTCATGTATGACATATGTGACCAATTTTTTGGGTCTATTCATTTTATGATCTTCAAGGACAATGCACCCATATTTTCACCACAGGCCAAGTCTTTGATTTCTACAATGGGAGATTGGTATCTGGGAGATTATTTCTCTTATATTAGAATTTGGGGTAGTAAATCAACTCATCTTCTACCCAGAATTGTACTTGATAAAATGGTACTTGAGGAAATATCATATCAGATAGTGATTGAAGGAATTTATCATATTGTAGTGCCTCAAAAAGAAAAGCTTGGACGAAGTTTCCTCTTTCTCTTGGAAATTTGGTTATTCAGAGTTCCACACATGCTATTTTGCTTGGGAAAAAGGTCACTACTTTGAATCTTGGAGAAGCTCCTAAAAGAATGCATAATCCCAAATCATTTTTTAGCAGGTCATTTCTCACAGGCACACTTGAAAAGCGGCTATGTTCATGAAACAGAGCCAAATGATCTTATTTACCAAGGAGCGAATTCTTTCCAAGATGTATTGAATAGAGCAACAACTTCAGATGAAAAAGGTTTTATTCATTAGTATCAACATGAACTCAAGTTAAAAGTTTTACATAATAGAAAAAACAAGCTATCTGATGAAGAAAAGGCCCAAAAAGAAGTTGTTGAAAAGGAAGCACAAGATGCTAAGAAAGAAAGGAATAATACCCATTTGCTTTTGACTCATTCATAGGAATGCATGAAAGGGAAGAAACCAATGGAAGTATCTCTGGAACAACCATTGGTTAATTTAAATATGTTGATAAAGAAAGCTAAGGAATTGAAGAGTAGAACTTTGGCTGTGATTAACTCACCTTCTACTACCAGGATTTCTGTTACAACACTCCCAGTCAAGAAATACACAAGACAAAAAGGTCCAGAGTCGGTTGTGTAGTTTAACTTATCTCAGATTGATGACAGTGATATAGATGAATAGTTACCTCATCCTACCATACCTTTACCTTTTCCCACTTATTATTTTCCCCTTACTTCTCATTCTACCCTAACCACCTTAGTGAATCAAATCCTGCATGATTTAGTTCGGAATTCACAAATGGAAGATTACCCTCCAGAACTTCCTCCTTTAGAAATTCCTACTCCATCTGTTTCGACGTCTTTTCCACTTATTCATGTTTCTACTATCCCATCCTTTGTACCTTTATCCCTTCCTATTCCTACCCAAATCGATGTTCCTACATTTGATTACCCTATTCCTATCGCCTCTATGACCATACCAACATTTCAACAAACGTTTCCAGTTGAAACCTTATTGAGCACATGTGAACTGCAAATTCCATCTCTACCTATAATTAATCTTACTCCACCAGTAATTTTTATCACATCTTCTACCATTATGACTACTGATGAGTTGAACATACAATCCACACAGTTGGTTGTACCTATTCCTACTCATGTTGTTTAACACCCAATTTCTATAGTCACTATTTATGAGCCATCTTCATCCACTGCTGAGGTTGTGGAATATTTTGGTGAAGATGCAGTAGTTTCCCTAGGTGATTATTTATGGAGTAAAATTGAAAACACAATTGTTAAGAGAGGATCTAAGAGATCCAGGGAAGGGACAATAGTTCAAGGCGTTGTTCCCAATCAAATCATTTGGAAAAGAGCCTCTTCAGACATCAAAAGAGAAGTTGTGGAAATAGTTGCTGCTATGGGAATCTTTGCTGGTGCAAAATTTGATTATGTTAGATGTTTAAATAAGGAAATTGAGGAAAAGGAAACTAAGCTATAGGAGCTTAACAAACAAAAAGTTGAATTGGAACGCCAATATCAAAATCAATTGCAAGAGTTGAATAATAAATATAATTCTCAAATTCAGGATTTGTAGTCCGAGAATAAAAATCTTAATGAACAAGTTCAGAAGACTAAAGAAGAGACAGGAATTTTTTTTGAAAAGTTGCAAGCTATGGAGCAGCAACTTAATTTAGCTCAGTCACATTCTACTACTTCTTCATGTTTCAAGTTTACAAAAGATGAATTTAAGGATTTTGCTTTCAGAATTAATGGTGATTATAAAAATCTATTGATTAAGTTATTTGAAGGACAGAATTAAATTCAAGATGATTACAGTTCATTTGAGCATCTATTTGATATTTTATATGATCATGTAAATAGAAGGAAGAATGCTTCTAAAGAAAATGATTATGTGTTTGATTGGAAAAGATTCATCAAAGATAAACCTGAAGGAGTTCCTATTCTTGATAATATTAAGATAAGGATAATCGAGATTTCTATGCAATCTTGGGAAAATGTTTGTGATCTGGTTGAATCCATTATTTATGAAGGAAAAAAAGGCTTGCAGAAGAAAATGGTTCGCTTCTGATGATCTGCTTAAACAAATAAACGTATTTGTCATGTATCATATCGTTGATGCACTTCCAGCCAAACTCATGATCATAGAAGTTGAGGAGAAACATGAGCAGTCCAGAGCATATATTGAGCAACTTGAACATATCTTTCTCAAAGATGTCAAAGAACTAGTTGAGTTGCCGACTTCTTTTGGATTTAAGGTTAACATGTTTTTGCAAGATTGGGAAAGAATCAGAAGGAAAGAGTTCGAGGATTTCTTGTGTAAAGCGCAACTACAATTGAAGCATTCCAAGTATACATATGTTGATGATATTTTAGATGTATTTTCCAAGTGGCAGTTTGCTTTAGCTAAATCTTAGAAAATATTTTATAATCCCTTATTTCATGGGATAAAATATCTCTTTGTAAAAAACTCTAGTGATTATTTAAAGAGACTTTATCTCATGTAAAGAGGAGAGGAACCGTTGGAGAAAAGACTCAAAGTGTATTGCTGCATATAGGGTTTGTAATTTTTTGCAGTTCTTAATATAATTTAGCCAATTTCTTTTATCTCTTCTTTCTAGTGATTTATTAATCAATTTTTATTGAGAAAAATATGTTTCCTTGCATCCATTCAGTAAGTTATTTTTTCAGGTTACAAAAATCACAAACACGTGACAATTGTCGTGTTTCTCACGCGCTTGTCTTTTATAACCTTTCAAAAAAATGGTGGTTTTGCAACCAGGGAGAACGGTTTCCTCCTACCACCTTTTAACCAACGAAATCCTCCCATGGTGACACGTGGTAGGCGGTTTTGGATTTCACAACCGCTCAACATTTTCAATGTCCGCGCATCTTCGTGGTACGAAATCAACGTCACATGTCGATCTTTCACTTGCTGATCAACGACCGTTGATATTTTCCGCACTTTAACCTGGGATAACAGTGATTTCGCCAATGATCGATCGTTATACATTTTTCAACTTTCCCCAGCAGAACCATCATCCACCATTGATCTTATTCCTACTTTGACCTGAGCCGTCGATTTCTAATTCTTTTGCAAAACCCTCTCCTTTTCCAATTTCAAACCAATTCCTTTTATTGCCACAATCGGATAAGATATTTTTCGTTTGGAACTTAGTGCCTATTCTTCTATGCATTTTTCTTTTCTCTATTTTCATATGGGAATAAATTGTAAAAGGAATAATTCCCATTACTACAATAATATTTCTCCAAATCTCTTTTTTCTTTTTAAAAACAAAAATATTTGTGTCAACATAGATGATTAATTATGAAGTCCCCTCTGTGGAACAATGGAATACAATTGAAAAGTTTGGGAGGATGAAGTACAAATTTCACCGATGAGGACACTTGTTAATGATACTCAAGCGAAGGTTATGCCAAATCCCACTTCAATGTGGCAACAAATTGTCTTTCAACATTTCGAGGATTATGAAGACTTAGTTATGTGACATATGTAATAAGTAGTTATAAAATTCCTATTTTCAAGCAAATAGTTAAGCAGTCACTTAGATATCAGCTTTCTAATTGGCGTTGGAACCATGAGAGAGAGACTTGTTTGACTGAGCAATTTCAAGAGTAATAAAAAATTTGCAGAGTTAAGCAAAGACTTTTCTGAGCATAGATTCTCCTGTTGTTATTTTGCAGTATGTATTTCCTTTCCTTATGTGAATGTTATTCATGTTATCTATTTCCATTGTGTTGTCTATGTGACCATAGATTCTCCTGTTGTTATTTGTTGTCTGTTGTGAATGAGATTATGTTGAGCCACAATTCATATTGATATGCTTTGGTTCATAGGATTCAAGTATTCAGAAAAACCTTCTTCTAAAGTTAATATTGGATTCATAAAAGGACACATACAACAAAATAAGTTAATATTGGATTCATAAAATAACACATACAACAAAATAAGTTAATATTGGATTCGTAAAGGAACACATACAACAAAATAAGTTAATATTGGATTCATAAAGAAACACATACACCAAAATAAGTTAATATTGGATTCATAAAAGAACACATACAACAAAATAGTGCAAATTGATCATGTTAAAGTTACATTATATATATATATATTGTTGAAATATTGTAACTTCAAAGAATATTATATTTGTATATTATTTATTCCGGAGATGTTCCATGCCTCCGATGTGATTATACTATAAATCCGGAGATGGTTATTCCTCCGAGTTGGGTGTGGTAACTAGGGTTATTAGACCCACCATGTGGGGGTCGGCCCAGTCAGTTATAATGGGGTATTTAACCTAATGGTTAAATACGAGCCTACATGTACTTGTGTAAAATACATATCAGAGTAGTGTATAAATAGAGGAGGTGTGTTCCTCATTTGATACACTCACTCACTTGAGGATAGCGCACTTGTGGAGGAGAGGTCTGCTATTGTGGAGAAGGAGATCCTGTCTCAGGGTTTTATCTTTGTATATTGCTGGTCATCTATATTGAGGAAGCTTTGCTGGGTTTTCTACCCCATGAGGGTTTCCCAGGATAAATCTCTGTCTCTTGTGTTTATGCTGTGCTTGTTGTTTCTTCAGTGATCCTGTATATGCTATTATTGTGAAATGTAATGTAATGCTGTTATTTTATGTCTTAGCATATTAAATCTTAACATATATATATATTAATTCATCCGATAACACCGATAAATTTCATAAGGCTTTTCAGCCGAACTGGATAGCTAGATAAATCAGTTAAACTGTCATTTATCCCAATTATACAAAATGATTAATGGAAGACCCTTTACAAAATAGGTCAGTATGATATTATCCTTCCATTCTTCTACTGTACCTATAAAAGTACAACCCTTAAAAATACCCGCCTATATAAATTGAACATAAGGGCCTTGGAAAATAGGACAAAATCCCTCCCCTAAACTAACAGAAAATAAAAATCTAAAAAAAAACAAGTAAACCTAATAGAAAACGAAAAAATAAAATGTATCCTAAAAAAAACAAAACACCATGGTGGGTGGGCTACGTGGCTCCCTCAGTCAATATCCATTGATTTTGGCCCTGAGGGAGGCTTGTTAGCTGGAGGGGACTATCCAGAACCTACCGAAGTCGTTGGGATCCTCTCGGTGTCAAGTTGAGCTCGAGTGTCTTCGTCGTGTTCGACAAGGATCCTCTGCATCCGTTAGATTAGTTCCTAATTTTTATTTTTGAACTTGCGGTCACTGGTATCCTCGATTCTCTTCTCCATTGAATCGAAGTCCTCTTTGCCGCATTTCCCCTCCATATTCTGCCACAACTCTGTTATCTTGCTTTTCTAACTGCTCCACTCTTCAGTTGTATGCATCAATTCTGCTAGTCCTTCCAACAGGGCACAACTGCTACCTTCCACCATTATATAACAAGGAGATAGGCCTAAATAATTGTTGTAACAAAGCTTCCCGTACGGGATCTCGCCGCCACTAAGCAGAGCACTGGTCGGAATCCATTGCCTACCCTTTTCTGAAACTTCAACAACCAAATGATGAGAAGGGCCAGTGGAGGGAGAAACCGTCGAAAACAGAGCTAACTTAGATATCATTTTCGGCAAACACCAAGGAACAGGGGAAGATCTGATTTAAAGGAGCAAAAATGAACAAAAAAACTTGAACACTAATTGAAATAAATCTCCACAACCGTTGAAAATAAATATCAAAGTACTTGAAAGAGTGTTATATGACATTACGAGTCAGAGACCCTACGCGAGACCTTACCCTAACGACCTTTGAAGTGACTGATGGGATAGATTGACTGCTAGGGTTCGTCGATATAATCAAGGGTAGAGTCCCATTTCACTTTGAAGGGATATGATATATTGAACCCTATGCTGACATGTTTAAATATATCATTCTTTTCATTTGAAAATGTAATAGTATATCAAAATTGCATTATACCTTTTACAAATTTCTTAATATAGAGACAATATTTGCATTATTCCTCTCTATAAACTTCAATAAGAAATTTTATATTAATATGGGCTACATAAATAACCCAAGAATCCATATAGAATAAATTTAAATAACAGAAAGACAAAAAATCTAACAATACGAAGAAATCACTTGTTTGATCAATTATACCAATTATAGACTTTGTTTGTAGATGGGTTTGTAGAAGATCTAGTGTAACACGGGAAAAATTTGATGAAGAAGAGGGAGAGATAAACATAAGAGCTAAGAGAAGTCTAAAAAACAAGATCAATCTTCCAAGATGGCATTGATATGAAACATAATTAGGAAAAGAAGGAGAGATAACATGCCGTAGGAATAACATCTAAGGTTGGTGTTAATTTTTTACACGACCCATTTCATATTATCTGCAGAATTCTACCGTTCAAGGTTTGAAAATTGCGAAAAATGGCAGTGAGGTTGTACAATATGGGAAGTTTGATTTTTTGTCGGTTCATGAGTGTGGGTCATTCGATACTTTGCCTCCATAGACCAATCGCATAATGAATTACAAATTTTAAACAATTTGGCTATGGAAATTTAAAACCCTACATCTAACTATGTTCTCCACATACAAAATGCTACACATATTTGAAAATCCAATCCACAGTGCAAAATTCTGCACATACCTATAAATTCACAGCATCCCATTCATATAAGGGGCCCACTGGACGAATCACATTTATGCAAATGTTGTAGAATATGTTTATAAGGAGCCCATTGGACGAATCACGAATGCATAGCGAAGAAAAGGAGGTGGAAACGACAATGGGGACAAATTACCCAAGATAAACTCTATTTCAAGTTTCACCCCTATGCAGTTGGGGCATTGGGCATGGTTTCATCCAATTTCTCAAAAAAGCGATAAAATTTACATCATTCCACTCTATAGATTTTAATAAGCAATGTCTAACCCAAATAAACCAAGAAACCATATAGAGGAAATTTTAGAAACATAAAAAATCCCTGACAATATGAAAAAATCATTTGAAAAATATTTATAACCATGGAGATTGAATTGACATGTAATCAAACTTCTAATAGAAAAATCAAGGTTGGATGGAAATGAAATACAATCTATACAATGTCCAATGAATATAGAGATCGATAAATACCAAAGAGGGAGTGAATATAAAAAATATGTTCATGAATACAAAAACTATTATCTTGAATCACTTCAATAACAAACTTCACTCCTTTGAAGCCCTTTGAATACTTGAAAGTGGACAACAAAGTGCAAAGGTATTTGAAAAATGATTGCCACAAATTACCCATTGGGAATTGGTGGTCCCTTAAGTACTCTAATGTCATTTCAACATTAGTAATCTTCTCATAAGATATGGTATTTAATCTTTAAATTGAGTGTGCTTTTAATATTTATCCATATCCCAAACTCTGCTATCAAGTTGTCTACCATTGCATCACCAATTATGATTCCTTGTAAATAATAACACTATGCAACATCATCTCTCTTTTGATTTAATAGATTGGATTTGTACTCATCCTTCTTATACATATTACCATTCCCATCCCATGGATGAAGTAAACCATGAAGACTAATGCAATACTTTTCTTTATAAAGAACTTTGAGTCTAATAATCTCTTCATCCAATGATTTATATTTTTCTTGAGTTCTGGACATCAGGACCTCATTGGTAATCATTTGGTTGGCTATCTTTATCATATGAGTCATGTTTTCAACCTACAATTCCTCCAATTGCTTCTTAGTTATACTAGTATTCGGGAAATTTATTATTTCAGCATCCTACTTAGTCATTTCTCCAATATCCTTTTAACAATCTTTGATTTCCTTTTGACATGTTTCATACATCTCTAACTCATCTTGTATAATATCAAAATAATCCTATCTATCTAGAATTCCAACTGATATTTTTTTCCAAAGGGTCTTTCTAGTTCTTCTCAACAACTCTTCACCCTGGACATCTAGTTGCATCTTGGTAATTTGACTTTTTAATTCATTTATCTCTAACTCTTGATCATCAGTACCTTTGCACTTTGTTTTTCACTTTCAAGTTCATGAGAAATGGTCAAGAGTTACTCAAGCTAAATCTAAAGGATCTTAAAGGGTAACCATAAAATAAGCTAAATCATGCTCTTAGAGTAGTATAAATAGGAGATATTGAAGAATATGTGGTAAAAGTTTCATATCTTTATTCATTACATGTTAAGAGTTATACTTTTTGAATGTTAGGGTTTGTGACAATGACAAAGACAATGAAAATTCAAGAGAAGAAGGTTGACAAAATCTTGCATAACTTTCTCATACGGTATCAGAATCACAAACTTGTTGGCACATTGGATCAACATACTTAATGATGATATTGGTAATTATCTTGGCACATTCTATGATGATATTGGCATAGATATTATTGGTGATTGTATTGAAATATTCCATGGTAATGTTATTGCATGATATCCCTCTTTTGGAATGTACTATGAGGTGTATGATGTAAGGGTTTGAAGGTGAAAATAGATGAAGTCTATTGGTGATTATTTCTAGGATTTGATTACACTCTTTGGAGGCATCTTTCTTGTCTTGCTATACATCTGAAGTATATCTTGGAAGAAGTTGTTGGCATTCTTGGAGGACATATTTGAGGAATTTACAGGTTGACATTGTGACATAGATAGTTTTTGTGGCATTGTTACAGAGACAATGATTGTGTCATTGTGAAAAACATGGATTGTGATAGTGACAACAATACAATGATAATTTGTGACAATGACAGATATAGGTACAGGGACAGTGATACAAGTAAAAGGACATATATAAAGGTATAGGTTAATGGAGATAGTGATACAATGGAAATGGAATATTGTTCTTCTTATTCATATCAAGGTGGCATGATGGGGCAAGGATAGGAGATTTAAGTCTCCTTTAGGTTGGTGCTTGTGATCTCAGGGAGTTGGGGATTCCTTCCAGTTTGTGATAGTAAAACTATTGAGCTAGAGTTTACTGAGGACTAAAGTCTGATATATAGGTTGGAACTTATGAAAACTAGGGGGTTGTAGCCTCCTTCTAGTTGGAGGTAGTAAACATAGGAGTTGGACCTTCCTTCAGGTTGGAGCCTCCTTCCAACTGGTGCTGGTAAATCAAGGAGTTGGATATTCCTTCAAGTTGGATCTTGTAAATTAGGGGGTTGGTTCCTCCTTCCAGTTGGTGTTGGGGTGCTTCCCATGAATGCAATATTGATATTTTTATATAATAAAAGCATTATATGGTTTTATCTTGTATGGGTTTCAGATCCACGTTAAATCTCTTGTGCATCGTGTATGATGTTTTGTGTTGGTTTTATGTGATGGTGAATGACATTGTTAATGGTTAATGTTACATGTTGTACTTAAGGTTAAAAGTGTTAAAAAGTGCTAAATATCGATTCACCCCCCTCTTAGTATAATTTTCCAACAGTCAACTGGTATTAGAGTCAGTTCCTTCAAGAGAGTCTGATAGTTGGAACGAAGATCTCTAGAGCACATGGATGAACATGAAAGTCTCTACTCTGCAAATGGGGTTTGTTAAGATTCAATATTATAAGACATAAAATATTAGCATTACATTCCATTTCACAATAATAGCATATACAGGATCACTGAAAGAACAACAAGCACGGCATAAATACAAGAGACACAGATTTATCCTAGGAAACCCTCATAAAACCCAGCAAAGCTTCCTCAATATAGATGACCAGCAAGTACAAAGATGTAATCCACAGACATGACTTTCTTCTCCTCCATAGTAGACCTCTCCCTCACCTATGCGCTATTCACAAGTGAGTGTAGTGTGTGTTAAATGAGGAACACACCTCCTCTATTTATACACATATCTAACTTGTATTTTATATTAACTAGGTCAGCCCCAACTTAATATCCTAACATAATGTGGCAGGGCCGACCCCACTAGGGTGGTCTAATAACCCCTTTAACCCACATGACACATACAGGGCCGACCCCCACTAGGGAAGTCTAATAACCCAAGTTACCACATTCTCCACGGAGGAATAAAACATCTTCGGATATACAATAAGGTCTTCATGGGGGAATGAAACATGTCCAGAATAATAAAGTACAAATATAATATTCTTAGAAGTTACAATATTTCAACACTCCCCCTTAACGAGAAGGATATTATAACAACATCTGCACGAGCAAGGAGTCATCAACATCATACATGATACATCTATAAATCATTGGAAGATTTCTCAACATCATCAGTAACTCAAGCAGTTACTGGAACATCTTCAATACTGGAACATCAACATCTTCAGTACTGAATCTTCATCTTCTGCAGCACTTGAATAGCTACAGCAATATCATCATCTGGATCCTCACGATCAACAGCATCGTCGTCACACGATCATCGTCATTACACGATCATCAATATTGTCATCACACGATCATCAGCATCATCATCACATGATCATCATCATCGTCATCACACGATCATCAGCATCGTCATCTAGATCATCACGATCAACAGCATCGTCATCTAGATCATCACGATCAACAGCATCTGGACCATCTTGATCTACAGCATCTGGATCATCTCGATCTACAGCATCTGGATCATCTCGATCAACAACATCTTGATCATCTCGATCTACAGCATCTGGATCATCTTGATTGTCATGTCCCAAATTTGGAATTGGGTCACAATGGCCTAATCACATTAGCCATATTCATTAGAGTTTGTAAAATTGATGTTAAGGGTCAAATAATTGCCAAGGAGGAAAATTACTAGTATCCTAGGTTTGGGGTGGAAGCTTTGGGATTTGGAATAAGGGAGATAATAAATGATGTTTAGACATTAGAATGGTTCAAGTATTTAATAAATAGAGTGAATAAATAAATTCAAGAGAAATCCTAGGTGACAAATGGTTTTGGAGACATATGGAGGATGTGGGACCCACACTAGCTTGATTTTTCATAATACATGGTATCTCTCTTTTGCAAATTCGAATTAATGGGAATGTGAACACTCTTGGGTGAGTTGGTAAGTCATAACACATTTCATTGAGCATATTAGGTCGAATTGGGAAGGATTGGTAACCTCCATGGAAGATAAAGAGTCAAAGTGGAAGTTTGTGGACACTTGGGCTAGATTCCCTAGCCCCTATGACACCAATGATGGAGCATCTATGAAAACTATGACAAATTGCAGACCTGACCTATGACATCTGACCACTATGACATGTCAGCCCCAAAAATAGGCTCAAGGAAGGATAATTTGGGAGTTGGAGAAGCCAAAGAGACTCAAAATCGAATTTGGGAGAAGATGGAAGGTTGGAACTAGGAGACAAGTGGCAAATGTGGAATATTTCCTAAATGGAAATCTATTGAATCTATTGAGAGGATTTAGACCCTTATAAGGCTAATGTTGGTTATAAAATGTAGAAATGAAGTATGAGAATGGATTTTGATCATTTGTAGAATTTGGAATTGCATTTGTGTAGAGGGAGAGCTAGTGGATGACTAGTTTCTTGCCTTAGCCAATTTCGAGGGTGAAAGATTCCCATCCAAGTTGGTAATTGGAAAGGCCATTCAGAACTTTCATTTGGAGATTTAATGGAGTCTTTATTTGTAGGTGTAAGCTACAGGGCAGCTCATGGTTTCTTCTATTGCAGCTCACTCCTTCAACCATTTCCATTTTTTATAGCATATTCTTGATCCTTGAGCGAGGGCGTTTTTGGTGAGCTATTGTACTCTTTGGGGGAGCTTATAATGCCACATTTATTTTGTAATATGAATTAAATACTCTTTTCTTCATCTCCATAAATTTTCAGGTCTAAATTCCAAGTAGAAATGTATAAATCTCAATTTTAATGAAAGAACAATGTCATTTCCCCACTACCTTGTTATGAATCAATGTAATGCTGATTATTTCGAATGAATGGATGATTCTCTGATATATTTGTGATAAATATACTTCCATGGATGTCTTATACAAGTTTCATGTACTTTACTTGAGCATTTGAAGCATTTTTACTCAGTTTAGTTATATTGGGAGGTGAAATAGTGCCATTTCCCCAAGGGTCGAATTGGGGATTTTTGCAGTTGAATGGGAGAGGGTGAGAACAATTGTAATAAAAAATTAATGGTGCATATGAGACCTTAATAACATAATTAACACATTACATACCTCTGTTCATAAATTTGAGTGGGTTTGGAGGCATTTGGGAAGCAATTTTCAGTACTTACCTCAGGGGGATTTGAACCCCAAATTACTAGTAAAATTGCATACTTGGTCCAGAATCTTAAGAGAGTTTGCAGAGGTATTTTCATGGCCATATGTCATCCCTAAACATCATATTCAATTACTGATATCATTCATACACCTTCCTTGAATATTTGAAGGCATTTGGAGTCAATTTGAGACCTAGAGACCAATACTAGTCAAAGGGAAATCACTAGTAAAGTTGCCTACATTGACCAGAATTGAAAGAGGATTTGCAGAAGTATTTTAAAGGTCCAAAGGAATCCATGAAACACATATTTATGTTCTAATATCATTCATATACCTTCTCAGAATATTTCGGATCATTTAGGGAAAATTTGGGACCTAGAGATCAAAACGAGTCAAAGGTCTAACTAGGGAAAAAAGTGAAAAATTGCCATTTTGATAAAACTCCTAACAAGGGACATTACATTGATCTATAGCATCGTCATAGCAGCATACTCTGCAATACAAAAGATCATATTACAGGATGATCAATCCCTCACACTTTAGGACATAGGTCCATGGATGATACAGTCCAGATCAAGTTCTAGGATGATCAATCCTTATCAATTTAAGACAAGTATCATGTCTATGGACAATGCAATCCAGATCAAATTCCAGGAGGATGAATCCTTATCACTTTAAGACAGGTCTCATGTCTATGGATGATGAAATCCAGATCAACTTCCAGAAGGATCAATCCTTATCACTTTAAGACAAGTCTCATGTCTATGGACGATGCAATCCAGATCAACTTCCAGGAGGATCAATCCTTATCACTTTAATACAAGTCTCATGTCTATGGACGATGCAATCCAGATCAACTTCCAGGAGGATCAATCCTTATCACTTTAATACAAGTCTCATGTCTATGGATGATGAAATCCAGATCAACTTCCAGGAGGATCAATCCTTATCACTTTAAGACAAGTCTCATGTCTATGGACGATGCAATCCAGATCAACTTCCAGGAGGATCAATCCTTATCACTTTAAGACAAGTCTCATGTCTAGGGACGATGCAATCCCATCACGTACATTTTGAACCAAGATTCCAGGGATGATGCAGTCCTATCATCAATTCTCAGAGACATATGTCTACGGATCAATTCTGGGACCGAAGTCCGGGGAAGATACAATCCCCACCTGTCCACTAAGGACCTCATTCTCAAAGACATCTGTCTATGGATCAATTCTGGGACCGCAGTCTGGGGAAGATACAATCCCCACCTGTCCACTAAGGACCTCATTCTCGAAGACATCTGTCTACGGATCAATTCTAGGACCAAAGTCCGGGGAAGATACAATCCCCACATTCTCGGAGACAGATGTCTATGGATCAATTTTGGGACCGAAGTCCAGGGATGATGCAATCACTCTTCTTTCTCGGAGACATATGTCTACGGATCAATTCTGTGACCGAAGTCCAGGGATGATGCAATCCCTCTTCTTTCTCGGAGACATATGTTTACGGATCCTTTTAGAACATGTGTTCAAGGATGATGCAATCCCCTCGTCAACTTAGACCTTGTCTAAGGACCATCCACCAACCTCTCTGTCGGCATCACCAATATAGGTATCCACATCATCGACCTCACTGTCGATGCAGGAAATCTCATCATAAGTGACCACATCACTCCCCCTTTCGAGTAGGGTCCTTCTGAATTACACCAAGCTTGTCTCGGAAATACTCAAACTTTACTTGAGACAAAGGTTTGGTAAATATATCATCAACTTGTTCGTCAATGCTTTCATACTCGAGATTGATAGCTCCTTTCTGCACCATATCCCATATATAGAAATATCAGATCTCTATGTGCTTTGACTTATCATGGAACACTGGATTCTTTGTTATCTTGATACAACTCTGGTTGTCACACAGGATCACAGTGGATTCCATCTCTAAGTCAAACAATCCTGATAACAACTTCGAATCCATAGCGCTTCACAACTAGCAGAGAAAGCAACTATATATATTCCACTTTAGTTGTATTGAGAGACACACTATACTACTTCCTGCTAATCCATGAGATCATGTGAGATCCCAGACAATAACATCCGCCCGATGTACACTTTCTGCCCAATCAACATCTGTGTAGCCATACAATCTGAAGTCATGATCTCCAAGATAACATAGACCAAAGTCTATCGTACCCTTTAGGTACCTCATCACATGGTTTGCAGCTATCAAGTGAACACACCTAGGTTCCACTAGATACCGACTCAAGGTGTTCACAACAAAGCATATATCTGGCCTTGTACTCGTCAGATACATTGATGAACCAATAATTTGCCTGTACAGAGTCACATCAACTAACTATGAGGATTCATCAGATAACAGCTTCAAGTTTGAACCCATGAGAGTGGCCATGGTTGTACATTCCAACATATCAAATCTTCTCAATATTTCCACAACATACTTTCCCTGGTTGAGGAAGATTCCTTCTGAGCCTTGCCATACTTCCAGACCTAGGAAGTAATGCATCAATTCGAGATCTTTCATCTCAAATTATGTAACTAGAGATCATCCACATACAATAATAGTATCATCCATAACCTTAAGGTAAAGTTTAGGAACAGCTTTACTTGTGGTAAAGCCCAAGCTTGTCAAGAAACTGTCAATTCTCCCTCTATGATTGAACATCATTCACACTCTGCATTGAGTGATCTTCTACATATCTATCTGTGCCATTTCTCGTCAAATGGGTCTACTGATATGAGCCTCAATATCATTTGAACTCTGTGGTGAGTTCCTTCTTGCATCCATGTCATATGTATATAGAAACCATCTTCAACCTTGTAGCAAAGGTTGAGATCCACATCACCCATGGTGATCATTAAGCTCATCAAATGACTATCGATCCTAGGTACCCATACAGAGCCTGATTCACACTTCTTCTTCAATTACACTATTAAGAGAATGGTCTTATCTAGCAACTTGGAGCAAACATTTCGTCATGATCATCTTCCTCTTTCTAAGAGAATCTTCTAGCCACGAGCTTGCTATATTATGTTTGATTTGTAAGTCTTCTTGTTGAACATCCATCACTTGTTCAGTGTTCATCATTCTTCATGATCTTTCCTACAAATCAAAATTAAGTACATGATTAGTAATACTTCATAATCATCAAATCATGTTGACATGATAACCTATTATGCATACATATATGATTTACATAATTATGCTATTATCTTGACCAATACTTTGGCACAACACTTTTCCATATCCTGTATGCATACAGTGGCTATCTAGATGCCTTCCATCTCTACCAGAACATACTATCGAGAGCGTGCATAGCTCTTAGCATGTCAACAAAGAGGTTTCATTCTAGACAATCAACAATGCAATGTTTGTCCAACTTATCAATCATATGCATATTAGTAGTATACTGTTCAATGCTATATGAGTGTTTACACTCAACATGATATATTCTAGAAATACAAATATGCATACAACTATTACAAGCAATATCATTTCCTATTTCAAATATTCAAATAAAAACTCAAATACTTATCTTTTATGTTTGTGTGGTTGCCTCCCGCTTGATCTTCTATATGTCTTTTGAACTTCTATTCATTCTATACCACTGTGCATTCTCAAGTGTGCACTAGTGTCATCCTCATGATCTCATACACAAACATACATTCATTAGTATAATCTCAATATTATCAAAACATTATAATTCTAAATAATCTTTAATATGTATAGTCATGATCATTCAATACATGGGTATACTAAGATCCTAGCACAAAGTAGGATTCTAACATAAGGAAAACATACCTGGATTAGATACATGCTTAGTAATGTCTAACATACCCAAACAATATCTTTAGTTTCTTCAATGATTTAGAGACCTTGTGCTAGTAATCTGCATACCTCATAAGTTAAGCATAGTAGAAATAAATCATACATACCTCGTAAGTAGAGCTTCTAAAGACTATGGATAAGTCTTTGTCTTTATGTCATCATGGTCATGGAACTTGATTTGTCTTTCTTGATGTACCTGTATCTTGTTAGCATACAATATCATCCTCATACAACACCACAGTGCATTAGTACAATCATATAACCCTAATCAATGAATGTCTTCTATCATTCACATGCATTCACACTTTTACTAGGGTGATAAGACAATTCTAACATTAATCAAGATTGTACTAACCTAAATAATATGAAGACAACCATATTATGAACTCAATCAAGAATCAGATTTCAAAACATACCTGTATCTCCTTAAGTCATACCTGTCGAGATTTCTTGTATCTTCTTTTGTAAGGCCTTAGCCTCATCTCCCCTTGAAACTGGATCTGGAGCTCGATTAGGGTTTGTCAGAGAAACCCTAAAAAATTCAAACTTTGACTTTCACACTTCTGAAAGGATGGAAAGATGTGTCTTGCTAAGCTGATCAAGCTAGCATACTTCTATTTTGAAATCTCCAAAATTTGACCCCTCAAAATTACCTTTCAAACTTATGGATCTTCTAGACAGGATCCCGAACTAGGGTTTGGTGAAGCCCACCCTTTTTCCCAATCAAAAGGTTCGATCCAAAGCTCTAAACTTCTATTTTTCTGAGGAGCTTCCAGCCGTGGTCACAACCTTCAAAAATTCCAAGTTTTGCAGAAGCCCTAATTTTCCACCTTTCCGATCAAGGTCCCGAACTAGGGTTTTATCAATCCCACCCTTCTGACCAACCAAAATACTTGATTTTTGTCTCTAAATTTCAATTTTTCTGAGTATCATTCAGCCATGGACTCCGATTCCAAAAATTCCAACTTTCTCCGAAACCCTAATTTTCCACAGTAGTGACGATTGAAGAAAGAAGGTGCTCAAAATCCAAATCTGTTTTGACAAAAATATGTACCTCATTGTTTCTGGTGTAACTCCAAAATTACAGATCCACAGGGTTTGAAACTTCTTCCTATGGTATCCCGACCTGTCCTCTTTCCAACCCCATAGGTCTGACCTCAATTGGATTCTCTGAGAGAGAGTTATGCCAAGTGTCGCAATGTGACCTATTTATGGGATAAAACATGAGATCAAACTTGTATGGTGTGCCACGTGTCACTGGTTCAACTTCGGCCTCTAAAAAAGTTACCTAAGATAGTACAGTCTATGCACTACCTGTCATTTTTTACAAAATTTCATTTGGAGCTTCCTAGCCCAAGTTATGACCTTTTTTCCTAGGTCACCTGATTATGACTGAGATCTGGAAGAGATGGAAACCCTACCTTGTACTGATAATAACTCACAAAGTACAACGAATCTGAGGGTGTCCTTTGCACAAAAGGTACATGTGGATTTTATCTACGACCTGTAAATGTTTTAGATCCTGAAACTTCACCAAAATGTATTTATAGCGAAAGTTCCATGATGAATGGTTTTTTCTATACAAAACCCTAACCTTCAAATTGTCGCAAGTGAAGCAAGTGTCGTAAGTGCCATACATTGCCTTCCTTCAGGTTAGCTCTGATACCATGTTAAGATTCAATATGCTAAGACAGAAAATATTAGCATTACATTCCATTTCACAATAATAGCATATACAGGATCACTGAAAGAACAACAAGCACAGCATAAATACAAGAGACACAGATTTATCCTGGGAAACCCTCATGGGGTAGAAAACCCAGCAAAGCTTTCTCAATATAGATGACCAGAAAATACAAATATGTAATCCACAGACATGAGCACCTTATCCTCCATAGTAGACCTCTCCCTCACCTATGCGCTATTCACAAGTGAGTGTAGTGTGTGTTAAATGAGGAACACACCTCCTCTATTTATACACATCTCCGACTTGTATTTTATATTAACTAGGTCAGCCCCAACTTAATCTCCTAACATAATGTGGTAGGGACGACCCCACTAGGGTGGTCTAATAACCCCTTTAACCCACATGACACATACAGGGCCGACCCCCACTAGGGAAGTCTAATAACCCAAGTTACCACATTCTCCACGGAGGAATAAAACATCTCTGGAATAATAAAGTACAAATCTAATATTCTTAGAAGTTACAATATTTCAACAAGGTTCGACTATTCTATGGATCAAATTTTGATCATTGGATTATAAGGATGAGACTCCATTTACTGAAACAAGGTTTTGATATCTAGAAATATGTTTTAAATGGTTACATCGCTCCAAAAAGACCGCAAAAAACTGTAGCCATGAAGGAGCCAATAAATAATAATGCAATGGAAATGGATATCATCTCGCATGGAATATATGATCATGTGAAGGATAAATTTGGAAAGTGTTCATTAGCTAAATAGATCTGGGACAAGGTACAAAATCTCTGCACAAAGGGATGTCATTGTTAGCACTATTTTTGTCCCAAGTACCTAAGAAGATCGAGTAAATAGTTGATGAGGTTTGGAGTCCAAATAAGGATTAAAAAGTATAAGGGAAGTAAGATTACCTTCGGGAGCCTACAAATTTATGCCAATAGGCCCAAGCGCTTAAAATATTAAGCAGATGCACTAGAGCATCAACTACACAGGACCCTAGACAATGACCATGGCGTTATGCGGCGGGTGTTGGTTTATCGAGCAATACTGGGAGGTGGGGGGGCGAATCAGTATTTCCTTTTTCAAATAAACAATTAGTATTAAGCACAAGTTAAATAATCATAAGTAACATGAATAAGATAATTAACAATTTGAACACACATATTTATCGTGGAAACCTCAAAGGGAAAACTAGTAAAGCTTTCTTATTAAGAAGCTAATCTTATACAAAATTGTTTTACAAGCACCAAACTGATGGAGAAATTAATCTCCTAGATTCTTCTGCCACTACAAAAATGATGCACCTACACCCTGGGTCTTATGCCTGCTCATCAAACAAGGATTCCCCAACACCCTAATTCTTCAGCCACGTTTAGAAGGAGGCAACAACCCCCTTAGCAGGCCTCAACCTGCCCCAAGCACCACCCAACCACCCTTTGATTTATAATAGTTTTAACTTCATTTTTTCATATCTTCAATGGAAAATCGAACTTTTGTAATGCTTCATCTATCTCACTGGCCTCTTTCTTGCTTCTGATATGCAATTACCAAAACTTCTTTTCATACATTTGACTTGTATGGTTATATATCTTTTCAAAAAACTTTATTATTTGAAACATTATGTATTTTTAGGAAAATCATCCTCTTCATAAAAAATATTGTATTATTTTAATGGCATCAATTCATAATTGATCTTCATAGTCTTTCAATCTTGTTTTAATAATAAATAATTACTATTTTACAGAGTTAACTAATTTTGGCATTCTCCAAAGTTGACAACTTGGCATTCTCCAAAGTTGACAATTTGGCCAAATTGTTCTCCAAATATACTATTGCCAAAGCTCCGTTCAACAGAGTGGATTTCAAATCGGCTTTTAATTAAGATTTATAAATATTTCACGTCCGATCCTTTTAATTATCCCTCGAGCATCTGTCAACAACGAAATGATTCAAAACCATTGGATATTCGTCAATCCACATCAACTGTGGACTTCAACATGCACTTAGATAGATTTCATAAATATTTTGCATCACATCCTGAGCTTTAAACTATGAACAACTTAACCCAACGAAATTGTCCTCTATCGTTGGATCACCCCATCCAAGATCGACGGTGGACTTGAAAAGTGGATTTTGGGTCACATTCTTGGGTATAACTTTTTGCATGTTAACCTAGTGAAATGCGTGTGATCCATTAGATTTTATTCCTCCAAGATATAGGGTGTTCTTTGCAAGTCAAATTCATGGGATTCATGATTACACGTGGTGGATTCAAATTCACGTAGGGGATTCAAATGACCAAGGGCGGAGATGGAAAAGGCGCTAAACAATTGATCAAATCACAGAAATAGTTGCAAACGTGTAAACGCGAGGTGGGATAATGTTGCGGACCCACGCAGAAGAAAATCGATAGTAGAAAGGGGTTTTGGCACTAGTAAGTGCACGGTGGTTAAACTTGGAAAGGTGGAACGGAAATTAAACCGCTTACCATGTGGCAAGCGTTGGTGGAGTCCACTATGAAAAGAGGTAAAATTTAAACAGCTCATCTCAAGTTCTGAAACCACCTAAGCATATGTTATATAAAAGGTTAATGTTCGAACTTTGGAAAGATGCATTTGTTGATTATTTCCTGGAGGAGAAGCAGCCGTCGAAAACACCTCACTTGTCTTTGTCAACAAGCATGGAAATCAACCCCAGCATTCTCTTGTTCGTAAGCTCACTTGATAGGTAGCTCGAAACCCTCAGTTTCCAGAGTTTGTTTCACAAATGGAGAAAATTGAAGACATTGTTCCATTCAATGAAAGTTTAGATGAAAACAAGGAGCTTGTAGTTGACAGGGAAAGGAATATTTTCGACCATGTTTTGTCTGTGGGTAGTATTTTGCAATCTAAAGAGAAATTAATGGAGTTTAGGTCGCAGGGAAAGGATGTATTTAATGTTTTTGCCTCTTTTCTGCATTATTTTTGTGTCGAACAAACCCTACACTTCCCCAAATTTGTTGGTTGGTGTGCAACGAATTATTTGCAGGCCAAAAGGGTAATCATTAATGTAAATACAACCAAAATTCTATGTCAAGTCAATGCACAGAATGTCCGTGAGGTTCTAGGTTTACCTGAAACATTTCCCAAAATGCCTGAGTCGTTTAACGAAGAGAATTTGGTAAAATTTTATAGAAATTGCAGTCCGGAAGAAAAAGAATTTTTTTTATTACAAGTCTTGAAAGATGGTCAGTCGCATGAAAACCTATCATTCCCTTTGAGTATTGATGTCTTTCAGTGAGATACTCAGTTAGTTTTGTCCTTGTTGAGTCAAATTTTAGGTCTAGATAGTGATAAGTCAATCATGGAAGTTATGTTAGGTTTCCTTCTGAAAGTCATTTCACCCGAGTCACGGTCGATTCCAGTATGTGGTTTTAATTTTGATGAATTCATAGCTGAAGCAATTCATGTCCAGTTGTGAATTTACCCGAGTTGAAGCATTTCAGATATCATTATGTAATGTCCCCATTCAAATCAATTTCAAAAGAGGAAATTCCACCAATCTACTAGTTTCCTAGGTTGGGGTGGAAACATTGGGATTTTGAATAAGGGAGCTAATAAACCCCAAATGGACATTAGAATTACATAAATATATTAAAAGGAGTTAAATAAATATTTATGATAGGAAAATAAGGTGGCACTTGGTCATGGAGACACATTGGTGGTGTGGGACCCACACAAAGCTAGATTCATCATGCCACATGGCATTCTATTCTCACCCATTCAAATCCAAGGTGGATTATAATGATCTTGGGGAGTTGAAAGGTCAATATAATTGGAATGAATCAATGAAGGTCGAATTGGAGTGGAATATTAACTCCCATGGAAGAGGAAGAGGCATTTTGGAGCTAGTGGGACACTTGGACTAGATTCCCTAGCTCTATGACAACAATGATGAATATGTTATGACACATATGACACAAATCAGACCTGAATGCTAACATATGACATACATGACATGTCAGGGATAAAAATAGACTCCAAGAAGGCACACAAGGGAGTTGGGGAAGCCAAAGAGACACCCATTCGAAATGAGGGAAGATGGAGACTAGGAATTGTTGGACAAGTGGCACACATTGGAATCTCTTCCCAAATTGAGTTGGCATGAGTATTTTGGGAAGGAATTCGACCCAAGGAGGTATTTGGAATTTTATAAAAGTCAAGAACAAAGAAGTAGAGTATCTTTTGATCATTTTACATTTTGCATTTTGCATTTGGAGAGAAGAGCTAGTAGAGAGCTAGTTTACTTGTCTTAGCACCAATTTCGAGGGTGAAATATTACCATCCTAATTGAAAATTGGAGAGGCCATCCAGAACTTTCATTTGGAGATACAATGGATTCTTTAGTTACAGGTTGAAGCTACATGGCAGCTCGTGGTTTATTCACCTACAACTTGTTCTTGCATCTCTTTCACATTTTTTGGCATATTTGGGCCCCTGGAGGAATTGTGCATTTGGTGAGATGTTGATCTATTTGTGAGAGTCCAATAATCTCCATTTATTTTTATTATGATATATGTACTTTGTATTTACTTCTCAGAATACTCTCAGGTCTAAATACCAAGTGAAACTATGTAAAAATACTAAACAATGCATAAATGATACCATTTTCTCTATATCTTGTTGTTGGAGATTGAAGAGCCATTATTTCGAGTTGTATCAGTCATTCTCTGTTATTTTGTTGATGTATGGATTTTCATTAATGTTATGAATAAGTTTCATTAGCATTTCACAAGTCCTTGGCACATAAATTTCGAATTTCATAACATATGGTGAAAATTACTAGCTTTTTCCCCCTATGTGAAGACTTGCATATAAACATCTGATTTAAGGGATTTGAAGAAGGCCATAAGAACTAATTGATGATACATTGGGTAGATAATTAAAGTATTTTATCATTACCATACCTATGTTCTGAAATTTGGAAGGTTTTAATACCATTTGGAGAACCATCTTTGACCACTACCCTTGGGGGATTGAAGCTCGATTTGACTAGTACATTTCCCTACTTTGTCCAGATTGTTAAGGAATGTTGCAGAAGTGTTTTAAAGGTTTTTAGGAATACATAAGCCTATAATATATGTCTTAATACTTTCCAAACTCATTCATACCCAATTAGGAATCATTTGGAGCCATTCAGAATCAATTGGGTTAAGACTAGTCTAAGGGTCGAATTGGTTAAAATTTGCAATTTTTCCTAGTTTGTGAAAATTATTAAAAAGGGACATTGCAAGTAGTATCAGAGCATGTTCCTTGCACCTGATTTGTATGGCCATTCATGAGGACAATAAGTCAAAGAAATCAACCCCCACCCTTAGAAATTGAAACTGAAATTACTTTTGGTGAAAGAGAAGAAGTAGGAGAAGAAGTAGGAGAAGAAGTAGGAGAAGAAGTGCATTCTTTGGTAGCCACGAGTAAGGATGAGAAAGGAACCTTAGAGGAGAATGAGGAGTTTAGAAAATTCCTGAAACCATTCTTTGGAGACATGACAAAACAGCTAATGCAAGGGTTCAAATTGTTGGCTAGTCAATTTGTAAGCAAATTGACAACAGGAGGGAGCAGTGGTTCTACTTTCGAGGAAAAGAAGGAAATGGATGAAAGAATTTATGTCACAAAGGAGGAACCTAATGTAACAGTGGAACATGAGGTACATGTTAATATGCAGGTGCTTGAAGATGCTACACTCAAACAAGAATAAATACAAGCACTTGTCTTTGTTCAGAGGGATTATGAGTTGCCTCATGGAGAGAGTTGCAAAGCCTTGGAGGAGGCAAATGATATCACAATAGTTGGACCAGCCAATTATGGAGAATATGAATTAAATATTTCGATGGGTGAGATTTGTAAATATTTAAGGTTGGTTCATAATTCCTCACCCCCTACTTCTTTTTTAGCCACATCAATTGGGGATGAAAATTGGGTGAAAGATTTTTTTCTAATGGTGCCACATGAGGGTTCAATTGATGTTGGAGGAACTTCATCCAATACTTGGTTGAAGAGATATATGATTGGAGCACATTTTTATTGGCAGCAACATCCTTTTTTATTTCTTGATGATACACATATTCATGGATGCACAAATGGTACTTATGTGAGGGCCTTGAAGGATCATTGTTTTCTTTGCTCCCTACTTGGTTCAGATTTTAGTGGAGATTCTTCATTCACTTCTTGGATGAAAGAATACATGGCTGATTGTTTTGATGCATCTTACATATTTTTGGAGCAACATTATAGGACATGGGATAGTCACCTATGTCATTGGAGCAGATTTGATTGGTCACTTGATGCTTGTATGTACCTGGAAAATGGTGGTCTACTTACTTGGAGGTACAAGCACTTTCATGATTCTTTGATGAGGAACCTCCTTGTTGTACATTTTTATTATGTTTTCATGTACTTTGATGATCTATAGTTTTTACTTATAATGTTTGGAAGAAGGAATACAAGGAAATGAGATACAGGAATTCTCTTGCCTGATGGTATGGGTTGGAGAGCACTCCTAATTGTTGGAGTGCAATACAAGCAATGGGACCCTGGAATAATTTTAGTCTCAATGGTTTCAATTTTTTTGTTTTGGAAAGAAAGAAGGTTATTCAAAATCCATGTTCAAATTTCTTGAGGACAAGAAATCTTGGGTGGGGAGGATTGTAATGTCCCCATTCAAATAAATTTCAAAAGAGGAAATTCCACCAATCTACTAGTTTCCTAGGTTGGGGTGGAAACATTGGGATTTTGAATAAGGGAGATAATAAACCCCAAATGGACATTAGATTGACATAAATATATTAAAAGGGGTTACATAAATATTTATGATAGGAAAATAAGGTGGTACTTGGTCATGGAGACACATTGGTGGTGTGGGACCCACACAAAGCTAGATTCCTCATGCCACATGGCATTCTATTCTCACCCATTCAAATCCAAGATGGATTCTAATGATATTGGGGAGTTGGAAGGTCAATATAATTGGAATGAATCAATGAAGGTCGAATTGGAGTGGAATATTAACTCCCATGGAAGAGGAAGAGGCATTTTGGAGCTAGTGGGACACTTGGACTGGATTCCCTAGCTCTATGACAACAATGATGAAGATGCTATGACACTTATGACACAAATCAGACCTGAATGTTGACATCTGACATATATTACATGTCAGGGCTAAAAATATCCTCCAAGAAGGTGCATAAGGGAGATAGGGCAGTCAAAGAGACACCCATTCGAAATGAGGGAAGATGGAGACTAGGAATTGTTGGACAAGTGGCATGCATTGGAATCTATTCCCAACTTGAGTTGGCATGAGTCTTTTGGGAAGGAATTCGACCCAAGGAGGTATTTGGAATTTTATAAAATTTAAGAACAAAGAAGGAGAGTATCTTTTGATCATTTTACATTTTGCATTTTGCATTTGGAGAGAAGAGCTAGTAGAGAGCTAGTCTACTTGCCTTAGCACCAATTTTGAGAGTGAAAGATTCCCATCCTAATTGGAAATTGCAGAGACCATCCAGAAATTTAATTTGGAGATACAATGGAGTATTTAGTTATAGGTTGAAGCTACAGGGAAGCTCGTGGTTCATTCATCTACAACTTGTTCTTGCATCTCTTTCACATTTTCTTGCATATTTGGTCCCCTAGAGGAATTGCGCCTTTGGTGAGATGTTGATATCTTTTTGAGAGTCCAATAATATCCATTTATTTGTATTCTGATATATATACTCTTTATTTACTGATCGGAATACTCTCAGGTCGAAATACCAAGTGAAACTATATAAAAATACCAAACAATGCATAAATGATGCCATTTTCCCTATATCTTGTTGTTGGAGCTTGAAGAGCCATTATTTCGAGCTGTATCAGTCATTCTTTGTGATTTTTTTGATGTATGGAGTGTCATTAATGTTATGAATAATTTTCATTAGTATTTCACAAGTCCTTGGCACATAAATTTCGAATTTCATAACATATGGTGAAATTTACTAGCTTTGCCCCCTATGTGAAGACTTGCATATAAACATCTGATTTAAGGGATTTGCAGAAGGCCAAAAGAACTAATTGATGATACAATGGGGATATCATTAAATTAATTTATCATTACCATACCTCTGTTCTAAAATTTGGAAGTTTTTAATACCATTTGGAGAACCATCTTTGACCACTACCCTTGGGGGGATTGAAGCTCGATTTGACTAGTACATTTCCCTACTTTGTCCAAATTGTAAAGGAATGTTGCAGAAGTGTTTTAAGAGTTTTTAAGCATTCATAAGCCTCTATTATATGTCTGAACCTTCCAAAATAATTCAAACCCCATTAGGAATCATTTGGATCCATTCGGAAGCAGTTGGATTAAGACTAGTCTAAGGGTCGAATTGCTTAAAATTTGCAATTTTTCATAGTTTGTGTAAATTCTTAAAAAGGGACACTACACATTCATATCTCCTGAACCTGTTCTTGCGTTCAAATATTTCTGAATTGAAGTTTCTTGGAACCATGTTTTCTCATGACCTTCATAAACATATCAATATGTTTGAGTTCACCAATACAATCATGGCAGATGTTATAGAATTATTTGTAATGTTGAATTGTCCTGAGTGTTATAATAAATGAAAGAAATGTTGTAGCCTACACCAGAAGGCCAAACAGGTGATTGGTTCTTGTATAAATAACATACTATAATTAGAGTGTATGGTTTTACTGGAGCACCATATATGTTTCAGCCTTTTTAACACCAAGGGTTTTTGCCTTAGAATTTATTAGACAAAGTTGCATTCAGAAGAAGAACATTTCACTGTTTTCAAAAAATCATCAAATGTGAAATTTCCTCTTAAATTTGGTCCATTCATCATTAAGACTAAGGAAACCCTATCTATAGTAGAAAAATTATTGAAGATCATGGATTTCCAAGAGGCTGAAATGATTAATTATGATCCTCATCAAATTATATCGCAGAGGAGACAATACAAATAGAAACAAGGATTTTTATCATCAAATAGTTGAAGGATTAAAAGAAATGGAAAATCTATTCAAATTTGAACAAGATAAGAAAGAAGTGAATATGGAACAAACAAGCAATTTGGAAATGTTGGTTCAGACACCAGCTAAATTTGATATCACCAACAAGAGAACTATTTCAGAAGTTGATAGTATGGAAGTCGATGAAGAATTTCATGCAAAAAATCAAAAGTGGAACAACGGAAGGAAATTATTAGTATGGAGGAACGAGATTTAATTGTTCTAGAAAAAACTAATTTGATTTCGCAACCACCTATAAATATTCAGCAATATTAATTTTTCAAAAATAAAGGAATCTGTAAGTAACTCTCAGTATAAGTCCAGATTTGATTTCCTTTCACAATATGCAAAAAGAAGAAGCAGTCTCTGATAGAAACTCGAAATTTGAACCGTCAAGAAAGAAAGTTGACAAAACAAAAAGTTTCCCTTCTTACAGTTAAGGATCCAGAAAGAAACGCTATAAGGTTTACAGTGGTGAACGATGAGAAAGTTTATGAAATGGAAGTTAAGCTTGATGAGATTGATATAGTCGATAATATTCAATTGCGTAGACAAACAGGAGATGTCATGTATTCTGATTTATTACAATCCACTTTAAAAATTTCTAAATTGCAATCCGTGATAGAAAAGTTGGAGAGTCAATTGAGGCAAGAGAAGGCAGAAAACAAAGAAAATTTGGTCCAGATTAAAAGACTACAAATGGACCTTGTGACTGTGGTAGATGAGACAAGGAACACTTAGTGTACCAAAAGGATCCTTGATGAAAAATAAAATACCATTCAAATGCTCAAGAAAAAATTGAAGGTGCCAAATAATCAACATGTGCAATCTCCAGAGTTGACAGCATTACAACAAGAAAAGGAATCCATATATGAAGAAATGATGGATCACAAAGGTAAAATGTTAAAGTTACAAGATGAAAAGAATGCTTGGGAAAAAGAAAGGATTGAATTGTTGTCCCAAATTTCAGTGTTAAATACCAATCAGATTGAAATTGTGCAAGTGCCAGAGAAGCCAAGGGATCAATCTCTATGTACGGATGAAGGACAAATGGATAATTCCTCCACATAGGAACTAACTAGTGCTATGTCAAAAATTAGTCTAAAATATGTAGAGATAGAAGAGTTGAAAGCCGAAAACCAAAAGTTGAAACAGGAATTAATTCAAAATTCTGAAGAAAATAAAAACGCTTTGAGTGATAGAAAACAGTTGCAAAAGAAATTTGATGAATTAAAAGATAGATTGGCAGGTAAGCTTCCATTACAAGGAGCTAAACCCCTTATATGGGATGCGATATCAGTGGAAGTCACCAAATTCTGGTCACATTTGAATTTTATGGAAGATAAATATGCTATAGAAAACATAGCTCTCCAAAGGTGTAAAGTGGAAAACAAGACATTAAGCAAAAGGTATTCAAAAACAACTCAAAATATAGTCAGTTTTTTAAACACTCTAACTCAATCAGATATGCAGTGTTTTGGAATCAAATACAGACCAGCAAACATCATTTGGGAAAGAAGAATTATTGGCAAGCATGATTGTGTTAAAGAAGTACAAGACAAAGTGCAACAAATGCTCCTTCAAGTTCAAAATTTTAAGGAATTATTTCAGGGGATTTTTTAAAATGGTCTACCTTCTTTTTGGAGCGACAATGGAAAATTAATGAATCAAGAAAATGATCACAGTTTGATAGTACAAGCTTGTATGGATCACTCAAAATTTGAAGGTTTGGTCAAATGACTCAATGGAAAGACAATAATTGATAAATTGACCGATGATTTTGAAATATTTGATCAATTTCTAATGATTAAGAAGGATCTTCCAGCTGTATGTTACACAACATGCATAGAATTGGAGGTGATGGTGAAAAAAATGATGGATTATGAAATCCCAAATCAAGAGTAATGGAAAATTGTCGAAAAATTGGGAAAACAAAATACAAGTTATATCAAGAATGAATATTTAGGTGTCTTAATTTGAAATGAAGTTGTGGTTCCTTTGTTAACTTCCCGAGTGTCACATCATCCCAAATCAAAGCAACACGATACCAGATTGGTCGACAACAAAACAAATGTTCCTGAAGTTTAGAGATTTCTTTGGAATTTCTATTTTAGCGAAGAATCAGTTAGGGTTTATTCAAAGAACATTTTTGTATAAAATTTTGATTTTACAAATTAATTGGGGTTGGATCCGAGAGCAAAAAATATAGTGATGTAATATTTTTTGAATACTTTCATGAAGAGCAGAAGTACAGGTCTATCGAAATCACAAGCTTCATATGTTGTCACTTTCTTCAGTCTGTTAATTTCTCTTTTGTGAGTGTATTTCTTGTTACACCATCTTATCACTTTGCCTCATATTTGAATGAACTATGTGAGTTAGAATTCATTTTATATGCTCTAATTCACACATTTAATATTTTAACAGTTCTTTCTTCCAAATTACTGCAGAATTCATCCCAGTTAGATGCTCTCTTTTTTTCCAGAATAAAAAAGAGCCTCTTGCTATTCATATTATGAATCAAAGAAACTACACATATTCTAGTCCATAAAAGAGAATGATCAAGATAATAATTTGTTACATGTGAAACATACTTGTCTCCCAAATGGCCACTATTCCTCATGTTACACAGGTTTTTATCTCATAATAACCCGGTTTGCCATCTTCCATCCACAACAACATTTAGCATTCCATATCACAATCAATGAACCAAAAGCTATCTATATATGCAATTTAGCTAATATTCTATTGTATTACACAACTATTTTAAGTAATGTATCAAAATAATACTGTCCAAAAAAGCCTTCCTTGCATAGTATATATTTATGTTGATTTCATCCAACACCTATTGTTTGTGAAAAAGACAGATATGAGCCCTTCCTTCCTCCATAATGAGACCACTTTTTGATAGCTTGTTTTCCTACATGTTATAGATTCTACTCAGATGTTATAACACATATATTCAAAAGCCTTTTGTGAATGCGCAATCCTTTGTTTCCAAGATGTCAAATTTGAAACCTGTAATTTGCAACTGCCATTGATCCAATTTAAAATAGCTAATGAGTCACCAAAAATGCTTATCCACTTTGAACCCATATTCAGTGTTATTGTCAACAATCCCCATAATGCAAGGGTTTATTCCCTTCTGTTGCTTCCCATTCTGCATCCAAATGACATCTCCATGTGATGTTCCTGATCCATGAACAAAATGCATCCCACCCCACATCTTTCCAATTGACTAGCTCCGTTGAAATAACCCATGGGAAAATGATAATTTATAATTGGGAGGTCAACTGTTTTTTTCCTTGTAACAGGCATCTTTTAATGTCACGTCCCCTCCCATCGATCTAGTGCGATGGAGAGAACATGACTCCAAGGCTGAGCATCTAGCCCCATGATTATTAACAAAATTCACAGAATATAAAAAGAGACATATGCAGATGTATATATATATATATGCAAGAAACACAACGGAAGTAAATTCTATTACACATCTAGCATACATTCAAGATATTCATGATAGTCATCAAATAAGTACATTATAGAGTTAACACAAGAGAATACGTATCTTAAAACAAAGTAGTCCCGAGCAACTGGATATGCAACTGCAACATTCCACCCAACCATAGGCCAGTTGTGCTCATCAATCTCTCAACACAATTGCCACCCCCGATCTGGGCATGATTTCTACAAGGAAAAAGGGAACAACAGACTCACACATAGCCCAATATACAGCAAAATCAGCCAAGCCAATCTACTGTGGGGTTTATCAGGCTGCTAAGGAAATGGAAAGGAAGAATTGCTAAGCTAGTGAGCTCAACCACAGAGCTATGGATACTCTCTACAAGATCTATCTAGCTTGGTCCCCATAATACCTACACACCCGAAACAAGGAAGTATTTCCCTTCACTACTACACAGTCCCTCATGCCATACCTTCCATTCTAGTGTTCCTCAAGGTGTGCATAGAAGAGTAGACAACCCTTTTGATCTTCTTGATAGGTTATCTTCCTCACTAGGTTTATCAATCCAATTCTGGTCCACTTCCACTCATAATTTCTTGCTCCCAATATCAAACCAAAACGGGGATGCACATAACAGCAAAATCACAAGTGTTGGGCATGAAGAAAAACGTTTTGACATTGGGATGCCCAAAATGGGTTTCCATTAGTTTCAGAAAAACATGGGCAACCAAAAATGAAATGACAGATGGGAAATCAACCCTGGGAGAGAAAAATGGTTTTCAGAAAATTTTTATGGGCATTTAAGGGACAAAAACGACCTCCATAAACCCCAAAATCGTGACTCCATTCCTCCTAACCATTGTGCAATACAAAAACGAGTTCCTAGCTACCGAAAATGCAAGAAAATGATGGAAAACATGAAGGAGAAATCCCCAGCTAGCTCAAACTGCATGAGAGAGAAAAGACTATGGGTGAAGAATGCCTTTGGGCACAATTTGGTGGGTTTTTTTTTGCCCATGAAGCAAAAATACGTTTTCCTAGATTGATGTCTTTCCCATACACAAAATTGGCTACCATATCTCTCCATTCCCAAGGCATTAACTACCTCAACCATTGGAAGAATTAAATGATTGGGTGCATAAGTAAAAATGGGTAGTTGAGGGTTTGTGGGTTCATTCATTGACATTTGGATTAACACCATTGGCTCAAGGGTTTGAATATTTCCCTCTCTATTCCTTGTGAAAATCATGCCCCCATCTCTTGTTGCGTTGCATAGCTAGTTGTGGGTATTTCATTAAAATTCATATTTATATGATGTCATAATTTATATTGTGCATGGTTAGCACAAAAACCATATGCATCGATTTTTAATTGCTGATACATAAAATGGTAAATCGATGGCGGGGCCTTGTGTTGATGTATATGTAACTTCGGAATGTATTTCATATATGTATATTGTACTCCTATAGAGATGGTATTATTCCTCTATACATAAGTGTTTGTATTCCTATAGAGATGTTATTGTTCTTATATACGGAAGTGTCATCATTTGTATTGTAAGTGTCGTAACTTATACTTGATGGGTTATTAGACCACCTTGTTGGGGTCGACCCTATATAATTCATGTGGGTCGAAGGGTTATTAGACCACCCTATTGGGGGTCGACCATGTGGGTCAAAGGGTTATTAGACCACCCTATTGGGTGTCGGACCAGTCAGCATTATGTTATGTGGTTAAGTTAAGGCCGACCTAGTAAAGGTTATTAGGCAAGTCAAGTCAAGTATAAATAGAGTGTGTGGGAGACACTCTATTTCATCATTCTATTCTCTCTCACACTCTTGGGAGAGTGGCGCACTTGTGGAGGAGGAGAAGCTACTGCTAGGAGATGTCTATCTCTCATGCTTGGGTTGTACCATTTCTCTATCTATCTCTGAGGAAGTTATTTGGGTTTTTCACCTTTATGGTTTTCCCCAAGTAAACTCTGTGTCTCTTGTGTGCTTGCATTATTGTGTTCATGATTGATATGCTGTAGATATGTTGTACATGTTGTTCTCTCAGTTAAGATCCTAGATCATATAGAAGTAAATTTTGAAAAACTAACATGGTATCAGAGCTAGCCTGAAAGAAGGCATGGTATGGCATGTATGACACTTGTTGCACTTGCGAAGCTAGGGCTTGATATAGCAAAAACCAGTCATCGTAGAACTTTCGCTATAAATAAATTTTGGCAAGGTTTCAAGGTCTGAAAATCGTACAAGACAAAGCTAAGATCCGCATGTACCTTGTGTCCAAAGGTCAACTTCTAATTCGTTTTACTTTGTGTTTTATGATCTGTGCAATCTAGGGTTTTTGCCTCTTCCATATCTGAGTCATAAACAGGTGACCTAGGA
Organism: Larix kaempferi; assembly: GCA_027924585.1. Classification (NCBI taxonomy): domain Eukaryota; kingdom Viridiplantae; phylum Streptophyta; class Pinopsida; order Pinales; family Pinaceae; genus Larix; species Larix kaempferi. Next base: position 5,976,123 of record BSBM01000490.1, on the reverse strand, counting down.
AAAAAGGTCATAACTTAGGCTAGGAAGCTCCAAATGAAATTTCATAAAAAGTGACAGGTATTGCATGGACTTTACTTTCTCAGGTAACTGTTTTAGAGGCCGAAACTAAACTAATGACACATGGAAACCCATACAAGTTCACTCTCCTGTTTTATCCCATAAAGAGGTCACGTTGCGACACTTGGAATAACTCTCTCTCAGAGAATCCATTTGAGGTCAAACCTATGGGGTTGGAAATATGACAGCTCAGGCTATCATAGAAAAAAATTTCAGACCTTGTGGCTCAAAAAGTTCATAGTTACACTAGAAACAATCAAGTACATATTTCTATCAAAACAGAATTATTTTTGAGCACTTCATTCATGGCTTCCGGAATTTCGGGTTTCGGATAAAGTTGGAATTTTTGTAATTGGAGACTACGGCTGAATGCTACTCATCAAAATCAAAATTTAGAGACCAAGATCAGAATTTTTGGTTGGGAAGAAGGTCGGGCTTGATCAGACCCTAGTTCGGGATTTTGATCGGAAAAGTGGAAAATTAGGGCTTCTGCAAAAATGGGAATTTTTGAAATCTGTGACCACGGCTGGAAGCTTCTCAGAAAAATAGAAGCTTAGAGCTTTGGATAGAACCTTTTGATTGGGAAGAAGGGTGGGCTTTATCAAACCCTAGTTCGGGGTCATGTCCAGTGAATCCTGAAGTTTCAAAGGCAAATTTGAGGGGTGAAACTTTGCAGTTTTCAAATTATGAGTATACCAGCTTGATCAACTCATCAAGGTGAATATTTATATCCTTTCGAAAGTTTGAATTTTTAGGGTTTCTTTGACAAACCCTAATCCATATCCATATCTAGTTCCTGCAAATCAAGTGGATTGGGTTAATCCTAGAAGAGAATGGATTGGTCACCTACATAAGTGAAGAAGTTCATGTTTCAGAGGGAGATGAGGCTAAGGCCTTACATAAGAAGATTACAAGCAATCTCGACAGGTATGAATTATCCAAGTTACTAGCACAAGTCATTGAAGAGAACAAGAAGACACATGTGGGTATGTTAGACATAACTAGCTAACATACCAATCCAGGATGGATATAAGTTCAAGGACAGGTAATCCAGGAAGAAAAGATCAAGAGGGAGCACACTCCAGTTGTTCCTGCAAGGAAGCAAAGATCAAGAGGGAGCACACTCCAGTTGTTCCTGCAAGGAAGCAAAGATCAAGAAGGAGCACACTTCAGTAGTTTCTACAAGGATGCAGATATTCAGAGGGAGTTGACCACTTCTCACAATCCACATCAGAATGGAGTTGCAGAAAAGAAGCAAAGACTGAGAGGGAGTCAACCCAACAAACAAACAAAGATAAGTATTTGAATTATCATTCCTTGCATATTTTATTGTTTAAATAATACTGTTCAATAATGTATATACTGATGTTCCTAGAATTAGGTTGTGTATTATGCATATTAGAATAGTTGCATTGATGAACAGTATACTACTAATATACATGGGTAAGTGGCCTATGGCACTGTACAACATTACATTGCTACTTATCTGGAATGAAACCTCTTTGCTGACATGTTGGGATTTGTGCACACTCTTAACAATGTTCTGGTAGAGATTGGAAGGCATCTAGAAAGTTACGGGAAACGGATAAATGTTGTATTGAAGCATTGGCTAAGATAATTGCATGACTGTGTGACATATTTCTTTATGTGTAAGAATTTGTTTTGAAAACTATGAGATGTTTTCTAATCATGCAATTTAAATTGTTGTGTAGGAAAGATCGTATACCATCACCTAAAAAAGAAGGACTACAACATTTGTTCAGCAACAAACTTATATATTGAAAATATTGAAGATATTGAAGTTCCCGGGATCTGGGAAGAATGCCATGATCGAGGAGTACCAGTCGATCATGAAGATGTTTGGGATGCAGTCCCAAGACCTGAAGGGGAGTCTGTAGTGACTTCCAAGAGGATCTACAAGATCAAGCATGCTGCAGGTGGTAGCATAGATACTTTTGCTCCTATAGCCAGATACACTTCCATTAGATTAGTACTTGCTCTGGCTGCAGTGATGAAGTGGAAGATACACCAGATGGATTTCAAGACAGCTTTCTTGAATGGTGTAGTTGAAGAAGAAGTGTATGTGGAGCAGCCACTTGGTTCTAAGACACATGACAGGGAGTCATATATGTGCAGAACTCGGTATGGTAGGATAGACAACTTTCTATCCAGTTTGGGCTTTACCAAGAGTAAAGCGGATTCCAACCTTTACTACAAGGTTGAGGAACGCAATCCAGTGATACTACTTTTGTATGTGGATGCCCTGTTTATTATAGGTGAAGATAGATTGATTTCCGACACGTAGCGGAAGCTTGCTACCAAGTTTGAGATGAAGGACTTGGGGATGATGCACTATTTTCTAGGTATGGAGGTGTGTCAGAGTGCAAATGGAATCTTCCTTGGACAAGGGAAGTATGTAGTAGAGATCCTGAAGAGGTTCGGGATGATGGACTGCAAGGCCATGGCCACACCTATGGCATCGAACCTGAAGCGTCTGTGTGATGCTTCATCTGAGCCGGTTGATGTCACTATGTATCGTCATATGATTGGGTCCTTGATGTACCTGACGAACACAAGACCAAATATTTGCTTTGCTGTGAACACATTGAGCCAACTCCTGACATATCCGAGGAGTGTTCATCTGGTTGTTGTAAAGCATATTCTGAGGTACCTGACGGGTACGATTGACTATGGGCTCAAGTATGATGCGAATCAAAATTTTAACCTGCAGGGTTATGTTGATTCAGATTGGGAAAGCAGTGCTGCAGATAGGAAGAGCACTTTTGGGTGTTTCTTCAGTATGGGATCAGGTGTGATCTCTTGGTCTAGCAGGAATCAGTCCTGCGTAGCACTAAGTATAGCCAAGGCAGAGTATGTTGCAGCCTATTCGGCTAGTTGTGAGGCAGTATGGCTTCGGAAGCTACTGTCTGAGTTATTTTATTTACCACTGGAGGCTACTGGTATCTTTTGTGACAACCAGAATTGTGTGAAGCTGTCTGAGAACCCAGTGTTCCACGACAGGTCGAAACACATAGAGATCAAATACCACTATATCGGGGATATGGCGTAGAGAGGAGCAGTGAAGCTCCTATATGTTGCAACGGATGAGCAGATTGCAGATGTGCTGACAAAGCCACTAGCCAGAGTGAAGTTCGAGTACTTCAGAGAGAGGCTTGGTGTTCTTCAGATCGACGACACTTCAAGGAAGAAGTGATGGAGACATTTGCTAAATCCATTTAAAGCATGTTGGAAGGAGGATCATTCACATGGTTGTGGATGTAAGCGCTGGATGATGAGCATCAGGACAATGCTCCAGTTACTGCTCTGTATTTGTGTGCATCATGTTGGATGCTGGATATGATCAGTTGGATCATTTATATGTATGTATGTATGCATCATGTTGGATGTTGTATATGATCAGTTGGATCATTTATATGTATGTATGTACGCATCATGTTGTATGCTTGGACCATGTATATGTATATGTATCAGGTGGATATGTTGTATGATCAAGTAGATCATGTATGTTGATGGATACATTGTGTGGATCACGTATCTATGTATGTATAAGGTAGATACATTGTATATGATGATATGTATTAGGTAGATACTTGGTATGCATGAGGTGGATGCATTGTATGATCAGGATGATCATGGATGAAGAGCTTCAGGATGTTACTCCAGATGACATGCATCAGAATGATGCAGCGATGATGACCATGTGTACATCAGAATGATGTATGGTGAGTATCAGGTGGATATTATGTGGTCGTGGACAGGTTGTGCAGATGAGCATGTAAGTAGACCTGGGAGATATGGACAGGATGAAAAATGCCTCAGATGCTCTTTCGAGGCATTGCTTTGGGAGGACATATAATAGTGCCCTGGGAGATTTGCAGATGCTCTTGCTAGGTTTTGTCGCTGGCATATAATAGCTCCCTGGGAGATCTGGAAAATTCTCTTGCGAGGTTTTGTCCTATGGCATGTAATGTGTCCTTGAGAGATCCGACAGGTAGAGCTGTGTGCTCATAACAGCCTAGGATGCTCTTGCAAGGTTTTGTCATGAACACATGTAATATGCTCCTGGGATATCCGACAGGTAGAGCTGTGTGCTCGTAACAGCTTGGGATGCTTCAGCTAGGTTTTGTGGTGGACCACATGTAATGTGCTCCTAGGAGATCCGACAAGTAGAGCTGTGTGCTCGTAACATCCTGGGATGCTTCAGCCAGGTTTTGTGGTGAGATCACATGTAATGTGCTCCTGGGAGATCCGACAGGTAGAGCTATGTGCTCGTAACAGCCTAAGATGCTTCAGCCAGGTTTTGTGATGGGTCACATGTAATGTGCTCCTGGGAGATCCGACAGGTAGAGCTGTGTGCTCGTAACATCCTGGGATGCTGCATCCAGGTTTTGTGATGCACGTAATAAGTCCTGAAGATTCCACAGTATGGCCAGTGATGATGAAGACCTGCAGATGGTGGGCCTACATCCAGTATGAAAAAGGATTGTCTCTGTAGAACCTCCTATGACGAGTAGATTCAGAGATTGATTGAGATAGCAGCAGCAGTAACGATGATGATGATTCGAGAACGATGATTCGATGACAATGATCCAGAGAAGAAGACTTGTGCTAGAAGACCTGTGTCGAGAAATACCTTCCTAGTTAAGAGGGAGTGTTGATGTATATGTAAGTTCGGAATGTATTTCATATATGTATATTGTACTCCTATAGAGATGGTATTATTCCTCTATACGGAAGTGTTTGTATTCCTATAGAGATGTTATTGTTCCTCTATATGGAAGTGTCGTCATTTATATTGTAAGTGTCGTAACTTATACTTGATGGGTTATTAGACCACCTTGTTGGGGTCGACTCTGTATAAGTCATGTGGGTCGAAGGGTTATTAGACCACGCTATTGGGGGTCAGCCATGTGGGTCAAAGGGTTATTAGACCACCCTATTGGGGGTCGGCCCAGTCAACATTATGTTATGTGGTTAAGTTAAGGCCGACCTAGTAAAGGTTATTAGGCAAGTCAAGTCAAGTATAAATAGAGTGCGGGAGGCACTCTATTTCATCATTCTATTCTCTCTCACACTCTTGGGAGAGTGGTGCACTTGTGGAGGAGGAGAAGATGCTGCTAGGAGATGTCTATCTCTCATGCTTGGGTTGTATCATTGCTCTATCTATCTCTGAGGAATTTATTGGGGTTTTTCACCTTTATGGTTTTCCCCAAGTAAACTTTGTGTCTCTTTTGTGCTTGCATTATTGTGTCCGTGATTGATATGCTGTAGATATGTTGTACATGTTGTTCTCTCAGTTAAGATCCTAGATCAGATTGAAATAAATTCTGAAAAACTAACACCTTGGACTTGAGCTCCTCACCATGATTTAATAACGATATTTACATCATTTACAATTTCAATGCAATAGGGTCAAAATCGGGACATTACATGTAACATCTGATCAATTTTAAGATGGTCCCAGTTAAATGCTATGTGTTATTAATGTATTGTTTTCTTTAATATTCTATCATACCTAAAATTGTTATTTGTATGGACAAATGATACCTACTTTGCATCTGTGAAAGATGTATTCTACCACCAGGCTCTTAAATAATTTTGAGAAATGTGTGTGTTGACTCTATACCCAATGGATTTTGTTTTTGATCTGGCCATTGTTTTAGTTATGGCCATTGTTTTAAAAATGTGAACCGTTATGAGTGACCATTAGATCAAATATAAAAAAAAAATCCCAAATTCTGACTTCCAACAAGAAAGGTCGGTCGACCCTTCATTTATGACAAAAAACAGAAGAATGAATGGCCGACCCTTCCTGTATTGCAGGAATAGTAGGAATAGTAAACACCAGAAGGATTGGGAGCCACTTCTTATATCCTCGAAATACCAAGAATATCATGAAGAGAAAGGATCAGTCGCTCCTTCATTTAGTAGAGAATTGTGAACACTTATATCCAGCAATTCACCTATATCCAGAATGGTGAACACATATATCCATCAATTCACCTATATCCAGAATGGTGAACACAAGAAGGATCGACTGACCCTTCTTGCGGTATCGAATTGTAAAAATATTCAACCTATGAAGGCTAGGCCATCAATTCATTTATATAAATAATGTTGAACACTGGAAGAATATTGAGCAGAAGAAGGGTCGGCCAACCCTTTATTTAGGAGAGAAATGTAAATATATTTAATCTACGAAGGCTAAGCCGATGATTCTCGAATTATGAATTCCACTATAAATAGTAGGGATCGGTACATCATCTAAGTTATAACATATAAAAAACATTTGTCCCGAATTCTGTTTTCCGACAAGAAGGATCGGTCGCCCCTTCGTTTAGTAGAGAATTGTGAACACCTATAGCCAGCAATTCACCTATATCCAGAATGGTGAACACAATAAGGATCGACCGACCCTTCTTGCAGTCTAAAACTATTATGAAAATAATACTGGATAGAAGAAGGGTTGTCTGTCCCTTCATTTATAAGGGAATTGTAAAAATATTCAACATACGAAGGCTAGGTCGTTAATTCATGCATATCGAGAATGGTGAACACTGGAATAATAATGAGCACAAGAAGGGTCATTCGACCCTTCATTTACGAGAGAAATGTCAAAATATTTAATCTACGAAGGCTAGGCGGAAAATTCCCAACTTCCGACTTCCAACAAGAAGGGTCGTTCGAACCTTAATTTATGTTAGAAAATAGAAGAATGAACGGTCGACCCTTCTTGTATTGTAGGATTAGTAGGAATAGTAAACACCAGAAGGATTGGGCACCGGTTCTTATATCCTCGAAATACAAAGAATATCATGAAGAGAAAGGATCGATCGCACCTTCGTTTAGTAGAGAATTGTGAACACCTATAGACAACAATTCACCAATATCCAGGATGGTGAACACAAGAAGGATCGACCGACCATTCTTGCAATATCGAATTGTAAAAATATTCAACCTAAGAAGGCTAGGTCGTCACTTCATTTATATCAAGAATGTTGAACACTGGAAGAATACTGAGCAGAAGAAGGGTTGGTCGATCCTTCATTTAGGAGAGAAATGTAAATATATTTAATCTACAAAGGCTAGGCCGACAATTCCCGACATCTGAGTTTTGCTATAAATAGTAGGGATCGATACATCAGCTAAGTTATAACATATAAAAAATGTTTGTCCAGACTTTTGTTTTCTGACAAGAAGGATCGCTCGCCCCTTCGTTTAGTAGAGAATTGTGAACACCTATATCCAACAATTCACCTATATCCATAATGGTGAAAACAAGAAGGATTGACCAACCCTTCTTGTAGTCAATAACTATTAGGAAAAGAATACTGGGTAGAAGAAGGGTCGGACGCCCCTTCATTTATGAGAGAATTGTAAAAATATTCAACCTACGAATGCTAGGTTGTTAATTCATGTATATCCAGAATGGTGAACACTAGAAGAATACTGAGCACAAGAAGGGTCAGCTGACCCTTCATTTACGAGAGAAATGTAAAAATATTTAATCTACAAATATTGGGCAAACAATTCCTGACTTCCGACTTCCAACAAGAAGGGTCATCTGACCCTTTATTTATGATATAAAACAGAAGAATGAATGGCCGACCCTTCCTGTATTGTAGGATTAGTAGAAATAGTAAACACTAGAAGGATTGGACACCCCTTCTTATATCCTCGAAATACCAAGAATATCATGAAGAGAAAGGATCGGTCGCCCCTTCGTTTAGTATAGAATTGTGAACACCTATATCCAACAATTCACCTATATCCAAAATGGTGAACACAAGAAGGATCGACCGACCCTGCTTGCAGTATCAAATTGTAAAAATATTCAACCTACGAAGGCTAGGACGTCACTTCATGTATATCAAGAATGTTGAACATTGGAAGAATACTGAGCAGAAGGGTCGACGACCCTTCATTTAGGAGAGAAATGTAAATATATTTAATCTACGAAGGCTAGGCCGACAATTCTCGACTTCCGACTTCCGCTGTAAATAGTAGGGATTGGTATATCACCTAAGTTATAACATATAAAAAATGTTTGTCCCGACTTCCGTTTTCCCACAAGAATGATCGGTCGCCCCTTAGTTTAGTAGAGAATTGTGAACACCTATATCCAGCAATTCACCTATATCCAGAATGGTGAACACAAGAAGGATCGATCGACCCTTCTTGAAGTCTAGAACTATTATGAAAATAATACTGGGAAGAAAAGGGTCGGTCGACCCTTCATTTATGAGGGAATTGTAAAAATATTCAACCTATGAAGGCTAGGTTGTCAATTCATATATATCCAGAATGGTGAACATTGGAAGAATACTGAGCACAAGAAGTGTCGGTCGACCATTCATTTAAGAGAGAAATGTAAAAATATTTAATCTACGAAGGCTGGGAAGACAATTTTCAACTTCCAACTTCCGCATTAAATAGTAGGGATCGAGACACTAGCTAAGTTATAACATATAAAAAATATTTATCCCGGCTTCCAACTTCCGAAAAGAAGGATCGGTCGCCCCTTCGTTTAGTAGCGAATTGTGAACAGGTTATCCAGCAATTCACCTATATCCAGAATGGTGAACACAAGAAGGATCGACCGACCCTTCTTGCAATCTAGAAATTTTATGAAAAGAATACTGGGAAGAAGAAGGGTTGGTCTCCCTTTCATTTATAAGAGAATTGTAAAAATATTCAACCTACAAAGGTTAGGTCATCAATTCATGTATATATAGAATGGTGAACACTGGAAGAATACTGAGCACAAGAAGGGTCAACCGACCTTTAATTTCAGAGAGAAATGTAAAAATATTTAATCTACGAAGGTTGGGGTGACAATTCAGCTATATCCTAAATGGTGAACAAAACAATGAACAGTCTACCATTCATGTATTGTAGGATAAGTATGAATAGTAAACACAAGAAGGAACGAGTACCCCTTATTATATCCTCCAAATATCAAGAATATCATGAAACGAAAGCAATGGGCGTCCAGCAATTCATCTATATCCAGAATGGTGAAAACGGGAAGGAACAACTGACCCTTATTGTATTATAGAACTATTACGGAAATAATACTTAGCACAAGAAGGGTCGGTCTCCCCTTCATTTATGAGAGAAATGTAAAACACAACAAGGATCGGGTGCCCCTTCCTATATCCTCCAAATATGAAGAATATCATGGAGTGAAAGGATCGATCGCCCTTTCATTTATTAGGGAATTGTAAAACTATTGAAGCTCTGAATGGTCGTCCAACAATTCACCTATATCCAGAATGGTGAACCCAAGAAGGATCAAATGAAACTTTTTGTATTATAGAACTATTAGTAAAAGAAAGCCAAAGAAGGACCGGACGCCCTTTTTTATACTCTCCAAATATCAAGAATATCATGGAGATATTATACCTAGATAACTTTGACATAAGTAGCTTTCAAAAAGGAACAGACGCTCCTTCTTGCATCGATCCATTTTCTACAAACCACAACAAATATCAATTTAAATGGTAAGCAATAGCACTTGATTGAAATGTGACTTTCTGTTCTATTCTCGATCTGTTTATTTCTAGCACAAATACCAAATTAAAATGACAATTAATCAGAAATAATGATCGCTCCCTCTATGATCGATTATATCTCAAATGACTATATAAAATGTGCATTCGATCTCTCGTGGATAATACTAGCATATTTGTTCTTAATAAATAAATTGATTTTCGAAATGAGTGGTCGTTCCTTCTCCATCGATCATTCGCCTGAACATTTGCAAGTATACATCTAATATTAAAACACTAATTGATGATTATAAACATTGTATGCATTCTTATATTAACTACAAAATATTTACTGTTTTGCAGATCAAACATGTCTTTGTTGTTGAGCCTTAGTCAATACCAGGAAATCGCGTTCCTTGATTTGTTAAAAGATCACAACCTTGGTTTATTCAAGCATGGATGGTATGTTGAGATGGATGAACCAGATAATTTGTACTCGGATTTATATATATTCTACTTGGATGAGGAAGTAGCTCTGACTTGAGATGGAATATTGACATCTGTAGATCCCATTTCTGACGATTTATTGCGTGTTCAAGTTGAAGTGGTCGAGAGAGACCGGTGTTTCCTTCTACAGGATGATATTATGGTTTGTAATTTTCGACTAGACCTAATGAAAAGTGGTCCCAATTCAGATCCGGTTTCCTGTGCAAAGCAAGGGTGGGTTTTTCCCTCGTATGATGTTTGTAATTGGTCTGGGATTAATACTGCGTCATCTTTGAAGAAAGGAATTTTGTCGGTATGAAAGAAAAGAATCATGGATGCGAAAACCTCGTCTGTATTGCATTACATGAATATTGAAAAGAAGTTGAAAAATGTAGACCATGAAAAGATTCGTTTCTACCTTAGAAGAACATTTCTCAATCATATTGAAAAAGATGTGACCAAATCTTCCTTCAAAGCACTCAAATCAAGTCCTTCTATAGCGATGATGCAGAAAGAAACTAAGAGCTTCGAAATTTCAAAATAAGTTCGACAAGAACAAATCAAATACTTTTTGTTCAATGAGAAAGTTTTTTCTATTGATGTAACAAGATGTGATGTTGCACCTCCGCATTTGCAATATCGAAAAGTTGATGAGGAGGTTGTGGCAAAGATGGTTTTATCTCTTGTCTCAACTTTTATAGCAACATCGAGAGATGTTATTCTATTGTCTTTCAATAAGGAGACCACATTGGGATTTCTTCCTAGAAATGAAAACGAAATTAATTTTCCTTTAGAAAAATTTTATGTATTGGATGGGCAGCATATTATTTCTGCACAGAAAAAAATCATTGAAACTGGTAAATATAAGTTGTTCCATTCAAGGTATCGGCATCGAACAGCTCGTCTTCTACATAAAGATGTTCATCAACATATTATCAGCAAATTCTGCAAACAACAAAATTTATCAAACAAGGAATTTACAGACATTCCATTCATTTCTCAAGTTTTAAAAGCAAGGGAGAAATTGCTATCCTGCAGTAGGCCATCCCGTCTGGGAAAGGGAAACGATTCCAATGATGATTGGCAGGTGTAGAATTTTTCTTCTTATCAATCAAAGTCTTTAGATTGCTGCTTGTGTTCATGAAATTAGCAAATTAAATATTATCTTTAATTTTATATGTTTGTAGTCTTTCCAAGGTGAATGTATGGATATCTTTGTTTTTCAAACAAAGGATAGCCTTAAAGACAAGCTAACTCTTGTTTTGACATCGGATCGACTGTGAAGCAAATGGATGTCTATATTCGAGCTTTACAAAAGTGGTTCCTTTCCATGCTCACCCAAGAGCATCACTCAGGTTGATTTTGTTCAAAATAAGATAAAGAATCATGGATCTAATTTTTTTAGACCATTGCGTGATCTTATTGAAGATGAATTGACCATGGTCTCAGACAATATAATCAACGGATCAATTTGTTTGATCACATCAGTTGACAAAAATGTTTGCGCAAAGACTTTATATCAATACTGCAAGCGAATCAAGGACGAGAGGTCAACTAGGCATTCAATATTTAAATATTTCAAAGTTCATGATGTTCAAACTTTTCGATCACAGATTATCACTGACGATAATGTTATTAAAATCTATAAAATTGCACCAAATCATCTCCAACAACTATGCAGGATTTTATGCTCCGAAAAACAAATAAAATTTTCGGGTAAAAAGAGAAATAAATAATCTAAAGAGGATAATGGTACCAAATTACCAAATGATGTTGAGAAAATATTGAACAATATATCAATAAAGAGGGGATGGGTATGTCCATTGACTCTGTTGACACTATATCTGAAAATGCTCAAACCCTAAAAAAAATTTGCCAAAAAATATCCAAAAGAAGGGAAATTATTACAAATGAGTTGAAGTAAAAGGTTTGAAATACAAAAAACAACAAGAAAAACCCACATATGCAAAGTCCGAAAGCAATTCTTTGAAAATGTCAAGTCTGGGTCAAGTTTCAACGGCGGAGATGACAATGGTCGAGATCAACGGCTGTTATAGTTTCCCGCACCGCCAAAAGGATCGTTTGCAAATAGTAGTGAGTGGTTGCGGACTCAATACCGCCGAATACGTGTCACAATTTCATTAGTCCGCATATACGTGATAGTGGTATCATAAACCACCACAACGTCATGCGGAACCACCAAAGGATAAGGCGCGGCGGGCCATATCACGTGGCAGGATAATAAGTGGTGGGACATGGCACGTGGCAAATGGAGAAAGCGTAAGGGAATACGCCATATGTCGATATCAATCGGAGGGATAGTATACATCGGGACAAAATCAACGGCCAATTTTCATCCGCATCAGGAAAGGTGCGCACTCGATAGAAGGAAGAATGGTCGCAGAAAGTAAACCACTCAAACAAGTGTCATTAAATGGTTGATCCGCACAAGGAATAAACCGGAGAAGAAAACCGTTTTAGGATCGCGGATACCACCATAGGGGATAAAAGGACGCAAGATCTAACGGCTCAAATCAAAAGGCTCAAGATCAACGGTTGGATATAAACTACATTCAGAAAGATGCCAGGAAGTTAATCAAAAAGACTTATATAAAACAAAAAGGATTCACATAATGACATTTTGTATATGTGTCGCTATCCCTGGGAGCTCTGAAGACTGGTGGAGATCAGCGATTGCGATAGAAGGATAAATACGTGTATATACAGGTAGGGTCTAGTGACCTGGCCCACTTTTTTAAACAGAATTTTGTTTGAAGAAACGTTTTAAATGGAAACTGTACATGATATAGATGTTTTTAAAGCAAAAGAAGCCCTAGAAGATAGAGACGGGGACATTCATGATACCCTAACCAGGTTACCAGTCGCTGAAATTAAACTTAGGTTGTCTGAATTATTAAAAGAAGGTATAGACCTGCATAGAGTCCACCAGTCGTCCTTGTTAGCTTTTTGCCTGGACCAAATCCCATCTTTCCCAGAATTTGTGTGGTGGTGTGCTGAGAATTACTCCAGAGATGAAAGAACTGTCTTAGACAGTCAAAAAACCAGATTCGTTTGTAAAATAGAGCCGGCTGCAATAATTAAAGCCCTAGAAATAGAATTTTCCCAAACCCTCGAGTCTGAGATTTTTTCTGAAACCTCCGTTATTGAATATTATCATCAAACCGTTCAAGATAATAGAGAAAAGTTTTTGTCTTTGTGTCTTAAACCAGAAACCAACATTTCAGAGGTCCCGTACCCTATAGATATCAATTTGTTTGATGAAAATACCCAATTGGTTCTGACATTGTTGGCTTTAATCCTAGGGTTTGATACAGACATGCATGTAACAGAGTTTCAGTTGAGTCTTTTGTATAAAATGAGTGCAATTCAGTCAGGGATTGATGAAAATCAAATCCCTCGACTTAATTTTGAAGAATTTTTGACAGAGAAGATTCATGACCAGATGGTCAATTTCCCCACTCTGAGGCATTTCAGATTTCAGTCTTTTTTTATGAAAATGATCATGATAGCCAGTCAAGAAGAGTTGCAGTTCCCAGAAATCATTTTCACGACTTTGTTAGAAAATAACATGTTCAATTACATAAATTATATGCTCTCTGAGATTTACAGAATGATCTTTGGTAAAAAATTGCCTAGAGTATTACCAGAAATGAAGGCATGCATGCAATTGAGTGCAGAGTACGCTGTAGAAGATTGGTTCTTGTCAAAGGACAGTACAGTGATCAGATTATACGGTTTCAAACATAAACCTTATGTTTTACCAGCATTTCTTACCTTAAGTATTTTTGCTTTAGAGTTCCTGAGACAAAAGTTAATTGTTGAAGATAACAATTTCTTGGTTTTCAAACAAGCAACAGACATCAAGTATCTGTTCACACTTGGCCCATTCACAGTAAAGAATAAAAACACTGCTGTGTATATAGAGAAATTATTGAAGGATATGGGTTTTGAGACAGACATGGCTATTGAGTATGATCCGTTAAACATAATATCAAAACGGAGAACGGATCATCGCATCAAAGCGTTGAACCATCAGATGATTGAAGGAATGTCTGACAGAGCCAATTGGCTAGAATATAAAGAAGAAATCATTCCAGATTCATACGAGAAAGAAATGATATTGACAGATACAACAACAGAGGCAGAAAACACGATGGATACTGCATTGGTGGGGTTTAAAAGACCCATACAGGACGTAATGAACATTGAGGATGAAAGGACAAAAAAAAAAAAAATGAATGAGCAACAAGAGTTGATGGCAGTTTCAAAAGAGGGAAAAAGAACTGAAGAAAAAATACCAGAAGTCATGGTAAAAGAGTACAGTATTGAAGAATCTCTAGTGGAAGGTGATGTAAATAGGCCACATAATATGATGGATGTATTTAATGAACACAGTCATAATAAACAGGAATGTCAAAGAGAATTCTTTGAAATTTTCAGTTGTTACAAAAGATAAGATCTCAGAGATGAAGGTGGATTTAACAAAAATAAATGCCCCTGATAAAATTTTATTGCACAGACAAACAGGAGAGGTTATATATTCAAATTATTTGGGAGCAATATTAAAGGCAGACAAATTGAAAAATTCACTGGATAAATTGAATAATCAGTTGAGACAAGAGAAAGCAGAAAATAAGTCTCGACAACAACAGATAAAAAGATTGCAAGTAGATTTGATAAATAAAGAGGGAGATGCAGCAGCAAAATTGCTCAAAGAAAAAGATGATATGATTCTGATGTTAAGACGAAAGTTAAAAATTCCAGACACTGTGCTTATCCAAGGAGCCGAACTAACAGTACTGGAAAAAGAAAAGGAAGAGCTATCAAATGAGGTAAAGGATGTTACTGCAAAAATGTTAAAGCTCTCCGAGGAAAGAGATCATTGGGAAAAAGAGAAAATTGTTTTAGAAGAGCAATTGGAGGAAACAAAGAAAAGATTAGAAGAAATTGGTCAGCAACAGGTACAGACAGATACAGATGAAGATAAAACTGGATTAGATGGTCTCTTACAAGCCATGTCCCAAGTGAGTTTGAAAGAAGGTGAAATTAAAGAATTGAAGATGGAAATACAGAAGCTGAAAGAAGAAAATGAAATTAAAGATAAGGAAATAAAAATTTTTCAAATAAGGAATCAGGAATTAAGTGATAATAATAAAGGTTTGGCAGCTCATGTGATAGGGCAAGCTGCTATGCAAGGTTGCAAACATATGGTATGGGATCAAATTATAAAAGAAGTTGAAAAATTAAAACCCTATCTGGATTATATAAGAGTCAAAGAAAAGGTATCCAAAGACGCCTTTGAGAGTTGTAGAGCAGTCAGGGAGAATTTAAATAAAAAGCCAAAAGAAATAGCACAGAAAGATATAACTTTTTTAAACAGTTTAACTGAAGCAGACTTGACAGCAATGAATATAATGAACAAAATTTCAGTCATTACATGGGCCAGAAAAATCTTGGGAAAGTATTCGCATGTTGAAAATATTGAAGCTAAAGCTGGAGATATACGGGAGGAAGTAGTAAAGTTTAAGAAGCAATTTGAAAAATTAATAAACAAAGGATTCCCTGCTTTTTGGAATGAAAAGAATGAATTGATTCCTCCTAATGAATATAAGAGATTGTTGTTTGACATAAGAATGGATCACAGAAAGTTTCAGCAGTTGGATCATATTCTTACAGGGAAAATTTTAATGTAGAAAATTGCGGAAGACTTTGAAATTTTAAATATGTTGATCTCAACCTGTGAGAATCTTCTTCCTGTTTCTTATGCAGGTCATGTTGAAATGCGAGTCTTGGTAAAAGAAATGACCAGTTACGATTTACCCACGGCCGACCAATGGAACTATGTGGACAAATATGGAAGGACAAGATATTCTGTCTATTCATAGATACATTCAAAATTCTTGCCAAGTGGCAAAAAGATGCTATTCAGAATTTTTGCCAAGTGGCAAAAAGATACTTTTATTTTAAAATTTGTAATATTATTTGAAGACAGTTATTTATGGTTCAAAGACAGTTATCTTTCGAGTTAAAATATTTTCAGTTATTAGTTAGAAGCAGTTATGTCAAGCTTCTTCCGAATTTTGTATAAAAGACAATGAGAGTCATTTTTGAAAGGGTTGGAAATTCTTTGAGAGACGAGTATGTTTTGAAGTCTATTTTTGATAAATAAAAGGCAGTACAGTGAAAATACCTATCTTTTGAGACCAGAGATTCATGTGTTGATCAGTTTTACAGTCTGTTTTTCCCTTATCTTTATATGTGCATGTCCACTTTCTTTGTTATATCTTCCATTATGTTTTTCTTCTATATTTAAATGAACGCTTGAAATAAATCGAGATTCATACTGGTTATGCCTCGTTTTATCGCATTTAAATATTCACTATTTTCTCCAAAGTTGACAATAGATTCATCCCAGTTAGATGCCTGTTGTTGATGGAATGTCATTACTTCTTTCTATACCACCTGAAAAATCAAATTGACTGTGATATGATTGCTATCTTGCCTCTGTGGAAATCTGTTTGGTATAAATCTCTTACTAGCATATTAAATATTTGAAAAGTTGACTCCATGCCCAATGTTTCTTGTTTTCCTTTTCAACCCAGAAAATCCTTTTGAGAAATTTTGAACATACTTTTATATATTTTTAGTCTTTACATATATCTTGTGAGAGAGCCCTCTCTGGTGGAAAAAATGGCTAAGTTTTTTACCTAAAGTTTGGTTTGAAATAGGTTACCTTAGGTGTTATTCTTTTACAATCGGGATAAAATCTAAGTGCTAACAGACTCCATCAAAGATAGTTCACAGTTTGCTTGTCAATGTTGTTATCCTGCATCTTTGGTCAACACACTATGATCCATTGCATTTTTTGGTGCGGGAACCAACTGTGAATTTGTTGTTGTTGATATGTGTAATTGTGATAGTTCCTGAAAAGGAGAATATATGTTTCCGTTGTTGCACTACTTAGAATCATATGAAGCGGCATGTACTTGTAATTTTTTAGCTGATATGGAAAACTCTTGTATGATTTATAAAGCTTTCACACTTTTCAGCAAGAAATTAAAAAAAAAGAAACGTGGAATCCTACCAAGGGAGTTTATAGAGATTTCTCCAAAGACTTATTTATAGGATTCTCTATTATACAGTGTTGGATAATTGGAAGGGATGAGGATAATTTGTCTACTTTTCAAATGGATATGGATTGGAAGGATGAGGGACTATCAATGATTGATTTAAATTTTCCCAAGGTTAACAATGATAGTTCGAGAAGCCATGTTTTTGCAAAAGAAAGGACACGAGAATTCTGGGATCACATAGTTTTCAGACTAGTCCCTTATCGAGGTACAGTTCTTTCGTTGTACGCGGTAGGTAGAGTTATTCGTTCGTTGATCGGGTCTCCAAATAGAATAGTTATTTCGATTATGGAGACAGTACAACAAGCATTGTTTATGAACAGTTTCTATCATGAATTGGGTATAAACCAAGGTATTTGAATTAACATTTTCAGGTGTCTTATTTCATTGTATTTTACTTTTCTCAGTCGGTTATGTTCAATAACTTCTTCAAATTCCTATTCTACTATAGCTTCAAATAAAGAGCACACTCAGGTATCGTCCAATAAAATTATAGTATTCGATGACGACATTGAATGTGATGGAGAATCCACAAAGAACTACCAAACTAGAGAACAAGATGGACAAGAAGGTAAAAATTTATTTTTCAAAGATCCTGGTTAAATAAACTAAATTGTGAACGGGGATAGTGACCTTGAATACTTGCAAAAAGTTATATAAAATGTATACCTGCAAATTTCCAGGTCAAGATGATTGGATTTCTATTCAACATGTGGATCATCCACAACCAGAGCTGAGATCGACGATGTCTGTGGATATTAGCCAACAAATCACATTGAATAATAATGAACCAGGCGAGGGATTGGTTTCAAAACGTGGTATCTCCAACAGTGTTACTCACCACTCAAATGTTGGCCTAGCATTAACAGGTAAAAGACAAAGATTATTTTCTACTTAAATTGATGAAACAAATTTATTCTGAAATATATAATGACATGCAATATTTTTGTGCAGCTCCCCATACAAAAATGTTATTGATATTAGAAATTGAAGGTTTTCTATTTCGCAAGAAAGTCACAGAAAATGACTCCAAAAGAGAATATATACATATATATATATTGTTGGAGGGAAAAAGGTAAAAAAGGGGGAAGAAAGTACTGTTGGTGAATTTGAATTTAAACACAAAGAAAATTCATATGAGTCACGAACATATGCCATACAATTTTTGGGATTATGTATATCAAAATTCAATGTTGGGATTTAGTCATCTAAATGTGGGGTCAATGAGGGGAAGTCATTGTTTACAAAATTTCCAGGGCAGGTAGTGCAGAAAAAACATATGGGGAACAAATTTTATTTTTATGGTTTCGAGAGAGATGTACCAACGATAAAGAAGGAAATACAAAAAAAAAATATGGAGTGTGTGGGAGGAGTTCCGAATGAAATATTCCCAAATTAATACATCAATGATTGTTTTGGAGGGTGATGATGTAAAAGCACATCCATGTGAAAACTGTACTTTGAGTAAGCCCTTTATTGCATCGTCCGCTAGGACAGATAGTGAATTGGTACATCGACTCTGGCAGAGTTTTAGTAAAATGCATGAATCAACTGATATCAGAACCTTCAATGCCTTCTTCTAGTTGAGTGACGGCCATCAAATGTAACCTATCATTGCCTATTTCAAGAGCGGGAAACACTAGATGTAACCTATCAAGATTTTAAATCATTCAATGTGTTTTCTGTTTTTTTCGGTGACGTTGCTATTTTCGTCTGAATCTAACATATTTTTAGTTCAGTGTGATGTTTTTATTAAATCATTTGAATCTGTGAAATTTTGGGTGATTTTTTTATTAATCTTTGGAAATCAAAATCTTCATTTACAGCTGCATGTTTGTGATCATTAAATTCATGAACGAAGTGTTGTTGTTGTGGTTATATATATAGTCACGATTTTTGTATGCAGTCTGAATATCGCCGCAAAATAAACTATTGGCCCTTAGAGTAGAGGGATTGCTCTTTGGAGTTCGGATGTTATCCAACATTGAAGATTTTTCCAAACAACCTCATTTTGTCCATAATTGCTATCATTATTATGCACAGATGTTCAACCCCGATATTATCAATGTTGCCAGAGAACATTTTGATGTTGCTATGTGGTTTTCCTCACTCGACAACATGGAAATTAAAAAATTACTGGGTATATTTGAATGGTTGAAGAATGAAGACTTTGTATTTATTTGGGGTCGAGAGCAATGTAAACATAGTACTATTTATAATTACTCAATGTCTGCATATTATAATGTTGGTGAAGTACTGAACATATACAAAAAGTTGTTCAAGGATGTACTTATCCAATATGGATATATATATTAAAAAATGGGCATTTTGTTTATATAAAAAAATAGGCATTTTGTTTATAAATGAAAGGGAAATATCATTCAACAGATAATAGCAAGGAAAACTGCTTGAAAATGCCAACTAGTTGGACATTTGATGGTTCACAAGAGAGAGGAATAACTATAAAAACAATGTTGTGTTCTTTGTTGAATTATCTCGGGCCTCGTTCAAAAATGGGGCATTGGTTAAAGACATTCAACTTCAAATGACTTTCATATTATACAGACAACAATTCATTTAGTGATTTGTATATTTTTGAAAACTACTACATTTAATTGATGTAAATTTTATTGGACAATTCTCATATTATTTATGGACATCGTATCATGTATCTAGTGATGCGTTTCAAAAATTGTTTCAAAAATTCCAGAACATGAAAGCAATATACTTAGAAACATTGAAACATAATATTTTATTGATTGCGTTGTGTGTGTGTTTTTTTTGTTTGCAAATACTAGAATATTTGTTACTAGTAAACCATTTATTATTTTCGATTTCAATGGAGTTTTGTTACACGCAGTTCATAAAAAAAAACAGATTGTCACGAACATCGGATATTGAATCAGCCACAAAGTATTATTTTATACGTCCAGGATTTAGGGAATTTTTTGAAAAATGCTTTAGTATATTTGAAGTTGGGGTATGGAAATCTGCACAACAAAAAAATGTTGACGATTTTTTGCCGACATTATTACAAAGAACAAGATTGCAAAGGGAACAATTTAGAGTAATTTTAACACAAGAATATTGTTCTTGCATAGCCAGAGAGGGTTATCAAGGTGATGGAAATCCTTATGTATTTCTCAATCCTTTAAACAAAGTTTGGGACATTTGTATCCATGGTTGGGATGTTACAAATACAGTGATTGTAGATGACTCGAAAGAAAAGCATGTTTGTAACGAGGAAGGGAACTGTATTATAACAAAAACGTATACTTTCCAAGATGTCAATGACACATTCTTGTTAGATCGATTATGGCCTTGCTTGCTGCACCTGAATGGCGTGAGTGATGTGAGGCCAATTGTGAATAAAATGAAAATAAAAGTATTTTGTTAAATAATACACTTGAATGTTTGTTTGTACTAGTGTGTTCAATTTCACTGTGATTATAATACTTGTAAAGTGTCGAGTTTGGTTTTCAAAAATGCAAAATCAAAGCTTGAAAGTGCCAAAATCGGTTTTCAAAATTGCAAATTTAAGTATTGGAAGTGTCAAAAGTAGCCTTCCAAAAGGGAAAAATCAGGTTTGAAAAGTGTCATTATCATATTTATCATATCGGAAAAGTGCAAAAACCAATTTCAAAAGTGGCGATATCAAAAGAAAAAGTATGCTTTTGGAACCTGGATTTGGCACTTTTGAAACCGGATTTGGCACTTTTGGAACCAGATTTTGCACTTTAGAAACCTTGATTTTGGGGTTTAGAAAGGTTGTTTTTGACCCGTATTCAAAGTGACTTGGATTGGAATATGTCCAAGTTTAATGAAATAGGCGTTCATGTCATGCACGGATTGTATCTTCACAAATTGGTCATGGCATCCCTTCTTCCATACTTCATGCATTATGCATATGCCACGCGTCATCTTCTATGTTGTTGATGTGTCATCTGATATGTGTCTTGCACCCTCAAGGTCCACAACTTAGTGGGACTTTACACCTTCGTGGTGTACCTTTGCGCTCTTAATGTATCATTGTCTTATGGTATGTGCACAATCTTACACTTCATCTTGATGTGTCTATGACTTGTGGTGTACCATCATTTGTGGGTAATGCGCCCTTGGTGCATTGATACTTTGCGGAATTTGCGCATACTACAACTTCTTCTAAGTGGGTCTTTGTTATTTGCCTTGTAATCCTCTGTGGGACTTGCGCACCTGTTGTACCGTTGGCTGTGGAATTTGCTCATAGATGGTCTTCAATTGTTTTACTATTCTAGGGACTTGTGTGTGTTTCACTTACTGAAAGCATCTTCTGATTGGATATGCTTGTGCGCTTTCAGGATTGTCCAACCATTAACTGCTTGCACACTTCCAACCTTTAACCAAGCAACGCTCATGCTTGCTTGCATACTTGTACTATTTGTTCAACCAACTCCTTGGTTGCTTGAACACATGTACCATTGTCTAACCAACTCCATGTCTACTACCATGTGAATGTATGACTTGATGGACTTGATTTCTGTGCAAGGACCACATGATGTAGGATACATTACTTGTGTTCTTTCTTGAACTGGATTTGTATGATGTATCCTTGACACACATCTTCAGACTGAATGCACTTCTAGATATACTCCAAAGTTGCATACATGTTTGTCACCTTCACTATTTGTGCATATACTTCTAGGATTCATGTTCTTCTTCATCTTGTGTATATACTACTTCAAATTGGCTTCCATACACTTCTGCAGGAATACTGTATCCACTTTGACTTCATTTGATATCAATGACTCATACTGAATCAGTTGACATCCTCTATGACATTAGTTGACAGTCAAACACCTGACATCATTTTTAGTTGACATCAATGACAACCAATGCTCATGAAAGTATTAGGTGCATTTGTTAGACCAAAAGGTAGGACTAGCCATTCAAAACAACCTTCCTTGGTTTTGAAAATAATTTTTCAAATATCTAAGGACTCTGGATGATATCCCAAGTTGAAATTGAGTTTGGTAAAGATCTTAATGTCCTTTAAATAATAAAGTAGATCAATTATTCTAGGGAGAATATACATATTCTTCATTGAGATCTTATTAAAAGATTTATAGTCAATCAACATACTACATGTCCCTTTTTCCATAGGAATTGAGACCGTTGCACTACCACAAAGAGGGGAACTACATTGAATGCTCCCTTTGTCGATCAATTCTTGAATTTTCCCATGGATCTCTTCATTCTAAATAATAATGCTTCTATAAAATTTGCATTGGGTAATCAATAATCTAAGATAATATATATGGAGCATTTTACTTGAAAATGTAGTGGTACTCTCGATGGATCTTCAAATCTATCTTTGTATTCTTTAAGTACTTTGTTGACATGATGTTGTAGTCATGAATTGTAGTAGAAGGAGTGTCAACTTGTGAAATGGAATCTAAGTAATGCATGCAATAACAAGGTTTTTACAAGATCGGAGAAAGTTTTTCAACAATGTCCAAGAGAATATAATCATAATGTAAGCACTTTACATTAAGTTTTCAAAAAAAAAAAAAATGTAAAGTAGGTGGAAAAATCTCAAGATAATTTGTGTGTGGGACTCATTGGCCCTAAGAAAAAACGAATGAGTCCCAACCGATAAATATAGGGCACCAACTTTACTTTTATCACCCGAAACCTGCACTACACACCAACAGGTAATCTATGGAAACCAAGTATTGACAAATCCTTGAAAAATAAACAAGGGGATTCAAATAGACTCTGCTCACAACATGACGGACACATCAACCTCACAAAGATGATGCCATTGGAAAAGGCATAGAAATGTGAGGGACACACCAACCTCACAAAGATTATGCCATTGGAAAAGGCATCAATCTTGGTGAAGGCACTACAAATTAAATCTATGATAATAGAGGGAAACTCTGAAGTAATCATTTTTTAACCAATTGGTGACTGGCATATGCAAAAGATGGAAAATGAGGTTGCAAACAAACTCAATAATATAGGGGCAGACCTAGAATGGGAGCAAGAAGTAATCTCAAGAAAGGGAACACCCATTATTCCCTAAGTTCCTCGAATAAAGCCCAACCCATAAATAAAGGGCACCAAATTTAACTTTCGCATTAAACTTGTACATCAAAAAATAAACTAGAAAGGAGAAACAATAGAAAATCCAATTGGACTTTCTGTTGAAAACATGAAGGAAACCAACAACCTCACAATGCTAATAGCAATTGAAAAAGCATTAAACTTACTTAAGGCACTAGTTATCAAATCTATAATGATATAAGTAAACTACTAAGCAATAGTAAAAAAAAACAATAAATCAAATGATATCTTTAACCAATTGGAGATTAACTTATGCGAAAGATAGCAAATGAAGTAGCAAAATACTCTATAATACAGAAGCAAATCTAAAATGAGAGTAATATTTAATATCAACAAAATGTACATCCATAAATCCAAAAGAAACAAAAAGTAATTTAAATTAAAAAAATCAAGAAAAAAATAGAAACATTCATATAAAAAATTCCAAGGATCTCGGATCTCAATTTGCCACCGCCGAAAGAGGATGTGGAGGACGACCTGCAGCAGAATGAAGCCGAAGTTGAGCAAGGGAGAAAAGAGCCACTGGAGCCAGTAGAAGATGATAGCACCAAGGAAGAGCATCTACGTTAGTTTCTATGTTTAAATTGTTTTTGCATTTTGATACTGGACCGTAAGGTTTCATATATTATACTCCAGAGGCATCGGGCCACTAAGTTATTTATGTAAATTTGAAATTGTTTTTTATAGACAGACAAAACTGCTTTATTCTCCCATAACAGAAGAATTAGCAAAAGAATTTTGTATATTGTACAGGAAAATTATTATCTATATCCTTCTATATTTTTTATCAATTATAAAATTATAAATAACAATCTATTTGTATTTCTTTATATAAAATATATATCACCAAAAAAACTAAACATTCATATATAAAAATCCATACAACTAGACATTCATATATAAAAAAACCCATGCAATCAATGTGAACGTAACCTAAAAGCAAACATAGAAAACCATGGAAAAGCATGAAAAACTATGAAAGAAAGATAAAGTCCATTAAAATATTTGCCAAAAGCATTGGCATAAACAAAAAAAACAGAATGTACAAACGTAAAGCTAGAGTAGGAGCATGATCACATTTCCGTAAACATGTATTTGTTCTAACATTCTAATAATAACAAGCAAGTGAAATATTAATCATATTTTTAATTCACATTTTGCAGCAAATGAAAATATTAAAAATCATCAAAATTTTATTTATTACATTTTTTGTAGCACTTTAAAAATATCAAAAATAACTTAAATTTTGTGATTTCTCATTTTACCCAGAATGTAAGAAAATAAAAAAATCACCAAACTGTGAACACTTGATAAAAACAAAAATCATCATCTGAAAAATGGGCTCCCAACAAATTAAACTTTTTACATAAATCTATGAAAATGTAATAGTCAGCATTAGCACGAATGCTAATCACATAAGCCAAGAAATCAAAATAATAAGATCGTCATCTAAAAAACAGTCCCAACAAGTTGAATTTTTATGCAGAATAAAGTCAGCTGCTCGCTATTACAACAACTTGTTTTTTTAAGAAAATGCTAATCACACAGACCAGAAAATCAAAACAAAATATATTTTGAAGAATTATTATGAACATTTGCAGCTTTTTTCTTACAAAACCTTACTATGTGATGCAAAGGCTTTCGTTGTTGGTAATCCAAAAGATATGACATAACTTTTTACAAAATGGTAGGCTTGCGTTGTTAGGAATCCAAAAGAAATGACATAACTTTTTACAAAATGGTTGTTTTTCAAATTTATGAAGTTAAAATATAAAGTTTTTAATATTATTATCAATTAAAAAATAAATGTTTCGTTTATTTTTATTTTTTTATTTTAAAAATGAGTAAGTAATGTATGCAGTCCTATTTTTAAAAAGTCAAGTAATTAGTAGTCAATAATAAATGTTAAAAAGATTTCTCTATTAATTAAGTTTTATTAAGAAGTGGATACTAATTAATTATATGATCATCTAAAGTTATTTGGATTTTAGATCTTGAAAAATTATTTAAAGATTTATAAGGTTTTAATGGTTTTGTAAAAAGTTATTGTATTGAAGCCCTATTCAAGTGAAAGGTTGTCCAACTTTAAAAGGTATGTAAAGATCGATTCCATATTTGAATATCATAATATATGAACCAATTTTGTTGCATTTCAGCTGCTTATTCTCTTTGATATGTTATTTTGCACTATAATATTGGAATGATGGCATTATTTATCTATGTTTATCTTGCTACCACACTAATCTTCAGAATTAAGTACACCACAAACCGCCTTCCTAAGCCAATGCGCATCCAATATTTCATAAAAAAAGAGGCTAGAGAAGTGTTTCAACATTTTTAAATAATTGCAAAGCTCTATCAATATCTTTATCGTTCCACAAGTAAAACTATGGTTGGAGAAGCATACACAGAGATTACATTTGGTACTTAGTACTATATCATTGATTGGTACAATTATTGGGCAACATTGTAACCTTTCTTGGTACCCCTTCCAGTAGTACCGCATCACATGGCACCTATACACAAAATTTCACTTCCACATACTCATGGGTATATTGAAAGTCCCCTAGGTCACCTAAAACCAATTGTAGATAATCCAATCAACTATCTTGTTGCTATAGTGGCACTGATCACAACACTCGAGAAAATACTCTAGCATACCTAGACAGTGGAGTAGTATGGCTAAGGGCACGATTGAGCATCCTTATGAGAGATTGGGTCGATTACTATTGCTGGATTTTGCACATATATCAAAGAATTCTAGCACCTCACAATCCTGTGCTCAGTACCATGCAAACCTTCATCTCTATAATCTGCCCGTAAAATTTTTACATATTTACATTTGGAAGGAATTGAACATTTTGCCAAAACAGATAGTGCAATAAAGTGCAGAAACTAGATTCTTTGTGTACCGCTAGCAAAATTCCTACATCTTTGCATCCAAAAGGAAATTGGAAATTATGTCAGTACAATAAAAAAAAAGTAGGGTCTTGAAAACCCTTATTTATGACCTATCCCAAATTAATCAATGCATCATGCTTCTCATTTTAATATACACCTTTAACAACCCTTTTTGGGTGATCCCATAAAACCTTATTTCTTACCTATCTCAATAGAGTCATTGTAACGTGTTGATCGTTTTGGTATACATCTCTAACAACCATTTTTGAGTGGACCAACACTAATACCTTTCATCTCCAATGGTACACAACTGCAACCAGGGAAACCAAAGCAACATGGAGGCAACAAACCAAAATCAACCCTAAGACCTTAAAGCTAACATTAAAGTCCTACAATCCATGGTCATGGCATCAACATAGTCACTAGATCAAGTCAAAAGCAATAGGACAAATGCCAAGATAGTGACTAATTTTATAGCTCACCACATTGGATTTGCTCTAAAACAAGAGTCCACCTATGAAGCCTTTAGCACTGAAGCACCAAATTGATGCAGAGTGTAACTGCAATTCAGAATGCACAGCAACCCTCCAACCACAGAGAGAATAATAGATGGCAAACAAGCAAATAACCACAATTGCATCACACATTCATCAACTGGAATTAATACAATAATTATATTCATGCACAAAAATATTTATTACATACTTCATCATCTACAGCACTCAACTTTGAGTATCAACCACATTTGGGAAATCACTCCCACACCCACAACGTGCATGCTTCCAGGCTGCCGCAACCCTCCTCTGCTGCAACTCTTTTTCTGGACAAGAAATCCCACACTTCCTCCTCTCTTCTGGGCATTCCTGCGTTCCACTTTAGGTTGGGTATCTATGCTTCTACCTCCACGCTTCTACCTGCGCTCTTCTCTTCTTTTCTACCCCGGCCCATGCCCATTGATATAAGCAAGATGGGAATACGAAGAGTCAAACCATTGAATTCCCACTAAGCCATTTTGCGATTGGCAAAGATTTGATTTGATTATCAATGGATGAGTCATTTTATTCCAAGCTATAATGGACCATAAAACCTAAACCTAAATCTATTTTATTAATAAAAGAAAACATAGTCACAGCGTGTCATTTATTAGCACATTATTAATTAATGACATGGATTGCTAACTACTTTACTATTAACTATTTGTTGTCACTGCAAGTTCAACAGTTTTACTATGGACATAATTGCCACTTGTAGATATAACACACCAAGCCTCCGTCATTTTTTTGTCTTTGCACAAGTATCATCATAAGTATTCTCTTCGATGGAACCTGAAGTAGCGTGCTGCAACACCACATGTATCATCACCCATAGTAGCACCCTAATGTTGTAGCAACAACCACACAAGTAACAACATCAACGTCCAACCTATGATTGTGCAGGGTAGCTTGCTAAACCAAGGATGCTCCTGCATCACAAACTCACTCTTTTTCCATAAACACAGCCTTACTCCTTTGATAATTAAATTTCATGACACTACTTTTCAAAGATTTACATCTGCAAATTTAATGGCTCAAATCCCTCAAGTTGGGTTCATCTAAATGGAACACTATTTTGTCCTCCATGGCATTAAGGATGACCAAAAAAAGTTTAAAAAATAGGGTTTTATATTTAGAGTCTAAAGATGGCAATGGTGACGATGATAACAAAAATCTTGTCATTGTTTGTTCCTTGGAGCCAATTTGAGAAGATCATTCATGAGCATTTTGACCATGATACTCACTACATGAGCAAGTTGACCAAATTGCACTAGAATGGTGCCATTCTAGACCATATTACAACACTTCAACAATTGGCAATCTACATAGAAGGCCTTTCTAATTCTTTTGTCGAGAATGTTTCACAATGTCCTCAAAAGAGACAATTCACACACATGTCCTTATGCAACAACCCTCCACTTGGTTGGAAGCTTATGGTAGAGGTCGAAAAATTGAATTGGTGATCAATGCCCAACCCAAACACCCTTCATTTTCCACTCACATAATGTCTCCCATGGCTATTACCCCCAACAATTCCACCACCTAGTGATTACGAATCCAAAAGATGACCCCAAATGCCATGGCTAAATGTCAATGCCTTGAACTTTGCTACAACTATGATGAAAAATATTTTCGAGGACATAAATGCAAAGAACCAAAATTATTTCAATTTGAGGCATCTCCACATGAGCCCCTAAATGACACCAACATGGATGCTTTGCCAGAACCCAACATGGCATATACTATGCCACTTTTGAACGATGCTCTCAACATGTTATTTCAAAGGGAGCAATCCCAAATATCACTCTATGCCTTATCAAGTTTCTCTACACCTCGGACGTTGAAGTTGATTGGCTGCCAAAATACCTTAACAATACAAATACAAGGAGCACAGTTTTCTCACCTTGGATACAACCTTAAAACACAATTCTAAAGAAACATTCATTTGTTCACAAGCCACTCAACTTTCATAAAACATATGAACAAATAAAGAGCTCATTCTTTTGGGATGAACCTATAAACATCCCTCAAGTCTCATCCCCGATAGAAGCTCGCTCCAAGTCCTATGAACCCTATACAATCCTCTAATGCATTGTACACGTGCCCTACAAACTCACTCTAATAGATCTCCACAATTCACTTAGTGAGTCACGTTTTTTGCCTCAAAAAAGTGGTGGATTCTAATTGTACATTGTGTACCATATTACTAAAATTAGATGAAGAAAGCTCTATTTGGCTCCAATCAACAACATTGACTTCCAAAGAACAACAATTGCACAAGTGCACAATCAAAGAAGTTTTGATCCAGTGGAAAAATACAATGCTAGAGTATGCACTTGGGAACAAACAGATATTTCATAACAATTTTACACCTTCAACATTGAACACAACAATGCTTTTGAAGGGAGAGGGATGTTAAAGACCTACCCAACCCCCTTACTTTAAAAGTTAGCCAAATATTGTATACATCCATCTTTTTTGAATAAAGCAAAGTAGATAACAATCAACAATCAATGTAAAAAAAATCTCTACTAATTGAGACCCACTAAAAAGCTGATACTCATTAAGTATTTTGACCATGTCAAATAGTTAGGTTTTGGATTTTGAAAGCCTATTTAAAGAGGTATAAAGCTATACATGATTTTGTTAAAAGCAATTGTATTATAGCTCTTTTGTTCAATTGAAAAGTCACCCAACCTTAAAAGGCACATAAACACTACTTCCATATTTAAAAATCATAATATAATATTTATTTATGTTGTTTATTCTCTCCATTATGTTACTTGAAAGCCTATTTAAACAGCTATATATGGTTCTGTTAAAAGCTAATGTATTATAGCTCTTTTGTTCAAATGAAAAATCACCCAACCTTAAAAGGCACATAAACACTACTTCCATATTTGAAAATCATAATATTATATTTATTTCTGTTATTTATTCTTTCTATTATGTTACTTTGCACTATAACATTGAAATTCCGACCTTATTTATCTGTTTATCTTGCTACCACACTAGTGTGCGATGTTAAGTACACCACAACCAAGCTCCCTCTTCGAAACGGTTTATAGATCTACATAGAGTTTCACCTAGAACAGAAAAAAGTATCATGCCATATCAACCCAACAAACTTTAACACACTCACAAAGAGTTTTACTTAAAGTTTACAATGTTACCAAATAAAAGACTACGGTCCCTCTTCAAAATAGTTTTTAGGTCTACAAAGAGGTTTTACATGTTATTCTATACACAAAAGTATGATCCCAATAATCAACTCACTGACAATGTGTTTTACATGGTGTTCTAAAGAAACTATTATGCCGTATCAATCCAACAAACTAAAACCAAATAAATTAAGAAGGTTTTACATGGTATTCATTCCAATAGAGCGGGTAATAGCTCCACTGATGGAGCGGGTAGTTGCTAGCTATTGATAGTGATCATGAAGTAAACCATTTCACCTGCTGATCCGAGGAGTAGGCATTTCGCCGCATGAATCGGGCATTGAGCTGCTCATGTTGAACATATTCCATACCTTACCAGGGCAAGGCTAACAAAAGTTTTCGACCACAAGGAGAGCAAATAAATGATGTAATAGCGCTCGGAGAGACAGTATTGACTACCTTTACCAGATATAGATATAAGAGCAAACTGTAACCCACTTACAGGGGCTTACCTGGTATTCTTAAGAGTATTATGCCGTACCCAGCAAACTAAAACCAAATAAAAAAGGTTTTACATGGTATTCTGATGAAGTATTATGCCATATCAACCCAGCATACTTTAACATGGTATTCTAATGAAGTATTACGCCATATCTACCCAGCATACTTTAACCAAATTACAAGAGTTTTACATTGTATTATGCCATACCATATCAACCCAGCATTCTTTAACCAAGTAACAAAGTGTTTTACATGGTATACTAAAGAAGAGTGTATCATGCCAAAACCCAGAAAACTTTAACCAGATAACTCCTGGTACAAAACTTCCATAAAACACAAACTAATCACGAAAAAGTAATTAAAGATTCCGCTTCATTCTTTCATGAAACAAAACCTCTTGCAAAGTTAATATTTCTCTCGAAATGAAAAAGTAATTGAAGATTAAGCTTTCATTTTACATGAAGCTAAATCTGTTTCACAAATAAATTATGATGCAAATTAACAATATTTCTCTTGAAAAGAAAAAGCAATTGAAGATTAAGCTTCATTTTACATGAAGCTAAATCTGTTTCACAAGTAAATTATGATGCAAATTAACAATATTTCTCTCGAAATGAAAAAGTAATTGAAGATTAAGCTTCATTTTACATGAAGCTAAATCTGTTTCACAAATAAATTATGATGCAAATTAACAATATTTCTCTCGAAATGAAAAAGTAATTGAAGATTAAGCTTCATTTTACATGAAGCTAAATTTGTTTCACAAATAAATTATGATGCAAATTAACATAAAACACAAACTCGAACTGAAAAGAGTTGATATTCGTGAACAGTTCATCAAAACTGACACACTAATATAGTATTAATTTGCCTTCTTAAGAGCAACTAATAGTAACTTAAGAATACAACAAATTTAAATACAAATCATTTCCTTTCCATTAAAAAATTGGAATAGAATAAGGTGCCCAATTTTGAGGAAATATTAAATCTAACATATATATTTTACATTATTCTAATAGTAATGATCTTCAAATTTTACATTATTCTAATAGTAATAATCATTTTAAGATCATGGCCTTATCAAACACCAAATTAACAATCACAATATTAAGAATCCAACAAATTTAAATACAACACTTTTCTATTAAAAAATTGTAATAAAATAAGGTGCTCAATTTTGAGGAAATATTAAATCTAATATATATATTTACATTATTTTAATAGTAATATCATTTCAATCATCTCATCAAACACCAAATTAACAATCTCAATATTAAGAATCCAATAAATTTAAATATAATATCATTTTCCTTCGCATTCAAAAATTGGAATAGAATAAGGTACTCAATTTTGAAGAAATATTAAATCTAACAT
The DNA here is from genome assembly GCA_027924585.1 of Larix kaempferi. NCBI lineage: Eukaryota > Viridiplantae > Streptophyta > Pinopsida > Pinales > Pinaceae > Larix > Larix kaempferi. The sequence continues at coordinate 5,944,342 of BSBM01000490.1, read as the reverse complement.
ATATATTTATGTATATTTACATTATTCAAATAGTATAAGTAATAATCATTTTAAAATCATGGCCTGATCAAACACCAAATTAACAATCCTAATATTAAGAATCCAACAAATTTATATACAATATCATTTCCGTTTCCATTCAAAAATTGGAATACAATATCATTTTCCTTTCCATTCAAAAATTGGAATAGAATAAGGTGCTCAATGTTGAGAAAATATTAAATCTAACATATATATTTACACTACATTGAGGAAATATTAAATCTAACATATATATTTACACTACATTGAGGAAATATTAAATCTAACATATATATTTACATTATTCTAATATTGGAATAGAATAAGGTGCTCAATGTTGACAAAATATTACATCTAACATATATATTTACATTACATTGAGGAAATATTAAATCTAACATATATATTTACATTATTCTAATAGTAATAATCATTTTAAGATCATCATGGCCTCGTCAAATACCAAATTACCAATCCCAATATTAAGAATTCAACAAATTTAAATACAATATCATTTTCCTTTCCATTCAAACTGGAATAGAATAAAGTGCGGAAATATAAAATCTAACATATATATTTACCATTCTAATAGTAAGAATCATTTTAGATCATGGCCTCGTCAAACACCAGATTAACAACCGCAATAAAAATAAAAATAAAAACCAAAAAAAACAATAACAATAAAAATAAAAATAGCTAGAGTTTAAACTGCAACTGAATCAACTAACTTCATCCATTCAAAATATGGAAAGGAATAAGGTTCAAATTGGAATGGAAAAGGACCAAATTTTGAGAAAAATATTAAATATTACACACATATTGAGAGAGATTTCTTCGTCATGATAATAATGATAATCATTTTAATCATCTTAAGATCACGGCCTGATCAAACGCCACACTAACGGTCCCAATAACAATAGAAATAGCCAAATAGCCAGTGCTTTTAAAATGCAACTGAATCAACTTAATTCATCAGTAAAAAAAATATGAATTACAAGTCAATTATTTAGATTGCCATAATAAGAAGCTCACAGCAAATCTCAAATATTCACCCTTCTTTGTTCAGTTATATGATGGCAAGTCTTACAAGATATGATGCAGTGCATAAAGACACCCAAACATTTTCATCTGCCAAAACATACAGAAAAGTTTTGGAACCTCCCGTTGATCTTTTATTTAATGGCAGAGAAATGGATATACAGTGGGGTAAAGGCTTGGAGAATGTCTCGCATCTTGATATTCTTATAACCGAGGCAACCTTGAAGCGAAGAAAAGTAGACACCTGATGCACGTCAACCAGTCATATATTGAAGACTGCAAAACTGTAAAGGAAAGGGGATAGTAGTACTGAAGACAACAAACTGTAAAGGAAAAGGGGATAGTAGTATTGAAGACAGCGCAAAACTTTAAAGGAAAGGGGGTAGTTGCTGCTTGCATGTATACTTCACTGGGTATTCGTTTTATCTATAAACATGGGATAAAATTTATCTTTGACTATTAAATACTTGAGCTGCTCTGTTAAAATACTGGAAGCTAAGAAAGTAGGAGGATTTACAAAAAGTCCGGGGTTCTTAACAAGGTGTACCAAACCACTACGAGTCATATTCTGTTCAGTATTCATTAACATGATCATTTCATACACTCATCTAACTGCATAAACATTTCACAACAAAACAAAAAGCAAGATAATACATAACTAAATAATAACAGTAAGCTCTTTCCCATCCATTGAAGTGAGAGCAACTCCCACTGCTCGAGTTTAAAACCCAAAGTAAATTAAAATTCTGAATCATCCAATTATCCTACCAACGAGCACCACACGCTTATTAAGCTCAAAGATATTGACTAACCTTTTAAATCTAAAGATCCTAAAAATAGAAGTTTTCCATCTAACCTGATCAAATCCTCTGGGGATTATGAATATTGACTTTTGTTCGTCCAATTGACAGGTATAAATAGATGATCATAAGAAACAATCATTTTTACCACATCCAATCCTTTGGCAATTTGTATGTGCCAAATTTATACATGCCAGTTTTATTCACCCTGTTACAAGAATGACTTCCAAACTCCGCAATTTGCACCCATCTGGTAACTCGCTCATTGAATTGCAAACCTGTTTGGTTCAATCCAAACCATTGTAAGTAAAGACTTCAAGTTTATAAACAACCTCACAACTAGGATATCCTTAATTTGAGTCTTATACACCACTAATAAATCAAAGTTACATTGCATGTTTACCTGAGGCATAACAAAAGACTAGAAAGCTGTTTCATCATTCAATTTCTGAATCCACCTCTAGTGGAGTCAGAAGATCATTCAGTTCTATGAAATCTCCATCCGAAACATCGAGAAATAAATCACGTTGATCTGGTAATGACGAACAGAATCTTGAATTATCTTCCTCCGCTACCAAAGTATCTTGGAGATGCCAGTTGCCAACATCATCTTCAGTGCAATCCTGCATAGGTTTTTGTTCATCACCGGATGTACCTTTCTCCAGATTCGTGTCTACGAACTGCTGTGACTGCATCAACCATACAAGCTAATCTTTTCACTGGAAATGATAATGCATAATTCCTTTTCTGAGCATAGAAGAAAAAGGCGGCAAAATATTTTCTTCTTCACTAGACAGTTTTAAGTAAATTTCAAGTCGTACTCAATTATCCTATTATTGCATTTCACTGATGTGTCAAACAAAAATAAACAGACCACATTGATACTCTGGGATTCAAATTTGGGTAGCATTCATTATGTCTGACATCTAAAAGAGGCCAGCAACATAAGGGATTTGTCATGCGCCTTTTCAAAAGAGAGCATTCTTCAACACATTCAAGGTTAATACTGTATTGAAGAACCATACATAACAGTCTCGACTCCCAGTATACCGAGTATCCTAAGTTCCTAACCCTGATTTTGCAGCCAAATAATATTTATAATTTCAGAAATGAAATGGCTTAATTTACCTGATTTGCAAAAGCAGACTGTGCGATTGGTCCATTTTCTTTGTTATCCAGTTTTGGATCATCAGGATCGGCAATATGCTTCATTAAGAACATATGAAGCTCATCATTATCAGGGACCACTGAATTCCCTCGATGAGCAAGAAACTCGTTCAGAACAGAACCCTGCCCTTGAAGCATGCCATCTGGTATAATGTTGACATCATTTGTAGTTTGTGCAATATTATGTATATTCAACGAAGCCATTTCACCATGCTCTCCATCAGGATATCCAGTTTTGTCCACTTGAGAAGATGCCGCACAACAGTGTTTACATCTTTTGGGAATGTTCTTTTGGAAGACTTTACAAAGTACATATGATTGCTGCAAAGACAAGTGAATTTTTAAATTTTTTTTAAAGTTATCTTGCTTGTCAAAATAGACTACCCAATTTAAAACGATAAAGAACAGATGAGATAAAACAATTCAACTAAGAGGACACATCTAATGATTGTTGCACACCTATAAATATCGAGTAGATAAACAAAAATAAGAGTAAAAATTTTTCCCATTAAAAACTTAGGTTAACAAAGAAGGCCAAGACACCTTATAAGCTTAATTAGAGATACATGCCCACCGTCCCTAAAATATTAACTGAAAAAAGAGATATAACAATTCAACTAAGAGGACACATCTAATGATTGTTGCACACCTATAAATATCGAGTAGATAAACAAAAATAAGAGTAAAAATTTTTCCCATTAAAAACTTAGGTAAACAAAGAAGGCCAAGACACCTTATAAGCTTAATTAGAGATACATGCCCACCGTCCCTAAAATATTAACTGAAAAAAGCCAATGAAATATAACTCACTCCTGCAAATTATGGAACTGCCCTTACCTGCACTGGATTTGAACTGCTATTGTTGCAATCATCAAGAATGTACTCATGCATCCGCCAATTGGTTTTTTCTCCATGACGAGCACACCCTCTGTAGAAAACTAAAGTCTTCTTAATCCCCAGTGTTTTAGAGCATGCAGATATAGTTCGGTTTCTAGTGACCTTCCAGTAACCCACTTTGGTAGCTCGAATTTTCTTCGATCCACTGGGACACTCCTCCTTTCTGGGGCTGAAAAAATACCCTTTCAAGTTTCTTCCTTTTCGGCCTGACTTGACTGCACCGAAAAAGGATTCCAAATTTAGCCATAAACTTGAAATAATGTCAAAGACGAATCAGAAATCCAAGCCATCAACATATTTGAATATAATTCTTAACAAGCATGATGATATACACTTGGTAACCATGCAAACATTCCTTTCTAGTGTTAAACGTAAGAGAAGTTAGCAAGCCTAGCCCATACCATTCAACAATAAGGGAATTATCAGTGTTCAGTATGCTGAAAGGAAAATGTGCATGAAAGTACCAGGCAAATCCCATGGCTCGCACTCGTATGGATCAGTCTCTGAAATGACACTGCAAGGTTGAGGCAACCCATATATTTTTCTTTCTAAATAATGGGTGAACAATTCTTCATCCGTTGGGTGAAAGCAAAATCCAGGTGGCTGAGAATTGTGCCCCATCTGGATCTTCAAAGTTATTCAAATACTGTTAAAGAAATTGTGGTCTGTCAATTTCAAACTCAAGATGGTGTTGGACTTCCAGGAGACAAGGGATGAAACAAACTTGGAGAATATATGAAAACCAAAACAAACTCTATACCGGAGCTCCTTTTACTCTGTAACTTCAGCAGAACTGTTCACTGCCCACGAGAAGCATCCACTCACATTTTCACATGTTAAAAAGACTCTGGTGCCCAACACCATCAACGATATGTTCTTTTAATTATGTAACATGGAGAGGTCAAAAACACCACATTGAAATACAACAGACCCCACTGAGATATTCCTGTTAAGATAACCTTTCTTCGGCACTTTCTGCTCCTGCTAACTTCCCGAATGAACAAATGGTGATATTTTCAAAACAATGGAAGTTCAGTAGCTTAACCACTTAGTCCATTGCAAACCATATATATGTAAATATAGTCTACAATGAAATATAAGAAACAACCAATAAAACAGAAGTCTCCCTCTAAAAGCCCTTTTTCATATATTGGGCGTCGCTCTGAACAATGAGTTTGAAGCCAATTGGGGCCTGGTGACAAAATCCTTCAAATAAACAAATATTATAATCTGCCAAAACAATAGCTGCTCAGATTACGAACAAGTAGAATTGATCTAACGATTACCATAATACCAGGTATCAAGCTCCTCATATCCATCCCAACCCTCAATCATCAAAAGGCATTAGCCCAAAAATGTCCCCTTTCACCAATAAGCCTATTCAACATCAGTAAGAAACTCTTTCAGCTACATCCTTTTCAAGCACCATATGAACAAAAAAACTCTGCTTCCAAATGAAGAATTAGAACCCACTTCCCACAATTACCCAATCTTTACAGCCCGCAAAATTATCCTTTTCCGTAATCTACGTCCATCCAAAAAAAACTCTTAAATAAAAAACACAAATGGCAACACCCAAAGGCCCTTCCAACAACAACAGGCCCCAGGCGCTAATATAAATAACAACACTTATCCTTTAACGAGCTTTGTTCAATGCACCACAGCGTGCCTCCACAGAATATGCAACAATGCTCCACAAGGGGGAAGCCTCTGCCACGCTTTCGGTGGTGTTTCCTTGACATGGGGTCCCCTAAAACAAAAGCCCTAAAAGTTCAGCATAAGCATAAATATCCTAAACCTTCAAAATCTCGGATACACATTAACAAAATACACCTGAGACTTCAAAACCACAGACAGAAATAACCATAAAGCCCCAAAATTATCCATAACCATAAACACCTTAAGTCTCCAAAACTTTTGATACACGTAACAATAAAAACCCTAAGCCTTTAGAAACCTCTGATATACATAAACCCCCAAAACCCTAATACCTGGAAAACTCTAAAGAGCAAAAATTGCAGATATAAAAACCTCTCCAAACATAAGGCTGGATATACCTCGGAATTAAAATAACAATTTTTACAGAAATCCAACTTTGATACGTGGGTAATACAATATATTGAGCATAACAGGGAAAACTGTAACAAAATCTCATATAAGACAAAATAAAATACAAAGAGACAAGAAATTCCTTAGAAAGATATCAAGCATCAACGAGAGAACAAATATGCCTTCAAAATGGAAGAATAAAGGCCAGAATCGACCTACTGTGGAGCTCCGTCCCTGCTAGAAAATAGATCCTGCTCACTTCGGCGCTTTAAGCGTCCATTGTTGACAGGAGTGAATCAAAAGTTTACCCAGGGCAATGAATATATAGCCGTCTAACTTCACCATGGTCGTGAACTAACCCTAGTCAAGCACAGCTTGCATCTTACGCTTTCTCATTTTCAGGGGTTTTTTATTCTCAAAGCTTGCTCAGCTTCGTAGTAATTGTGAAGATGTTTTGGGTGAGACATTTCTAGATAGACATTTCGAGTGTGTTTTACCTATCTCAGTGTCATCAGTTGTTCTAGTTTGAATTGTGAGATGCTTTACGGGATACATACATTTTGGGTAAATTTTAGAATGGAATTCGCTTTGTATAAATTTTTACTTCTGTGATAAGGGAATGGATCAATGTGTTTGAGGTAATCATTTTGCCATTGTTAGGGTTGAAAATTTTAATGTGATGATGAGTGAAAGAATCGCTCAAATTGTATAGTTAATAGATTTTACACAGTAAATATATTGGTAGCTATTGCAAATGTGTAATCCATGTCTTTGAATTAACTATTTAAGTGAAAGAATCACTAGAATTTTTTGGTTAACAAATTTTACTCAGAGAAGAAGTGAATGAATCACTATCAAATTTTACGATGATGAGTAAAGAACCACTCAAACTTTTTGGTTAATAGATTTTACACAATGAACATATTGGTAGTTATTGCAAATGTGTCGTGAATGTGTTTGAGTTAATTATTCACTTCTCTGTTAAATATTCACTCAAATTATGAGTGAATGAATCAATCAAACTTGTGTATCATTGAATGAATCACTCAAACTTGTTCATTGTTTGAATTAATCATTTTCTCGTTGTTAGGGTTGAAAATTTTACTGTGATGATGAGTAAAGAATCACTCAAACTTCTGTGATGATGAGTAAAGAATCACTCTAACTTTTCGGTTAATAGATCTTACCCAGTGAACATATTGGTAGTTATTGCAAATGTGTCGTGAATGTGTTTGAGTTAATTATTCACTTCTCTATTAACTATTCACTCAAATTATGAGTGAATGAATCAATCAAACTTGTGTAACGTTCACTCATCCTTAAGGTAGAAATCTTTACTATAAGAAGAAGTGAATGAATCACTTTCAATAGAAAACTTTACGTTGATTATGAGTGAATGAATCACTCAAACTTGTTCATTGTTTGAATTAATCATTTTCTCATTGTTAGGGTTGAAAATTTTACTATGATGATGAGTAAAGAATCACTCAAACTTCTGTGATGATGAGTAAAGAATCACTCAAACTTTTTGGTTAACAAATTGTACAGAGTGAACATAATGCAAATGTGTGGTCAATGTGTTTGAGTTAACTATTCACATTGGAATGAAAGAATCACTCAAATTTTTTGGTTAATAAATTTTACACAGTAAACATATTCAAATGATGAGTGAATGAATCAATCAAACTTAGTCAATACTGGAAATGTGTATCGTTTAACCATTCACTCATTGTTTGAGTTAATATTTTTCTCATTGTTAGAGTTTAAAATTTTACTGCCATGATGAGTGAAAGAATCACTCAAACTTTTTGGTTAATAGGTTTTATACAGAGAACATATTAGTAGCTATTGAAAATGTGTGGTCAATGTGTTTGAATTAACTATTCACATCCAAGTGAAAGAATTACTCAAACTTTTTGGTTAACAAATTTTACAAATATCACACTCCAAATATGAGAATAAACTGTACAAAATTGTCATATACTATGAGAATAAACTGTACAAAATTGTCATAGCGGTGCTCCTCTTATAGAAGTGAAATGAAGACTGTTGCATGCTAGTATGGTCTTGTAATACATAAAGATAGCCAAAAAGAAAAACTCAAGGTGGAAAAATACTCATGTATCTTTTACTAGTATCCCAAAACATAGTTGTCAATGTGTTTGAGTTAACTATTCACATCGGAATGAAAGAATCACTAAAGAAAAGTCTCATCCATTCAGTGATTCAAAAAGAATGTCTTACCCATTTTCAATTGTAATTTGAGATGAAAAAATGCATAAAAGTCTAGAGATATAATGAATTTCAACAAAATTTTAAATTATAATGAATCGTTCAAATTAAATTAGTTGGTTCTTAAATGTTAAGAAGTAAATAAATCACTTAATTTTTTTGGTTGATAAAGTTTACAAAATAAATACTAATCATTTGATGACTAATCAATTTTATAGGATAAACACTAATATTTATCAATATTTTAAAGAAATATTTTACTTATTTCAAAAATAATTATTATTTTAAAAAAATGTCTTAATCATTTTCAAAACAAAACTTTTACCTTCTTATTACAATTTATTTTATCTTTTTATTATGTTTAAGATAAAAAAAAAAACATAAAACTCTAATTCATTTATCATAAAAACAATTTATATATATATAATTTTTAAATTAGTTTAAATCATAAATATAAAATAGATAGTAAATAGATATGTATAAAATCTTTGTATATATATATATATATATATATATATATATAATTATTATTTAATCAAATAAAAATAATTACATAATATTTATATTTAAAATATTTTATTAAAAATGATGTACTTAATATATATTTATATTTAATCATATTAAAAAAAAAATTATTGAAATGATTTAAAACCTTTTTATTAAAAATGATGTAAATAATACACTATTACATATGCATAGCAAAATGTTTAATATTTTATTTTGTATTTAGGTACTTTAATATCAAATAAATATATGTTTTGCTAAAATAATTATCTAACTAAGTAAAACCTTAAACTTAAAATTTAAAATTAATATTTTAAGACCATATCGAAAGCACTAAAATGATTAAAACCTTACACAAATATAAAGTTCATATTTTAAGATTCCATCCAAAATAAAGCTAGACAAGGGGTAACGGGTAAGTTTTATTTGAATGCATTTCCCCTTTTGATAAAACCAAAACGTCCCCTTTTCCACATCAATTTATATTGCACCCCTTATCAAGTCATAGTATCTAACAATTTTGATAAAAACCACGACGTCCCCTTTTCCACATAAATTTATATTGCACCCATATCGAGTCATAGTATCTAGCAATTTTATGACATTGATGGCAGATTTTCTTTTCATACCACATTATGATTAAACCGCGACATGGCCCTCTCCATGTGCTCATGCAATACTCAAATTATGACCCCATAATGAGAGAGCTAGTCTATCATGAGTAATGACCAAATTATGACCCATGAGAACAAGACATGACCAAATTATGACCCATGAGAACAAGACAATGGTGGGTATACCTGATACTATGGAATAAACCCTTGAGAGTTGGCCAACCACCTTTTATGTATAAGATTGGGATAAATTGCTATCATGGAAATTTCTTTTCTAGAAAGATGTTAGAAAGTACTCATACTACGATTTACCATTTTCCACAGTTATTGTCATTCCTATATTTAGGGCATAAAGGTGTTAGAAAGTAGTTATATCTTGTCCTTACACATATATGCAAGTACATATTTACTGAAAAAAAAACAAGGCCTTTACCATAAAGAGAATTTTGTGTCAATGTCATTTTTATTTTTAATATAAATATATTATTTAAAAGTAATTAAATGTGAGGTTGGAATTTAGTGGGAAGATATTGTCATGTAAAAATATATATATATATATTTTAATATAATTAAAATTAAATATAAATTGGATACAAAGAAAGAATTTTTATCGAACATATAATATCATAAAATATTGATTAGCATATAATTTAGACTTGGCCAAAATAAAATTTTGGAAATTGAAGAAAGATTGGTCGTAAGTGGATTTGAGGCCTCACCCAGTGCTATGAAGGAGACTTGTTATGGCTTAATGCTTGGTTTCTTTGAGATTGGTTGAAGGACAATGGTAGGTAAAACAAATATAACCACAAGGTAGTGTGGCCATTACTACTCATATGGAAGAGATTTAACTATACAAACATATGAGCATCCATTTTTTCTAGCAATAATTTCCAAAATGTAAGGTTTTCCATTGATCTTATGGTATTCGACGAAATGTCACTTGTGACTCGAAAGAAGTTACTGCAAATATTTGTTTAGGAGTTAGGGTAGTTAGAGGTTGAGGATCACAAGGTGATCAATCTCTTAATTTTGGCCTCGTGAGAAGATTGAACCTTTTTGTCTAACAACCAACAATAACATGATAGTATAGTTTGCATCCCAAGTGTTTGATGAAAGGCGTTCATGTAAAGTGTTCGATTCAACAGGAAATTGCAGAGGATGAGAATTGAACCAAGAGCGAGCATGGCATTAGGAGCTGCAAACATTCAAGCAAAGATGGAGATTGGGTCCAAGATATTGAATCCTCTCGAATGTGAGATACCAAGTATGTTAATATCGTTTCCCTTTATTAGTATATGAGGGCTTGTCTAGGCAAAGCACTAATGGACAGTAGGGAAGAGCGAAAATAAATCTTGTTGCAACTTGATGAGACTTAGGAGCGGATTCATCAAGTAGATGTCAAACTTCATTTGATACCCAAGGCAATGATAGGGCTGGGGGGGGGAATCAATGTGTTAAACAAAGCAACTACTAGTATGGTCTTCGAGGACTCCGATTGGGAAACATATTGTGGCTCAATTGGTGCCAGAGGTGCCAACAATGTCAATTTTTTTATGATGACTATTCCTTTGCACTATTGGTAGTTATCTTTCATATGTTGAACTCTAGATATGATAATGTTGATAGACATGAGAACTCGGGAAAATGTTTGATAAATACTTTTAATGTTAGGCTTCTATGAAAATATATTGATAAATTATTTTTCTTTGGCTAGTCTAGTTTTCCCAATGGAAAATCAACCACTTAAAACTTTGTTATTTTTTGTTAATATAGTAAAATATGAATTTGCTAGTTTACAACAAAAAAAGCATTCACTCATCATTAAGGTAGAAAATTTCACCCTAACAAGAAGTGAATGGACCACTCATCATAAATAGAAAATTTTACATAGATGATGAGTGAATGAGTCACTCAAACTTGTTTGTTACATAGTGATAATACTTATGGTCAATATTATTAACCATTCACTCAATGTTAAGGTAGAAAATTTTAACCTGAAGAAGTGAATGAATCACAAATAAGAAGTGAATGAATCACATTTAAAAAGTGAATATAGTACTCAAACTTGTTGGCTAAATTTTTACAAAGTAGACATTGATCATTGTTTCAAAGAAATGTCTTGACCATTTTCAAATAAAAGTCTCACCCATTAGTGTTTCAATGGAATGTCTTACCCATTTTCAAAATCATACCAAAGCTTTTGTCTTTCTTGCTATACTTCATTTTTATTTTCTATTATATTTTGAGATGAAAAAGCATACAACTATGTTGTGGGAAATTATGCACAAAGGTGTGCAACCTCTCCCACTTTGGGTGAAATCCCTTGAGGTTGTTGACTAGGCCTAGTATTTAGAAACAAAAAGCAAATGTGATAACCCCAAAGTAGATCCTACAAGGCTTTGTTAGTGAAATAGAACAAAATAAAAACAAAAATAACTTAAAATGATAACAAGGAACAAGGGGGTCCAAACCACAACAAAGAACCATTGCATGAACCACTTTAGATTTCCTAATGGTTAATCAAATACATGTAGTGTCACTTAGGAGGTGAAGGCTTCAAAGGGAAGTCAATAATATCCCTTAGGGAGGCCTATTTTGTCCACACTGAATGCTAGATAGATCAAAGAACAAATGGAGAGAAGCACTTGCCCCTTGAAGGAAGGAGGCAAAAGAGCTTAGAGAATGGCAACAAATATGAAAGGGATGGTATATGAGGAAGGTCCAATACAATTTATGCAGCATAACCATGCTCTTGGTTTCTCTTCTAAGATGCATGCCCATGGCTTCCTTTTATAGGCCAAGAGGTGGCCAAGAAACAACTAGATCTAAGTGTGAACCCCATCGCCTCATGAACTAGCTTCAAGGTACACAATGGGGGCTATTGAATGCCAATCCATCATGTTGAGAAGACAGGTTCGAATTTTTGTTGGTGATGGGATTTTATGAGCCTTTAATGTGCAGTTAGTTGTTGAGATCCCAATGTTTTGATAGTCGCACGGGTATCAAAGGGGAATCCACGTAGTGGTTGCACGAGCACATAACTAGTAATATGCGCAGTCACGCACCTGAACAGAGGTTAGGTTGCACAATCCTATCTTTTGATTGTTATTTAGCATTTTTTGACTCATATTACTTCTTGGATCTAATGAGGATGTCTTATGTGGGTTGCATGTTGTATGTTGATGACACCTTACAGTGTGAATTGCAAAATTGTCGCATGTGTGCGATATTTATGTGTTAATAGATGCCCCCTAATGTATGAGGTTCAGAGGGTACTGTAGGGATGATAATGCATCATCGTTTCTTTTGTGCTCTTTAGTGTTCTTAGAAGTTGTGAAGTATGTGTGTACGAATAGGGTCCTCCCATGGGGGAAGATTGCTGGTGAAGTCGTAACAAAAAATATGTTTTATAAAAATGAGGTGGGCATGCCCATGCTTGTGAAACTCTGCCAAAGTGGCTACAAGAGGAGTAGACCAAGGGGTCAACTCAATATACTGCTAGCACATGGATGAAGGTGGATTCAATCCATGCAATAGTAACTGAACTTGGAAATGTTGTTACAGGTGGTGAAGAAGCAGCGCTGCTGATAACCATGATAATCCCGTGGGGGTGGGGGACCGGAACACTAGTGAGTGTGTTGAAGGTAGTACCTCACTAAACTGCTCATACCATGATTGATAACGTGAACATTGTTTCCTTTGAAACATACGACTCTCCATGATGCGATACATGTGTTGACGTCGAGCATAGGAGAGACCACTAAGTTAGGGAGCACTAAGGGATCTCCTTACTTAGTTCAAGGCGATCCCTCATGGTTATTGAAAGGGGCCACAAGGTACAACTACAACTATTGCAACTCTCGGAATAGGGTGATTTGATGTCGATGAGAGCTGAAGTATATGATAAGACGAGGGTCTTATCCTGAGAACAAAGATCATTTTGTAACCAACTATTGGACTAACATACCTGTCACAAGACTGGATGGTAAGTGTGAGGCTCATGACTTCCTTTGGTCGATGTCAACTTGGGAAGTAATGGATGAAAACATTCTTCAAAATAAAGGTATAGGTCGTAATGGAGGGAGACATATTGCAGATGAAGGAGTTTGTTGGGGACACAACACTGAGGGTGATGGTGACTGACAAAAATCATAATGTTGGGGGTAATGCAACTCAACGACATCGACCAAAGGCGACCAGGGGTTGCTGCCAAAAGAATAGTGATGTTCCCATGATTTTAAGTGGATTGGGGAACAATTTGTACATAAAGAATAGTCGGTGGGGTCCCCATGGTTTTGGGAGTGTCAGGGGACCAATTTGATGATGGGTGGGATTCTTGCTATTTTGGGTGAATTGTGGGATCGATTTGATGATGGGCGAAGTTCTCAAAGTTTTGAGTGAGTCGGGGAACCGTTTCCATAATTATGTGAGGGTTGGTTTGAAAACACGAAGACGGGTTCCCCATGAATCAATGCCATGTATCTTGTTCCTGCGGGAATACTTAGATATAATTGGTTGATCCAGAGGGTGGGGGCCTCATCGGTGACTTGGCGGGGGTGGTGGTATGAAGAAGATTGTAGATGGTAGAGTGCTCATGGAGGTATGAGTGGTCAACTGTGTTTCTTGATCGTAACATGTACCGAGGAATTTGATAACATCGACTACTGAAGCTGGGGGAGTAAATGCGTAGCTATAACATGATGGACTATGGGTTGATCATTGCAAGGTGTATCAAATTCCATGGACTTGTGGGGGTTGACATCATGGGTGTCAAATAATGATGGGGATGCAATGGTGCACACACCCATGGAGGAAAGATGCTACTGTTAGTAGTGATATTTATGACATATAATTATTGGAGATGAGTACCCTATAGTTATCAGCAGGAATATATGGTAAGTGCAATGCAAACAGAGGGAAATCATTGCCTATATTCCAATTTCGAGATGATACATGTGATAGAATTTTGGCGCCATTACTGAGTGGTGGAGTCTTGTTGTTATAATGGAAAAAAAGAGGTAGGCGAGTCTTGGTTGTTATCCTACACAGATGGTGCAAATACTCAAGTGTAGTAAAGAACATGACAAAGGTATTGATGATGCAAAATTGACAACCAAAGCATTGTGCACTTGAGGGGGGGCACGAGAAAAATAGGTGCCAGATGGAATTGTTCATTTCAAAGAGTGAGAAGTGTCACTATGTAGATCTCGTCATGTTGATCACAGTGGTGTGGGCAGTTTGTCAAATGGAGCTACGGTTTGGTTGGGGTGAAGGTTTGAAGATTGGGTCAAATTGCTATAAAAGGGATGGGGCCCAAATTTTGAGGTCATTTATACTTTGTGCATCCTTTGCAGTTTGGAGCTATGTACATTGATTCCAGGTGATCCGAGCCTCCTTTTTCGAGCAACGAGATCCAGGTAATACTGAACCTTATCCTAGTGATTTCAGGCATTTTAGTATTTAGGGTTGGGTGTTTATGGGGTCGTACGACCCTATTTAGTGTGCATAGAGGGAACCGCACACGATTCTAGGTTTTCCTGTGCTATAGTGCAACAAAATGTGGAATCATGCACGGTTTTGGAAAATCACGTGCGGTCAATCACATGGGAAATCAACGATTTCTGCGTGCCACATAGTAGGAAATAGATTTCAATCGCGCATTGGATCAATGCGATTGTCTATTGTTCAGTCACATTGTAAGCACTGTAGAAGAGAATGAGAAATGCAATACTAAGGTCATACAGGGTACCTCATTACAGTCGTACGTAGCGTGTTTCTGACTTTGGGAGACCACGCCAGCGGCACGAGTTTTTCAAACATAGGCATGTTGTTTGATGGTTAAGGCCATACTTGGCATTGTGGATGCCAAACCTAATCGAGTATTGTTTTTGTTTGTAGGATTTTTGATGCGCGACTGACATGGAATACGTCAAGTGGTGAGAGCGCCATTAAAATGATCTAGTGGATGATGTGGCTGATGATTTAGTGGCCACTCAGACGCTCCAGGATGCAGGGATATTGAGAATTTTCAAGTGCCCCTTGATTCGATATGTAGATTTCTTGTTGCTACAGATCATTCAGGTGTGGGACCCGGATAGGGGGGTCTTCCGAGTCAGGGATCGGGATCATTAGATTATTGATCAAGATATACTTCCTGGTTGGTTTGTCTACTTGTGGGGTTGTTGAGCCAATACGTATATAGCTAGGGGCATATCAGAGTATCCAGGGTCTAATAGAATGGTACTACGGAGGGCATGCCGCGACAGATAGCTCGGGTTAGATCCTTATGACTCATATTCAGAGTCTTGATCTCCGAGCGGTAGTTACAACTGTTCTGCAAGTGTTGGGGGTATCACTATCCTCCACACATAGGTTCAATGGAGGTCAGTTCGGGTTGGTGGAGTGGGTGAGAATAGGGAAGAGAGTGGCTTGGGGGCCTATGAGGGGGCTGATGGCCCAGTTGATTGACATCCGTCGCGGTAGAGGTGAGAAAAATTTTCAGTATGGCAATGTCTTGTGCTCGTATTTCTTCGAGAAATTTTCATCATTGAGACCATAGGTGGTGGTACCTGTGAGGGGGCCTCAGGAGCCCCAAATGATGTACTGGGGGTAGGTGATGCCTTGTACTGGTGGGGCTGAGGCAGGCCATGTCTTCACCCCCTACTATCTTGATGTATGGGAGCAGAGGATCAGTCGGATGGAGGAGTACCCTTGGAGTGGTATGGATTATTGAGGGGATTTAGAGCTACCAGTGCCAACCGAGGGTTGGGATCTTACATGTATGATTTATCTTTCTACATTTGGCGCTTTATACATAGTTTGTTTTATGTACATAATTTTGAGTACACACATACGTTTTTATTTATATTGGATACTGATTGTGTGTTCTTATCTATGATGCATATGTGGGACGAGTGAGACCACCACGGGTCGAGAGACGTCACCGTGATTGTGGTGAGAGGACTGACAAGTGGGGATCACCGGGGCAGTAGGCAAGGTTGTTGGTGCAGGTGGTGGAGTTGGAGTTGGGGGTGCTCCTATGGGTGGCACTACCTTAGGTGACCGATTCGTGGCTATTCTCACCGATTTAGAGAGACTGTACAGGGATCTGGTGGAGGGTTTCGATGAGGGATCACTCTCTAATACAGATGATGATGAGCTGGATCAAACTCTACATCTGCCAATAGAGTTGGGGCCTAAGTGGGGGCAAGTTACATGGAGGTTGTCCATATTATGTCACAGGGCTAGCGTGGCACAGGGTAGACAGGGTCCAAATCCAACAGCGTGGGAGAGGCCACGTCAAAGACAGACACCTACTTCGAGAGCCCTTCCAAGAGAGGCTTCAGGGGCAACAGAGGCAGGACCAGAGGTGGTGCGACGTTTGGCTATTAGGGGTCCCAACTAGTTAGGACCTTCGAGCTAGATGTGAGTGCTAGGCACTCTGTATTTTGTATAGGGGTTTTTCACTATGTATTTTTTTTTATAGATGTAGCCTATGGGAGCCCAATTTTTTATGTATCCCCCATAAGGCAGCCTATTATTTTTTGTATATGGCTTATGGGGCCACATTTTGTACATGACATGCATTATTTTTTGGTGATATATATATATACCCTTTTGTCGTCACATGAATGGTCGCATGTATGTATGTGATGTGATGCATGTGATGGTGATGTTTATATGTATGTTTGATATGCTCTATGTGTAGCTGTAGGTACTTTAAACATGATTTGTATGATGAGCGATAAACATATATACATGCGTTGGTTATGTATGTAGGGATTAAATAGTTGGCTGGTGTATCAGATGCTAGTCCAACACTTGGTTTGCGACATGGTCTACAACTGCATTTATGTTCCCAGGGACATGCGTGAAGGATATGGTTTCAAACTATCGCACTAGGAGGCACACCCATAAAAATTTACGAAAGAGGAGCAAGTTAAGAACTCTAAAGACATTATTGAGTTGAGAGACAACTAGTTGGGAATCTAGTTATGCATGCATATGGTGTATGCCAAGGTGGATGGCGTCTCTTAAGAGATTAATGACGACATCGTAGTCTGTTTGGTTGTTGGTAAGTGCCCCCAATCAAACTCCTCCGATGTGGTAGAGAGTTTGGGAGGGGGCATAAATAGCCCAAGCAGCTGATGCAATATTCTTGGACCTCCGACTTGCATTGTCTGTGAAGTCGATATAGTCATCTGCTCATGAGGACATCTACATAAACAAAATTTGGTCTTATTCTCAATCAAAGGGATTGAAAATACTAATTATAAAATGCTACATTGCGTAAATGGGACAATGTAAAGGGAAAAAAATGGTTTCTCCCTTCTAGTGGTGGGGACCTTTAAATGTTGGAACTTAGGGTGGTACCGAGGTGGCATCATACTCGTCAAGAATTGATGAATATCCAACATTTGAAAGGATATCCCCTAGTGTTGTTTAGACATAAGGCGATGGTTGTGGATGATCCATGTTGGCTGCTTTTTGGACAGACCCGGGTTTTAATGAGGCGCAGCAACAAACACCCCTTGGCGCACTGGCCCTCTCGGAAACGAGCTGCGCAGCAGCCCGAAGTCTCACCCGAAGTGGCTATGGGGGGGCTAAGGAATCAGGTTTCCTCAACCTAGGCTACGCAGAGACTGCTATCTTCTCCCTCTCTCTTCCGAGAGGATTCCTCAAAGCGGAACGTCTTACTCTTCCGCAGACCTCAGTACAACAGCGCTGGAACTCTCGCTTTCCAGCCTAGCTGCGTGGTATCTCCGCTCCTGCGCACGAGGCAATTACCCTCTGCGTTGATACTCTATGTATCGTTTCTGCTTGCGCGCCCAGCGCAGTAACGCATTCCCTAAGCGCTGCGGTGATAGTGCTCTTATCGACTCCTTCGATAGTGCGCGAGAATAACTTCTAAGGGAGCTTCAAGGACTTGCTTTATATACTCATTCATAAATACAAGGAAACATTCATGTAAACGCAGATAGTAAACTAAAACATGCATTCACACAACACAGCATCATAACAACGAGAATTATGTAGTTCACCTCCACGGGGAACCCACGTCCACGGGAAGTGTATCTTATATTAATCTCAAAGATAGAAATTACAGTCCTGCTGCGCACACAGCTGCAGCCTTAGATCTTTCCAGGAAACTCCACGCACACAGTTGGGAGCCCTTCTCTAGATCTAGTCTCTTCTTCTACAGAGATTACAATGGTTCAGACGTCAACTCAGACTGTCTGCAACTTAGTGACTAGCTCCACAGCTATCACTTCTCCAACTTATCTAACATCTAATGGCTAACGTCTCACGTCTAACCTTCTTGTGTCTAAAACATCTAATGGCTAGCTAACCAACTAACGTCTAACCTTTACAATTACACATATATATAGGTGGCCCTGAGGGTCGCGCCTTTACAAAACTGTGGGCCTTTCCCAGCAGTATTCCCCAAAAACCCTAACCGTGGACATGGCTAGGTGTACTGTAGGCGCCGCTTGCAGTCACGTTGCCGCTTCCTGCAGGCTCCGTGATTTCCAGCGCAGATTGCGGGTATGGGCGCCGCTTCATCATTCACTGCTCCTTGTCCTTCGCCTTCAATGCTTTGGTCCGTTGCTCTTCCTTAATCAGAGCAACCATAACTTATGTACTTAGCCTTAATGAGGGTAGCTGAGCCCTCTATTCCGTTGCTTCATTTATTGTGGTAGCTGAGCTCTCTACTCGACCACATTCATTCTCCTTTGACGTGTGCGCGCAAGCTCCGCGATTTCCGGTCCGTAATCTGCGCTGAGCTCGTCCATCTGGCGCCGTACTGCGCACCGTTCACTTCTGCCCAAAATTGGTGCTTATTCAAAATTAGCACTTTCCCTTCAACACTTGTGCTTTTTCCTCAAAATTCGCAGCTTTACCATAGCTGCGGCCTAGGCTCCAACAGGCCCCTAACACTTACTTGTGGCTCGTCCCCGAGCCACTCGCACTAGCGTGTGGTCGCTTTACTTGTGCATCTGCCTTTACTTTGGTCGCGGCAAATGCGTTCTTCCACTGCGCAATAGCGGAGTCCATTTCATTGACGCACTCCACAACTGTCTGCACCATTTCTGCAGTGGCTTCTTCTTCAGTTATGCCATCAACCAACTGTTGAGATTCAACAATTTCTTTGATCTTTGCCTCGGCTTGGGAAGCAAGTTCAGCATACTCATCCATAAATGGTTGAATGCTATTGGTGAGTTTAGCATCTTCATTTCTGAGCTTGTGCAGTTGCTGTTGTATTCTGCGCACTTCGCTCATTTTCCTCATTTTTGCTAAGCCTTCTAATGCCTTAGCTTCTTTAGTCAGAATAGTTAGGGACTGTTCTGCTGCTTGTACCTGTTCCAAAAGACCGATTTTGAAAGGGAGCTTCTCAAGCTCAGTCCAAGCCTCCATAGCTTGGGTCATCAGGTTCTCGGCTACATCTGCTCTGGATTTCATTTGTGTGGAAGCTCTGCGCAGTGCTTCAAATTGTTCCTGCCTATCATCTGTAGGATGCACTGCAACACGAGCTTCCAACTCGGCGATCTGCGTTCTATGGTCTTCAGCCAGCAACTATTTCCTGCTCTAGGGCTTTCACCCTTCCACCAATAATTTGAACTTTCTCAACCAGAGGAAGGTCTGGTTGAATCTCGCAGGCCGGTAGCTCCTGGGCGATTTCATCAACTACGTTTCTTATCCCAGTGTCTTGTGCCTCATTAAGTGCAAGCTTCTCAGAGATATTCTTGTAGCCTGCCTTCAGCTCTATCTCCTGCGATTGCAGTCTTTGGTTTGCATGGAATGTGGAGAGCTCTCTAGATCTCAGCTCAATAGAGACCTTTTCTTGCACTAACTGCAAGGTTTCTATCGGAATCAAAGACAAATTTATTTCAACGGGGCCAACTGCGCTTACCTGCCGTGCGGCCAAAGGATCCGGAAGTGTCATGCTTGTAGGCGGGATGTGCACGACAGTATGCCTCTCTGCATGTACTTCAACTCGCTCGGTACTTGTAGGTGCCTGCGGTGCCTGTGAAGTAGATGCTGGCGCATGGGTCTGCGCAACTCTTCCTGCGAGACCTTTTAATTCCAAGAACTGCAGGTCCAGAGCACTTCTGATGTGAGTGTGCGCGGTCCGCAGCTCGCGAAATTGCTCTTTCAAGTATTGGTCGATCCCCGAGGCAATGGTCTCAGAGGGATGCGACACCTTCTGCTTCTTGGATGCTGGTTCTGTTGAACCTTCATCACTTCTTTGCTCAGGCGCTTCCTTTCCCTTATCCTTCTCTTGCGCAGCAGGGGGTGGCATCGCGGATGCGACTTCGGCGGCCTCCCTCCATTCATCTGACCAAGACTTGACAGTTTCTTCAACATCTTCAGTGGTCATCCTGTAAAGGCCTACGACCCATTCTTCTTGAATGCCGCAAGGGCGGAGGTAAATTTCATGCATGTTGGCAGAAAATACCAACTTAGTTCCATATCTTTGTGCTGTCTCCTCACTCAGCCTCGGCATTTCCTGAATGGTATCTTTGAGGAAATGGTAGTATTCACAAAAGACAACGCGGTTCATCTTGCGCTTCGCGGGATTACTAGAATCCCAGAGGTTTACATAGCGCATTCCTGCAACCTCTCCTACGCGTTGCGGAAGGAACTGAGTGTTGGGGGGCTCCTTCCACCCAACAAAGGCGCATAAAATTAAAAGCCAAGAAAAATGGAACAACTAACCAGCGGTGTCTTGGACGTTCCGGCAGTCTTCCAAGAAAGAATTGAGGAGGAAGAGAGACCAATTGTACTGCTCTCCCTCCGCAGCTGCAATTGCAAGCTCCACGATAGCTCCAATGACTTCTTTAGGTCTGCACTTCGTGAGAAGTCTGCCTGCAAGCAGACTGCCTGTAAATCTAAGTGCTTCATCCTCAACTATAGTGAGGTCATAAGCTCGACCTCCTCTTGTCAATTTGTATTTCTGCACCAACTGTGCAGCCAATTTTCTGTCCTTATCTTTACCAATAAAATGAATATTGGGGTCCTTACCAACCTTAGATAGCCCGGTAATACGATGAATCAAGTCGACATTTAAATCGATTGGCATCCCCAGCCAAAGGTAACCACCATGAACGCAGGATAGCAGTGCCTTAACAACTGCATTGACTTCATTGCTACGCCCGAAGTGCGGTAGCTTCAACAGGTTCAAAAGTCCAGGCCGCTCTAAATTTGCTGCAAATTCCTTCGAGACGAATTCATCAACCTTTTTGGTCGGATTATAGACTACCGTTAGATAGCGATCTGGCGCAAAATGAGGATATGTTCTGTAGTCTCCCAGGTTGAAATAAGAGAACTTGACCAGTGGAAGGTGTCCAAGCAAGGACCCTTCTTGTCGCACGACTTCTGCCATTGGAGGCAGCGGAATCGGATATTTTGCATTCTTCGGAATATGCACCTTAGGTGCATCATCTGCACGCGGTGAAATGTAATTCACCATAGTGGCCAACGGCTCTGGAACGGGCTCATTCGGCTGCTACGGCTGAGACGCCCTTGTGCCCGGAGATTGCCTGGGATCAGTCCAACCAGGGTGCGTGTAAGCCGAGGTCGTCACCGGGGTAGTCATGCCGAAATCTAAGCCTCTGCGCTTAAATTGACGAACAATTTCTTCAGTGGACAGGTTCTCCGTCGTGAACCGATATAGACAACAAGGACTTGAATAGACAAATGGCAGAGCAGCGTAGGATACGAACGCTGAAAAAAAAGGAAGCAGTCTGCACAACTCGGCTCTGAAAACAATAACTTAGATTCTCAAACAAGACACTATGCAACTTGAGAAAAGTAACCCGAAGATATACGAGTGCGGGGTATTTATAGCTAAAGGCGATAGTAAATGCGGACAAGTAGGGCTAATAGCCGTAGGTGCCTATGCATGAGTTGAAAAACCCCCTACCCCCGCGCCTCTGCGGTGCATTAATTGTGATGGATGGGCTTTGACAGCCTTCCGGGAGAAGCTAAATCTTTCGGCGCATGACATAAATGCGGATCTTAGGGAGATCAAGCCGACTGTCAGAGCGGATACAATTAAATGGCGAGCTTATCCTTCATTAATATTCAGACGCAGTTATAGGACTACCGTAATTCAAATTTTCGGTGGGTCATTTCAGCATAGGTAACTGTGCATATAGAGGGGTCCACAACGAGAACTCCTCAAGCGGCAACTTGACACAGGGAACTCCGCAAGAGCGACGGTTTGACAAGCCGGGGAAAACTTCGCAAGAGCGCAAAATAGGGTCGCTCCAAACAAACTTTATTGACATGCGTGGATGCTTCAAGGAACTGCGCGGGAAGCCAGAGAGTGAAAGTGTCTCGCGACTTTCGTGTAGACTGATAATGCGATGCCTCTTTCAACTACACTGGACATCTGCACTTCTTTAGCATCTAATTGCGTCGACAGGGCGGAGTGGCCGTCGCGATAAAGCTTGAGCCGACTCCCGTTGATCATTGTGGGCAGCGATTCTCCATTAAGCTTCGCAAGCTGAACTGCTCCTCCTTCTGTTATCTTTATCACCCGAAAAGGGCCTAACCAATGTACACGAAACTTGCCTTGAAACTTGATGAATTTACTATCATAGAGGAGTACCAAGTCTCCTTCTTGAAAAACTTTATTCTTAATATGCCTGTCATGCCAAGCTTTCTGTCTTGCCTTCTGTACTTGTTGATGGAATCCGGCTAAAAGTCTGTCTTCTTCTAAGGCAAGCAATTGTGAGAGTCTTTCACTCATAGTATCAGTATCTGTCATTTCTGTAATTTGCGCAATTCTGAGGCTCGGAACAATGTATTCCATGGGCATAACTGCTTCTTGTCCATACACCAAACTGAAAGGTGTGTGACCTGTTAGTTTCTTGCATGTGGTTCTGTAAGCCCATAACACAGCTGTGACTCTAAGGTCCCAATCATCTCTTTGTTGATTACAGATCTTCGTCAGGGCATTCTCGAGAATCTTATTGAATGCCTCCACCGTACCATTAGCTTGAGGGTGGTAGGGTGTACTCTTATGGTGACTAATGTGGAATTCCTCAGTAAGGGCCTCTATAGTCTCATTCAGGAAATGTGTACCCTGATCACTCATTAGAATTAGTGGACATCCAAATCTAGTGATAATGTTCTAAAAAATGAACTGCGCGGCAGTGACAGCGTCACAGTTCTTAACTGGCTTCGCCTCAGCCCATCTGGTGAGGTATTCAGTAGCTGTGATGATGTATCTTGCGCCGGTTCTCTTTCCTGGTGGGTTGATAGGTCCTACCAAATCAATGGCCCACTTATCAAAAGCACGCAGTGTTATCTAGGGTCTTAGCGGCATTTCATCTCTCCTTGAAGGTTTTCCTGTTCGCTGGCACACATCGCAACATTTGCAGAATTCCTTAGTATCCTTGTGCAATGTTGGCCACCAAAGTCCTGCGGCTAAGATCTTCTGCGCAGTCGGCTTTCCTGCGAAATGGCCTCCTGCGGTACCTGAGTGCGCTTCTGCGATGATGGAGTTCTTCTCGTGCGGTAAAATGGATTTGCGCAAGACTTCATCGAGGCCCAGCTTATAGAGCTGGCCTGCTATCAAAGTGAAGTCTGTGGCTTTGACAACAAGTTGCTTCTTCTGCTGGATTGAAAACTCAACTGGCGCTTGCCCGGTAGTGAGAAACTCAAGAATATCGGAATAATACTCATCGATTTCTTGAACATAAAAGAGCTGTGCATCAGGCAGATTGTCCTCCATATTTGTAGGTTCCTCCCCTGACTCTATCCTAAATAAATGGTCAGGTCCTGCATTCAATCTACTTGGCTTCACAATAACCTCAAAATCATACTCCTGGAAGAGCAGTAGCCATCTGCAAATTCTTCCCCCTAACACTGGCTTATTGACCAAGTATTTCAAAGCAGAATGGTCAGTATACATTTTAAAATGTGCGCCCAATAGGTAGTGTCTGAACTTTTCTAGGGCATACACCATAGCTAGTCCTTCTCTTTCTGTAGTGGTGTAGTTCTTCTTAGCTGTAGAGAGTTTTCTGCTAGAGTAAGCAATGGGGTGGTCAATACCTCCTTCTCCCGGTTGTGTCAGCACAACCCCCAATGCTATGGAAGAAGCATCTACATGAACATGAAAGGGTTTTCTCCAGTCTGGGAAAACTAGAATAGGCGCAGTGATCATCTTTTCTTTAAGTGTATCCAAGCTCTGTTGGCAGTCTTCTGTCCATTGGAATTTCGAATCCTTTTTCAGTAGTCTTTCCATAGGCACAGTTATCTTTGCATAACCTTTGATAAATTTCCTGTAATACCCTGTATGTCCCAATGTAGTGCGCAATTGTTTGACTGAGTTGGGCGCAGGTAAATTAGCAATGATGGCAACCTTTGCAGGATCCATCAGGAGTCCTTGTCTACATACAATATGTCCCAACAAAATACCAAAAGGAGCACAGAGGATACATTTTTTCAAGTTTAGGGAAATCTGATACTGTCTACATTTTTCTAACATCATGCGCAGGTTCCCTATATGGTTCTTTAATAAAGCGAATACAGTCCAGTCATCAAAATAGACTTCTAAAAACTTATGAATGAATTCTTTAAAAACAACAACAACGACTCTAGAGAAGATAGCAGGTGCGTTTTGAAGACCAAAGGGCATTACCGTATACTGGAATGAGCCCCATTCAGTCGTAAAAGTGGTCTTATGGCGGTCGTCTGGATGGATTCTGATCTGATGGTATCCCGAAAAGCCATCAGTGAAGGAGTAAGCCTCTTGTCCTCCAACATTATCAAGCACTTCGTCTGTAAAGGGAGTTGGAAATGGATCATGCGCTGATGCGTCGTTCAGCTTGCGCAAGTCCACGCAGATTCTTATTTCTCCTTTTGTCTTCTTCTCTTGTACCACCATAGGACTAATCCAATCACTTTCCTCTACTGGCTCAATAATACCTGCTGCGAGCATTTTATCAATTTCTTCTCTAACCTTTTCTTTATATCGCGGGTTCAACCTGTACGAGCGCTGTTTTACTCGCTTGGCGTCTGCTTTCAGAGGTATGCGCATAAATCCTAAATCTCCTAGTATGCCTTTCATTTTTGTGAACTTGGTAGGAAAGATATCCTGGTAGTCACGTAATAAATCTGCAATATGGCCAACAGTTTCATCATCCCAATAATCTCCTATAGAAGCAAACTTGGGTTCGGCTTTTGTACCAATGTTAATCTTTTTGAGCTTGATGTGTTCTGTAATGGCAGGGATATCAAGCTGAGGACCTTCGACTTTGCGCGTCCCTTCTGATTCTGGAATATTGATGTTACGAGGATCATCTTCCTCTTCTTCAGTGGTGAAATTATAGCATTCCAGGGCATGTTCCATCTGGACAGCCCAATCTGGTTGGGAATATTCTGGTAATGGACATTGTTCGAATACCTTCTTTCTAATACACTTTAAAGCGTGGTCGATACTTGGATGTTCTGACTCAAAGCTGAAGGTAAGTTGAAAACTTTCTATCATAAGAGGCCAAGTGACAGTGCCTCTGCGCAATTCTGTTTCAGTGTACCAGTTCCTTGGAACTGTATCCAACATGTGGATGAATAGGTGAACCCACTCATCTTCTGGAATATCTGACCATTGTTGAATACATGCGTCAACGTGTGACCTGGGGTCACTCTGTCCATCATATTTGTGCAACACTTTTGCTGTAGTTCCCTGAAATCTGCGCAGTATCAATCTGCGACAGTCTTTCCATGTGTGAATATTCTCTTTATGCGCACCCCACCATCTTGCGGGTGTAGCACGCAGTGCTATATCCAATGCTTGTATGCGCTGCTCATCTGGGATCTGTTGTTCATATGCGTGTATGAATTCACTTACTTCAGTTAAACCATCAAAATTTGGAGTGTCATTCAATTTTGTGCCAATCCATCGGATTGATTTAGTCATCATGGCGCAACGCCTTGCAGAAACCTCATGTAAGCGATTCTGCCAGTTTTCCAGTCCTGCATTTGAATCTGATGTGCACGAGCTATCGCATCGACAGCTGATATGTCCGTCCACTGTGGGATTGACATAGTCACTATGACTAGCAGTCATCTGATACAAACTTTCCATAAGGCGCACTTCTTTTTCTGCCCGAATGGGTTCAATATACCGTGGTCCTTGAAGTGGATCAAGCGGTGCGATGACCCTGATCTGCTCATTTTCAAAGGTCATCTGTCTTTTCTTCAAATTAATGACAGCCAAATTATCAAATGCCCAGTCTATGCCTAAAAGTGCTGGATAAGGTCTACTATCATCCAGAATTTTGATTACTTCGAAGTCTGCAGAACTTCTTACTCCCTCAATATCGATAGGTACATTGGGTAATCTGCCCAATGGAGAAACTCGTTGTTGATTCGCAAGTCTTAGCTGGATAGGAGATCTTGTAAGCTGAGGGCTACCCATCTGTTCCCATGTCTGCATGGTGAGAACATTAAATTCTGAGCCTAAATCCAGAATGACTTCGTCCATTTCAAATGCTCCAATCTGCGTTGTGAGCCTCATCTCTTTTCTAGTTCTAGTATGACTCCCAATCTGGTGAACAGCACGCTGCGGTGTATTCATCAAAGCAGATTGTTGACACTTATCCAATAGGTGTTGGAGTTCCATAGTTCATTTTTCATTGCGCAACAACTTTAAGCAATTTCTCAGGAAAGCATGAACACTGCCTAGTGCATCCTCATCATCAGGCCTTCCAGATGTAGTGGCTTGTTCTTGCACCAGGTTGTCTTGTCTTAGCACTTGCGATCTGATATCATTATGCGGAATTGCGACGGACGTTGAAGCTTGCGGATCTGAGAAGTACTCTTGAACTTGCTTGAATGCTTCTTTTTGCTTCTGCAGGTCAAGCGAGGATGGTTTAATATTAGCGTGACGCACCCATTGCGTCGCTTGCTTTCCAGTTCCCAACTCTGGCGCACCAGTGGTTGCTCCACTGCGCGTCACTATATTAACTGTAGGGTCTGGTTTTCTTCTTTCTGCTCCAATCAACTGAATATTCTGATTGACCTGTGGCGTCTTTGCTTGCATCTTAGCCATCAACTGAGGGCAATCTTCAATGACATGATCATAAGATTTACAATATCTACAGATGGTTGTAGGATTTTGGCAATCCCTTGCATAATGGCCTTGAGCTCCGTAGTTGTAACAAGTGATCTGTCCTCTTCCACGACCAAAACCTGCTGCGCGTCCGCGACCCCTATAATTTCCTCCTCGGCCTTCGCAAGCTTGGTCATACTGCGGATCTGCCGTGGGTCCTTGTGCCTCTAACTGTACTTTATAAACATCATGTTTTCTTTCCATCATAAGGTCATATGCTCTGCAATTGTTCTCATCATGGCCTACTGATTTACAGAAATTGCAATATAGATTCTTTGGAGTTTGTACATATTTCTGTAACAAGTGACATTCTTGTGGTCTGTGACCTCTAGTTCTACAGATTTCACACCAAGGTCCCTGGGCCCGTGGTAAAGGGTTAGGTGCTCCAGTTGCAATATACTCTATGAAAACGGGACAATGGTCCTTTGAATGACCTTGCGCTTTACATTTTGTACACCAAATTTCTTCTTTAACATCCTTTCCTTTCTTAATGTCATGGATTTGCAAGGTTAGGTTTGATAATTGGTTCTGCAACTGCGCAACATCGTTGCTTGTTCCAGTAGTTGGTGAAGCTTCTAGTTTCATAGCCATCTCTAGAGCTTGTTCTTGAGTAGTGAGATTTTGTTGCATCAGAGGAAGTCTAATGTGTGGAAGCAGCGCAGCAATGAACCATTCCTTATGCTGCTGCGGTGCAAACTCAAAGCTTACTTGATCTATCAAGGCTTTGAACTTCTGGTCACAGTCCCATACTGATTCTGTAGGTAACTGTTTTATGTCTTTGAGTTCTGTTATACACTGTGATTCTGATTTAGGTTTCTTGAATTCTCTAATCATAGCATTTCTGACATCAGCAAGCGTCCTATTCTGTGCTGCTGAGTATTTCATGAACCAAGTTAAGGCTCTATCTCTTAGTGTGGTTGCTAACTGAACCAGTTTAACAGCATCATCATTAATTTGCTTAATTGTCCAAATGGTTTCACATAGGAACCAGTGCTGCTCAGGGTCTTCTAGCCCTGTTCCTCTAAAAGTTGGTAGCTTCATGTCATCACCCATCCTTCTTGCGTGAGGTTGATGTGGAGGTGCTGTAGCACTACCTCCGGGATGGTTAGACAATGGTGGTGCTGAGGTACTAGAAGTACCGTGCGGGCTACTAGAAGGTGTTACTGCGGGGTTATACTGAGCCCCGTCTGGCTTTTGCGGTGTAAAAGGGTGATAAGGGATATGAGCACTCCCTTGTCTCTCTATATGGCTCGCTCTAGGAACTTGAATATCTTCTGGGCTAGACTTAAAAGAATGTTGGTCAAGGCCTACTTTATAGCGTTTTCCACTACGAGTGCAACCAATAAGTTCAAGATCACTATCAAAATCTGCGGACATTACTTGTCTATGCTATTCATCGGAAGCTATGCATAGTTTTCCTTTTTCATACAGAAGCATTTTAATCGACAGGTTCAGAGAATTTAAGAACTTACCCCTATACGCTTTTAAGAAGTTCCTCTCAGCTTCGCTGAAGCTCTTTCTAGTATCTACTGCAAACTCGGTGATGAAGCCTTCCAGCAGACTGTTCAACCAAAAGTCTACTGCGCGGGACACAGAATTATCTACCCGCTTCAAACTGCTGACTATCTCAGGCGTCCAAACGACGGGTTGACCAACATGCACAGTGGGTCTAGTGTCTGCTAGCTTAGCTATCCACGCATGCAACTCAAGTGCAAATGTTACGAAGAAAATTTTGTGAAGGTCTGTATAAATATGCTTCTGCAACCAGTCTTCTGTCTGAAGCCTAGAGCTTCTATTTTCTCGTTCAACGAACTCTCTAGCCTTTGAATCAAACCAGTCTTGAATTTCTTTAGTTGTAGGATTCCAGTAGCACGTTGCCTTCAAAATAATATGGTTGAAGCCGACAACGAAACCATTTGTTGGCTGAGCAAGTCTCAAGGCAACAAGTCGCAAGGCAACGAAACCATTTGTTGGCTTAAGCAGTATCTCGCACGTCGCCGGAATAACAAGTCTCAAGGCAACGAGTCTCAAGGAAACGGAACCATTTGTTGGCTTAAGTAGTATCTCGCACGTCGCCGAAATATCAAGTCTCAAGGCAACGGAACCATTTGTTGGCTGCTTTTTGGACAGATCCGGGTTTTAATGAGGCGCAGCAACAAACACCCCTTGGCGCATTGGCCCTCTCGGCAACGAGCTGCGCAGCAGCCCGAAGTCTCACCCAAAGTGGCTATGGGGGGGCTAAGGAATCAGGTTTCCTCAACCTAGGCGACGCAGAGACTGCTATCTTCTCCCTCTCTCTTCCGAGAGGATTCCTCAAAGCGGAACGTCTTACTCTTCCGCAGACCTCAGTACAACAGCGCTGGAACTCTCGCTTGACAGCCTAGCTGCGCGGTATCTCCGCTCCTGCGCACGAGGCAATTACCCTCCGCACTGATACTCTATGTATCGTTTTTGCTTGCGCGCCCAGCGCAGTAACGCATTCCGTAAGCGCTGCGGCGATAGTGCTCTTATCGACTCCTTCGATAGTGCACGAGAATAACTTCTAAGGGAGATTCAAGGACTTGCTTTATATACTCATTCATAAATACAAGAAAACATTCATGTAAACATAGATAGTAAACTAAAACATGCATTCACACAACACAGCATCATAACAACGAGAATTATGTAGTTCACCTCCACGGGGAACCCACGTCCACGGGAAGTGTATCTTATATTAATCTCAAAGATAGAAATTACAGTCCTGTTGCGCACACAGCTGCAGCCTTAGATCTTTCCAGGAAACTCCACGCACACAGCTGGGAGCCCTTCTCTAGATCTAGTCTCTTCTTCTATAGAGATTACAATGGTTCAGACGTCGACTCAGACTGTCTGCAACTCAGTGACTAGCTCCACAACTATCACTTCTCCAACTTATCTAACATCTAATGGCTAACATCTCACGTCTAACCTTCTTGTGTCTAAAACATCTAATGGCTAGCTAACCAACTAACGTCTAACCTTTACAATTACACATATATATAGGTGGCCCTGAGGGTCGCACCTTTACAAAACTGTGGGCCTTTCCCAGCAGTATTCCCCAAAAACCCTAATCGCGGACATGGCTAGGTGTACTGTAGGCGCCGCTTGCAGTCACGTCGCCGCTTCCTGCAGGCTCCGCGATTTTCGACGTAGATTGCGGGTATGGGCGCCGCTTCGTCATTCACTACTCCTTGTCCTTCGCCTTCAATGCTTTAGTCCGTTGCTCTTCCTTGATCAGAGCAACCATAACTTCTGTACTTAGCCTTAATGAGGGTAGCTGAGCCCTCTATTCCGTCGCTTCATTTATTGTGGTAGCTGAGCTCTCTACTCGGCCACATTCATTCTCCTTTGACGTGTGCGCGTGAGCTCCATGATTTCTGGTCCGTAATCTGCGCTAAGCTCGTCCATCTGGCGCCGTACTGCGCACCGTTCACTTCTGCCCAAAATTGGTGCTTATTCAAAATTAGCACTTTCCCTTCAACACTTGTGCTTTTTCCTCAAAATTCGCAGCTTTACCATAGCTGCGGCCTAGGCTCCAACAATCCAAGTCTTCGTTGAAAGACAAGGAATCATCACCAGTGAGTAAACTGGCCAAGGATGATGCAGTATCAATGATATCCGGTAGAGAGGGAACAACTTCCTTAGCGGGTAAGCCATGAGGGAATGTGTTGCGTTAGGAGAGTTGATCTTGTAGCCTTATTAATTCGAGGTGGGATTATTGTTCGACAAGTAAAATGGGACACTGGAACGAAAAATGAGAAGTGTCAACATAGGATCGGCATGGGCGTGGTACTCGGGAATGGAGAGGTATTTGTGGCGAAGGGGGTTTGGCTTGATCCAAAATGGTTGTGATGGCCCTAGAGGGGATCATGTGAGTATGATTCCCGTAGTTTGAGCATCCATAGTAGTGTTTTATCGTTGTAAGATCCTTAAGTGGGGGGTCTTTTGGAATCGTAGGATCAACAATAGGAATTGTTGTAATGGTTGGTTCTGAGATAGGCACAACTGGTATTGTCGCCGATGTAGTGACCACATTGATGGAAGTCATTTCCTGAGGTTGAGGAAACAAATTATCTTCCAAGGGTTGAGTGAGGTGAATGGTTTCCAAGGCGTCCTGAAATTGAGGGAGGTTGGGAGAATGATGTGTGTAATTCCAAAACTGGGAACAAATCGGTAACATCATGATGCGGAAGACTGAAGAGGGACCGCCTTCATGGCGTACATGTAACTATGACCCAAGAGGATGTTGTAGTCAAGTTGGGCATTGACTACTTCGATATCAATCATGACCATCTTGACCCCTAGCTTGATAGGGACATTTTGCCACAATCCTCGGGGTTGGGATGGTCTCCCTTCGTATGCGCGAAGAGAAATAGACGAGGGGACTAACTCAGGTGTTCCTAATCATTTCCAAACAACTTCAGTTATTTAAAGGATGTAGTAGTGTGCACATTCCCTGGGGTGGATTTCATCTTCAAACATTAGGATGCTTAGATATCATTGATGTCTTCCCGATTTACTCATGAAGGCTAAGCAATAATTAGAGGACACGACGCATGTGGATGTGCCTTCATCAATGATACATCGATTAATCATAATATTTTTAACCGTAACAGGAACTTGGAATGCGACTGATAAGGGTAGTCGCGATTCACCTTTGTCAAGATCAAAAGTCACGAGGCGTGAGTCAGAAGGGTCGACGACGCCAAGTGCATTAAGTAGTGCCTTTTGTTGAGTTGGGTAAGACCATAGAACCTCTAATGTGGACATCGTGGTGGGTGACTGAGACAAGACATCCATAATACTGTAATTGTGGGTGGCTTTCATATGGGGGTTATTAGGGGTGCGCCGAAGTGGGACATTGGGGATCTGTGGGAACTATTCACCACTTGGGTGTGTCATTTGCAAAGGCCCCCTCAAGGGGATAGGTATATCTTCCACTTGGGGGGATTCAGGCCTATCATACTCTCTGTCTCTAGTTTGGAGGTTGAAATCCAGCGTGTAGATGTTCTGGAAGGAGCCATCACTAGAGGGGCGGGGTTCCTACTGCTAAGTAACGACCCCTTGATTGGAAAAGGGTTGTTGTAATATAACAATTTGGGATTGTGTAGGGTTAGGGACTTCAGGGGGATCTATTGTTGTCTTCTTCTTGGCCTCCACTAACTATTGGCACTCAAGGATAAAGGGAAATGGTGAGTGTAGTGACCATATTCTCTGCAAATGGAACATGATTAATTGGTCCAAAGGTCTATGTTCTTCCCTTGCTTTAGGGGGTTATTATACCTTGCATTTAGGTTGCCCTGGTTTTGGTTTTGTAGGGGAGGGGTGTTTCCCCCTTGCCCCTGTTGTTGGGTTTGTTTGTTCTTTCCCTTCTTCTTCCCTTGAATTTGAGGGTTCTAGGTATTTGTTGTGTTCACCTGCTCAAATTGTTGGGCTTGTTGTGCAAAAGAGGGTTGAACTAAATTTACCCCCATATGAGGAGTGGGGGCTAAACTAGTAAGACATGGAAACATGTAGTAATGGTTGTACCCTGGTGGGGGGCTAAATACAGTTTGTGCTCCATTGGATGTGAATGTAGAAGCACCTGGTTCCATTTGCGGTGGAGGTATTGCCGATTCTTTACTTGCATTGGTATAAATTAGACTCTAGGGTCCATACTATAACTGACCAAGTGGAGGAGTTGGTACATGAGCAGGTGTTTATGGATTAGTTCTCACGTGCGGACGCGAGTGGACCTCCCTAGTTGAAATGAGTCGAAACTAGAACAAAGCGGGACAATACATGCACACCTTCACCTAAATCAATTGAATATTCACGAGAGACGAAGTAGAGAAAAACTTACCTATAATATGAAGTTCGTCCTTGTTATCTTCAAGCTGCTGCGATCCAACTTCACATATGAGAGAACCTGTTACAAATCCTACACAAACAAGTAGCAAGCAGATTGAACTAGAAACAATATAAATGATCTAAACAAATGGCCAAGGAGATTTGCTATACATGACAATAACAATCAAGTATGAGAATGAAATGCATAATTGTATTAAAGAAAACAAAAAGAAATACAACCGTAAGCCTTGGCGTTGTAGTCTCCTCTTGGTGGATTCCCCCTATTCCAACATGTCACCCATGTCTTGAAGGGAAGCACGTCAAGAGTCTAACGCTTTGGGATCATTTCTCCAGCAATTCCTTGCAATCAATTCCTCTCCCTACACCCATGCTCATAGGCCTAATTTATAGGAGAATAAGGATAATATATGGGTGAGAATATTAGGGAAAGTGGATGAGATATGATCCCAATAGTTATGGAGCTCGAGCTAGATCCATACGAATAAGAAGGAAAGGTTATCTAATGAGATTTCGCTCTAGAATATTCTCAAAAACCTTATTTTTTGCTCGTACATAGATCGACGTGCTTTGTAATGGAGCAACATGCGCCAATATGGTTCAACGCGGGTTGCTATAAAGGCAAGATGTGCCATTAAGGCAAGTTACCAGTGATGCACACTGCGTCGAGGGGGTTTCAGTGCAAGTTTCTAGTGCAGAAAGCGCGCCGAGGCAACAAAACAAGTTAACTTGCAAGACAAGGAAATCAAGGACCATCCACTATAAAATGACTTCAGGGATTGTGGCAACATGAGGTCACAAGGTTTGTGTTGTTGACGAAAATTCTGTGTAATAGATTGCCCCCCAAAGTACGAAACTAGAGAAAAAGGATAGGTGATGTACTTTGATGTGACTGTCAGAGAGAGGAAGCACCAGTTGAAGAACTAACAACAACAATTAAGGGCTTCGCACTACACGAGTCTGACATCTCTGAGCTATACATCTCAATGACTCAAGACATGGATGCCGTCCAATACATTGCAGATCCATGCTGGTACTGACTGAGTATATGGACACCAAAATACAACGTGGATCCATACCTGAATGACTTAATACAATCATGGATACTAAGATACAAACGTAGATCCATGATGAAATAATGACACAACCACGACCAATACAAGAGTGGATCTGTGTGACAGTACATCAATGAGGTCTCCACTATAACATCTGTGTGGGGACCTGCTAAAAGGTATCCATCGCAACTTGGGTGCAATAAAAAGACAACAGAATAACCCAGGGTCTTCTACCTGTTCCCAAAATGATAAGAATCTAACCATGTGATTACAATGTGTTTAGGTCGAACATAGTAGAAAACACTTGATTATCAGACAATGATGTGAACCGTTAACAAGTGCAAGGGAAATCACTAGTGATGATAATGATCCCCGAGGTATCGTAGTACATCCCAACGAATGCGAATAAATGAGTTGGAGTTGAACATTCGTGGAATCATTCGATCAGAGGTCAATGATGCAAACCTACTGTCGAAAGCAAGAAAACTTGCCATTGAGGCATGCAGGCTTCAAGGTACCCACCCAGTGTTCTCTAAATCTAACCCTTGGATGATGTGTTGAAGTTGACAGGGATAGATCCATCGAAGAAGGGCAATGATGTATCCCACATCATTAACGCGAAACCAATATAGGAAGAGGATTTTGGATGGTAGATCAATTAAGTATGGACTGACACAAGGTCTATGGACAACAACTGTTGAGAGATTGTTTCGGAGATGACTGACACGACGGTGAGATTGACAATTTCAAAGTTTGACCCAAACGTAGGACTTCCCTTGAACATTTTACGGCACGAGGAATGACCGGTGAGACAGAAATCAAGGCATAATGCAACATGAATGGAGCATTCTTCGGCGACCCAAAGGAGTAAAGGAACTCAGAGACTTGACATGACTCAAAGACAACATGATTACCCAAATGTTTGGATGAAATACAAATAGGTGCCATGTTCAAGGGTGACCATAAGCTTCCATAAATACATATTCAGATGCATTTCCCTTCCCTTATTCCCCATCATGATTGATGAGTACCTATTTGTTTATTAATGAGCTTGAGGAGGATGACAGATGCTTTGTATAGCTCGTCCTTCAGATGAGTCCAATCTCACATGTTTTACGAACCTGAGAAAGGAGGGGTTCAATCCCCAAAAGGGTCCTTCCATGCATAATTTTACGAGTCCAAAGAAGGTAAACTTAGTGACGTTTCACATTTAGAGAGTCTAAAACGGTCAAAAGAAAACTCCAGGGTGGAATTTTTCGTAAAGGTAGTCCCTAGGCCCAAAAAAGTGTAAAATAATGCCTAGAAGAACTCTCCTAGACAATGGTTGACTAAGGTATTCTTTTTTCATACATAGTCTACACGGTCCGAAAAATGGGTAAACTATCAAAAGATAGACGACCTTTCAAACCCTTTTACAAGCGTGAAAATGACAAGTTCTCTTGGCAATATTTTCCTATTTTAGGAGTTTGAAAAGAGCTTAAAGATGACTCCAAGGGTGTTCTTAAGCGTGAAAATAATCTTGGACCATAACTTCATTATTATGTTTGACCTGAAATATCAAAACAAGTGTGATAAACCATAATAATAAATAAACAAAGGGCTTTTACTAACAAATGGTAAAAATAATAAAAAATTATGAAGTAAAAAATAATAAAATAGTGTCCTTCAAGTCAATAAATAGAGGTGAAAGGGACTCGTTTTACCATTGCATTCTTGCCAAAGAGGGTAAAAACCATTTGAGGTAGAAACTTGTGTTGGAGATTTTGAGCATTCCAGGCAGTGGATTTTCATAGTGTCAGTTCCAAGTAACTAATCTTGTCCTCCATTTCATTTACTTAGTTGAATCACTGCTATTTTTGTTGTTTTGAATGAATTTGGGGTTGATTTTTTGGGTGAAAATGCACCTCTGGGTTGACGTGGCTGCCACTTTAGAGAAACGCGTCGATCAGGGTCAACGCGGTTCCTGAAAGGGAAAACCTTGTCGAAGACATGTTGTATGTAAAGACGGATCACGCCGACCGCAAAAGGAGGCCCAAAAACTGAATACAACAAATTGTTGGGGTTTTATTTAGATGAATAGCTTCTAATACTCCAATTTATGGTTTTGCGAGTCTCAAACAAGAAAATGTTGGAGTGGAGAGAGAGAGAGAGATCACGAGTTGGAGGATCTAGAAGGGTTGAATGATGACAACACTATGTTGGCCCTCCAAGAGAGTGGACTCAAGAAATACTTTCTCACTCCAAGCATGAGAGCTCAAGTGCCTTTGTTGGAATATTTGGTGGGAATGTGGGATCCCACAAAACTTCATTTTCAAGTGGGGGCCCATGTCCTCACTTTGGAGGTAGATGATATCTATCTTTTGACTGGGCTCTCAAGAAGAGTAGCTCATGCATCTCTATCCGTACATAGTGGGGGTGACGAAGATGCTAACGCACTCATTGAACAATATTGTGAGCCTGGGACTAGAAAGGCCAATGGGAAGATCCCTATTAAAAGAGTCTGTAATTTTCTATTGAGGACCGTTCTCTTCACTATGGCTCGAGTAGCAGGAACCAAGTCCCACCACCAAGCAACCAAATCTCAGATGTTGTGTGCCATAGAGTGCATGCAACCCACCTTGTTCAACAGGTATGAGATTCTGCTAAGTATTATGAAAGATCAATTGACCAAGTGTCGGTTGGGAAAGACCAAACAGTTTGGTTACGGGTCTATTTTGGTATCTTTCTTCATGGAGCGGGTTCCTCACTTCCCTCCACAACATATAGAGACAGCTAGCTCGGATCCACGAGAACCACGCATGAGGATATGGGTTGATTTGTTCGGCCATCATGGTGGTATGATCCATAGTTATGGGCCATCTTTCTTCCGATGGGTGCGTAGGTAGTTACTCATGGTAGAGTATTATGCACACGCGGGTACGAATTTACGAGGAGATATCGACTTGGCGCTACCAGAAGGGTCTTCCTGGTGCGAAATAGGTAAGAAAGTATTTTCACGCTTTTCAAAATTTTATTTGTTTTCTGAATATATAAATTTTGTTTGGTGTATTAAGACTTTCTATGCTTCACTAATGCAGATGTTGGGAAAGAGAGGCCACCTAGACCTTCCCTTATTCAACGATGGGGAGAAGGAAAGGCCATTTCTTCTCGTGATCAAGAGGCGAACGAAGATCTCAAATAGACTGAGGAGAACCTGGAAAGGTTGACTACTGACATCTCAGACATATCATTGGATGATCTACCATGATGTTATCAACTCCACACAGTGGGAGTTTCTTCGAGTATTGGGAATTTGCTTCGTCGAGTAGCTCTGGTTGTGATATGTTATCACGAGTGCCATGATTATCCTTATTATCTGTATGCAATGATTTCTGAAATCCATGAGATTCAAAATTTTGTTAGCATGATGTACTGAAAGCTATGAGCTTCATATTTTCGTCTTAGTACTTTTATGAAACTTTTATCAAACTTAATATAAACTCTATTTCTAGCGATTTTATATACAATGTGTCTATGGTGGGTGTGGATCTCATGTATGTTGCTTGTTTACATATAGATGAGTTATATGTTATGCTTGTTATATACACTCTATTGACAAAGTGATTAAGAATGTGCGATATACCAATCTAAGATGAAATTGGCTAATGAATCGACAATTGTATTCATGTGTCTCGGGATATGTAGATATTGGATAAACTCAAATGATTTCTGCAAGAGATGTACTCGTAAAAAATTATGGAGTAGTGTAGGGTCACAAACGATGTAGACTTGGTTTAAATGGGAGACCACGAGTTGAGAGTCTAGATGGATGATATTATGGTCCACACCATGGGAGGAGGCATTGGTTAACAATCCAATCACCACGTGCTACTCAACGCTATTATTAGTTTCGGGACCTAGGCAAACTCCTCCTAAACTTATAAGTTCACCGACAGGGGAATAGAGTACCCAAGCTGGTGAAGCAAGGTTTCGGGTGTGCCGGCTAGCACTGTCTACGAATCCATAATAGGTTTTCATCTGTGCATTCAAGTAGAATATGGTATAAGCAGTCGTAGTAAAGATGAGACCCTAACCTATGAAAGGAAAGAAAACTTCACACCATATCAAACAGACATTGTATACAAAATGTACAAGGCACTTATGCAGGATTACCCTAGCCATTGTACCTTTTAAGGTAGAGCCCATTTCGAGGCTCCCCTAAAGGTGTGATAATCTGCAGGGATCTAACAATGATAACAAACTCACAATCAAACTCTCAAGAATGTTGCAAAGAAGAAGAGAAGCATGCACTCAATAATCACTCATAAGCACAAAATAATGAACAATAACAGTATCATACAATGAATAATTAATGTAAAGAATGTGATACAATAATCTATAATGAGGCATCATATAGGATTCGATTTAGCCAAGTAGGGAATTCAAATATGAGCTTAAAGTCTAGCTTGGATAACTATGGAGACATCATCCAGTCAGTAGTATCAGTCATAAATGGTAAGAGTCAGTCAAGTGTGTCCAACTGAATCTAACATAACCATCTAGGAATAAATCAGGGAATGGAGACTCCAAGGGGGGTGCATGAGGCTATCAAATAGTCAAGTGGAACTCCAGAACTAGCTAACTAGAAGCTACAAGCAGTCAACACGAGTAATCAGTGGAAGAACTACTCAATCAATGCACTAACTGAATGATAACTCTTGGTAGGTGAGATAAGGTGCCCTAATTGAGAGATAATCGGTGGTAGGTGAGAAAAGGCACACTTGCCATGCAGAACAGTCAAGGAGGGCACATCAAGTTGGTAGGAGGCCAAATGGAGGCTGAAGACAGGCTCTAGGGAGTTGAAAGTGAGCTCTAGGTGCTGGGAGGACTACCAACATGATGACTGGATGCATGCAGTGGCATGCAAATGCATGCAGCATGCAGATTTGCATGCAGGGTTGCAAAATACAAAAATAATGGTGTGAATATTCCAACACCCCCCCGCAAGCTATACTATGAGGTAATAACTGAAATATGAAAAATAGGTCCCTGGTAACTAAGACCAAAGGTCACCCCGTACAATCAATCTAAATAATCTAAGTGAGGAAAGAGGGAAAACCCAGTGGGAAGAAAGCCCTCCCTCAAAATAGACTAAAGGATGCTAATGTAGCATATCATCACTCACCCCTGAAGGAGGTAAGTGTCCTTCTTTTCCGAAGAAGGCTTGATTGATCTGAAATGGATCAGCAATGTGAGAAGGATGAAACCTTCCATTCTAAAAATCTGATCTGGTTCTTCTATGATCATGTGGATCACCAACCAAATCACCAGCAGATCGGAGTGTAATGGATGCCCATCGAGGAAGAGGAGGATCATCAGGTGAGAGATCTTCAGGTTCTTGTGGATCCGGATCTCCCATTCACTCATCTTCATCATCAGTTGCTAGACCTTCAAGTTCTTGTGGATCTGGATCTAGCATTCCATCATCATCATCTCCATCTTCAGATTCTGAATCTGAAATGTCATGTGATGATGCATCGCTCTCTTGATCATCAATCAAAGGAGGTATCTTCCTCTTGGGAAGAAGTTGATCATGCTTCAAAAGCATAATATGAAGATCAATATGGAGCATGTGATTCGAACCAACTGAGGTAGAATCAAAGCCATGACTGTGTAGATAGTTCCTTGATATCTCCTTTGAACCAACATAGGTGATATCATAACCAAAGGAACTATGACATAATGATGGTATCTTGGACTTCAAATCAGATCCAAGAATTGGAAGATGGTTTCTCATGATCTTCTTTGAACCAACAGTGGTAAGATCAAAACCAAAATCACAAAAAAGTGCATGAGTCATGAACCCAAGTGAATAATGGAGTCTTCCATCTTCGGTGAAACTATGAAAACATGTGCCAATGACCAAATAGGAGTCCAAAGAAAGCATTTGATGAGGGAGAGCGAATGCATTGCCTTCCAAATCTGATTTTACCTTCAAAATACTCAGTAGGTCATCATCTTGCACATCAACAGGTGCATCAACTCCATGAAAGTGTATGTAGTTCTTTGATATCTCCTTTGAACCAGCAAGGGTGAGATCTAAATCAAATGAACCATGATATAATGGTGATGGCTTGAACTTCAAATCAGATCCAAGAATTTGAGAATGGTTTCTTATGATCTTCTTTGAACCAATAGTGGTGAGATCTAAACCAAAATCACAAGGATATGCATGAGACTTGAACTCAATTGAATGATACAGTCTTCCATCTTCGGTGAAACTCTAAAAACATGTGCCAATGACCAAATAGGAGTCCATAGGAATATTTTGATCAAGGAGGGCGAATGTATTGCCTCCCAAATCTGATTTTACTTCCAAAATGCTCAGTAGGTCATCATCTTGCACATCAAAAAGCTCATGGGAAGTAGAGATTTCAAAGATCTCTTTAACTTCTAGAGTAGTAACTGACATCTTTTGCTCAGAATTTAGATCAGAAGATGGATCAACTGAAACCATGTGTTGTATTTCAACTTTATCTTGAACAACTTCATCATGGGAGATGATGGAGGCCGAATCATGAATAAAGAGAGCATTGGAGGAAGTATCATTGGGCTTGTTTTCCAAATGGATAGCATCAACCTCTTCCTCCTGATTTCCAAATAATATGTCCAATCTAGTCCATAGATCACTTGGATGTTCATCAAGATCAATGAGGTATTCCATATTGGAAAACATAGTAAGACATATGCTTCTTGAGGCTCCGTCACAAGCATCGAGCCAATCTTCTTTCTCTCCATCAGAATAAAAATCTCTCTTAATACCAGTACACACATAAAAATGACCATGTCTCTTCAGATATGA
Organism: Larix kaempferi; assembly: GCA_027924585.1. Classification (NCBI taxonomy): domain Eukaryota; kingdom Viridiplantae; phylum Streptophyta; class Pinopsida; order Pinales; family Pinaceae; genus Larix; species Larix kaempferi. Next base: position 5,903,129 of record BSBM01000490.1, on the reverse strand, counting down.
TGTCATCTTTGGTTTCCACTCATCATAGTTGAATGGAGAGAGAGAAGGAACTCCTTCCAGATACATAGTTGATGTTGTTCAAATCGAATCTACTGGTACATAATCACCAGTGCAGAATCACTAGTGCAGAATCACCAGTGTAGAATATGCATGCAGTGTAGAATCAGTAGTGCAGAATATGACGAATAACCTGCAAAAACAATGTAGATCCATGATAGCTGCTGAATTTGAATCTACTGAAGAGGGATTCAAATGGATGAATAAACCTGCAAAACAAGAAGAGTTTTTGTTGATGGAGAATGCCACACTTCGAATGAACACTACCTTAAGAACATTGAGCACATAGACTAAGTCCTTCACACCTGGCTAGACCTCACTGGATTCTCCAATGAATTCATGTAATAGCACCAGGATTTGATGTGGATACTCATAGGATTCTGGTGCTCAAGTGAAATATAGTTGCTCAAAGAAATGATGCAACTACTGTTGCTGTAACTGCTGCAATGGCTGCAATTTGAATAGTTGCTGACTGCTCTGATACCATGTGATAATCTGCATGGATCTAGCAACTGTAACGAACTCACAATCAAATTCTCAAGAATGTTGCATAGAAGAAGAGAAGCATGCACTCAATAATCACTCATAAACACAGAATAATGAACAATAACATTATCATACAATGAATAATGAATGTAAAGAATGTGATACAATAATCTATAATGAGGCATCATATAGGATTCAATTTAGCCAAGTAGGGCATTCGAATATGAGCTCAAATTCTAGCTTGGATAACTATGGAGACATCATCTAGTCAGTAGTATTAGTCATAAATGGTAAGAGTCAGTCAAGTGTGTCCAATTGAGTCTAACAGAACCATCTAGGCATAAATCATGGAATGGAGACTCCAAGGGGGGTGCATGAGGCTGTCAAATAGTCAAGTGGAACTCCAGAACTATCTAACTAGAAGCTACAAGAAGTCAGTATGAGTAATCAATGGAAGAACTACTCAATCAATGCACTAACTGAATGATAACTCCTGGTAGGTGAGATAATGCGCCCTAACTGAGAGATAACTGGTGGTAGGTGATAAAAGGCACACTTTCCATGTAGAATAGTCAAGGAGGGCACATCAGGTAGGTAGGAGGCCAAATGAGGGCTGAAGATAGGCTCTAGGGAGCTGAAAGTGAGCTCTAGGTTTTGGGAGGACTACCAACATGATGATTAGATGCATGCAGTGGCATGAAAATGCATGCAACATGCAGATTTGCATGCAGGGATGCAAAATACAAAAATGACGGTGTGAATATTCCAACAAAAGGTATCCCGTCATAGTCGACTAACTCGTAAGCCCCCTTCTCTAAGACACATTTAACGATGTAGGTCCCATTCCACATGGACTTGAATTTACCTACCCCCAGTTTATCATGCATTTGATCATATGCCGAGACCAAATCACCTTCATTGAAGATGTGGGGTTTGAATGACTTGTCATACTGGGCTTTGATGCGCTTTTTATGTGCTTCGTTAGCAAGAGCAGCATCTGATGGGCCTTGGATTTAACATATTTTTACCACCATTTCACCGTATTTATAATTCCTTTTGCCTATCCATATTCATGCATTAATCCTTTCTTACGCTCATATCCGGGTTTTTATGCTCTAGTAATTTTTCCATTACATGTCTTAGTATTTCATTTGATTTTTGACTAACATTGAGGGAATTAGTGTACTATGTGTTTGCTTTGAATATTGAATCAATTGTTGGAAGCAGCTACAACATATTTGAGAGAGTTTTGTAGCAGTGTAGAACATTTGTTGCAGCATTACAAAAACTCTATCTGCGGCATTACGGAAACTCCATCTGCAGCATTACAGAAACTCTATCTGCAGCATTACAGAACCTCTATCTGCAGCATTATGGAAACTCTGTCTGCAGTATTACAGAAACTCTATTTGTAGCATTAAAGAAACTCTATATGCAGCATTACGGAAACTCTATCCGTAGTATTACAAAAAATCTATTTGCAGCATTACGAAAACTCTACAAGTATCTGCAACATTACGGAAACTCCATCTGCAACATTATAGAAAGTCAATAATTCAAATTTTACCTTCAACCACCAACTTTGGAGAAAGATATTCATTAGGAGTAATGGATTTTTATAAATCCATTATTTCTATTATTCTTATATGTCTCAAATCATGATGTTAAATTAAAGTTGGTAAATGGAGGTGGATATGAGTGCATATTTGGCTTATTCACAAAGATTTGAAGATCTCTATCAAATAAATGATGGACCTAAGAAGTCAAAAGTTGTTAAGAGACATTTGGGGTGAGTTTTGACTATTTTATTGTAGCCTCTATCCCTAAATTCGAATTTGACTTCAAAGGTATTCTAAATAGCATGTAGTTAGTAAGGATCTTGGATTAGTTTTGAAATCCAAAATTTTAGGAATTTGTTGAGGATATTTTGGATCCTCATTTATTAGTTGTTATGGAGAAATCATATATAAATAAGAGTTCTTTCTCCATTCTATGGGAGGACTCTTAGAGCAATAGTCCAATTGATGATGGAATAAAGTTATACTCTCATTTTGATTCAATTAGATCTTAGTTTTATCTTTTCTTTTGCAATGTGATTTTATTTATTTTATGTTGATGTAGTTGTACTTCATTGCTTAGTTATGATTTCTTCTGAAGTGTGAATTTTATTTCTGCAATTTGATTTCAATGCATAGATAGAGATTTAAATGTTTATTTTACAATCATTGAGCTTAATGCAATAATGTTATTTACTCCATTGGATCATAAACAGTAACTTGTATTTGGCAAGGATAGCTTTTAGATTTTATTTCTGCAATTTACCTTTCTGTCAAGTGTGTTGTGAACTTTGATTTAGAATTTACTTTCTTGCACAGTGTGAACGTAGTATTAGAATTTACTTTTCCCGTAAAGTGTGACATAGTTCTAGAATTTACTTTTCTGCAGAGTGTGAATGTAGTTTTAGAATTTACTTTCAAGTGTGAATTTAATTTTAGCATTTACTTTCATGTCGTGTGATTTACTTTCATTGCAATTTAATTTCAATAGTTGTTTAGATGGCTAGTTCCTTGCCAAGACATTGTAACTGCTTATACCATTCTTTGTAAGTAAGGTTATTGAACTACAACTTCAAGTAGATAAACTAATGTAAGAGGAGATTGTGGGTTGCACATACAGTGCACGGTAACTCGCAAGTTCTCAACGAACCCTGGGTTGACAATTAATGTACACTTTTTATTTGTTTTCTAAGTAATTAGAAGGAAATTAAAAAGCCCGTCAGCATCACAATGAGTTTTGTCAAGTTTGGTTAAGTATAGAAATATTTCTTCCTCAACCATAGTGTTTGGCAGGAGTTCAACGACTAGTTTTAGGGATGGGATCTCGCACTCTATAGGCAGTACTACTTCCAGACCATACACCAATTGGAAAGGTGGGAATCCGGTAGCGGTTTTGACGAGGGTTTTTATATGCCCAAAGGCCTGAAAAGAGCATTTGATGCCAATTTGACCTATGGGCCCCTACCATGCGTTGTATCATGGTTTTCAATACCTTATTGATGGCCTCTACTTGTCCATTTGCTTGGGGGTAGTAGGGGGTTGAGTTCTCATGGAAAAAACCCAAATTGGCACTTAATTCAGTTACCATTTGGTTTTGAACGGGGTAGGGTAATTCAGTTACCATTTGGTTTTGAATGTAGTGTGAACGGGGTAGGGTAATTGTCCTTGGGACAAGCCTTTTTTAAATCCTTATAATCGACACATACTCTGATTGTTCTTTGTTTTTTCATAATAGGAACAATATTTGAGACCCATTTTGTCAAAGGGACAGGATAAATGAAGTCAACTTTCAAGGGATTTTTGACTTTTGATTTTATAGTTGCAGTCTTCTGAGGGTGCACATGACGGAGTTTTTTCCGGACATGATTTTAGTCATGATAAGTTTTGATCTCATGAACAACAATAGTAGGATCAATCGCGGGTATTTACACATAGTTCCATGTGAATATGTCACGAAATTGTTTGAATAAGGCCATGTAAGCTTTGATTTCTTTAGAAGAGCAGGTTTGGATAATATGGACGTGTTCCATGACATTGAGTATCACCGAGATGTCGATAGCCATGGAAGGCGTAATGTTTTCCAAATTTCCCTTAGTTACCATATCTCTTGTGAGAATATGAGGTTGAGGATTTGGAATGATATCCGGTGAAACAATAGAGTGAATGTAATTATCTACCATAGGTAAAGGTGGGAGGAAGGATGATCAATGGTGATGGTTGATGATCCCAGGATATATAGGTACTCCATAGAATCCTTTTATGCCACACATAAGCGAAGAAAGGATAAGAAAGCACCTCTTTCTGTAGGGGAGAACGCATTTTGGTTGATAATTAAATGAAGTAATTTAGAAATTATATTTTCTTATGTTTTAGCGTTTTTATTTACTAATAATATGAATGAAGACATGTGTGGATATAGGGCACAGGTGACCTTGAAGAATAATAAATGACCAAGCTCCAAACTGAAGATCACAAGAGACACAACGATCCCATTTTCTCCTGATTTGTAGGAAAGAATCTTGTTATTCAGGATCGTGATTTTCAACGTAAAGCTAGGTTAGAAGTAACAATAAATAGGGACCTATTAAGTAGCAGGGGGTCTAGAGACATTTTATAAAAAACAATCTTCAGCATTTTCGTAGTAGAGACATCTTTGTTTTACATTTTCTGTAGCATGGATTTATGAATTGATAATGAAAGACCAGTGTTCTCTTAATCTCGTGAGTTTATAAGTTTCCTTTCCTCCTGTGATACGTGTTGGGGAGGGTCCCCTCAATACGTAGCTCAGGAGTTCTGCATTTATTTCAGGTATTTCTCATGCATTCTATTAATTATTTCCATCATCATTGTGTGTGAATTAACTTCAGCATTTGTTCAAATATCAGATTTTGATTTCAGCACAAGCACTTTTCTTTCCGTAATTCAATAACATTACATATGTAGTTATGTAGTACACTGTCTGTAGTCCTGTACATGCCATCCGCACAGGCGAATTTCACATATGAATTTCCACTTTTTATAACATTTACGGATAAAGACCAAATATATGTTTTCGTGTTTCCAAGATAATAATTTGTGATTACTGATAGAATGGATCCTTGTTTTTTAGATTAGATTCAAGCTTCTTAAATCAAAGTGATGCATGCTTCCCTTTCTTGATTTGATAAAATAGGATTTATCAGTTTTCAACATTTGATTTGATAAAATAGGATTTATCAGTTTTCAGCATTTGATTTGATAAAATAATATTTATCTGCTTTCAACATTTGATTTGATAAAATAGGATTTATCTGCTTTCAACATTTGATTTAATAGAATAGATTTACATGCTTTCATTTCCTGTTTTAATAAAATAGATTTGCTTTCATTTCCTGCTTTGGTAAGATAGGATTTACAAGCTTTCATTTCTTGTTTTGATAAAATAGATTTACATGCTTTCATTTCATGCTTTCCAATTACCTTAGAAAAAAACTTTCTGTTTGCTTAGAGTACCCTTTAGAATACATAAGACACTTAGAACGAAAAATATTATCTCATAGTGCACATATAGTGCTGAGTACCTCTCAAGTTTGTACGTTCCCTGGTTGATATTTAAATTATACTTCCGGTATATATACCTCAATAAGGTACACATTCCTGGAGTCCACCAATGGTCCTCCCAGGGAATTTAATCCAAGCTCATAATCTCCATGATGGATTCATTAGAGGGAAATGTTGGAAGAAGATACTCGAGTGACGGAGAGGATGAGTTTAACCAAGACGCCAAAGAACATGGATTTGATGTCAGCGGGTGATGGTCATCCGGTGGGTATGACACTGATTGGATGACATTATATGTAGCCTCAGTTGGGCTAAGAGGCATCTGATCTCCAATCAAATCAATTTCTGTAGTATCGAGAACAATCAAGGGATCAACTAAGTGGGAGGAATGTGGGGCCATGGATGAGATCATGTTCACCGTGGCAATTTGTGATGGGGGATCAGGTTGTTAAGCCCTAAATATGGGCACATTTCCCCATCTATTGTGGTTCATTACATTAGTTTTGATGTTGGATTTGGTCCATTAGTGGTAATTGTCATTAGTATGGTTATATTAGTTATGTCATCTTGGGTTAGTTAGTTGGTATTGTACCCCTTAGTCTCCTATATATAGGAAGGAGACCTTTCATTTGGAGTATATTGTCTTATCTTGTCTTGTGTACTTAGTACATTGTATAAGGAGGTTTCCCCCTCGAAGAGGCTTGTTATTCAACTATTTTCTTCAATCAAGTCATGGATTACTCTTTCTAATCTATTTCTTCTCTTTTCATACTCTTTTTGGAAAATTGTTGTATAACATTTGGTATCAGAGCCCTTTCCTCGGGACTGGTTTCTTCAAAACGAGTCATCTTGGAATTTTCACTATAAATTTTTTTATACAAGGAATAAGAGAGAGTGACTTAAAACCCATCTAGAAAAAAGGCCTAAATAACCGTGTTCCATGTTTCAGATCCTGAAAAATTACAGGTTCAGATATATTCACTCTAGAACCTAAGGCTTATGACTAGTCCAAAAACTAGTCCAAAACAGGTGTTCTGAGAAAAAAGATCATATCTGGGGCATGAAAGATCCAAATTGAGTGAGACCTATTGAATATGGAAGATGACAGACCAAAGTATCCGTGGTAGGGTTTTCAACCTCAGATACAAAATATTGGACACATGGCATACAATACAAGTTCGTTATTCCGGAAAGACAAAAAATAAGAGGTGTTGGGAGATTCACAATAAATTATTATTGGTATATCCAAATTAGGTAAGACCTATTCAATTGGAAAGAGGATGCATCAGGATACAACAATACAAAATTTCAGACCCATAGGAGCAGATATTTAAAATTTACATCAGTTTGAAGTCGACCTTAAAATTGTCTTCCAATCAGGGTTTTAAAAGGTATGCCATTTTTAATTTTGATTAACTTTGAGTAGAAGGATCTAATTGTGGTGACATCTAAGGTGTGATATTTACTATATTGTTCAAAATTCCACCCGAAGGAATTCTAAAGACTCACACTTCATCCAAACCGCCAGAGGATCCATCCTCGACGCATGATGAAAGGGAAGACCTCTCTTTTCGAGTGTCCCAGTTGAAAGATATGATTAAAGAGTCTGTGAAAGAAGTTGATTTGGATAATTTAAAGGAGAAGTTGAATAAGATGGACGAACAAAACTTTCCAATTACCTTAGAACAAAACTTTTTGTTTGCTTAGAGTACCCTTTAGAATACATAGGACACTTAGAACGACAAAGATTATCTCATAGTACACATACAGTGTTGAGTACCTCTCAAGTTTGTACGCTCCCTGGTCGATATTTAAAGTATACTTCCGGTATATATACCTCAATAAGGTACACATTCCTGGAGTCCACCACTTTTTGACACCGTTTCCGGGGAGGTGCTTAAACTATAGGATACATCTTATTAAAAAAATTATAAAAAGTACCATGAATTCCTCGACGAAAGAGGGATGAATTTGGACGTTTTCTTCCTAACCGCCCCATAAGCAATAGCGATTCTGATTCCAGTTACAATCCATACCATGATAACTTCTTCACCAGCTCTATCTCAAACACTACTATGGACGATGAGGAGGAAGAACACAGGGAACTGTTTACATTCCCCATAAGTGTACCTCTTGGGGATGCTTACATCAATCCCAATTGTTGACACAACGGCTATCGATAGGGGTTCACTTCACACTGTCGTCAACAAACCCAACCAAACACCCTTAAGCACCGGCCCATAAAGGTTTTACCCTTTCCAACAACACTTGTGAAGCAAGTGAAGTCTCACCCGAGATGATTAAGGGGGTTGCAGGAATGAAGTTTCCGTAGTGGGGGAAGGACATGCAATCTCTTCAACTCTACCACAATAGAAACCAAAGATTTAGATTCGCATACATTTATACATTCATCATTCACATATTCACCATTCGCAGATTCAATACATAATGGACATTCACATCAACATGGTTAAGCTGATCATTCACATCAACAATAATTACTGAACCACACGACCTCAAACATATCACGAACACTTGTATTCATCATTTAACAGAAACTGAGACAAAATATATAACCATAACCAAACATCTTCATGCATTCATCAAAACCTGTGGTATAACGTTCACATAAATAGTTTAGAACATACTATTGCGGATCCATACAAAACTGCGAAAACAAAGCAAAACAACACTTGATTCTTCAAATCTAGGATTCCCTTAGGATTACATTCCTACTCCTATTTATATCAACTAAAATGGTTACAAAACGGTCCAAATGGCCCATTTCTAACAAAATAACTGATCTTGCGCTTCCTTCTTCTCTGCGAATGACCCTTCCTTCCGCGGATGGTCCTCTTCGTAGTTGTCGGCTTCCGCACTTCATGCGGACTAATCCCATGCGAACAGGACCCCGACACAAACTTGTGGCTCGCCCTCGAGCCACCTTAGCTAGACACCTCTGGTACTGTTCTCATCCGTCATTGTGGTAAAATTTTGAAGCTATTCTTGATGTCTAGAGCTCGCTGTCATGTACTTCTCAAACTCATCCTCCAGTCTCTTGGTCGCTGTCATGTACTGCTCGAACTCATCCTCCAATCTTTGGAAACCTCGATCATCTATCTCTTCAGCACCTGCTCTTGTGCTTCAATATTTTTGCGGCTTGGGGAAAATTCATTGACGTCACCAACTTGGGAAACATGCCAACTCCTCCAGCACATCTATTTCGTACCTCTGACTGGCCACTGCTGGAGCCAGCCTTCCTCCACCCTTGGTGTTCTCGTGGTCGCAGGGACCACGGTTCTTCTAACTACTACCACACTCTTAGACATCTCAAGTGGGACTTCATCTTTGTTCCTCCCTACTGTCTACGCCGCTTCCTTCGCTGGTTGTTCATGCACACTCGTCGTTCTTGCCCTTAGCGTACCTGGAGTGCTTCCACTGGACACAAAGTGCACCATTGCAACTATCTCACTTCCCTTTTCCACAACTTCCTTGGGATTTCTCGCTCAAATTCCTAACTCTCTGCATCTAACTTACTGACTCACGTCATGCAACTTACTGATTCTCCTCTCGGGACTCTCTTTACTTCGACTGACGTTCTTCAATTTCCACGCTAGTATTTATGCTTGCTTTTTGTGTCCTTGACACCTGATCATCATTTGCAAAATATTTCCCACATCTGATTCTGTCCTCAAGTGTGTCATCATATTTCTCCGCCGTCTTTCTGTGATGTGGATCCGCAGTAATCATGCTCAGATTTGACTCCTGCGCGCTAAACGTGCGAAGCATCGACCAGCGACCCAGCTGGCCATGCTTTCCACTTTTTGTCTTAATTGGTTCTTTTTGTTTTTTGGTTCTCAACTGCTATGTGCCTAGTCATGGCGATAGGGTTTCAACCGATTCCCATTTACCAAGTTGGGAAACCATGCCCCTTCTAAACTTTGTAGCTGCACCGCACCTCCATCAGTGACAAATTTTATGATTGAGGGACCTAACCAATGCATCTGTAACTTGCCTGGGTGCTTTGCAAACTTACTGTCATAAAGCAGAACCATATCTCCACACTGAAAGTGCTTTGTTTTAACATGTCGATCGTGCCAAGCCTTCTATCAATTCTTTTCTACCTTTTGATGAAAACCTGCGATGAAACGATCCTCATCAAGCTGTACCAATTGTGCCAGTCGTTCTTCTAGTGCTCCATCGTCGCTCATTCCTGTAGCTACTGCAATGCACATAATGGGGACAATATACTCCATAGACATTACTGATTTCTGCCCGTAGACAATCTTGAACGGTGTCTGGCCAGTCAATCATTTTCAATTTGTGTGATACGCCCAAAGTATCGCTGGAATATTTAAATCCCAATCGTTGTGATTTGTGTTGCATACCTTCGTGAGCACATGCTCCAGGATTTTGTTGAATGCCTCAACTGTCTCGTTAGTTTGCGGATGATATGAGGTACTCTACTTGTGTTGAATTTGAAACTCCTCCATCATCGCTGTGATCGTTTGATTAACAAAATGATTCCCTTGGTCACACATTAGTATATTTGGGCACCCAAACTTGGTGACCACATTGTTGAAGAGGAATCTTGCTGCAGTCGCGGATGAGCAATCCTTTACCGGCGTAGCTTCCTCCCATCGTGTGAAATAGTCTGTTGCAATGATTATGTCGCGCAACCCTATTCTTTTTCCTGGTGGGTTGATGGGTCCCACGAAGTCAAGTCCACTTGTCGAAATCCTGTAGTGTTAATTGAGGTACTAGCAACATTTCATCCCTTTGTGACGGGTTCCCTATCCATTGACATACGTTGCAGCTTTTGGCGTAGTCTGTAGCATCCCCACGCATTATCGGACACCATAGTCCTACTCAAAGGATATTTCGAGCAGTGGCACGTTCTCCATAGTGTCATCCAACGATTCCATCATGAGCTTCCGCTAAAATCCTTTCCTGCTCATGCAGAAGGACATATCGTCGAAGTATCTCATCTGGTCCCATCTTATACAATTTCCCCACAATCAATTGAAAATATGCAGCTTTGACGACTAGCTGCTTCTTCTGGTTGGTAGTGAATCTTTATGGCGCCTCCCCTGTTGCTAAAAATTGGATGATTTTTCCGTAATAGTCATCAACCATTCTGACCCTGAACAACTGAGCATCCGACAATCCTTCGTCAATGTTCCTTGGCTCTTCCTCAGACTCTATCCATGACAGGTGGTTTGGTCCTGCATTTAGTCATCCTGGCTTTATGATTATCTCAAAATCAAATTCCTGGAAGAGTAACAACCATCGACAGATCTTCCCCCCCAACACAGGCTTTTTCACCGGGTATTTTAGTGTTGAATGATCGGTGAAAATTTTAAAGTGCCCCCCTAAGAGATAGTGTCGAAACTTCTGTAAGGCATAGACCATCTCCAACCCTTCCCTTTCTGCGGTCATGTAAGTCTTGTCCGCAGTAGATAGATTTCTACTTGCGAATGCTATCGGGTGCTCTATTGCACCTTCTCCTGGTTGGGCCAAGATGATGCCTAATGCGAATGGTGACGCATCAACGTGAATGTGGAATTCCTTCGTCCAATATGTAAATGCGAGTATGGGTGCTGCAACCGTCTTTTCTTTTAATATATCCAAACTCTTCTGGCACTCTTCATTCCATTCAAATTTGACGTCTTTCTTCAACAACTTCTCCATCGGTGCCGTGATTGTTGCATACCCTCTAATGAATTTTCTGTAGTATCATATGTGTCCCAATGTCGCTCTCAGTTGCTTGACTGTTGTCGGCGGTGGTAGGTTGACAATAATTGCAAGATTTGCAGGGTCGACCAACATTCCTTCCTTGCAAACTATGTTCCCTAGTAAAATCCCAAACGGAGCACAGAAAATGCACTTTTTCAGGTTTAATGAAATCTGGTGCTATCGACATCTTTCCAATATAAACCGCATATTTACGACATGATCCTTGACCAATCAGTACACTGTCCAGTCATCCATATATACTGCCAGAAACTTATGGATGTAATCCTTGAACACCACAACTACCAATCTGGAAAAAATTAATGGTGCATTATTCAGACCAAATGGCATCACCGTGTATTGAAAACATCCCCATTCGATGACGAAAGTTGTCTTGTGCCGATCCTCCTTTGCGATATTTATCTGGTGGTAGCTGGAGAATCTTTCTGTGAATGAGTATATTTCCTGACCACACTAACACTTCATTCGTAAATGGTGTCGGGAATGGGACATGTAGACATGCATCGTTTAGCTTACTTAAATTGACACAAATCCTGACTTCGTCGGTTTTCTTATCCAGGACCACCATCGGGTTGATCCACTCTGATTCCTCTATTGGTTCTATAATTCCTGCTTCTAGCATTCTTTCAATATCAGCCTTCACCCACTCCTTGTACCTTGGATTTAGCTTATTAGGTCGTTGCTTGACTGGCTTCACATCGGGTTTCAGGGGGATTTTCATTTTGCCTAAGTCCTCGAAAATTCCTTTCATCTACGATAATTTCGTTGGAAAAAAATCCTGAAACTCATGCAACAGATCAGTCATCTTCACAATAGTCGAGTTGTCCCAATAATATCCAATACTTGCAAACTTCAGATTCTCCCCCGACCCAATGTTCACTTTCTTGATTTTCAACTGTTGCTGAAACTTGTTGGAAGGTATTTCTGGTGCCTTGACACTGCGACTTCCTTCTGACTCCGGTACATACGTAGCCCTTGGATTATCCTCATCATCCGGATCTCCTGTGATATTGTAGAGTTTCATTAACATTTCTGGTGTTGCAGTCCACTGAAGCCCCAATGGTTGCTCTGTCGAGACTGCTTCAAATACCTTCTCCCGAATCGCCTGTAATGCACTATGGATGCAGGGGTTTTCGTCGGAGAAACTGAACATTTGGCTAAAGCCAATTGTTAACTGTTCCCAAGGTATTGTTCTGCTTCACATTTTTGCTGCGACATACCAACTTTGTGGTACTTCATCTAGTGTGTGAATAAACGCATGGACCCATTCCTGTTTCACTCGTGATCCCCATTTTCTTTCACATTCTACCAAATGCGCCTTCGGATCGCCTTTTCCATCGAACTTCCTTCCACCATATCCTTCTGCATCACCGAACCTAACCCTCATTAGGTGTCAACATAGTGGCCAGTTAGTTATGGTGGACTTGTGCGCTTCCCACCATCGCGCTGGTGTAGACTTCAGGGCTTCTTCCAAGGCCAAGCGCCGTTGTGGTTCTGCCACTTTTTCTTCGAATTCAGTAAGAAATGTATCCAAATTGGGAAATCCCTCATATGTTGGTAGCTCTCACTCTTCTGTGGCTACCCTTCACAATGAATGAGTGATCCTTGCACACCTCCTGAATGATATTTCATGCAGTCGGTTATGCCAATTTCCAAGTGCTTTGTCTGAATCTGATGATGCCGAACTGCTGCTGCACCACCCTAACTCTCCATCTAGAGTACGGTTGATGTAATCTTCAGAAATATTGTATATATTATCCCATATCTCAGAGAACTCATCCCTCGTCGGCTCTACAAACCTTTTCCCTTCCGTAGGGTCAAGAGGTGCGACTACCCTCATCTCTTAGTTCTCGAACACAATAATTCTTTTCTTGAAGTTGATAATAGCTTGATTATCCATCGCTCAGTCTATCCCTAGCAGCAATGGATAGGGGCTTTTATTTTCCACAATTTTGATCACATCGAAATCTGCGTAAGTCTTGAGGCCCTCAATATCAACAGGGACCTTGCATATCCGACCGATCGGGGTGACCTTACTTTGGTTGGCTAGGAACAGTTGCACTAGGGACCAGGCCAACTGTGGTTTCCCCATCGTTTCCCATGCCTGTTTGGTCAGGATGTTCACGTCCGACCCCAAGTCCAAGATAATGGAATCGACATCGAACACTCTGACTTGCGCAGACATTCGCATCTCTCGTCCTGTTTTTCTCTTATGTATGCGATTGACCATCTGCTCTTGTCGTGCACCCTCCCGTCGATGTAGCATGTTGGATATCTCCGCCAATGCGTCCTGATATTTTTACAGCTCCAGGAAACTCTCCAGGAAGCCTCGTAAGGTGTTTTCCTTTTTCTGCGAATTCGTTGTGTCAAAAATTGGTGGCATGTTGTAAATACCTTCTTTCCGGTGAAGAGGTGGTTGTCTTAGCTTCCTCATTGCTTCCTAGGATTGTAAGAAAATATCCCTTTCTTCCTCTACATCAAATGTGACTTGTTTCCTTGTTGTCAGTCGTATGCTAGCCTGTGACCTATTAGCCCCTGTCACAACTCCTCCTCGAGTCACTATTCTGATTGTCACACTTTGATTTCTAACTCCTGCTGAGATATTTTGTACCGCTGGCAGATTTTGGTTCTGATTTTGATTTTGCGGAGGTGGGGGAAGGTTCTTAGTTTGCCACTTTGCGATGAGATGAGGAAAATATTCGACCCCATGGTCCACAGCGCTGCAATAAGTGCACTGTGGTGCTGGATTCAGGAAATCCCTTTGATAATGCCTCTGTTTCCCACAATTGTAACATATGATGGGTCCTCAAACTCATCCAACAGCTCCTCCTCGGCCGACAGTAGCACCTCGGCCGTCGTGGAACCCCCCTCTATTTCCTCCTCATAGTGGCCCATATGGAGGGTACTGCGGTTGAGCATACTGCGGCTGCTGATATTGCGGTTGTTGAAATTGTGGTTGGGGATATGTCGATTAGCCATACTGCGACTGACCATACTGTGGTTGTGGATTATATTGAGGCTGCGGTTGACTATACTGCTGCTGCTGCTGTATCGGTGGTTGTTCCTCCCCTTTCATGAAGAAAGTGTCCTCAGTCCTTTCTTGGAGTAGGTCATAATCTCTACAGTCTTTCTCATCGTGACCAACCGATCAATAGAACTTGCAATACAAGTTCGCTGGTTTAGACACTATCTTTTGCAGGTACACACATTCTTCCGGTCGATGTCCTTGCGATTGACAGACACGACACCAGGGAATCCCTCCCTGACTGAGGGGATTCGGTGCACCTAATTGTAAATATTCTCAAAACTATGGGCATTGATCCTTGTGGTGTCCTTCTGTCCTACACCTAGTGCACCATACGTCTTCGTGGGCCTCTTTTACTTTCGTCATGTCTTATAGCTGGATTGTCAAGTTTTCTAGATGCGCTTGTATTCGATCCATTCCCAAACCCGTTTCGCCGATTGGTGAATCCTCCAGCTTCATTGCGATCTCTAGTGCTTCTTCCTGGGTTGCTACCTTCTGTTGCATCAGCGACCCACGAATGTGCGATACCAACCCAATGATAAAAAATTCTTTATGTTGCATATCATTCATCCCAAAACTCACTTTCACCATAATTAATGAATACGAACTACCTAGTGGGCCTTAATTAATAGAGAAACAATTTTTACAAGAATTAATTGTCCACTACTATCTACTGGGCATTATTTAAAGCAAATGGATACATACATTACTTGGCTAACTTATATGTAGCATAGAGTAAGGGGGGTTAGAGTAGGAACCTAACATGCCCTCCCTCTGATCCATATTTATGTGAGAAATGAAATGAAAGATCATATATAGAACCACATACACAAATATATTTTTGGAAACATAGTGATACAATAAACTCAAATTCTATTAAATGAATGAAATAGAACATGCTACAAAATAAAAGCAGTTAGAATGGTGGTAGCTTTATCTTTGAGAAGAGATGTGGCAACTATGATCACTTGTAACAAGTTGATTAAAAAAGGAGTCTGAAGGGCCTTTTTATCATTAGCATGACGGTAAAAACCCTAAACATCCCAAAACCTAACCCTAGGTGATGAACCGTAAAATGGTTTCGGGCCACGAGGTGGTTATTTGATGTGTTAGCTTCCTAGGGGCATAACATTTACATACAATATCTGTTTAGGGTGCTTGGTAGCCTGTTGGAAAGGTCTATCCGATAAGTAAAAATTCCTCCCATCCAAACCTACCTTTGTTTACGTCTCAACTGTGGCATCACCAAAAAAAATCGTTTAGGGCCTCAAAACAGTCCCGAAAGTTTTGTGCCTCAAAAACCGTAGAAAAACTACCAAACTGGAAAAACTGTTTAGAGCCACTAGAATAGGTGGGTGGCCACCAATATCCATATGGAGTATTCCTACCCCATTAGGATTCAATGGTATCCATTATATTAAGTTCCCACATTGGATGGGGAAATTTCTGTTGAATTTGACTCCTTGTGAGCCGCTTGCCTTGGTGGCGAAACTTGTTAAGATTCAATATGCTAAGATAGAAAATATCAGCATTACATTCCATTTCACAATAATAGCATATACAGGATCACTAAAGAAACAAAAAGCACAACATAAACACAAGAGACACAGATTTATCCTGGGAAACCCTCATGGGGTAGAAAACCCAGCAAAGCTTCCTCAATATAGATGACCAGCAATATACAAAGATGCAAACCAAAGACATGATATCCTCCTCCTCCATAGCAGACCTCTCTCTCACAAGTGCGCTACATTTCAAGTGAGGGAAGTGTGTGTGTAATGAGGAACACACCTCCTCTATTTATACACATCTCCGACTTGTACTTTATATTAACTAGGTCGGCTCCAACTTTACCACTGGGTTAAACACCCCACTACAACTGACTGGGCCGACCCCACTAGGGTGTTCTAACAACCCTTTGACCCACATAACACATACAGGGCCGACCCCCACTAGGGAAGTCTAATAACCCAAGTTACCACATTCCGACGGAAGAATGAACATCTCCGGATATACAATAAGATCTTCACGGAGGAATGAAACATCTCCGGAATAATAAAGTACAAATATAATATTCTTAGAAGTTACAATATCTCAATACTCCCCCTTAACGAGAAGGATATTATAATAGCATCTGCACGAGCAAGGAGTCATCAATATCATAAATGATACATCTATAAATCATTGGAAGCTTTCTCAACATCATCAATAACTCAAGCAGTTCCTGGAACATCTTCAATACTGGAACATCAACATCTTCAGTACTGAGTCTTTATCTTCTGCAACACTCGAACAGCTACAGCAACATCAACATTTGGATCCTCACGATCATCAGTATCATCATCACATGATCATCAACATCGTCATCACACGATCATCAACATCGTCATCACACGATCATCAGCATCGTCATCACATGATCTCGATCTACAGCATCTGGATCATCACGATCTATAGCATCTGGATCATCTCGATCTACAACATCTGGATCATCTCAATCTACAGCATCTGGATCATCTCGATCTACATGATCAACAACATCGTCATCTAGATCAACACGATCAGTAGCATCATCATCTAGATCAACACGATCAACATCATCGTCATCTAGATCAACATGAACAGCAGCATCATCATCTAGATCATCAGTATTAGTATCCACAACAATAGAAGTATACATATCATCAATACAAGTATCCTCATCAATACATATCATCAATACAAGTATCATCATCAATACAAGTATACATACAAGTATCCTCATCAATACAAGTATCAATACATCAATACAAGTATCCTCATTAGTCAAGTATGCATAATAGCAGCATACCCTGCAACACACATGATCATATTACAAGATGATCAATCCCACTCTCTCTAGGACATAGGTCCATGGATGATACAATCCAGATCAAGTTCCAGGATGATCAATCCTCATCACTTTAAGACAAGTCTCATGTCTAGGGACGATGCAATCCCATCACGTACATTTTGAACCCAGTTCATGGACGATGCATTCCTCACGTACATTTTGAACCCAGTTCATGGACGATGCAGTCCTCACATACATTTTGAACTGAGGTCCAGGGACGATGCAGTCCTATCTTCAATTCTCGGAGACATCAGTCTACGGATCAATTCTGGGACCAAAGTCTGGGGAAGATACAATCCCCTACCTGTTCATTCAGGACTACATTCTCAGAGACCCAGTCTACGGCTCAATTCTGGGACCGAAGTCCGGGGACGATACAATCCCCCACCTATTCATTCAGGAATTTATTCTCGAAGACCCAGTCTATGGCTCAATTCTGGGACTAAAGTTCGGGGACGATACAATCCTCCACTTGTTCATTCAGGACTTTATTCTCGAAGACCTAGTCTACGGCTCAATTCTGGGACCGAAGTTCGGGGACGATACAATCCCCCACCTGTTCATTTAGGTCTTTATTCTCGAAGACCCAGTCTACGGCTCAATTCTGGGACCGAAGTCCGGGGATGATACAATCCCCCACCTGTTCATTCAGGACTTTATTCTCGAAGACATACGTCTACGACTCTCTTTAAGAACATGTGTTCAAGGATGATACAATCCCTCTTCTTTCTCGGAGACATATGTCTACGGATCCTTTTAGAACATGTGTTCAAGGATGATGCAATTCCTCTTCTTTCTCAGAGACATATGTCTACGGATCCTTTTAGAACATATGTTCAAGGATGATGCAATCCCTCTTCTTTCTTGGAGACATATGTCTACGGATCCTTTTACAACATATGTTCAAGGATGATGCAATCCCCTTGTCACCTTAGACCCTGTCTAAGGACCATCCACCAACCTCTCTGTCGGCATCACCAATATAGGTATCCACATCATCGACCTCACTGTCGATGCAGGAAATATCATCATAAGTGATCACATCACTCCCCCTTCAAGGAGGGTCCTTCTGAACTATATTAAGTTTGTCTTGGAAAGCTTTTACTTGAGGTAGAGGTTTGGTTAGTACATCGGTAACTTGTTACAAAGTCGAACTTTATAGTTCCTTTCTGCACCATATCTTGTCAGATCTCTATGTGCTTTATCATGGAACACTGGATTTCTCTGCCATCTTGGTACAACTCTGTTTGTCACATAGGATCACAGTTGGGTCCATCTCTAAGTCAAACAATTCTGAAGCCATATTGCTTCACAACTTAGCAGAGCAAGTAGCCATATATTCCGCTTGTGCTAAGAGCCACACTAGACTGCTTCCTGCTAAACCACGAGATCATGGCCGATCCCATACAATAAAATCCTCTCGATGTGCTCTTCCTGTCTGATACACTTTCTGCCCAATCAACATCTGTGTAGCCATTTAAAGTCATGATCTCCAAGATAACATAGATCAAATTCTATTGTATCCTTTAGGTACCTCATCACATGCTTTACAACTATCAGGTGAACACATCTAGTTTCCACTAGATACTAACTCAAGGTGTTCACAACAAGGCATATATCTGGCCTGGTATTTGTTAGATACATCAACGACCCAATAATATGTCTGTACAGAGTCACATCAACTAACTCTGAGGAGTTATCAGCTAACAACTTCAAGTCGGAACCCATGAGAGTGGTCATGGCTTCCCATTCCAACATATCAATTCTTCTCAAGATTTCCACAACATAATTTCTGGGGATGAGAAAGATTCCTTCTGAGCCTTGCCATAATTCCAGACCTAGGAAGTAAGAGATCTTTCATTTTCATTTATGTAGCCATCTTCTTCTTGCTTTCCATGATCTGTTTCTCATTCCCTGTCAAAAAGAGATCATTCTCATACAATAATGGTATGATAGGTTCATCATCCATAACCTTAAGGTAAAGGTTAGGATCAACTTTACTTCTGGTAAATCCCAAGCTTTGTCAAGAAGCTGTCAATTCTTCCTCTGTGACTGAACATCATTCACACTCTGGATTGAGTGATCTTCTGCATATCTATCTGTGCCATCTCTCGTCAGATGGGTCTACTGATATGAGCTTCAATATCATTCGAACTCTATGGTGAGTTCCTTCTTGTATCCATGTCATATGTGTATAGAAACCATATTCAACTTTGTAGCAAAGGTTGAGACCTACATCACCCATGGTGATCATTAAGCTCATCAATTGACTATCGATCCTGGGTACCCGAACAAAGCTTTCTTCAATTGATTCGCACTTCTTCTTCAGTTACATCATTAAGATAATGGTCTTATGTAGCCACTTGGAGCAAACATCTCGTCATGATTCTCTTCCTCTTTCTAAGAGAATCTTCTAGCCACGACCCTTCTATATTATGTTTTGTAAATCTTCTTGTTGAACATCCATCACTTGTTCGGTGTTCATCATTCTTCATGATCTTTCCTACAAATCAAAATTAAGTACATGATTAGTAATACTTCATAATCATGAAATCATGTTGACATGATAACCTATTATGCATACATATATGATTTCCATAGTTATGCTACTATCTTGACCAATACTTTGGCACAACACTTTTCCATATCCTGTATGCACATAGTGGCTATCTAGATGCCTTCCATCTCTACCAGAACATACTATCGAGAGTGTGCACAGCTCTCAACATGTCAGCTAAGAGTTTTCATTCTAGACAAGCAACAATGGAATGTTTGTCCAACTTACCAATCATATGCATATTAGTAGTATACTGTTCAATGCTATATGAATGTTTACACTGAGCATGATATATATTCTAGGAATACAAATATGCATGCAACTATTACAAGCAATATCATTTACTATTTCAGAGATTCAAGTAACAAATCAAATACTTATCTTTTATGTTTGTTTGGTTGCCTCCCGCTTGATCTTCTATATGTCTTTTGATCTTCTATTAATTCTGTACCACTCTGCATGCTCAAGTGTGCACTAGTGTCATCCTCATGATCTCATACACAAACATACATTCATTAGTATATTCTCAATATTATCAAAACATTATAATTCTAAATAATCTTGAATATGTGTAGTCATGATCATAGATAATAAACATTAGTATTCAGGGTTTCAAGGAAGTCTTCTTTTACTCATGCATATTCTTGTTTGATCATAGTACTCTTTTTGTTAGTAAAATCATCAATCAAGATAAGAGACATAATATGCATAAACCCTTGATTACTAACTTTATGAATAAGCATAACCAATCATACCAAGTATACTTATATAAGGTATCCTAACACAATCTAAGATTCCAACTTGAAATAGGAAAACATACCTAGATTAGTATACCTGCTTAGTTATGTCTAACATACCTAATCAATATCTTCTTTGTTCTCTTCAATGATTTAGAGATCTTGTGCTGGAACCTGCATATCTCATAGGTTTAAGCATAATAGAACAAAGTCATACATACCTCATAAGTAGAACTTCTATGTGATCAAATATTATGGAGGAGTCTTTGTCTTCATGTTGTCAAGGTCATAGAACTTGATTTGTCTTTCGTGATGTACCTGTTGAGACTTCTTGTAGTCTCCTTATGTAAGGCCTTAGCCTCATCTCCCCATGAAACTGGATCTGGATCTCGATTAGGGTTTGTCAGAGAAACCCTAAAAATTCAAACTTTGACTTTCACACTTCTGAATGTATGGAAGGATGTGTCTTGCTGAGCTGATCAAACTAGCATACTTCAATTTTGAAATATCCAAAATTTGACCCCTCAAAATTGCCTTCGAAACTTCTGGATCTTCTGGACAAGACCCCGAACTAGGGTTTGATGAAGCCCACCCTTATTCCCACTCAAAAAGGTTTGATCCAAGGCTCTAAACTCTTATGTTTCTGAGGAGCTTCCAGTTGTGGTTACAAACTTCAAAAATTCCAACTTTTGTTGAAGCCCTAATTTTCCACCTTTCCGATCAAAATCTTGAACTGGGGTTTGATCAAGCCCAGTCTTCTACCCAACCAAAAAATTCGATCTTGGTCTCTAAATTTCAATTTTCCTGAGTAGCATTCAGCCGTGGAATCCAATTCCAAAAATTCTAACTTTCTCCGAAACCCTAAATTCCGGAAGCCATGAATGGAGGTGCTCCAAAACTAATTCTGTTTTGACAGAAATATGTACCTGATTTCTTCTGCTGTAACTCCAAAATTTTTGATCCACAGGGTTTGAAAACTTTTACTATGGTATCCTGACCTATAATATTTCCATCCTGACAGGTCTGACCTCAATTGGATTTTCTGATAGAGAGTTATGCCAAGTGTCGCAAAGTGACCTGTTTATGGGATAAAACAATAGAGTGAACTTGTACGGAGTTCCACGTGTCATTGGTTCAAATTCGGCCTCTGAAAACGTTTCCTGAGATAGTACAGTCTGTGTACTACATGTCACATTTTACGAAATTTCATTTGGAGCTTCCTAGCCCAAGTTATGACCTTTTTTCCTAGGTCACCTGAATTTGACTGAGATCTGGAAGAGGCAGAAACACTAACTTGTACTGATCATAACTCACAAAGTACAACGAATCTGAGGGTTTCCTTTGGACAAAAGGTACCTGGAGATGTTATCTACGACCTGTAAAGGTTTCAGATCCCGAACCTTCACCAAAATGGATTTATAGCGAAAGTTCCACGATGGCTGGTTTTTGCTATACAAAACCCTAACCTTCAAATTGTCGCAAGTGTCGTAAGTGCCATACATTGCCTTCCTTCAGGTTAGCTCTGATACCATATTAAGATTCAATATGCTAAGATAGAAAATATCAGCATTACATTCCATTTCACAATAATAGCATATACAGGATCACTGAAGAAACAACAAGCACAACATAAACACAAGAGACACAGATTTATCCTGGGAAACCCTCATGGGGTAGAAAACCCAGCAAAGCTTCCTCAATATAGATGACCAGCAATATACAAAGATGCAAACCAAAGACATGATATCCTCCTCCTCCATAGCAGACCTCTCTCTCACAAGTGCTCTACATTTCAAGTGAGGGAAGTGTGTGTGTAATGAGGAACACACCTCCTCTATTTATACACATCTCCGACTTGTACTTTATATTAACTAGGTCGGCTCCAACTTTACCACTGGGTTAAAAACCCCACTACAACTGACTGGGCCGACCCCACTAGGGTGGTCTAACAACCCTTTGACCCACATAACACATACAGGGTTGACCCCCACTAGGGAAGTCTAATAACCCAAGTTACCACATTCCGACGGAGGAATAAACATCTCCGGATATACAATAAGATCTTCATGGAGGAATGAAACATATCTGGAATAATAAAGTAAAAATATAATATTCTTAGAAGTTACAATATCTCAACAAAACTACCGTACTTTGACAACTCGATAGAGTTGAACACATTGTTAGTGAGTTCCCTTCACTTACGTATCCATGATCTGAGCAACTGTAGCCTGCTCCAAATAGTTAGGGTTGAGTTATGAGGTGTCATACCACCTCTAAGGTGTCCAACAATGGTGGGAAATATGGGTGAAGGAGCTCCACATTAAATATAGTGTGTAGGCCAAGAAAGGGAGGAATGCTTAATTCGAAGGAATTCTCACCGAATACCTTGGTGATGGTGTACAACCCATATCGAAGTGGATGAAGCTTTCGATGAGGTCCCTTGATATTCTCTTTCTGCAAATGCAACCAAACCTTATTACCCACTTGAAATTTGTGTGGAAATCGATGCTAGTCATGTCATTGCTGGTACTTGGAATCGGATTTCTCTGGAATGTCATGGACTTGCTAATGGATGTGTTGAATTTTTTCAACAAATCAAGTGGCCTTTTATGCCTCAGTGTGAGCATGGGAATATTCGTCCCGTGTTAAGGAAATGGGCATAGCTACATCAATTGGGGCCAATGGTTGGAATCCCAAGCACACCAGGAAGGGGATATGTCCAATAGAGCTCTGAAGGGATTTGTTGTAGCTATGTTGAATATATAGAAGACTCTCATCCCATGTGCAAGGGTGTTTATAATTGTACATACTCAGACTATGCACAATCATCTTATTGACCACCTCTGTCTATCCATCGGTTTGGGGTTGGAAGGCAGTTGATTGGGTGAGTTTGGTGTCCATGAGTGACCATATGATAGACGAGAATATGCTCAAGAATAGACCGTGGTATCCCGAAATGAAACTAAACACATTCAAAGAAGAGCTTAACAGTGGCTTCAGCGCTGATGCTCTTCTTATAGGTTGTCAGAATGGCCATCTTAGAGAAGCTATCTACAACCACAAACACACAGTCATTACCTGTTAGAAAATAGGACCCCATAGCAATAAAATAAAATAAATGTGGAAATAAAACACATAAGAACACAATACAAGAGAGACACCAATATACGTGGTTCACCCAATAAGGGCTACGTACATAGAGAAACAACTAGTCCTTTCTATTATACAGTCCAACAAAATGAAGGGATACAACCCGCAACAAATCAACTTCAACTTCCTCTTCACTCTCTCACAATCTCTCTCTCAGTCACACTGATCTTTCACAATACATAGCTGGAATAAAATTCCCTCATACATAAAAGAGGGTTTCCTTATAGGGAAAAAAACCCTAACATAACTTCTACCATCAAATATGAGACCTAATATTAACCATGGTCAAATACCACAAGGCATGCAAAACCATGGGCCTATAAACTACTAATTAAATCCATTATTGGTCAAGTTAATAACAGTCCAGATGATTACGGAATTACAACATTTTACAAGGTATTTTTAAAATTTTTGCAGGGGGCAATGACCCCTGGACCCCACAACAATAGGGGTTTCCTATATCAAGAAGATAATCAAGCTCCACAACCAACATTACCATGCTTTGTTGAAGGTAGTCCTGACATGTATTCCATGGAGATGGACTCCCAAGGCCCATTGGGAGTAGGCAAAGGGGTGAACAACCCTTGCTTTTTAATGGCATGTTTCGTGATGGAGCAGACAGTGCATGATATGATATATTTGTCGTTGTCTTGTTGAATTTTCGGTCAATAAAAATACTTCTACAATACTACTATAGTATTTTCTATGCTAAAGTTCCTTACCACCCGACTGTAATGCACTTCCCAAATCAACTTCACACGCTCACTTGATGGAACAAAGAGATGGCCCAGATGACATAATAGTCCTTCCTGGAAATGAAAACCTACCACTGGGGTGCCTGCACATAATGCTCAATAGATGGAAGCAAACTCATGATCATTGTCATATACTTGAGACCACCCAGAGGTGTCATGGCACAAGAGTTGAGAACCATAGTCAAGGCTTACACTGGAGGTTGACTGAGGCAATCAATAACTCAATTGGTGTTTCCCTTCTTATACTTGATGCTCAGGTGGAATTGCTGCAAGTATGTAGACCACTTTTGGTGGCCCATTCTACAACTTCCATTCTGTTTGCATGAACTGTAGGGGCTTGTGATCGATATTGATGATTGTCTCTTTGTTGAGAATGTAATGCTTCCATTGGAGGAAATCTTGGATAATGGAATACATTTCCTTTTCATAGCTGGGGTATTTGTGGACTGCATCTGAGAGAGTCTCACTGTGATATGCAACTAGATGTCCATGTTGAGTGAGGATTGTGCCAATAGCACAGTCTGAAGCATCTGTCTCAATTTCAAAGGCTTGTTGTAGATCTGGTAAGGTAAGGATGGGTTCCAAACATAATTGTTGCTTTATCTCCTCAAATGCTCGTTGTTGTGACCTGAACCAAACAAAATTGTCCTTTGATCCTCCTTTGGTCACTAGGATAAGGGGCGAAGCAATATGAGAGAATCCCAACATAAATCTATGATAGAATTTGGCAAGGCCTAGGAAGCTGCGAAGCTCTATGAGGATCACCGTGGTTGGGCAATTTCAAATGACTTGGATCTTAGCCAAATCCACATGCACACCATGTTCATCCATGATGTATCCCAGATATGGAATTATCTCCATGCCAAATGAGCACTTCTCTATATTTGCATATAAATTGTATTGTTGTAGGGTGTTGAGGACCTATTGAATATGTTGTAAATGTTCTGCCCACGTTTTGCTATATTTGAGGATGTTATGTAGATATAAGACCACAAAAGAATTGGTGAATGGATGGAGAATATCATTCATCATCATCATGAAATTTGCTGGAGAGTTAGTCAAGCTGAAAGGCATGACCAACCACTTGAAAAGGCCTTCTCAGTATTTGAAGGTTGTATTCCAAACATCGGTTTGCTCAATTAATGATAGCTAGACTTTAGATCAATCATGGCACCCTTGAGTTGGTTGAGAAGGTCATCGATCTAGGGAATGGGATACTGATTCCTAACTGTGATTTTGTTTAGAGATCTGTAATCAATACAAAGTCCCCAAGTCCCATCTTTCTTTTGCACCAACACAATTGGGCTCCCACAAGGTTAGGGCTCAGTCGAATGTGCCCCTTTTGGATTAATTCTTGAATTTGTTGCTTGATTTCTTCATTTTCCTTAAGGGAACGCCTATATATTGGTCCATTAGGTAGATTCACCCGAAGTATCAAATCAATTGAGTGTTTTACATGATAATGTAATGGCACCTCAGAAGGTTCGATGAATATGTCTCTGTGTGCTTCCACGAGCTTGTCCACCTGCTTCTGTTGTATAGAGAGACCTTGTGTGGAGGCGGTGGACGTTGTTGTTATTTTTCGTTCACCTTTAGAGTTAATCACGAGGAGGAAAAATTTCCCAGACTGAGAGATTACCTTCCTACATTGCTTAGTTGTGATGAGAGAAACTAAAGTAGGGGGGATTGCCTCTAGTATCCTGGAGAGCTGATTTCCCAAATTAATAACGACACTATGAGGTCTACATTCATATATTGCATGATGCTTCCACATATATGGTTATACTAAAATAACATCACAAACTTTGAGTTGGGGTACATAGCACATTAAATGATCTTTCCAAGGGTCGATGCCATAGGGAAGGAGATATTGTTTACTGATGCTGATGTCCTATCCCTGGCTAAGCCACCCAATGTTGTAGGGTTGCAGGTGTGGTGTTATTGGAAACTTCAACTGTTTGATGACCTCCGTCGAAACTAGGTTCTTTTGTCTTCCACTATACACAATGAAATGTAGTGGAGTTCCTTTTACCCATATTTGCAAGAAGAAGATACGCTCACCTTCCTCCGGCTCCTCTGGATCGTCGAGGTAGATATTTGTGGTAACAATGGTGACGCTAGGTTCCACATCAATGATCCAATTCCCCATGTTTGTGATTGTGGCGTTCTGTTCTGAATCAGAGTCGAAACTAATATCTAACTATGACGCTTTGATCTTGGCCACTAATGACTACTTTGAGCGATATTCATCAATGTTGTACCAGGGGCTCTTGTGGAACTCACGCCATTTCCCATTGTCCTTCTTTGTTTTTCCCTTCCCCTTATTTGATTGTGGCTTGGATTGGTTGTCTTGGGGATGTTTTTCCTTACTCTGTCCTTTCTTCTACGAGCTAGGGTTTCCCTTGTCTTTCTTCCGTAGCAGATTTGCAGGCCCAAATTCCCACTTGTTCTTCTGCTTGAATTTTTTTGCTCGATCTTGACAGCATATCGATAAGTGGCTCCCACTGATCAAATGCACACAAACTCCATTTTGGTTTGGATGTACCTATGTATCCCCCCATGGTATTTTAGAACCAGATGCTGCTCAGAGTATTTCACACCCAATTTGGTGATCAAGGCATGGAAGGTATATTTGAAATCTAGCATTGTTTGGTCCCTCCGTTGATGCAGTGTGGTCCATCTCATGTACATGTCGTCATAGTTTCCCAAAGGGTAATATTGTTCCTTAACGACATCTATAAAAGAGGCCCAAGTGGATTGGCGTAAAAAATTCTAGACTCCTCTCTTAAGTTTTGCTCACAATAAGTTTCCCATCAATTTTTTACATGGGGGACAACCTTAAGGAGCACAAAGGTGATATTTTCCCTGTCGGAAAAATTGTGGATAGAGAAAACCATTCCAGTAGACTTAAGCATTTATCTATGGAATTAGCATCGATATGGCCTTCAAATAAAGGGATATCAAATTTAAATTGTACCTTGAAGGACATGGCTCGTCCAAAGTGACTACTTGATGATCTGTCCATTGCGGTCGGCATCTGTCGAATGATTTGGGAGAAATTGTCCATCATCTCATTTCTCTGTCACACGAGGGATTCCTCGAGCAATCGCTTGATAAGATATCTTTATCTGTCTTCTCTCTTTTCGTCGGCTATGGGAGGTGGCTTGGGATACTGAGGGAATTCTTTCTCAAGTTCAATTAGTTCAATACTCAACTGTCTATATCCCAACCTTGTCTGGGACATGTATGGAGAAATAACAAAAGAACAGGCTACTCTAATACCAGTGATCTAGATTTATGTGAGAAACAAAAGGAAAGAGTATATATAGAACCACATACATAGATATATTGCAGGAAACACATTGATACCAATTACCATAAACTCAAATTCTATTAAGTGAATGAAACATAATAGACTGTAAAATAAAAGCAACTAGAATGGTGCTAACTTTATCTCTGAGAAGAGATGTGGCGGCTACACTCATTTGTCACAAGCTGATTTCAAAAGGAGGCTAAAGGGACTTTTTATCATAATCATGAAGGAAAAAAAAATAAACATTAAAAACCTAACCCTAGGAAATGAACAATAAAAATGTCTGCAGGCCTCAAAATGGTTAGCTGATGTGTCAACTTCCCGGGGGCGTAACTTTTGATTATGATGTAAAATTCCCCAAGCCCCTCTGTGACCTTCATTTCCATTCCAAGGTGGAGGGAGACCCCCTGATACTTTTTTTTTCCTCCAAAATCCTCCATTTTACACACAGCCGCAATGGATTTCGTTCCGCAATCCGCAATCCACATTGAGGGATTCAGAAGTCGGATTTCCAAACTTACCTCTCTGAGGAAATCCCTCTCCCGACTTCCACAATTTGCAATGCGGAAGTTGGAATTAGGAAGCCAACTTCACAGTCTCCAGGATTCCTCGTCCGCAATCCGTAATCTGCTTTGGGGGATTCGGGGGCACGGAAACCACAATGACCTGCTCTGGAAAACTTCTCCTCTACAATCCACATTGCGGAACTTGGAAGTGTGTAAGTCTTAATCATCGCCCCAGAGAATTTTCCTTTCCAACTTCTGCAATCTGCAATACGCATTGCAGAATGCGGAAGACCAAAATCACCTACCGAAAAATTTCCCCTTTCGCGATCCACAATCCGCATTGCAGAATGCGGAAACCCAAAATCACCTCCCAAAAAATTTCCCCTTCCGCGATCCACAATCTGCATTGTGGAATGCAGATATGCAGAAGCCCCAAAGTCATAGTCCCAAAAATTCGCTTTACAACTTCCACAACCCACAATCCGGATTGTGGGTATGGAAAGGCGGAAGTACACCCACGCGATCCAAAATGGGTTCCTGACATCCACAATCCGCAATCCGCATTGGAGATGCAGAAATGCGGAACCACCTCCTTTCCACCTGCAAAATTCCAGGGATTATAACTTCCTCATCCTTGAGCCAAATGGGGCAAGGTTGGTACCATTGGAAAGCTCTTGGAGATCTATTTCCACTGGTGTAACCCACAACCACAGTTGAGGTCCATAACATTGTCAATTTCTCAATTGAAGTATTGCTAATAACCCCTTCAATATGCCTTCAACCTTCAACAAGAAATCTACCTGCCTCCTGCCATAAATTCATCCTTCCTCTGACCCACAGAGAGGTTATGAACACACAGGGCCATATAAATCCTTCCCCATACCTAAGTGAGGCCAATCAGTCCTTCTAGCAATGTATGTAATGCATAGAGAAACACATAGGGTGAATGAAACTAGGTCTAATCAATACATCTACCACATGCAACATTAACAATACATTACTCATGCAAATGAATGAAGTATCCCAAGACATGAACTCAGCCTTCTACTCAGGCTTATACATAATCTACCTATTGATCAAATTCATATAAAAATTCATTCCATAACTTGAACATAAAAAATTAGGCATAACACATGAATGTCATCATTTAACACCACAAGGAGGCACTTATATTTGAACTTGAAGTTATCCAAGCAATTGGCTAAGTGAGAGAAACGTTCCACCCAACCTTAGGTCTCTGCCCAACCTATATTCTTTCAATTGAGAGACCACCCTCGAGTTGGGCTGTGTATCCATTAAGGAGGGCTAATAGTCTCTCTCACAATCAAGGTTCCATCCCAATGCTAAGCCAACCTACAGCTGGGTTTATCAAGCATTTTGGGGAAACATACTCATGCTAATCCAACCTACAATTGGGTTTATCAAGCATGCAAAGGAAACATACCCATGCTAAGCAAACCTACAGTTGGGTTTATCAAGCATACCAGGGTACATGGAGGATAATGCTAATATATTGAGCTCAACCACAGAGCTGCAGGCACCTCAACACTTAGCAGACATGGAACCCACAATACCTACCTCACCAAACACAAGGAAGACCCCCTTCTCTGCTGCACAGTCCCTCAGGGCCCCTTCCCTTCCAGTGCTATTTAGGGTGGGAATAGAAAGTTCCAACTGCTAGTTCTAAGAGCTCTCAGCCTTCACTGGGTTTAACAAGTAATCCAACCCTAAACTTGACCTTCTACCTCTGTTAATCAAGCTGGCTCTTATTGGGATTGCAGACTAAGCTCTGTCCCGCAACTCAACTCTCTGTAAAAAAATCCAGGTATTCTCACGGCTCCACTAAGCTTCTCATGCTTTGTAATTCACCTCAGGGTTTGGTTTCATGGATTTCCCCAACCGATGAGGTTTTCACAAAGGGTTTCTATGGGAATTCCACTCTGTAATTTTGGCTTACACAGAAATCCCGATTCGGCTTGGCTCTGCAATGTGTGTTGAATGCATGCTTGAGTGAGGTTCTCCATCCACAATGGGTTAACAAACAAGAAACCTAATTCCAAGGTGGTAGAGTGTCCCAAGGAGCAAGCAAAATAGAGCCATACCCTGCCATATGGATCGCAGGGCTGCTCCATACTCCATCGGCCTCAAGAACATGGCTTCTCAACCACCCTTTGTAACATAATTAAATGTGAGCATGGGGAGTCAAATGTGTTCATAAATGGACAAGGGGAAGCATGGGATCCCATCCCACAACCCCCTCACCTCTCCCTAATGGATACACATGGCCCCTTCTCATTAGTTGCCTCCTTAGCTAGTTTCCTTGGTGTTTCATTGCAATATTTAAATGTTTACATCATTTACAATAATTCATGTCTTAATAGCACATGAATAATCAAATTATCAAATAATTGTCTATGCAATTAAAACTTAAGCATCCACTAGTGGGGCCTTGGCCTTGAGCTCCACACTAGGTCAAACACACACTGCATTTACACAATATTTACATTTGAGCCAATAAACACTAAGGGAAAAATAGGGGTAATACATATGATCTTTGTTTAGGGCGCTCAGTAGCCCATTGGAAAGCTCTAGTTGAAAAGTGCACATTTATCCTGTATAGACCTGCCTATGGCTCTTGATAGATTGTGGCATTGCCAAAAAACATCATTTAGGGACTCAAAAAAACCACAAAGGTTTTGGGCCCCCCAAAATGTAAAAAAATACCAAACTGGAAAACACCGTTTTGAGCCAATGGAATAGGTGGTTGGCCACCGATATCCATCTGGATCACCCTCTTCAAGAGAAACAATGTCCTTAGGGTTGAAGGTGAGGAAATTATTGCAGAATCCTTGTTGGTTTCCATGTGGCATCTTCTGGTTCCATATCTTTCCACTGGATTAAGACTTCTATGGCCATGCACCTGCCTAACTGACGCTCCATGGTATCCAATACTTCTTTCAACTAGATCCAAATGGAACCTTCCTCGTCAAGTTCCAGTAACTTGGTATACACATTACAATTGGATCCCACGACATTTTTGAGGTAGAACACATGAAAGACTGGATGAATCTTGGAGTCATCTAGTAGAGCTAGCTTGTAGGCCACCTGCCGAGTGCATTGTATGATATTGTAGTGTCCATAGAACTTTGGTGCTAGTTTTGGGTCGAGTCTATTTTTGAGTGATGTTTGCTTATCAGGTTGAATTCAAAGAAACATCTAATCCCCTTCTGTAAATAAATTCTCAGAGTGATGCTAATCCGCCTATTGTTCCATTATATATTAAACCATAACCATCCTTAAGTATGCAAAAAGTAGCTTGGTGCAAAGTGCGTTATCCACTACATGGTCCTTGGAAATCCTTGGTAAATAGGAAATCATGGACAAGGGATTTTGGATACATACTTCTTCAGATGTGGTCCTTTTGGTAGCTCCATGATAAGTGGTATTATACCACCATTATGCAAGAGGAAGCCATTGTTCCCATTGGTGTGTATTTTATGAGACAAAGCATCTCAAATAGTTTTCTAAGCACTTATTGACTGCTTTTGTTTAATCATTTGTTTGGGGGTGATAGGTCATGTTGAGATTCAACTAGGTACCTTGAAGTTTAAATATCTCCCACCAAACGTTGCTCATGAATGTAGGGCCCCTATCAAAGGAAATGGATGTTGGCATGCCATGTTGCTTAAAAATATAATCCATGAAGACTTGGGAAACTAAGGATGGCTTAAAAGGGTGTGACAACACACAAAAGTGATTCATTACCAACTCTAGGAATCCCCACTATAAAATCCATGGAGTTATTAAACCATATATGGGTCGGGATCGAAAGTGGTTGAGAATCCCTTGGTGACTTTATCAACTTTCCCTTATGTTGTTAGCAAGTGTGACATGTCGTGACAAAGTTTTGGATGTTTGTTTTGATGTCTTTCCAAAATAATGGTCGCTTAATCCTTTCATAGGTTTTATGAAGGCCAAGTAGCCTATTGTGGGTGATGAATGCAACTCCTCTAAGATTTGTTGTTTTAAGGCATAATTTAGTGCCAGAAAAATAGTTTCTTTACGCCGCAATATATCTTGGTTCCATGTATACTTGATATGAGGGTTTAGGTATTCCTAAATCCTTTGGATGAGTCACTATTGATTCATTCACAATCCATTTATGATACACTTGATTCAACTGAGAGTCGGTAAGGATAATGCAAATAGGGATTCCTCCTCCTCAAATTTTATAGACAACGCATCAACCTCCACATTTTCTCTATCCTTTTTATATGTAATATCATAATCATAATCGAGTATCAACCCACTTATGTTGCTCCAATGATGACAATCTTTATTCAAGGAAACATTTTAAACAATGATGGTCAATCTTGATATGAAAATGCCTTCCTATTAAATATGGGCACCATGTCTTAGTTGCATGAAGGATGGGCATCATTTATTTTTAATATATAGATTTTCCCAAATTCTGATTATATAATTGCTTATTGGTGAAAGCTTAAGAGTGTCCTTCTTACACCAATACTGCTCCTAGACCTCTTCCTAAGCATCACATTCTAAGACAAAAATCTTAGTGAATTTAGGCACTACTAATACTGGAGGAGTTGACATGGCATCCTTTAAGGCTAAGACGGCCTACTCAACTTCTTCACTCGAGATAAAGGCAGTCTTTTTTAACAAGGTTTTGTAGTTGCAACCTAATCCCCAAAATTTTGTGTAAAATTATAGGGGACCTTGTTGATGTATTTGTAACTTCGGAAGATATTCTTCTATGTATTACACTTGTACTTTGTTATATGTATGATGGAGATGTATTATTCCTCCAATCAGAAGTGTCATCATTTGTATTTGTAAGTGTCGCAAGTGTTGCAAGTGTCGCAACTTATATTTGATGGGTTATTAGACCACTAGTATGGGGTCGGCCCTGATTATATTATGTGAGTGGGTTATTAGACTTCCTTAGGAGGTCAGCCTAGCTAAAGTAAAAGGTAGGTTAAGTTGTGTATAAATAGAGAGTGAGTGTGTCTCATTCTAACCATTCACTCACTCATCCAACTCGCATATTTGAGAGAGAGAGTTGCGCACAAGTGGAGGAGGAGGAGTATCTGCTAGAGACATCTCTTTGGGTTTAATCATTGTGATCTTGTATTATGGCTTATTCTATCTCTGAGGAAGTTTCGGGGTTTTTCACCTTCTTGGTTTTCCCTGAGGAAACTCTGTGTCTCTTGTGTTTATGATTGTTATGTTGTGCATGTTATTCTCTTAGTAGGATCCTAAGATAATGTTTGAATGAAATTATCGAAAAATTAACATGGTATCAGAGTTGACCTAAGAAGAAGGCATTGTGCAGCTGCGGAAGGTAGGGCTTCTTAATTTTTGGGTTTCTCTCCACAGATCATCAAAGGAAGGAGGCTAGATTGACTCTCCTAGCAAGGGCGCATCTTTCTATTGAGACATAATTCAATTATGAGCATTTTCAGTTTTTGGCCCGTCACTACTGCGGGAAATTAGGGTTTCAGAGAAAGTTGGAATTTTTGGAATCTGAATCCATGGCTGGATGCTCCTCAAGAAAATCAAAATTTAGAGCACAAGATCAAAATTTTTGGTTGTCAGAAGACTGGGTTTGATCAAACCCTAATTCAGGATCCTGTCAAGTAGATCCAGAAGTTTCAAAGACAATTTTGAGGGGTCAAATTTTACAGATCTCAAAATAAAAGTACACCAGCTTGACCAGCTTAGCAAGGTGCATCTTTCTATCCTTTCAGAAGTTTGAAATTCAAAGTTTAGAATTTTTAGGGTTTCTTTGACAAACCCTAATCCAGCGCCAGATCCAGTTCTCAGCAAATCAAGTGGTAAGACCTTAATCTTTTATTTCCATTTGAGTTTCTCATTAAAATGTCTCACCACACCAAGTTTGAGGATAAGCTTGAAGGGGCTGATAATTTCCGAGCCTGGAAGTATAGGATTGGGTTAATCCTAGAAGAGAATGAGTTGGACACTTACATAAGTGAAGAGGTTCCAGTCCTAGAGGGAGAAGAGGCTAAGGCCTTACACAAGAAGAAATTGGTCAAAGCCAAGATAATCATTGTTGATTCTATTAAGGACCATCTCATACCCCATGTGTCTTCCCTAAAGACACCTAAAGAGATATTTAACTCTTTGACTAAGTTGTTTGAAGGAAAGAACATAAATCGGAAGATGACTCTGTGGAACCAATTGAAAGGGGTAAAGATCCAAAATGGAGATACCATCCAATCCTACTTTTCTAAGGTATCTCAAATCAAGGAACAACTTGAAGTTGTGGATGAAGTGGTGGAGAATGGAGAAATTGTAATGACCACATTGAATGGCCTACCTAGGTCATGGGACTCCTTCATCCAAGGAATCTCTCCAAGAAAGAAATTGATCTCTTTCAGTAGAGTATGGGAGGAATGTTCACAAGAAGAAGCTAGGATTGTGGCCCGAGAAGAAAAGATGGGAAGTGAAGAACAAGCTCTCATAGCTCACATCAAGAAAAGAAGTTCAAGAGGGATCCATCTCACCACAAGAAATCTTCTCATCCCTATCACAGAGAGAAGAAAGATCTGAGATGCTTCAATTGTAATGTGAAAGGACACTTTGCCTCAGAATGTACTAAGAAAAGAAAAGAAGTTACCAACAACAACAAGAAGAAGAATATCAAGAAGAGGCATCATGCTCATACTTCTGAGGATGATGAACCTACCAAGAAGAAGAATAGGGAAGAAAGTCAAGACTCTTCAAGTGAGGAATAATATGTGTTGATCTCTGCTCTCACAGGTACTATCTCACATGGGTGTGATGATTGGTTTATTGATAGTGGGGCTTCCAAACACATGACGGGATTTAAAGAATCCTTTATAGATCTATCTGAACATGAGTCACCCCAAAAGGTGAAACTTGGGGATGACTATCAATATCCTATAAAAGGAAGTGGTGAAGCCACCTACAAGTTAGACTCTGGGAAACCTTTGAAGATGAAATATGTTCTATATGTACTTGGACTGAAGAAGAATCTTCTCTCCATATCATATTTGGATGCAAAGGGAATGAGAGTTGCATTTAAGGATGGCCAAGTACTCATGTGGCCAAAGGGAAAGACAATAGATGATGCAGTGGTGATTGGAGAGCAAGAGGGAGGATTGTACAAATTGAAGGGACAACCTGAACATGCCATGGTACATGAATCCATGGAGCCAAGTGAACTTTGGCATATAAGTCTTGCTCATGTGCACTATAGAGCACTTCTAATTGCAATCAAAGCAGTAAAGGGTCTTCCTAAAATCTAGTCAAAGCATGAAGGTATTTGCAAAGGGTGTGAAAAAGGAAAGAACACAAAGAAGGCATTTCCAAGCAGTGAAAGCAAAGCAAAAGGAATCTTGGAGATTGTCCACTCTGATGTATGCAGTCCAATGTCTTACAGTTCTCTGAGTGGGTATGTATACTATGTTTTGCTTCATTGATGATTTCTCTAGGAAGACTTGGGTTTACTTCTTGAAGTGTTTGATAAGTTCAAGGAATTCAAATCCCTGATAAAAAATCAAACTGATAAGAAGATCAAGACCTTCAAATCCGACAATGGTGGATAATTCACTTCAGGAGACTTCAAGAAGTTATGCAGTGATTCAGGGATTAAGAGGGAGTTGACTACTCCTTACAATCCACAACAAAATGGAGTTGCAGAAAGAAAGAATAGAACTATCATGGAAGCAGCATGGGAAATGCTGCATGATCAGGATTTGCCTATGCACCTATGGGAAGAAGCAGCAAGGATAGTTGTATATGTGCAGAACAAAACACCTCACAAGATACTTGACAACAAAACACCCGGAGAAGTTTTCTTTGGTAAGAAACCAAAATTTAGCCATATCATAATATTTGGCTGTCCAGTATACACACACATTCCAAAGGAAAAGAGGACAAAGTTAGATCCTTCAGGAAAGAAGGGCATCTTTGTGGGTTACAGTGAAAGCTCGAAGGCTTACAGAATCTACTTTCTAGGTTTCAAGAAGATTGACATCAACAGGGATGTGACTTTTGATGAAGGCTCAACATACATCAAATCTAGGAAGACACCTGTTGAAGACAATGAAGAACCAAGGGTAACCAGAATTCAAGACACCACCATGAATGAAGCAATTCCAAAAGAAGATCGTGAAATTGAAGATCCACAAGAACCTGTAGATCCACCCCGTGAGAAGAATATCACAAGAGGAAACCTGCATGGGATAGAGAGCTCATCCAAGATGCAGAAAGGTATGGTATTACAGAAGAGGAACACAGAGAAAGAAAAAGGACAAGGTCACACACCAGCTATGTTTCCTTGCTCTGTGCCATTATGAACAAAGAACCTTCCAGTTATGATGAAGCAGTGGAAAAGAAAGAATGGAAGGATGCCATGGTCGAGGAATACGAGTCGATCATGAAGAATGATGTTTGGGATTTGGTCCCAAGACCTGAAGGGAATTTTTTTGTGACTTCCAAGTGGATCTATAAGATCAAGCATGATGTAGATGGTAGCATAGAGAAATACAAGGTGAGATTTGTAGCTCGTGGCTTCTCCCAGAAAGAGGGAATAGATTAAGAAGAGACTTTTTCTCCTGTAGCCAGATACACTTCCATCAGAATAGTACTTTCTCTGGCTGCAGTGATGAAGTGGAAGATACACCAGATGGATGTTAAGACAATTTTCTTGAATGGTGTAGTTGAAGATGAAGTTTATGTGGAGAAACCACTCGGTTTTGAGACACATGACAGGGAGTCATATGTGTGCAGGTTGAAGAAATCCTTGCATGGCTTGAACCAAGCTCCTAGGACTTGGTATGGTAGGATAGACAGCTTCCTATCCAGTTTGGGCTTTACTAAGAGTAAAGCGGATTCCAACATTTACTACAACGTTGAGGAAGGCAATCCAGTGATACTACTACTGTATGTGGATGACCTGTTTGTTACAGGTGAGGATGGGTTGATTGCCGACACCAAGAGGAAGCTTGCTGCCGAGTTCAAGATGAAGGACTGGGGATGATGCATTAATTTATAGGCATGGAGGTGTGGCAGAGTGCAGATGGGATCTTCCTTGGACAAGGGAAGTATGTAGTAGAGATCCTGAAGCAGTTCGGGATGATGGACTGCAAGGCCATGGACACACATATGGCATCGAACCTGAAGCTATTGTGTGATGCTTCATCCGAGCCGGTTGATGTCACGGTGTATCGTCAGATGATTGGGTCCTTGATGTACCTAACAAACACGAGACCATATATTTTCTTTGCGGTGAACACCTTGAGCCAGTTTCTGACAGATCCTAGACATGTTCACCTAATTGCTGTAAAGCATATTCTGAGGTACCTGAAGGGTACGGTTGATTATGGGCTCAAGTATGAGGTGAATCAAAGGTTTAACCTTGAAGGTTATGTTTATTCAGATTGGGCAGGTAGTACTGCAGATAGGAAGAGCACTTCGGGGTGCTGCTTCAGTATAGGATCAGGTGTGATCTCTTGGTTTAGCAGGAAGCAATCCTGCGTAGCACTGAGTACAGTCGAATCAGAGTATTTCGCAGCTTGTTTGTCCAGTTGTGAGGCAGTATGGCTTAGGAAGGTACTGTATGAGTTATTTGATCTCCCGTTGGATGCTACCTGTATATATTGTGACAACCAGAGTTGTGTGAAGTTGTCAGAGAACCCAGTGTTCCATGACAAGTCGAAGCACATGAAGATCAAATATAACTATATCAGGTATATGGTGCAGAGAGGAGCAATGAAGCTCCAGTATGTTATGACAGATGAGCAGATTGCATACGTGTTGACCAAACCACTAGTCAGAGTGAAGTTCGAGTACTTCAGAAAGAGGCTTGGTGTTCTTCAGATAGAAGATACTTCGAGGAAGAAGTGATGAGACACATTTGCAGGAGCCATTCCAAGCATGGTGGTAGGAGGATCCTCCCATGGCTGTGGATGTAAGAGCTGTGTGATGAGCATCAGGATGATGCTCCAGATGATATGCATCAGGATGATGTTGTGCCGATGATTGGGATGATCATGTGTGATGAGAATCAGGATGATGCTCTGGATGATATGCATTAGGACGATGCTATGATGATGATTAGGATGATCATGTGATGATGATGTGCATCAGGTTGATGCATTGTGCGATGATGATCAATTGGATCATGAGTATCAGGATGATACTTTGAGGTCATGGATGATATGTGGCAAGTTGTACAGTAGCATGTAAAATATCCTGGGAGATCCGATAGGTTGAGTTGTGTGCTCGTAATCAGTCCTGGGATGCTCTTTCGAGGTTTTGCTAGGGAGGCATGTAATCAATCCTGGAGATCCGATAGGTTGAGCTGTGTGCTCGTAATAAGTCTTGGGATGCTCTTTAGATATCTTGTAAGTCGTTCTTAGGCACGTAAAATGTTCCTGGGATAATATTTTAAGGTATTTCCTATTCACATGTAATCAGTCCTGGAGATCCGATAGGTTGAGCTGTGTGCTTGTAATAAGTATTGGGATGCTCTTTAGAGATATTTCCGGTCGTGCTACGGCACGTAAACTGATCTTGGGATGATATTTAAAGGTATTATGAAGGGATGCATGTAATCAGTCCTAGGAGATCTTTTCGGTCGTTCTTAGGAACATAAAATGTTCTTGGGATGCTCTTGTCAGGTATTGCATCAGCACATAATTAGTCTTGAGAATCCACCTCTATCATACCGTTCACACAAATGATGAAGACCTATAGGAGGCTAGGGCTACACCTAGTATGAAAAAGGGCTGGCTCTGTAGAACTTCCTATGACAAGAAGAATTTAGAGATAGCCCAGTGATCGATATGACGGGTACAACAGCAGTGATGATGATGATGCTCCTTGATCCAGTGACGATGATCCAACTCCAGAATTGAAGACTTGTGCTGATATGTACTGATGACCTATGTCTAGAGAATACCTTACTAGTTAAGAGGGAGTGTTGATGTATTTGTAACTTCAGAAGATATTCTTCTATGTATTACACTTGTACTTTGTTATATGTATGATGGAGATGTATTATTCCTCCAATCAGTAGTGTCGTCATTTGTATTTGTAAGTGTCGCAAGTGTTGCAAGTGTTGCAAGTGTCGCAAATTATATTTGATGGGTTATTAGACCACTAGTGTGGGGTCGGCCCTGATTATATTATGTGAGTGGGTTATTAGAATTCCTTAGGAGGTCGGCCCAACTAAAGTAAAAGGAAGGTTAAGTTATGTATAAATAGAGAGTGAGTGTGTCTCATTCTAACCATTCACTCACTCATCCAACTCACATAGTTGAGAGAGGGAGTTGCACACAAGTGGAGGAGGAGGAGCATCTGCTAGAGACATATCTTTGGGTTTTATCATTGTGATCTTGTATTATGGATTATTCTATCTCTGAGGAAGTTGCGGGGTTTTTCACCTTATTGGTTTTCCCCGAGGAAACTCTGTGTCTCTTCTGTTTATGATTGTTATGATGTGCATGTTATTCTCTTAGTAGGATCCTAAGACAATGTTTGAATGAAATTATTGAAAAATCAACAACCCTACTTTATTTTTTGATTTACTAGAGTCTCTTTGTTTCATCTTTCTTTGTTTGTAAATTTTTTCTTAACACTTTAGAATTTTTTTTGAAATCAGAATCTTCTTTTAGTTTCTTGTATTAGAGCAAAATTGTGTTTTGCGTTGAAACTATCAGGAGACATTTTGGTTTTACGCCGAAACGGTTGGGGGAAAATAGGTTTTGGCTCTGATCAGAGAAAAAATGTGTTTTGCGCCGAAACAGTTGGAACGATTCTTTGTTTTTCACTGAACGATTCTTTGTTTTTCACTGAAATGGTCAAACAAATTTTTTCTTTTCTCCAGAAGGAAATTTGATTTTACACTGAAGAAATCAAAAGAAAACATTTTTCCCTGCGATCAACGCTAAATTGTTTTTTTCACCGAAACAGTAAGAGAAAAACTAGGTTTGTCTCCGAAATGTTTCGGTGTAAAACTTCAGTTGGTGTCGATGTTTTTTCCACCGATATTTCAATAGGGCGCTTCTCCCAAAAGATGAGAGAAGGTTGGAAAGTTTCGGCGCCAAATTTGATTCTAGCCCGAAATGAATCGATGTGAAAGGAGTTTCTCATCCGAAACGTTTTCGATGTAAAATGACCTTTCGGTCCGAAACAGTTTTTGACAAACTCTATAATCGCTGAAAAGGAGTTTGAACTTAATCATTTGAATCCCGTTTGCACGAATATCGAAACACATTTTTTGCT
Organism: Larix kaempferi; assembly: GCA_027924585.1. NCBI lineage: Eukaryota > Viridiplantae > Streptophyta > Pinopsida > Pinales > Pinaceae > Larix > Larix kaempferi. The sequence continues at coordinate 5,862,527 of BSBM01000490.1, read as the reverse complement.
AGGATTTCTTTGTTATTTATAAGAAAAGGGATTCAACGATTTTATTTATTAAGAAATTGCAATGCAGTTTGGATGTTTGGAGCGAATCCCTGGACGATAGGTTGCTAATCCCGTTTGAGCACAACATCAACAACAATTGAGTACTGCCAGGTAGGTCTCTTATGTCCATTAATCTTGTTACACATTTTTTAAGCAAATGGGATCCTTTCAAGTATAAAAGGAAGATTCAAAGATTGTTTTAGCGCCCATGTTTGCATTGTTCTTATCCTGGAACTTGTTAGGGAATAAGGCCAGGGTATTTATATATGTGATTGAAACCCTAGAGACGCCATTTCCAGATGCAGGTAGGAGTGGAAGACATTTTTTTAGTACTTGCCGGACACACATGACACCCGCGTAGTTTAATCCGTATGGTAAAATGACAGTTTTTCCAGTAATGGCCACTGGTGGTTGTGGTTTGTAACCCTAAAACTTCTTGTTTTTGGTACAAACCTAGCCGGGTAAATTTTGGTTCCTTTTCCTGAGCAAATTTATTTGAGCCATTTCCATTTCTAGTGTTGGTTGTGCTAATCTAAAGCCTTTTTCAGGTGTCTGGATAGCCTCAGCTTTCCTCCCTTGTTGGAACAATAATTATTTTTCAGGGTAAACAGGGACCAACCATCTCGATTTCTAAGAGGAAATGGAGGGAGTAGTTTTTTGATCCAGGAGAAGTGATGGCTTTCAAATAAACCGCCTTCGTTGCTTGCCATCTTTGGATTTATTCCTTTATTTTCTGTGGCTCATACCTCTCTGGGTTTTTTCCGTCTATATCAATCTACAACAAGTGAGACTTTACGATTGGAGATGGATATGTTTATGTTTTTGCAGACCTCTTTCCTGGATTCATATGCGTAATTGCACACTCTTTCCTGCTATTTTGAGATAGCTCAGAGGTAGTTATGAAAGAGAGACACTTAGAGAGATAACCCTACTACTACTGGTTGAACTATAGTTATTTGAAGTTGTGGGGCTCCTCATGAAAGTGAATGTATTAAAACTTGTAACGTTATGACCACGATTGCATTACACTACCCTATCCTTTAGCAAATTGTGTCAAATGAATTTCTCTCGACAAGATAATGAACAAAGGTTCTCGTTTGAAACCCTAAACGGTGTAGGTTCATTTATTGGCCTACACATTACTAGTTACAACAAGTTTGGCAAAGATAGTATCGTATAGTGGGTAGAAAGATGGTTGTATTTCAGCCACGTAGGTTAAATAATGCTCCACATGTAACCCATTGATATATTATATCTTGTGTGTGGACTCTCACTCTTTTAACTAAGATCCCAACTATTAATACTAGTATCAAGTACAAATGATAAAACGAAGAAACCTACCTTACAATGCATCTTGTGTTCATCAAAACAAGCACTTGGACACTAAAACATGGATATTATGGAAGTATGAATCAAGCTCGTCTATATTTCTTTTCTTGCAAATGATGCATGTTGGCAGGTTATACATTTGCAGTTCATTTTGAATTAGTTTGGTTAAAAGGTTGTATATTCATTACCATTTTTGCTTGAATTTTGTTGCCAGAACAATGTATTATTTGATATGTTGTTTATACATTAACGTTGTTTTCATCCTAGGATTCAGAAATGAAAAGGAGAGATTCTAAGCGCAAAGTCAAGATCGCGAAATCCGACTTAGATATTGAGATTGTCCCAGAAACCATGATGGAGACCTTATACGAAGACACCAAGGCAAAAACTGGAGTAGTTCCTAAATATAAATGGGGTGAATTATATCACCTTACTGAGACCAAAACATGCCAGATGCTTCTATTGAAGAGATGATGGTATACCCGAAAATAAAGAAATCTGGTCTTCATAAGGCCGCAACTTGTTTGGAGCTATTCCCATGTTTAGAGGTAATAGGGTGGATATTACCTCACATAGATGTCAAGTCTAGAATCATAGTTGGGGCGAATGGAGAAGGTTTTGCTTCGTTTCAACCGGCTCATATTAGCACGGCATATAAGTTACCTCCCCCAAAAATCATGATTATAGAGGATTGGATAAAAGGGGTCAACATAGACCATTCAGAATATGCTAAGAAGATGTTGGTACTTGGAAAACAGTTAAGGAAAAGAGCAAGTGGAGAGCATGATGCACAAAATTTGAAAACACCTTTCAAAATAATAGTGATGATGTTGAGTAGGATATTCGAAAGAGCAAACACAAATATATACAAACTTAGCTGGGTACCTATTATGTATCATGTCACTTCCCATGGAACTATCTTTAATTGGGCAGACATCATCTCATAAATTTTGGCATCAACAGTGGTGACCGCCCAAGGAGGCATGACACAGAAAGGGAATATTTTTTCATGTCCTCTTATATCATTGACTTCATATTGATAAGAAACCCTTTCCACAAGTTGGGGTGTCATTGGGTCCCAGCTGAGACCCCGATCTATGTTGCCTACCAAATAATGTGGGCTCACAAGTATGCAAGATTCTATAAGCTTTTGTGTGAGGAGTTCATAATTCCTCTATATAGGTTGATATTTAATGAAGAACCAAATTGTCTGTCGTATAAGGCAATGACATTAATCAGTGAATATGGGGATTACTAATTTACCCCAGAAGGCACATATATCTGAATGTATGGAGAAACTAAAATTCCTTCTCTGATGCCGAGATATGCCACAGATTATGTAGTGCATAAAGAAGTTGTAAGGAAAGTTTTTATCAACGGAGTTGGGAATTTTCCGAACGAAAATAAAAAGGCTTCTTACCCTCCGCTTCCCTTCACCATTAGGGTATACAAATTTACCAAGGTGAAAGGAGTAAATATTTTCATAAAATACTTGGAGGCATTCCATTCTGGGGAGAAGGTTTTTGTTAGAAATGACAAGTTGCAGAAAGAAGCCAAGCATTGCACATCATGTAAGATTCATTTTGAATACACAGACCACTTCCTGAAAGATGAGGAAGTATATCGAAGGGAAAACGATATGGCATATTTGAATAAAATATTTGGCCAAAAATATGAAGCAATTTCTAGTCAAGCTAAAGAGACGACAAAAGAAGCAGATCAACAGAAGGCCAGAGAAGAGGCCTTAGCAGCCGAAGAATCAAGAAGGAAACAAGAGGAAGAAATAAAACAAAAACATGAAGCAAAAATAAATCAACAAGAGGAAGGAGCTCTGAGGAAAGAAGAAGAAGCAAAGAAAGTAGAAAAGGAATCCGAGCTAGAAAAGCAGAGAAAAGAAGAACAAGAGGAAGCAGAGAAAGCAGTTGAATTGGAGAAGCAAAAGGAAGAAGAATCTAGGGTCAAGAAAGTTGTGGAATATAAGAAGGTCCAAGAAGAAGATCAAATCCTGCAAGAGATGGACATAGATCCACTTGATGATTTAGGAGTCCCACTTACAGGAGGACATCTCCCATTTGTGGAGCTCAGGCTCACTACGTTCACTCCTTCTAAACAACATTCTATAGCCAAATTGGACACTATCATATTTGATCCTAAGAGGAAGACAATCTTAAGAAGAACATAGAAGAGGATGAAAATGGGTACGCATCCAGATATAGTAACTATACAAGAAAGTACCTTGGTAGAAGGCACTAACAAAGACCCTAAGTTCACTGCTTCAGTGAATATAGTAGCTTCCCAGGATAATGTTGATAATGTGGACAAGTTAATGAATGATTTGGAGCGAAGTAAAGTAAAAGTGTTAAAATTAAAAGATAATTTGGTGCAAGCCATAAATGAAGGAATTGAAATGAAGAGGAAACAGGATACTGTGGAGTCTGAAAAGGAGAAGTTACTGCTGGATTATCAAGAACTAGAGGATGAAAGCGATTCTTTAACTATGCATATGTAATTATAGAAGGATAATGAAATGATTTCCGTTCTCAGGTCAATGAATTGGAAGAAAAAGAAATTGAGATAAATCAACAAGTGAAATCACCGGTTATTGAAAAGGGATCTTTACAGTCCCAGGTAAATGAATTGATGATTGAAAAAGGGTCTTTAAAATCCCAGGTTGATGAATGGGTGAATGAAAAGGAATCTTTGATGGAGCAGATAAAAATTTCTCAAAGGAAGAAGCAATATATGACACTGTTTTATGAACATGACAGTAAGGTGCAAGAACAGATCTATCATTCACAAGAATTAGTGACCGAGGAAATCTATAAAATGAGAAAGATGATAGATAGGATGAAAGAGATTTCTGCAAATGCTACCAGTACAAAACATAAATTTATAGATACATTTAGAAGGTAAAGAAGTTGATTGGTTGGAAAGGGAAAAATCCAGAATTTCCTGACCATTTTCCAAATAAGATAGTCGCTGAGCTAAAATTAGATATAGCTCTTCCAGAAAGTTACAGGAAAGATGCTAGGAGAATACAAATTGAAGTACCAAAGACCATCTCGAAATGTGAAGGAATCTATAAAGATATCTGTGAGACACACAAAAATTGCCATATCTCAATTGCTAAAGACATGTACGAGTTGCCTACCAAAGACCAACGTTTAACATGGTTAAAGGACAACTTGAAGGAAGACTTGGAATACATCAAGAAATTGGACATGCTCAATGAAGAATATCTCAAACAACATATAGGGAAAGCAACTGTGAGTGCTTATTTTCTGGAGGAAATTTATAAAACAACAACAAAAGGATTAATAACTGTAGGGAAAGAGTTGTCTATTCATGAGGTCTCTTGAAAATTATTGGAGCCTAAGCAATGCAATGTAATATTTTATGAAACTGATTTGTGAAATAGTTATATTGCTAGTTTAGAAGGCCCACCAATAGAATGTTGTAATTTGTAAATAATTTTCTATTTTTGGCTGAGCAAACAAAAAAGGACAAAATCCAGCAATCCAAGAGTTTGAGGGTAGGTGAAACAATTGGTCATGTAAAGACAAATTTTATTATAAGATAAATAGGGGAAAAAGGATAGAAGAAAAGAGGGATTTTCTGGTGTAATAGAAGCTGGAAACATTTTGTATGAAAACTATTTTTCTGCTAATGGGAAAGGACTATTTGTTGGGTAAAGCTTACATGGAATTTGCATTGAATGTCATGGATGATAGATCATAATTATTTATTCTTGTCTTCATCTTCGTGTTGTAAAATATTTCTTACTTGATTGAATTATTTTATGCAAATGTCTATGTAATTAAGAGTAATAAATGGATTTCAATTTTATCAAAGCTATCTTTGTATTATTTCTGCTGTGACTGTAAGTACTTTATTTCAATGGTTATTTGTTGAATTTGTACGAACTGTCCATATTATTACTCTTATTTGTAAAGTTCGCTCCTTGAAAGGATATATTAGTTAGGTTAGGTTAATATAATCGATTGATAAGGTAGGAGTGGTAAGAACTTGCGCATCACTTGTGAGGCTTCTACCTATCAATATTAGGTCATGCATTGTTAAGTTAGGGCATTTTCATATGCATAATTAAATATAAAATATAAACGGTGGGCCGGGATGCAACCGGTAAAGTTTAATTGAAATACATCTACGGTAACCGGATCATTAACTGAACGGATTCCCTATTCCAAATAGTGAATGATCTAATTGGGATTATTCATTGGGGAGAATCCCTACTGTCAATGCAAGGAATTTTCCAGGCATCAACACAAGGATGTTAAAGGAGCTGCAATTTTGCCATAATTTTTCACAAACTTTCTATAGTATTACGTAAGATTTAGGAATCCACGAAACCTCTTGAGGGTCTTAGGGCATAGAAAATATTGAATAACCACTACTTTCTTTGGGTCCACTCATACTCTACGATGAATCACAATGTGACCCAAGTATTCAATCTTAATAACCCCAAAAGCACATTTGGAACGCTTCACAAATAATTGGGGGTCCCTCAATAGTTGCAAGAAACGGTCCACATGTTGTAGTTGACATTCCCATGTTGTTATGTAAATTAGGATATCATTAAAGAAGACAAACATAATTGCATAGGAAAGGCCTAAATATCTTGTCTATGAGGTTCTGAAATGTGGATGGAGCATTGCAAAGGCTAACAACCATCACTAAAAATTCATAATGACCCTCACGGGTGCAAAAGGTTGTTTTAGGTATGTCGGCTTCTTTAATCCTTATTTGGTTGTATCTTGAATGAGGTCCGGTTTAGTGAAGAACTTGGATCCACGAAGCTCATCCAAGAGATCATAAATGATTGGGATAGGAAATTTATCCTTAAAGTCAACTTATTGAGAACCTGAAAATTGTGACATATGCACCAAGTGCCTTTCTTTTTCAATACCATAACCACCAGTGAGGAATAAGGGATTGTACTACGACAAATGACACTAGCCTCCAACAACTCTTGAACGATATTTTATATTTCATTCTTTTATGCAAAGGGGTTCCAATAAGGGTGTAGAATGAGAGGTTGACTCCTTGGAATTAGTGAAATACCATGGTCATGCTCCCCATGGGGCGAAGGTAAACCCTTGGTGTTTCAAAATCTTGTTGATGTTAAATAAAACTAGCTACAAGTGAGGGTGAATGTCCTATGAGGATGTATCCATTACTTGGATGGCATTGAATTGTGCAATAATTCTTTAGTGGCATTTCTTCAATAACTTCTCCATATAGTGGGAGGTGATAATTTTTGGAGAACTTGAAGTGATCCCTTTGAGATGATGTTTGTGCCCTTCCTTAGTGAACCTGATATATAGGTCCTTGAAATCCATGGTGATAGGTCCCAAAGTCCATAGCCATTATTCCTTTAGAACTACATCACAACCACCCATTTCAATAGAGAATATATGTCTTTTGAGATGGTAGTCACCCATTTGGAGTTTCATATTTTCAAATTGGCTCCCACATTCCATCATACCACCATTTTCTATCATAATTTGGAAACTTGGTATCATTCAAACATAAAAATGGGTTTATTTAGCCACTCTCTTATGAATACAATTATGGGTATTGCCATTGTAAATCAATACAATTACTTAATGGTTCTTGATGTAGTCAATCAACTTCAAAGTTTGGGGTTTTGATCAACCTTATAATCCATGGAGAGAAATTTGGGGCTCCTCACCCAGATTTTGCGAAGTGGTGTCATCTTCCATAGGCAAAGTAATATCATCCACTTCTGGTTCTTGAATGCCTCCAATTGTTATGTCTTCTTGGCGATCTTGTGGTGACACATCAATTTGGAGTAACTTATGTTCTTTGCATTTTTTTCCTTTGAAATATGTTCATCACAGTTATAGAAAAGTTTGTGGCTATGTTTGACCATCCCTTCTAGAGACAAATTTTGGATTCTTAATAGTGGTGGGTTGGAGGTGCTTAGAGTAAGTTCCATGGGGGGCATGTTTTCAATAGGAAATGAAGGACTTTTTTGTTTCAGTGTTGATCACAATCTCAGATCCTTTATCCCTATCACAATCTTATAACCATGTGTTCGTGGTATTTCATTATGACATGTGATTGAATTTCCTCTTTGAGGCCACTAATGAAACATTCACTAAAAATATATTAGAGAGGCCATCTATGTGGATTTCCAGTTGGTCAAAAGTTATAATATAGTCCATAACTATGCCACTCTAGTGTAATTTTTCCAATCATCCCTGGTAGTGAGTGTCAGGTTCAAAATTACCATGAAGGATCTTCACAAATTGGGCCCAAGGGATGTAGATACGATAATATTTATGGTGGCATTGCCACTATTGTGAACATTCTGCATCTAAATTTAAGGGCCCCACTTTCAACTTTTGGAGATCATTAGTAATTCCATGGAGAAAAAAAATGTTGAATTTGGGTCATACAACCCGAGGGATTTAATTCATCAAATTTGGGAGGGTCTACCTTTGGAAAGTGGTGTCATGAATTTTTATCCTAAAAGAGGGGAGGTTTGGTTTTTGGAAAGAGAGAGGAAGAGTCCTAAACTTCATTAACAAGTGACTCTCGGGTGATATCCTTTTTTTTATAATCTAGGCCTATGTGTTTACATATCTTCTATAGTATTTTTCCTTTGATAACCATTGTGGTGCTGATATCTACTATTGAAATCTTCAAGTTATCAACCATGGATTCAATATCATTAGGTGTCTTGGGTGGGTATATGTTTTGGTTCTCCATGCCTAGTCAATTGTGAGCGTTGAGCATGGGACCACTTATGATTTGGAAAGTATTAACACCAACTTATCTCAAAATGACCAGTGGCTAAAGAAGAGTCTTTTGAGAGGGACTAACAAATACCGGATTTGTAGGTTCATAAAAAAGTTGTTATAGATGTATAGCAACACGATCAACATGATGCAAACATTCTTTTGAGATAGGTCTCCCGCAATGGTGTTGACAAATCCCATACTTCTTTTAATGCTAACGGGAGTATTACTCTTTGTAGAATAGTATTGCACTGACATAATTTCCAATCTCCTTTTATATGCAAAGATGTTGGAATTCCGTTGGTTGGTCACAAAGGATAGGGTTTTTAGGGTCCTTAGCACAAGGGAGTGTTAGGTGCTATAGTTATCTAAAATATTTGCAAGGTCAAACAACAATAGTCATTCCAAACTCTCAGGTCATTAAATAAGGGGGCTTAATTACGATCTTAGCCTTACTACCTAACTACCCATGTACTAAAGAGTAATCTTTCTGTGTGTTGTGCTCGGTTCCATTATAACAACAAGACAATTAATCAAATTATCTAAAGATGGTTTCATGTTGCTTAGGTGACTTTTGATATACCCGAGGGTAGTTGGAAGTGAAATTCCTAATAAAGGTGTTGTTTGATGTAGTACTACTAGAAGGGGTACCAATAAGGGTTAAAAGGGTGTCTAACCAGGTGAAACCTCTTGTATTTAATGTGTGTAGCCTTCCTTGACCATAATTTAATCTCTTTGTTGTTTAAAGACATTGGGACACATATCTAGCCTAAAAAAATCTTCAAACATTATGGAGCCATGCAAGTTAATGAAAGTGATTTGATACCACTTGCAGTGTTATTTAACCCTTAAAATTAGAACACAACATGATATATAGAGATTATGATACAATAAACTAGAAATTGTAGTGCAGAATAACCAAACAAAGAGACAGATGAAATGTCAATTCTCGTTATCTTACTTGGTCAAGTGACGGGTATTTGCCAAGGGTGAACTAGGTTCAAATCCCTTTTGGGTGAGTTAGTTGGGAGGTGACACCCAAAAATTACAACACAGTTGGAGGATGGTGTGGACCAGGATGAGTGCGATCCCCGAGTGATTTTGATGACTTAGATGCCCCTGGGTTGTTGTTTCTCAGTCAATGGTGGAAATGCATTGGCCCCGAGTGACATGCATTTCTTACAAAAAAAAAGATAGATGAAAGGAAATGCTGCAAAATAAACCCTGGTAGTTACGATAATCCAATATAAAACAATGTTCAATTGCCTCTTAAAATCACATGACCTTTCACTCGAGCCAAGCTCCAAATACAACAATAATTGACAAAACAATTCATATCTTCCTAGCTCTTTAAATAGGCTTCCAATAACCAAAATTATAACTACTCATAGTCCCATAATTAATGAATACCAACTACCTAGTGGGTCTTAATTAACAAAGAGATCCTTTTTACAACAATTGATTGTCCACTACTATCTACTTGACCTTACTCAAAGGAGATGTCCACATACATTCCCTTTTGGTTTTTCTTGATTTTAGTGTAACCAACCATTGAGCTAGGGATCATTGGATTTGTTATTGCTATTGATTGCTTTGCCATCTTTAATGAAGGTATAGCAGTTTAGTCTTCTTCTTGATGTAAAGAATTTGATTCATGCTTCCTCTTCATCTTCACATAAAAGTCTTAGAATTTGATGCATGCTTCCTCTTCATCTTCACATAAAAGTCTTCTTACAATAATTCATCTTCACATAAAAGTCTTCTTACAATAAAAACCAATGGAAGAGGAGTTGTCTTCAAAGTCGTTATTGTAACAATGTTTTTGTTGTACCCTCTAGAGATGGAACACTAGTATTTGTTAGAGGTACACGGATGGGTCTCTTCGAGGTATTGCTAGGCTCCTTCCAATGATGATCCACTTTTAAAAATTTCTATTAAGAAGTTTCTTATTCTTTTATTTGGTAATATGTGAAGAGTTTGTCTTTAAACACGCAGTTATCATGTGTATATGATCAAAACATAGTCACATCAAAATGTATCATTTTCATAATCTGAATGTTGTGTTTAGCTTTAATCTTCACTCTCTAACATAATTTGGTGAAGAAGACTTTTATTTTAATAATCATAAATACACATCTAAATAGTATTTTTTAATTCATGATAATAAACTTAAACAAAACATTAACCATAACATTAAAAAATCTAAACCATTTATGAATCTCCCTTATAAATTAAATCTTGTATACAAATTTCCTATCCTCTCATAAACCATGAACCAAAGAGATAAATAAAACCAACTATTTGTGCTGTAACTATGGCATGCAATGTAATTTTGTTCACAATTAATTATTATGTGTGGAGTAGTTTATTTATTCTACGTTTTCGACTTTATGATGAGTTTTGATCGAAATCCGGTAATTTTTTTTGGTAAAATCCAAATTTATACGTGTTTAAATTGTATTTTTGAATCCATAAATAGATTCATAACCCTCAAATACCCCATGGCACCCAAATTATGCAATTTCCATAACTAATATATGTGATTCTAAGATTTTTTAAATATTTCCAATCGGAATACGAACAAAATTATACAAAAAATATGCTTAAAAAAGGTTAAAAACGTAGAATATTTAGACTACACCATTATATGTGTATGTTTTTGAATTACGTAAATTTTATATAATTTTTTTCATAATAAATATAATTGTATTAAGAAATGTTTTCTACCATTTAATATAAGAAGTGTTTTCTGGGTCATTTAAAAAGTTACATCATACAAAGTTATGTAACCATCTGAGAGATATAGAACAAAAACATCCCTCTTCATATCTGCTCATCCTACAAAAAATTCTGCAAAGATAATAAAGTCTGAGCAAAAATATGTACCTTCCCAGTATGTAGGAGAAACATAGCTTATAAAAAAAGCATCAAACCTCTAACCAAAAAGTTTGGATTTCAAAATACATACTTAAGACTTATACAACAAACTTAGATAGATCTATAAAGCTTTAAATACTTATAACTGAAGAATTTGGAAACTACCCATATCAATAGTAGAATCATCTACAACTTCTTCATAATGAATCTTCCTTTCAAATTCACCAACTGCTTCTTTAGAAAGCATGTCTGTATACTCATTGAATTCTCGGTAAATATGGGTAAAAGATAGAGAACCAAAATCTTGCCTAATATCCAGGATCTTGTTTTTCCAAGAAGATAGATGCAATGCAGACAAATCGTACACCCCATTAATAAGAAGTGTTTTCTACCATTTAATATAAGGGAGATGTGTATTTTTTTTTAATGTTTAATATGGAGTTGATATATATTATTTAATTTTTTAATAATGATGATGATAATTATTAATGTTTATTAATACTGATTTTGGTTTATAGGAATTTTAAAATGGTAGGGAATCACTTAGTTTTCTTTACAATTTTATTTATGTGCCATAAAAGCTTTAAGACACGCATTCCTAGGTCATTATAGTTGTGATGAGCTAAAAGACTAGAAAGATCACAATTATAGCAGGTATTTTGAAATCATAATTTAATGTGCGGTCATAAATAAAATACTTCAATATGATAACACTTCAAAACGAACGAGTTGAATCAAGCACACTAAAAGTGCGGATGAATTACATTACATATTGAGATCAAATAACATGGAATATAATGCTAAAGAGATAATAAAATGCAAATAAAATGAATGTGATTAGAAGAAGAATATAATACATGAAAAAATGAGTATAATAATAATAAACTAAAAATTGTGAATAAAATGAATTTCAATCTAATAGATATTTATTATTAAAGACAAATATATGATTAACACATTATTAAAGGAAATTATATAATGCGAAATATTATCGACTCAATTTTAATTTTATAAGCAACTATATGTGGTTACAGTCAACATAGATCCGGCTTAACTCCAAATATATCATGAGATGAGGGACCAAATCCATTCATCTTATTTTCAAATATCATGAGAGGAGAGGAATAAAATCCACTGAAATGCAAACTTTAATTCAAGTTTTTGCATTATAAAAAGTTCCTCAATGAATTCGATCCCTTTTAACATATGAAAAATCCTCTTATTTTTGTACTAGGGGAATCAACAACTGGAATGTGGCTAGTACTCGTGTGACATGGGGGTCCACGGGTCCTATCCCGTCCGCTACCACTATACCTCTAGGTGGACCCATACAACCTGTAAACATGAGCTTAGGTAAGTCGAAGTGTTTTGAACTCGTGACCTCTATTACAACATATCATCAAGCAAATCGCCAATCAAATTACACTCCTACAAATATAACAAATCCAAAATTAAAATAAATTTATACTCATAAAATTTTATAATATAAGTATAATTTTATAATTTACATTCAATAATAAAATGTAATTTATAACCTATACAATTTAGAATCTATAAAATCAAGTAGATGTTGACATGATCTTCCTAAATTATAATATCATGTTGATACTTAAATGTACTTTATAACCTATACAATTTAGAATATATAAAATCAAGTAGATGTTGACATGATCTTCCTAAATTATAATATCATGTTGATAAGTATCAAAGGTTGATTAGTATCGACTTTATTATAACACAATGATTTATGTTGACCGGATCTTCCATATGTTATTATCGTCATATTATTAATATAAGACATAATTATGATTGATAATATAACGATAATAATCAATCCCACCATGATAGCTTCATGTGTAATTTTGCATAAATGGTTTGAGACGTGTAATTTCTCATTTTAAAAGATGTAAGCGGTCCACCTTTACATGTGATATTCTGAAACATGGTTTAAAATATTATAATTGTAAAAAGAACATAAAATGTTCTAATAATGCCCATCATATATTATATTATTTGACTTTGATTATGTCAACCATAGGATATAATTTGGTAGGTTGCCTTTTATATTATTTTAATTTTGATTATTCAGTAAGTATGAGATGGTCGCTGAAAGTGGCCTGATCAATGTTTGTAAATATAAGGAAGCAATGTTTTTATTTTAAAAGTGCTTTGGGATGTACTATAGAAAATTTAGGTGGCTTGATCAATGTTTGTAAATATAAGGAAGCAATTTTTTTTATTTTAAAAGTGCTTTGGGATGTACTATAGAAAATTTAGGTGGCCTGATCAATGTTTGTAAATATAAGGAAGCAAATTTTTTATTTTAAAAGTGCTTTGGGATGTACTATAGAAAATTTAGGCCATTGAACGCAAAGGGATATGAAGGAGAGTTAGTATCGGATAAATGCTTTTAAGAAGTTTTAAATGGTCTTTTTTAATCTAAGAACATTTGTTTTTTCTTAAAAGGTTATAGGTTCAAATCTAGAAGGGTAGGGTATGTACACTTCTGTAAACTATAGTAGTTACATCACTGCGCAGAGTGGGGTTCCTTGCTCCATAAACAAGGGGGTCTTATACACCAAATTGGTGTTTGGCTTTCCTGTGACCTTTAAAATAGATGATGATGATGTGGAAATAAAAACCCTAGTAGTATTGGCATTATTGACGTTTTCATCTTTAAATATGATCATGTAAGTGATGATGATGATGATGATGATGATGATGTGGAAATAAAAACCCTAGTAGTATTGGCATTATTGACGTTTTCATCTTTAAATATGATCATGTAAGTGTAAAATTTAAATAACAAACCATGTTGCATTATTTTGTGGGTAGCATTTTGCTTAAGACTTTGGTGAAAGAGGTTAGTGAACTTCAAGAGTGGCATTGTTCGAACATAAAACCATGGTCAAAGGATTCTTCCTTTAATCCTATATGTAATCCAATTTGCACAAAATAATACACTATCTTTCTCCTACCAAGTGACATCAAGAATAACTTAAACCAAATAAAAACTCATCAACATTGCATAACAACCATAAATAAGGATTATTGCTTCTATTTTTTTAACTGCACATAATAGATAAACCAAATTAAAACTAAGAATAAACCAACTACTCATCTCATAACATAATGTTAACAACATCCATAATCATACACCGAACCAACTCTTCTACATGCTACTTATAATATTTAATGAAAGCATTAGTGAGTACCAACTTATTAAGGTATATGTTTGCGCTTTGCACTTGATTTTACATCCTCATTATATTATCCACTAGCAATTGCCCTTGAAGGTGCAAAGGAACACCAAAAGGAAAAGAAATGGGAAGTAAAGTAGATGCAACGAAGCAAAAAAGAGAGTATTGAAACAAATGCTACGAGGTGCTTGTTATATGGTTTTGTTTGAGTAGTCTAAGGGTGGTTCAATCAAAGTTTTTCTAAAGTGATTTTAACATCTTTTGTTGGTGGATCCCAACTATCCAAAACAGATTACAAGTTCACAACATATATGTTGTACAATTTAAAGCTAATGAGAAACATTGAAAGCAATGTAATATACACCTTCAATATGGGAGAGTGGGCCAAGTACAATCATTATAAGAAGTGTAAGTTTACTTCATTCCTCATGTCATAGATCATATTGTCAGCGACAATTCTCTCAAATTTCACTCTAATTGGCCACCAACTCCATGGATACCATCATTCTCATGTTCATGCACTTTGTGACTTAGGTTCTATTCTATATTGCTAACAATCAACCAATTTGAAAATTAACCAAATTAGCATTGAGAATAGAAAATTGTAGAGCCAATATGAGAAATAGATGGAAATAGGAGAGTATATAGGATGACCAAGATCAGAATCATCGACAAAGATGAGAAATTGTTTCTATTTGGATGCTTAAGAAGCAAGTATTATTCTAGCAAACAATTCCCATAAAGAATTATGTGGATTGGACTCTTTCTTTCCACACTAAACATCACTAGAGGGAAGAATATCCCCAAGGCATTGTTTAACAAAAAAGGGGAAATCTTCCATGTGTTGTGTGGGGAAGTGAAAAATTATGTAACTTAATCCAATTTATTAAGGCTATTTTGTCCATATTGTTAAGTTAAAAAGTTCATGATATCCATAAGATTGAAACTGAACACCATTTCCTTTTAGTTTGCTATATTTTTAATAAGATCATAAATAATTTTAATTTTTTTTCCTTTTTCATCATGTTATTTTATTTCTTATGTTTAAATATAAAAATGTAAGTTTTTTTTGGTCTAATTCCCTCCATTAATCTAATAAACATTTTGTTTTTAGAAGACATTAATATATATATTTTTTTATCTTACAAAATATTTATAAATAATTTATCTATAATATATAAAATAATAATAATAAATTCTACAAATCCAATATAGTGATATTTTTTTATCTTACAAAATATTTATAAATAATTTATCTATAATATATAAAATAATAATAATAAATTCTACAAATCCAATATAGTTGCAATATGTTTTTTTTCTTAATCTTTTGCAAGCTACAATAGTATTTTATGAGCATAAAAGAGTTAAATGCAATTATAATCTTGGTACATGAGATAAAGGTGGATTCGCTTTAGTTGTCTTAAGAAACCAAATTGGTCTCTAACATGTGTGGGATGAGCCAACTAGTGGATGAATGGAGATGGAGAGAACTCAGGCGAGGAGCACAAAAGCTATGATACCAATGTTAGAGACCTTTCTGGTTTCTTAAGAAAACTGAAGTGAATCCGCCTTCGAAATAATAAAATATATATGAATAATAATAAATGAAGAGATGATATGAAAATGGATGATAAAAATACAATGCAGGACTAGTTTAGATAGTCCTTAGCAACCAATGTGAAAAGGATCACCCTGTATTAAATGTTTTAGTTTATATAGTCCTTAGCAACCAATGTGAAAGGGATCACCCTTTATTAAATGTTTTACTTATTATTTGTTAAGTATATTAGTTTTTTTTTTCAACCGATTGTTAAGTATATTAGTTTATATATATATATATATATATATATATGCAACCATTGTCATTTTGCTTGTGCAATTCCTCCATTGTCATTATTCTGATAAGACCATGGTGATACAAGCTACTACTGATATTTTAAGGCTTGGTTGGATAGTAGTATTTTAAGGTTTGGTTGGATACATTTGGGACATATTCCCCAGACTTTTACATAAATAAAATATAAAATCAATGTGGCTTCCCAATTCAAAGTGTAAGAGTAGGAAAATGTGGTATAAAAATATAATTGCATATCATCCTTTGTAAGTTACAAACTTTTGGAGCACAAACAATAGCTCTCGAAATTTTTCTTGAATCATGACCTTGGCACTCATCATCTCCAATCTAGCACCTATTCTGTTTGGTATAGAAATCGTGACCACGCCCCCTGCTAATTGATTATTTTGATACTTTTATGACTAGGTCACCAATTTATGTGACTTATCCACCAAAACCTTGTGCAGATACCTCTGTAACATAGTTGTTATCCCTTTTACACTGATGGAGAACAGTAGCCACCTTATGCTCTCAAGGATAGATTTACTTGGTTTTATATTGTCTAGTGATGAGAGCTCATGCCTGACAGATCATAGCCTCACCATGCTTATGCAAACTTTGGCGTGTAAGGTTTCACAAGGCACTCTGTTTTGAATGATTCTCCTGCTAGCAATGGATGAAAATGAAAACGATTTAGGGTGATTCAGGAATGGAATGTGGGTCTAGGAGGTTGTAAAATGAGCATCATGGTAATGAGAGGATTATTATTACTATATGCATGCAATGATCTCAATCACATACAAGAGTGGCAAAAGAACAAGTGAGAGGTTATAGTTGTCAAGGAATCATTACAAGGATATGGCAATAAACATGTCACATAAAATATTTGATATAGTCACAAGCCTACAAGATTGTTATCGTATGACTTACCATGCTTTAGATAGATTTATAAAAAAATGGAAAATCGACTTCTTACCTTGGTTTACCTTTGAAAACTTTCATGTGACCATATGTTTGCTTGGAGTAACGACCATAGAGAATAGCTAAACCTGTTTTGTTGTGTTGATATTGAGCAAAAAGAACTTGATGCTGACTACTGAAAAAGATCAAACTTGAATATTTGAGACCACATTTGAAAAAAAAACCAATTGTTGTTGATAATAGGGACTCTTCTAAATGGAAAGGATGAGAGTTCATAGTTGCTTAGACAACTCTAAGTCTTCATTCTGAAACTTAATATCGTTATTTGAATTGGAAAATGTACCGGAATTTAAACACAAGTTGTTGCAAGACTTATGGTGGTTGTAATAGTGGTTACATGATTGCTTGACTATTACATGACTACCTATATCTTATGAGAATGAGTGGAACATGGTGATGTTCTTGAAATTTTGTTGCTCCGTTGTCCCCCACTCATGCCTTTGAAGTAAGTGAAGGAATGAAAACCACCACTGTAGGAATAGAAATATGTTATAGGAACACAATTCTACTACAATAATAGATATCATTTGTAGGAACATAAATCCACGTGTCTGTCATGTCGAATAGTGTTGTATTCCTTGACTTCTGTTGTTGAATTTCAATCTTTCATATGCTGCTACATGGACAAGAACTATGCTACATGAATGAAATCCAACTCTACTATAGGAATGAGATCCACCCCACACCAAATAACTGGCATGTCCTCAAGCAAGCAAAGTAGGAGAGACGTGACAAGGATTGATGAGAACCATAAATGTTGAGTACATTGTCTAGGCACTGGAAATCTGAAAGTAGTTAATATCAAATCTGCATATGAGATTTTGATACATGGAACTTGAGCAAACTATGTGGATCATTGAAAGAGGAGAAAATATGGTTTAATGAATTAAATATGAAGTAGAGGATGGTCAAATAAAGGAGATATGAATGGGAGGAAAGATGGCTAAATGAAGGAGATATGTTCTGCAAGAAAGCTAATAAAGGTGACACCTTCTTATTGCTAAAATTTGAAAGGAAATGATTGAATGTACTGCTCATAGATGAATCAAAACAAAGAGGAAAGAAAAATTCCTTGTACATCAGCCATTTATTGAAGAAGATCTTAATATTGCATGTTGTTGTTGAGTAATCCGCATAGTCTTCAAGCATTCTTGAACTGTGGTACAATTATTTCCATGTGAATGAATGTGTTGAAGTCGAGCATGGAAATAAATCATTGGATTAATAACCATTTATGAATGTCATTAACAAATGTGAGGTTTCTCACCAATAATGACAATGAGAATCAAGGTACTATAATGCATATTGACAGATGTGAATATATGTGTTATTTTCGGACCCCCTACAAGATCTAACAGCTAGGAGGCATTGATGCATCCTCACTGCTGTTAGAGAGAAAAGTTGTCATTGAGGCATAAAATATTCAAGGCATCATTAAATATCTCTTGATCTTGATCCCAGATAGAGTGTTGAAGTCAATGGAACAAGACCTTCCGGAAGGAAGGCCTTAAGGAATCCCACATGATCTAGTATGAGCATAGAACCAAAAGATTTGAAGAACCATAATAAAAGATTGAACCAAAATGAAAATTTTTATTGTAAGTTTTTACCACCAGTAACCTGGTTTTCATGTGAAACTCATGTCCATTTGCACCAGTAAACTGGTTTTCACAACTGGAATAATTTTATTCTTTACTATTTAATTCATTTATTCAATCCCCTACACTATCCCACTCTACTTGAAAATGAAAATTTATTTTCAAGTGTAGGAATATTTCCAAAGGAGGCATTTACATAACAGGATCTCAAAGGTACTCATACCCAAATCTAAAAGATACACCTCAATGAATATCGAGATATAAGAGACCAACTACTATTGTAAATATGGTGCCCATAATTTTTGAAATATGGACTGATGTTGTAGAATAATGATTGATTGAAACCAGACTTCAATATAATCTTTTTTTCCTTGATTTCTTGTAATTGTCATGTCATGAAGTTATTCAAAAAGTTGATCTTCATATTCCTAGATGAATAAGGGATCTTGAACAAAAGAGAGAGATGTAAGGAATTCTTCAATTTCTGGATGTAGTGTCTGTTCTTCATTGCATGTGATCCATGACTCTTTGATCTATTCCTTCTATTGACAAGGATTAGAAGAAAATTCTAATTCCTCCTCTTATGGAAATTTCTCATGGATCATCCTCTACTTCCAGAGATACAAACTCATCCCTAGTAACAATCTTGAGTTTTGGACAAGGATTCTAAGAAGATCCTTGTAGTGGAATTCCCTCCTTTGCTCAACAACTTATTTGAGCAACTTTTAAATTCTTCTACTGTTCTAGAGCTCCTACTCACGGATTAGTACATGGGGGTTATTACAACACCCAATTTTTTAAAATCCCATTGAAAAATGAAATGAAACTAATAAAAATGAAAACAAACACAAAAAAACTTAAAGTAAAAATTGAAAATTCCCTCATGCTACTAAGATCATATTGTCAACAAGACCTTGCTAACATGATTAATCAAACTAAAAGTCAATCTTCATGTACCTCTACTACCTCTAGTTCTAAAAACTAAAATCTACTAAAAAATGCAACACAACAAAGGCTCAGAGAGACCCACTAAAGTGAATGCGTTGGTTGCGTCTTACCGTTTCTCCTCCTTCAAGTCTTAAATGTTGGACTTGCAAAAGAAAAACATGCACTTTGATATTATCCTTTTAGCACCTCCTCGACAACGGTGCCAAAAAGTAGGGAAAATTATATGGTATAATTTGACACATTAATTATCAATCCGAATTAGTAGGCTTGTGAGGTACTGTGCAAAATATATGCAGAGAAAATACTTAAAGTGCTTCAAAAGATAAGAATTCACTCCCCTAACTTAAAATTATACAATCCTCACACATTCAACAATAACAAAATCTAGAAGTAAAAGGTAACTTTCAAGCAAAGACTATGACCCCTTAGAATTAATACTATCCAACATAGCTATGAAGCAGAATGCTAGGTTCTCTGTAAGCCTTTTCTTTTTGATATTAATTCCTAAAAGCACCCAATCATAAACAAAAGCAAATATGAAAAGTAAATCTTCAAACAAAATATATAACCTTTTGGAACTAATACTATCCAACATAGCTATGAAGCAGAATGTCAGGTTCTCTGTAAGCCTTTCCCTATTGATATCAATTCCAAAAGATTCTAAACATAACCTATCACAATTGCAATCATGAATTCCTAATGTCAATACTATCCAACTATGGATTGTATCAGTAGAATTTTGGGTTATCACCAAGGTGACCAACAATACTTTGCAAGCCTCTTATTTATTTGATACTGTCTCAGAAATGGATGAAGTGAAATCTAATTAAATCATCATGCCAATCCAAATATCAATTCTAGCATTATCAAACCAACTAAAACTACAGTCTCTTGAAATCAATATTATCCAACATGAGCTATGAAGTAGAACCCCAGGTTGGCTCAACCAACAATACTTTTCAAGCCCCTCTATGTTGATACTAAATTCAAGAGCACATTAACACACCAGTCCAACAGTTGATTTAATCAAACTTCTAGAAAATTCAATGCATACTAAAAAATTATAAGAAAGCATGCATTACAGGAACATGAAGCTAGGTGTTGCAGGACAAGAACAACATTGCAGGAATAGAGGAGACTACTACATGGATGAAATATATCAAATATATGACACAATTAATGCAAAAAAACGAGATTACACACACACACATAACTCTATAAGCAAACAACAACACACTAGGTAATGCGTCTGAGAAGAAGGGGGGCCTACCTTCTCTAAGAAACACACCCACTAAACTAAGAAATATAGTATTAAAAAATACATAAGAACCTGCTTTTTAATCCATTAAATGAAAGAGTACAAGAATGTCTAAGCATGTTGCTCCTTGATCTACTAATCTCAAATCTAATTCTCCAAAGAATGATTCTTCCTTCATATTCATACCTACATTTTGTGAGAGAAAAATAGGTTACAAGGGATAAAACCAATCCCTAAATAAGTGGATCTATGATCCCAAGATATGGATCACATCTTTGATGTAGCTAAATTTTGTTTAGATCATCACTCATGTTCTTATCTTGAGGAGGCTAAATCATTCCAACCCATGAGCCGATGAACGAATTTCAAGGAGTACACCTACATGAATTTAAGAGAAAATCATGAAAATCCATTTTTAAGATCCACCAAGATCTCTCGAGTCATGTCAAATTTTAGAAAACATTCCTTGAATTACTCAATTTGGTATGCTCTGAACAAAACTCATATTTTTTTTTTGGGGTTCATCCTCATCACCTTGGAAATCATGTCAAAAGTTGTTTGTTTGAAATCTATTGCAAATTTAGACCAACTAATTGACCAAGTTCTTTGGAGATTAACACATGCAACCTGGGCATGATTTGATGGACACATAACCATCTAGAAATACCCATCTATCATATCTATGTGTCTGTTTCTCCATTGGACATGTGGACACATGAAGAACAAGGATGGTGTTGTAGGAATGAGACTGTGCTGCAGGAACCTGCAAGTGACTGTTACGGGATTGTGTTGTTGGAGGAACAATGACCATGAGTCAGAGATGTCATATGTGACATAGACTTGATGCGAAGAGCATGAAACCATATTGACACATTTTCCAACAAAAACTATGTGCCCATTTTTCCCTTGAAGATCGCAAGTATCATAACTATCAAAGTTGTTGTAGGAACATGATTGTTGTTGTAGGAACTAACCTCACAACCATAATTAGTAATAATCGACTCCTAATTCTCCAAATATACCAAAAACAATGGAAAATTCATTAATTAATAAGCATAATTACCTTATAAGCTCTGGATGACATTTCTCATTGAAAACATGAGATAATCATGGTGAAAGGGATGATGACAAGGTGAATACAAGGGTTAAATGGTTGAAAAGTAGGCTTCACTAGCAATAAAATATCGTCAATTCGAAGGACCTATAGTAATATCAAGAAGTTTCTTTATGATCTAAAACAATAACCCAGGTTATGGTATCAAAATTTTAATTTGTATATCCAGAAGTTGGGGTTTGTGAGAACTCAGGTTGATCACTGTGTGTATTGAAACAAAGTTGGTGATAACTTTGTATATGTAGTGTTGTATGTCGATGACATGTTTTTGGTTGGGAATAAAATGGATCTGATAAAGGACGTAAAATTGCAGCTGTCCTCCAAGTTTGACATGAAGGATCTTGGAGCAAAAAATTTCATTCTTAGAATGGAAATACAAAGAGATTGTGTAGGTAGAAGGGCCTGTTTAAGTTAGAGAAAATATGTTGAGACAGTTCTGAAATGTTTCAACATGTAAGAGAGTAGACTGGTCAAGGTCCCTATTCCTGTGGCAGTCAAACTATCAGTTGAACATTGTCCTAAGACGAATAAAGAAATAGAGTACATGTCACAAGTTCCCTATGCTAGTGTTGTAGGTAGTCTGATGCGTGATATGGTTTGTACTCAATCAGATATTTCCCATGCAGTGAGAGTATTGAGAAGGTACATGTCGACACCTGGAAAATACCATCGGATTGCAATCACGAGAGTATTAATGTATATGCATGGTACGATGGATTATGCAATTTTTTATGGAGGAGAACCTAAACTATGACAAGGAAATCAATGTACATGGATTTTTCGATTCCGACTAGGCTTGAGATATTGACTTCAAATGGTAGACCAATGGATATGTGTTCAAGATATTCGGTGCAACAATCATTTGGATGAGTAGGAGGTAATCAGTCATTGCGCTATTGATGTCGTCCTCGTTTTTCTTCCCCAAGAGGGGGTGGCGGGCTGAGGTCACGTCTTGTGCAGAGGACATGCAGGGTACATGTTGCAAGGCACTCAGTTCTTTGAGGTACTGTGAGATGGATTTCCAGTTATGATGTGTGGTCCATACTTCTGCAATTCGTCCCTTTATGTTCTCTATTGCCCACTCTATAGATCTTCCATTCTAATACAAGATACAAATGCATTGTATCCAGATAGGTGTGTATTAGAGCATCATATGGGTGTTTTCTCAACGGATGCCTGGAATAATAAAACAACTACCTGATTCACTATGTGTGCATGAGAAATGGGTTCCATGAGTGTAATCAGTGCCCATTGTGTATGGAGAATGGTGACTCCCAAGTGAAATCTGTTGTTGGAGTCTGTGAAATATTTCATTCATTAATCCTTGAGTGATGAAATGGCTGCATCTACATTCTAGTGGATATGTGAAATGTGCCTTGGCTATGAGGTGCACATTGGCTTTGAGGGGCGAGTGTCCGAGGTTTGGATTCTTCCTCCTTGGGCATGAATATGTTGTTTTACAGGTGTTTTTTTATCTTTGTTTTGTTCCTTGCGTTGGTTCCAGTCTATGGTTTTCGTTATTTGGTGTTTGGATTTTGGCCGAATACTCGTCACTTTGTTGATGTTGAGGGTTTATGTGCACGATGGTGGTGTCATTTTATCTAGATGTGTTCGTGGTGGTTGGAGTTCTAAGCATTTTAGGTATACACGAAGTCTACCTCAGTACCAAAATTCATTTGGCCCAGTTGTATCTTGAAGAAGCCGTTACATGTATGCAAAGACAATGGTTCTAGGCACTTAGTGATCCAGATTTATGTGAGAACGAAATGAAAGAGTATATATATGTTCACATACACATATATATGGAAAGAAAAATAGTAATACAATAAACTCATATTCTATTAAACTGAATGAAATAGAACAAACTGTAAAATAAAAGCATCTAGAATGGTGGTAGCTATATCTCTGAGAAGAGATGTGGATGCTACGCTCATTCGTAACAAAATGAATACAAGAAGAGGCGGAAAAATCCTATTTATCATAAGCGTGAGGGTGAGAACCCTAAACATCCAAAACCTAACCCTCGAATATGAACCGTCATAAAGTTTGCGGCCCCAAGGTGGTTAGTTGAATAGTCAACTTCTCGGGGTCATAACTTTTGCATACGATCTTCGTTTGGGGCGCTCGATAGCCCGTTGGAAAGATCTATATAATATTTACAAATTCAGATTGGGGGCCAATGCATGTCATTTCCAACCAATTCTTCCTTGCCTCCTCACCCCCTGAATTTCCAAAAAACGTCATTTAGGGCCTTAAAACAGTCCTGGAAGTTCGAGACCCGAAAAACTGTAGAAAAATTACTAGAAAACTGCCAAAATGGAAAACTGTTTTGAGCCACTGGAATAGGTGGGTGGCCACCTAAGTTCATCTGGATCATTACTAACCCCTTAGGAAGCAATGGCCTCCATTGCGTTGAGTGACCCCATCAAATGGGGAAACTTGTATTGAACTTGACTCCTAGTGAGCCACTTTCCTTGGTGGAGTAGTTTCCCTGCTTTGACAAACCGATATAGTTGGATCTTCTGTTGGAGGGTGCCCTTAACCTGTGTATCCATGATCTGATCAACAGTTTCCTGTTCCATGTAGTCGAGATTAATATCTATAGGTTTCAATTGCTTTGCCACCTCTAAGGTGTCCAACGATGGTGGAAAATATGGGGGAACGAGATCCACATTGAATATTGGGTGCAGGCTAAGGAATGGAGGAATGCTTAATTCAAAGGCATTGTCACAAACTGCCTTGGTGATGGTGTACAACCCATATCAAAGTGGATGAAGCTTGCGATGGTGTCCTATGAGCCTCTCTATTTGCAAGTGAAACCAAACCTTATCACACACCTGGAACATGTGTGGAACCCGATGTTGGTCATGTGGTTGCTTGTACTTAGTGTTGGACTTTTCAAAAATTTCATGGACTTGTTGGTGGATGTGTTGGATTCGTTCAACAAATATGGTGGCCTTATCAGCCTCAGTCTGAGCATGGGAAGTTTCCTCTCGTGTGGATGTAATGGGCAGAGCTACATCAATTGGGGCCAGTGGTTGGAAACCCAAGCATACTTGAAAAGGGATGTGGCCAATAGAGCTATGAAGGGATCTGTTATAGCTATGCTGAACATAAGGAAGGCTCTCAACCCATGTGTAGGGATATTTAGAATTGTACATTCTCAGAATATGCAAAATCATCATGTTGACTAACTTTGTTTGTCCATCGGTCTGGGGGTGGGGGGTAGTCGATTTAGTGAGCTTGGTATCCATCAATGACCATAGGTTGGACCAAAAAGTGCTTAGGAACCTGCTATACCAATCGGAAATGATAGTTTGTGGCAGCTCGAAATGAACCCAAACACGCTCGAAGAAGAGTTTAGCAGTTGCTTCAGTGGAGATGTTCTTCTTGCAAGCTATCAGAACGACCATCTTAGAGAAGCAATCCACGACCACAAACACGCAGTCACTACCATGCTTGGTTGAAGGTAGTCCAGACATGTAATACATGGAGATGGATTCCCATGTCCCATTAGGAGTGAGAAGAGGGGTGTATAGCCCCTGCTTTTTGATGGAAGGTTTCGCGACAGTGTAGGCAGTGCAAGATATGATGTATCGACCAACATCTTATCGAAGCTTGGGCCAATAAAAATGATTCTGCAATGTGGGCACAGTCTTTTTAGTTTCAAAGTTCCCTACCACCCGACTGTAATGCACTTCCCAAATCATCTTCGCACGCTCACTTGAAGGAACACAGTGATGGACCAGGTGGCATAGCAATCCTTCCTTGAGATGAAATTCTTCCACGGATGTGCCTGCACACACGGCTTGATAGATGGGAGAAAACTTAGGATAATTGCTATATAGTTGGGGCCACCCGGAGGTCTTGTGGCCAGAAGAGTTGAGCACCGTGGTAAGTGCTTCTACTGGAGGTCGAATGAGGAAATTGATGACTTGATTGGTGCTGCCCTTCTTATATTTAATGTTTAGATGGAATTTCTGCAAGTGGACCACTTCTAGTGGAGGTCATTCTCTAACTTCCCTTGGGTTTGCATGAACGACTCTTGTTATAAGTGTGGATGACCGTTTCTTTTCTAAGGATGTAATGCTTCCATTGGAAACAACCTTGGACAATGGAATACATTTCCTTGTCATAGGTGGGGTACTTTTAGACTTTATATGAAAGTGTCTCACTGTGATATGCCATTGGATGGCCATGCTGAGTGATGAATGCACCAACAACATAGTCCAAAGCATCTATCTCAATCTCAAAGGGTTGTTGTAGATATGGCAAGGCAAGGACGTGCGTCAAACATAAGCGTTGCTTCAGCTCCTCAAATGCTTGTTGTTGTGGCTTGGACCAGATGAACTTGGCCTTAGATCCCCCTTTGGTCACCTGGCTAAGGGACCTAGCAATATTAGAGAAGCCCAACACAAATCTGCGATAGAAGTTGGCAAGGCCTAGGAAGCTGCGAAGATTTGTGAGAGTTGTTGGGGTTGGCCAATCGTGAATGGCTTGGATCTAGGATAGATCCACATGAAAACCATGTTCATCCATGATGTATCCCAGACACTGAACCCTCTCCATGCCAAATGATCACTTCTCTAGATTGGCATATAACTTGTGTTGTCGCAGGGTGTTGAGGACATGGTGGATATGCTACAAATGTTCCACCCATGTTCTGAAATAGATGAGGATATCATCTAGATATATGACCACAAAATAATTGGTGAATGGCCATAGGATATCGTCCATCATCCTCATGAAGGTTGTTGTAGCATTAGTTAAGTCGAATGGAATGACCAACCACTCAAATAGGCCTTCACAGGATTTGAAGGCAGTCTTCCAGACATCAGTCTACTCAATTAGCACTTGATGATAGCCACACTTCATATCAATCTTGTTGAAATATTTGGCACCCTTGATTTGGTCAAGAAGTTCGTCGATCCGGGGAATGGGATACCGAATCTAGACTATGATCTTATTTAGAGCTCGGTAGTCAATACAGAGTCACCAAGTCCCATATTTATTCTGTACCAAAACACCATTAGGCTCCCACAAGGTGAGGAGCTAGGTCGAATGTGCCCCTTCTGGATTAAATCTTAAATTTGGCATTTGATTTCTTCATTTTCCATGAGGGAACACCTATATACTGGCTTGTTAAGTAAAGGTGCATTGGGCATCAAATCAACAGAATGATTGAACTGGCAATGTACTGGCACCTCAACAGGTGTGGTGAATATGTATTTGTATGATTCCATGATGTTTTCCACCTGTTTCTGCTGCATAGAGGGGTTTTGTGTGGAGGTGTTGGATGTTGTCGTGATCTTTCATTCACCTTTAGAACGAACCATGAAGAGGTCGAATTTCCCTGTCTGAGAGATTACCTTCCTGCACTGCTTAGTTGTGATGAGGGACACTGTAGTAGTGGGAAGTGTCTCTGGTCTCCTGTAGAGTTTCTTTCCCAAAGTAATAATGATGCTACGAGGTATAGACTCATATAGAACATGATGTTTCCACATATATGGTTGTCCTAAAAGAACATCACAAACTTCAAGCAGGGCAACATCACACATTACCTCATCTTTGAAGGGCTTGATGCCATAGGAAAGGAAACACTGTTGACTGACGCAAATGTCTCGTCCTTGGCTCAACCAACCAATGTTGTATGGTTGGGGATGTGGAACCATCAGAAAATTCAACCTTTTGACGACCTCGGCTGAGATGAGGTTCTTCTGGATACCACTCAACAATGAAATGTAGTGGAGTCCACTCCACCCATAGTTGTGAATGGAAGAGGTGCTCCCCTTCCTTTGGCTCCTATGAATCTTCTGGTTGGATCTTTTTGGTTTCAATGGTGGCACTAGGTTCCACGTCAATGATCTGCTTTCCATTTTTTGTCTCTGCATTAGAGTCCGATCCAAAGTCTGGATCTGGGGATTTAGTCTCAACTAACAAGGATTGTTTTGAGCGGCATTAATCAGTGTTGTGCCAAGGGCTTGCATTGTTTGTCTGGGATTTGGGCATCCTTGCTCTGTCCTTTGCTTTGTGAATTAGGGCCACCTTTGCTAGGCTTCTGCTACTGATTTCCAGACCCAAAATCACACTTATTCTTTTGCTTAAACTTTTGCTCGATCTTGAGGACATGTCCAAGAAATCCATCTCCATCTGAGTGTACATGTGTAGGCCACTACGGTACTTTAGGACCAAGTTCCATTCAGAGTCTCTAATACCTATTTTGGAGCGCATGGTATGGAACATGTTGGTAAACTATGGCACTGTCTGGTCTCTCTCTTGGAGCAAAGTTGTCCACCTAGTGTACTAGTCATCGTGGTTTTTGACTGGGTAGAAATCCTCCTTGACGACGTTGACAAAAGTCACCCAAGTGGGGTCTGTCCTAAATAGTCCAGACTCATCTCTTGCATGCCTCTCACAGTACCCATCCCACCAGTATTTAATATGGGGAAGGGACTTAAGGAGCACGAATGCGATCTTTTCCCTGTCGGAAAAGTTTTGAACAACAAAGTAACCCTCTAACAGATTTAACCATTTCTCCAAAGCATCTGCATCTATCTTTCCTTCAAATAAGGGAATGCCAAAGTTAACTTGTAACTTGAATGGAGTCGCACCCCCAAAACGACTGCTCGTTGAAGGTGCATTCGTCGTCATCGACATTCTTCGAAGTATCTGAGAGAATTTATCCATCATCTTGTTCATTTGTCGCGCGAAGGATTCATCTGTTGCATGAGGGATTCCTTGGGAAACAACTTAATAGGATCTCCTGCTCCTTCATCTCTCTTTTCTTCCCCTGCCATGTGAGACTGCTTAGGCTGGCAAGAGGGGTTTTCCCCAAGCTCAACTAGTTCAAGACCCAACTCTCGATATTAAGATCTCATCAGGAACATGCACTGAGAATGAACCGTCATAAATTTTGCGGCCCCAATGTGGCTAGTTGAACACTCAACTGCCCGGGGTCATAACTTTTGCACACGATCTCCGTTTGGGGCACTCAATATCCCGTTGGAAAGGTCTATCCGAGATTTACAAATTTTGAGCGGGGGCCAAGCATGCCACTCACAACCATTTCCCCCCCTCCCCCCTCGAATTTCCAAAAAAACATTATTTAGGGCCTCAAAACGGCCCTGGAAGTTCAGGACCCGAAAAACTGTAGAAAAATTACTAGAAAACTGCCAAAATGGAAAACTGTTTTGAGCTAGTGGAATAGGTGAGTGGCCACTTACGTCCATCTAGATCACTTAGGGTTCTGAGGTTATTCCTTTGCATAGTATGTAAACTCTCCACTGCGTATGGATGATTCTGCCTCTATTGTTCTCTGTTACAAGACATGATTATAGCTTGTGCATGGGTTGAATAGAAATAGTATTGATGCCTTTGATGGTCTATGAAGGTATACAATCCTTAACTATGCTTTCCTGTAACTTCTTGCCATTATTTTATTGAAGGACAAATATTGATTCCACTATTTTGTACAATATTAATCTTTCTGGGTTTTGATTTATGTATAGGCATTGAGTTTAGCATGGATGGATATCCTATTTGGATTTCTTCCTCATCTACTCTCCTCACGCAGAGATTACATGGTAAGATGCTGAATTAATTCTATTACAGTGAAGTAATATCTTCCATTTGGCAGGTTCGGTAGGGAAGGAGTCTATATAAGTTTGTCTTTGTAACAAACAAGCTTAACGTGATTTGGTTTCGTCCAACAATAAAGGAATAATGTCATTTGATGACTGTTGTGTTCATTTTGTTATGTATATTCTTCTCGGTTAGAATATTTTTTTGGCAATTTTGTTTTCCCCTTGTACAATACATTTATTTGTTATATCGTAAAAGAGATTACAAATTAACAATTGTGTAAATCAAATTCTATAAACAATTGAATGTTTATTGTCTCTTACTATTGCAATTGAGATACTCTAGTAAAGCACTAGTTGAATGATATGGTCAACTATATTTTCCTCCTTTGTTATAACTATAGGGCATAATGAATGATAATGTTTGGAGCAGACAGATATCAACTTGTAGTTGATGGATTTGTGCCTAGCATGAACTGGTGAAAACAATGGAAATACAGTGTTGATGAAGGGCTATAAAGTGTTTATGAAGTTTTTAGGTTGTTTTGTGCTCTTGGCCTACTAGGAACTTGCACATTGTAATATCCTGCTACTTGGAGAGATACGTGCTCATTGTGAAGAACAACAATGGATAGAGAATATGGTACAACTTTAGAACTTTTTCATTACTTTGTTGAAGTGAGATTTCGACTTCCCATCCCACTAGGACATGAGATTCTACTAATTGCTCTTAAAGGCGGATCCTATATGAAGAAAGTTGACTTAAAATTCTATTAGAAGTGGATATAATCATGTAGATGGTTCTAATCTATAGTATCACTAAAGGATGATGGTTCCAATCTGTGATATCAGAAAGGATGATGGTTGTAATATTAGTAATATACATAAAGTGTTTGGAAGTCTGGGAAAGATTCCGTTGTTCCTGATGGAAGAATGTTGTTTGTTTCGAAAGACGCGTTTTTAAATTTTTAGTATATTTCTTCAAATTCTTATGCCATTAAACACATTAAATGAACAATGGCATTAAGCAAAGATAACAAATTTCAGATTTTGAATTGTGGTACGGATCAAAATGTTCAATTTTATGAACTAGAGGCTTGCAACACTACAGTTGAGATGGCAGAGTTGGATTGATGTAAGGGACTATGCAGTTACAAAAGTAAAACACTGATTTTCCTGTAGCTTAGCCCAATCTCATTTAATATTGTAGACTTACAAACTATTTGCTTTGACCATATTTGGAATAGGAATATAGACATATAAAAGGCTACATCGAGAATGGTGTTCTAATATTCCAATTCCAATAAATTTCACCAATTAAGAACAAAAATGTGTAAGTTTCATTGAATGTGCCCTTCAATGATCACATACCAATGGTCATAAAACATCTCCAAATCCTTTACGAGAGACCACATGCACCAAATTTGAATGGCAGTGTGCGATATTCATCAAATATATGTTTATCATCTTTATGTAAAAGATAAATTATTGCAATCAAGTTGCACTTATGTGGATTATGCAATTGTGTGATTATCAAGATTTTATAATTCAATTGCACAACTAAATTTCTCATGTTGACGAATTATGGAGAACCTATGAATAAAAATGTCTACTTTTATGTACTTCAATATGAGGTAGCACTAAATCATCAATCTACCATTTGGGTGATGTGCTAACTTGAATCTAAGTTTTTTTACATATGACCTCTATTTAGGAGAAACAATGACTTTGTGTCTATTCTCATGGTCCGACCTAGTTGTTTTTGCAGTCCTGTGTAAACTCCAACATAATCGCCCAGATTGTGCTCTACTTGTGACATCCGCCACACAATTGTAGTATGCTTGTATTAAGTCATACACGCCTGCTCCAGTGTATGTTGTTACTTTTGTTTGTCCTCCAATTTCCCCAAGAATTGTTTCGTAATAGTTTAGCCTCTTAAATTTCAATCTTTTTCATAATACTTCACAAAGCTTTTCAATTACTGTGTAATATTCCTAAGAAATTCATATCCATTAGCAATAAGATTGCATCTGTATTGGATGCGCGAAATAAATTATTTATTGAAAATATTTAAAGGATTTTTTAATGGATCCCTGGGATACATTTGCTGAATGCACAACCATTTTGTCCATTGGTTTAGAATCCGTCTGCCCAAATAAATGAAGGCAACCTTCCAAGTTTTTCGCCCTGACCTATTGATGTATAAAAAATTGCACACATTTTCATTTTTAGGTTTGTTAATAACCTAAATAGTAATTGAATCACCTTTATGAACGATTTATAAGAAACCTCGAATGCGCTAAGACTGCATTATCTGTCAACCCAATCTTTACATAAGAATGCTAACTATTTAGGATGGTTTATTTTACCCTTTGAAGTTTTGAAGATCAAAACTATACATGCTTTGTCTGGGTTGCATATTAATCAAGAAATGCTCATGTGTTAGAAAAACAGGATCGTAGAGCAATAACACTTAACAAAATGCAAATATAAATCACATAAAACATATTACAAGAGAGACACCAATATAACGTGGTTCATCCAAGATGGGCTACGTCCACACAGAAATTGCCAGTCCTTATTATTATACCATCCAACAAATGAAGGGATACAACCTACAACACATCCGCTGCAACTTCCTCTTGACTCTCTCAGAGTCTCTCTCACACAATCATAGAGATCTTTACAATGCTACAATACCCAGCCGTATTACAATTCCTTCCTTTTAAAGAGCGATTACCATGGAAAAATACTATGGGACACCCAATACCATGGGCTCGTAAATCACCAATTATTGACCAAGTCCTTACTATGAAATTACAACATTTTACAAGGCATTTTTTTTTTCTGAAATTTTTGCTATGGGAGTGTTGCCCCCGAACCCCCACAAGGGGGGGCTCCCAAACTAGTTGCTTCCCCTGATGGAGACTATTTTGGGGGGGCAAGTCCCCCCCAAACCCCCCGTCATGGGATGGGATCCAGACACGGGTGAAACACGACCTTTGAATAAGGAAGATCGAGCTCCACAACCAACATAACGTTCTAATAGCTTTAATAGAAAGGGATTCATGGCAAGTTTACTAGGAAAGATGAGTGTTGACCCTTAGCGAGCCGCTTAGAGATCATAACTATCTCACCTGCCGAGGGAAGGGCATATACTAGGCAGGATGAGTGTTGAGACTTAGCGAGTTTTTGCTAAGGAGTAAATTAGTCGTTCATTATATTATATTTGTGATAGGATTAAAGAAAGAATATTTTGATCTTTCATTACACTAATGATCTATAACATGTAATTATTGTGTTTAATTAAAAACATGTCATGGTTTTAATAATTTGGTCTTTGTTAAGGAGTATATTATTAATTTGGTCTTTGATAAGGAGTATATTGGTCATTTATAGATCACATGTAATTATTGTTGGTCATAATTTTAATAATTTTGTCTTTTCTCATGTTAAATAATAATATTTAATTTAAAAATTTGTCTTTATATATTAAAATATATTAATATATGATAAATTTATTAAATAAATTTAGTAAAAACTACTTCTACAATGTCAAAATATAAGAAAATGAAACCTCAAATATAGCACTTCACAAATAAAAAGTTCCAATAAATCTTATATATAGTAATGAGATAGGACAATAAACAAACAATTATTGATCTATACAATAAAACAAAAATCTTTAAGCAAGTCACATTACTTGATTACTTAATAGTAAAAAACAATTAGCTCAACTAGTTATAGGTTTATACCAATGACATGATAAACTTTAAGCAAGTTAACTTGCTTGCTTAATAGTCAAAAACACCTAGACTATCGTTCTTGTCATGCCTTTTTTTAGGTTTTTCTTTTTATAGTTTTAGTGTTATAGAAATAGTTAGTAACAAAGTAGAGGACATTGCCACGCGGTGACTTTTAATTTCAATTCTAAACTCCTATTCCTTATCATTCACTATGTCCATTCTTGTTATTTGTGATTCTGAGTATAATCAATTTCATATCATCTTTTTTATTAAAAAATCTAGGTTTTTAATCTCCTTCACTAAAACCTTCTCTTAATGTGATTCTCACATTAAATTACATATAGTTTGCAAATTAGATTTACATATCCCTTTTCATCCTCACATTAAATTACATATATCATTTGCAAATTTAATTTATATATTCCTTTTTATCTCATTGTAATTCAATTTCATATCCCTTAATTTTATTTCATAATCATCTTAACTTGAAATTAATTTTCAATTTCATATCCCTTAATTTTATTTCATAATCATCTTAATTTGAAATTAATTCAATTGTATATCATTGTTTTGATCAGAATTCCTCTTAATTTTATTTCATAATCATCTTTATTTAAAAGTAAGCGTTGTACATCATAAAATCATCAAAATCCTCTTAAAATTAACAATTAGTAATTTTATTTCATAATCATCATTATTTGAAAATAAACGTTGTACATCATAAAATCATCAAAATCCTCTCTTGAAAATAACAATTAGCTTTGCAATGGGAATGCCTATTATCTTCAATTATCCTTCATTTTAATATCATTTTATGAAAACAATGAAAACACCGAGTGCAATTACTTTAAATGTGGAAACATCATACAAAGTAGCCAAAAGACTTTTACTTTGTTTTTATAATTTTTTATAATTAATTATTAAATTACTTTTTTTCACCAACTTTAACTTAGGAATAATTTTATAATAAATTCATCCATATTTTATTATTAATTTTTATAATTTCTTTTTTATATCCATTTTAAATTATCTCCTTATATATATATATATATACTCATTTTTACTTTACAAATCATTTTAAATAAAAATCATTTCATTAAATTTTGAAATAAAACGATGAATTATCTACTAAATTTAATGTTTTATAATTACACTCTAAATATTATTATGTTATATGTAAAACTTTGTAATCCCTGCAAAAGCTATGGTAACTATTGTAATCGATTGGCCATTGACTTCAATTAGTTATCCTTTGACCTTGAAAGGGTATCTACCTCATGATGATACCTTTGGCCCCTTCATTACTCAATATTTTGCACGTTTACAATTTGGCTTGCACGCTTTTAGCCATTGACTTCAATTAGTTATCCTTTGACCTTGAAAGGCTATCTACCTCATGATGATACCTTT
This sequence comes from Larix kaempferi, assembly GCA_027924585.1. Lineage (NCBI taxonomy): Eukaryota > Viridiplantae > Streptophyta > Pinopsida > Pinales > Pinaceae > Larix > Larix kaempferi. Next base: position 5,827,825 of record BSBM01000490.1, on the reverse strand, counting down.
GGCTCCTTCATTGCTCAATATTTTGCACGTTTACTATCTGGGTTCCACGCTTTTAGCCATTGACTTCAATTAGTTATCCTTTGACCTTGAAAGGCTATCTACCTCATGATGATACCTTTGGCTCCTTCATTGCTCAATATTTTGCACGTTTACTATAATTAGTTATCCTTTCACCTTGAAAGGCTATCTACCTCATGATGATACCTTTGGCTCTTTCATTGCTCAATATTTTGCACGTTTACTATCTGGCTTCCACGCTTTTAGCCATTGACTTCAATTAGTTATCCTTTGACCTAATTATTCTTTGACTTGAAAGGCTATCTACCTCATGACTTTGGCTCCTTCATTGCTCAATATTATTTCACGTTTACTATCTGGCTTCCACGCTGTTAGCCATTAACTTCAATTAGATTTACATATCCCTTTTCATTCTCACACTAAATTACATATATCATTTGCAAATTTAATTTATATATTCCTTTTCATCTCATTGTAATTCAATTTCATATCCCTTACTTTTATTTCATAATCATCTTAATTTGAAATTAATTCAATTTCATATCATTGTTTTGATCATAATTCCTCTTAATTTTATTTCATAATCATCTTTATTTAAAAGTAAGCGTTGTACATCATAAAATCATCAAAATCCTCTTAAAAATAACAATTAGTCATTTTATTTCATAATCATCATTATTTGAAAATAAGCGTTGTACATCATAAAATCATCAAAATCCTCTCTTGAAAATAACAATTAGCTTTGCAATGGGAATGTCTATTATCTTCAATTATCCTTCATTTTAATATCATTTTATGAAAACAATGAAAACACCGAGTGCAATTACTTTAAATGTGGAAACATCATACAAAGTAGCCAAAAGACTTTTACTTTGTTCTTATAATTTTTTTTAATTAATTGTTAAATTACTTTTTTTCACCACTTTAACTTAGGAATAATTTTATAATAAATTCATCCATATTTTATTATTAATTTTTATAATTTCTTTTTTATATCCATTTTAAATTATCTCGTTTTATATATATATATATATATACTCATTTTTACTTTACAAATCATTTTAAATAAAAATTATTTCATTAAATTTTGAAATAAAACGACGATACGTTTTAAATTATCTACTAAATTTAATGTTTTATAATTACACTCTAAATATTATTATGTTATATGTAAAACTTTGTAATCCCTACAAAAGCTATGGTAACTATTGTGATCGATTGGCCATTGACTTCAATTAGTTATCCTTTGACCTTGAAAGGGTATCTACCTCATGATGATACCTTTGGCCCCTTCATTGCTCAATATTTTGCACGTTTACTATTTGGCTTGCACGCTTTTAGCCATTGACTTCAATTAGTTATCCTTTGACCTTGAAAGGCTATCTACCTCATGATGATGATACCTTTGGCTCCTTCATTGCTCAATATTTTGCACGTTTACTATCTGGGTTCCACGCTTTTAGCCATTGACTTCAATTAGTTATCCTTTGACCTTGAAAGGCTATCTACCTCATGATGATACCTTTGGCTCCTTCATTGCTCAATATTTTGCACGTTTACTATAATTAGTTATCCTTTGACCTTGAAAGGCTATCTACCTCATGATGATACCTTTGGTTCTTTCATTGCTCAATATTTTGCACGTTTACTATCTGACTTCCACGTTTTTAGCCATTGACTTCAATTAGTTATCCTTTGACCTAATTATTCTTTGACTTGAAAGGCTATCTATCTCATGACTTTGGCTCCTTCATTGCTCAATATTATTGCAGGTTTACTATCTGGCTTTCACTCTGTTAGCCATTAACTTCAATTAGTTATCCTTTGACCTTGAAAAGCTATCTACCTCATGATGATACCTTTGGCTCCTTCATTGCTCAATATTTTGTACATTTACTATCTGGCTTCCACGCTTTTACACGTAACCTGCATGGTCCCTCTGTCTGCGACCTCCTTCCCTATGCTGCGAGTGATTTTATTAAACTCTGAAACAGCTTTTTTTACCTCTCAACCAAGGCTTATAGAGCCCCGCAATTCTTGGTTTTCAAAGTATTTCAGGTTTGTATCTCGGTTTTCAAAGTATTTCAGGTGGTTTCCAGCGGACATGCCTTAACCTAGTGCTCGTGGTTTCCTTGACTCCGGTTGCATGCCTTAAACGTGGCATCTTTTTTATGCGTCGTGGTTTCCTACACATGCGGCCTTAAACGTGGCTGCATCTTTTTTACGCGCTCGTGGTTCCATACACATGCAGCCTTAAACTTGGTTTCCTTGACTCCTTCTGTGTGCGCGCATAGTTGGCATCACAGTGTTTATGCTATGCTCATTGGTGTAATCTTTCAACACCAGTTGGCGCATGGAATATTGAGCTTATATGCCATAAAAGCATGGGCGTGGCCATTCGAGGACGATCAACTGATCAACTCAGTATGAAACAAGTGCGATTTGTGCTCAGCTAATGTACGCATGCGTGTTGACTTTTGGTGCAATTAAGTCAATAAAGCAACAACAACAATTTCTGTACCATCCGGCTGCTGGGAAGGATGTATTGCTGATGTGCATTGGCTCATGGAATCGATGCCAATGTATTCTGCATGTTTTCAACTATGCAGACTCATTTTATACTTTTGAACAGGATCCACACAATCATCGGTGCATTAAACAATGCAATTCCATTAAAAATCGTTTGTTTGAAAATGAATTATTTATAAAATTTCATAACAATGTACAATGTGCTTTTAGCTTATAATATTTGTAAGTAATTTTTAAGTGTCATAAAAAGTCTACAACAAAATAATATAATTGTTTCTCGGATGGTCAAAAGTTTTTTTTTTTTTAATTTTAATTTAAGTAAATGTAATGTAATTGTCAGTTGATTTATAAATAGGCCAAATTGAAAAACTAAAAAACATCCAGGTTTTCATTTATCTATAATTTTTAAATTATCTGTATGCAGCAACCATCTTAATTAGAAACATATGCAAACATAAATGCTTTAGGGATACACACCAGGTGGGTGCTCCTCTTTTTTAAATTGCCTGCCTAATGTGGCATGCAAAGGTGGGTTTCTAAATATACTATATTCTTCCCTCACTTGCTTACCCTCTGGAACGAAGTACTTCCCCTTTTTAAAATTGCCTGCCTAATATGGCATGCAAAAGTGAGTTTCTAAATATATTATATTCTTCCCTCAATTGCTTACCCTCAAAGTATCCCTTTTTTAAAATTGTGTGCCTAATATGAGATGCAAACTTCATTGCAAAAACAGCAGCCCGATGCAGCCCGATGTGAATATAATTGAAATTGCAAAGCATGTTCTTATATCAACATAGCCATAGACATATTATTTGCTAATCGGCAAGGACATCGCTACTCTCTAGTTATTATAGAATTAATATGGCTTTGTTATACTAAATATTATAAGTTTTGAATTGCGCGAGTTTGATTCCCATTAAATGAAATCATTGAGGATGTCAACGTTACATGGATATATATAAATAATATTTATGTTTAGTAGATTCCCATTAAATGAGATCATTGAGCATGTAAACGTTACATGGATATATATAAATAATATTTATGATTTACCAAACATTTTGATGTTAATTTAATTTAATTTTCTAATAATTTATTTATTATTTATTTAATAATCTTTATGTCATTTATGATTTTTGTTATTATGTTATTTTTAATTACAATTATATAGGGTTATGGTTCTTGTTATGAAGTATGTAGTTTGTAACTGAGATGTAAGGTTGATGTTATGAAATCTGAAACTTGTAATTATGTGATGAGATGTAAGTTTAACTATAAATATGTTCATATAATGGATAGTTAAATAATGTAACTTTGTTTTATAATAAAGTTTTTTCTATAAACAAAATAGTTAAATATCAATATGTTAATTAATTTTATTGATAGATAAGTCTTGAGTTTAGCTTATGTGTAAAAGTAATTTAATTTCCTAATACAGTTTTACACTTAAATTTAATAATATTAATTAATTGACAATGTTGTATCTCCTAAACTCACGATATATAGTTTTAATATCGAGGTGGTAGGTGATTTAACCCAACAAGTATGATATATAGTTTTAATATCGAGATGGTGGGTGATTTGGATTTTCATAGCGACCATATAATGGTTACCTGGGCCGAAAAGATAACCAAGTGGATGAGCTACATCCATGCTTTCATATTTATTTGAAATGAATATTTTTATTTTATTTTATTTTATAAAATTATTTTTATTTATACAATTTGAATTTTTATTTAATTTTTTGAAATTTAAAATATTTAAAATTTTTACACACTAAATTTTATATAATATCATTTTCAATTTTTTGAAATTTAAAATATTTAAATTCCATTTTTTTAAATTTAAAATATTTAAGATTCTTTCCATCAACTATTTCCATCAAATAAAACCATACATACCATACCATCGATAGTGTACGACTTTTCAAACCATTCTACAAACATTTTATTTATAACGTTTATTTTCATAAGTTACATTAATGTATTGCTTCAATTGTCGTTCTGAGATTCTTACGAGTATGAATGACTATTTTAAAATATTATTTTTTAAGGATTTTAGCAAACATTTAAAAATAAATAAATATTATTTATTTAATTTTAAAATATTTTAACTATTTATATATTAATGATAAATTTTGTTTAAGTTAAATAATTTAAATTCATAACATTATTTATTACCTAAAAGTTAAAGTTTCAATTTCTTGGACCGCTGCATTGTACCATAGGTCCCGTGAAATTCAATTTATAATCATTTAAATTTTCATGGAGGTTAGTGTTTCTAATTTTGTCTAAAAGCAATTGTTATTAGTAAATGAATGGAAATCTGCGGAAGATTTTTTAAAATCAACAGTTTCGAATCTTTTAAGCAGGTTTATCTTGAGGAGAAGCAAAAATCTCACTCTTTTTTTGCACGGGAAGGTAAAGAATAAATATTGTTATGTTTGTTTATTTAGTTTTTTAGAGTAAGGTTTGGGATATGTCGGTCAATTATATAATTTTTTTACAAAGAATTATTAGTTTAATTTTTATTTTGAGTGGAATTTATTTTTATATGGATTATTGTGTATTGTAATTTCAATTTGATTTTTTTCTTCTTCTTCTTTTTTTCTTTTAATATTTTTGTGTATTTTTATATCAATTTTAAATTTATAAAATGTTTTATAAAGTTTTATAAATGAAATAAAGTTTTTTAAAATTTATATAAATATAAAAATATATATAATTTTAATTTATATATATATATAAATTTGATTATATTTTATTTTGATATATTTGTTTTTATTTTTCTTATGTAATATTTTTTATTTTTTTTATATTAATAATATATATTAAGACAATGAGATTAAATTTTTTTATTTTGATATATTTTTATTTTTCTTAGGTAATATTTATTTTTATTTTTATTTTTTATTTTTTTTATGTTTTTATATTTTATTTTTCTTCAATTGTTATTATCAATTTGATTGAGGGAAGTTAATTTGTTCCGAGGAAAGTTATTTATATTGAATTTTTAACTTTATTTTTATAAAAAATTAATGTTTTAATTAAACAATTTATATAAATAATTAATTTTCTTAAAAAAATATCGTTAAGTATTATGAATATCTTCAAATTTAATTTTATAAAAATATTTGGAATTTAAAATTAAAAAAAAATCTATTGAGTCATCCCCAAAAAGATATTCATTAGCGTATGGAGGTTAGTATGTAAGTGAATCTTAAAAAAATAAAGTTGAAAGCCTAAGTGTGTAAATTATGTTTTATCCAATTATTTATTATTTATGTTTTTTTTTTTTTTTTTTATGGGAGTTTATGCACGATGGGTTTTGTTCATATAAAAGTAATTTTCAGACCTATTTGATTCCTTAAGGTGTTATCTATGTATAAAATCTTCCATTTTTTTTTTTATATTAGTGCTATTTATAGTAACATAATTTAAGTATATATATGAATACTAAAAAAATAAGTAATGAAATTTTTTATTAATAATAAAATACAACAGTAATTTCTTATATATAATACTTTTAATCAAATATATTATATATATACATAGACACTTCTATAATAAAATCAAACATATATTTAAAATAAAAATATAAAATTTGCTGCAATTAATTATTGATAATCATTTTAATCTAATTTTGGTTTTTTTAAAATTGGTTTTCAAAATTTATTTATCCATTATTAATAATCTTTACCAAATCCGTATCTATATTAAACCTACACCAAATATTCTAGAAATTTGAATTTGCTAAATGAAGTAGATAGTTACCAATATCCTGTTGTATCTTAAGGACGACCTCATCTTCAATCTATGGAATGTTTGTCAATACAGCTTTGGATATCATGGATAAGATGTACTTATGAAACCAATCCAATAAAAACTTTGGTTTGAATTTTTATTTTACACAATTTTCACCATTGATGCCACTCATGAATGTGGTGGAAATATGCATGTTGTTGTCCTATAAAAGTTCCAAAAGAATCTAAAACACAAGGTTGTGGCAAGTTAGGAGTTGAAAATAAGTTAAAAACGCAGTGGCAATATACCCAAAGGTGTTATGCATAATGGTTAGTAAATTGACATACCATCTAGTTGTTGTACCTATGCAACTAGAAACTAAGTAGAATCCGAGTAAACAGTGTGAGTGATGATTAGTAAGGTCAAACACTCTTGCAAAAGCATTTCATTTGTATAAGGTCAAACAAAACACAATGAAAGCATTTCATTTGTATTTGTAGTTGCACACCAAAACTATAAACTCACCATAATAACCAAACATGTGAAACAATGTGGAATGTGCTCCAATTTTGGCACCAAATTGAGAGATTTCAAGGCTTGAGAAGCAATTGAGTGTTCCTATCGTGGATGAGGGGTTTTAGGACATGTTTGAAGGATTTTTTATTAACCACTTGGAGTGTGTATGTCTAGTTATTAAGGAAAGGTAATCAAGCACAATCCATTTCAATTTTTGGGGGTAATATGTGATTGATCAATTATTTCAATCCAATAGCATGTTTTGGTTGGTAGTTTTTGCTATATTATGTTTTATGATTAATTAAAAACCAACTTGCATATTGCAGGAAATAGTTACTGTGTATTCCAAATGTGGGATCCTAGAGAATGCCTAGAAGGTGTTTGACAGAGCCTCTCAACATATTTTCTTTGTTGCAATGAATACTAAATCCCCTATAACAAGATTATTCAACCAATCATTAGGGAAGAATCCCTATCATGGACATTATTAGTAAAGATGAGAGATTTGAACCTCGGTTTGGGAAGCAATTCAATTTTGGAGCAGTGAGATACAACATTTTGCAGAAAACATGTAACAATGGTGACTCCAAAATGCATGAGGTTCTTTTGTAGGAGTGTGCCCAACTCTATGACTTGGTAGAAGGTAGATGGATTCATGCCCTTATAAACCTAACTCGGCATGCGTCTACAACTACAATCCTAAACGAAAAAATGTTGCCATTGAGACTTACCATAGACATTTTTTCTCTTTTTTGTCCCCGTCAGTCTCCTTTGTTCCTCGGTGGTACCGTGCGTCTACTCCAAGTTCTTTTCTCCTCTCTCAGTGCTATCCACGACCACACTACTCCTTGCGGTACCGTGAGCTCCTCCACGACCACTCTGTGTGCTATCCATGACCACTGCTCCTCTACTCCCCACGTCTACTCCTCGCAAAATATCCACTCTCTGTGCTAACCACGACCATGACCACTGCTCTACTTCTCTTCTGCTCCTCACGTCCTTTGCTCGCGTCTACT